>JABXJD010000044.1:1200000-1800000 GCA_013375575.1 Percina caprodes
CACTTATTCACCACCATACGTTGTGAAATGAATAGAAAATAGAGTCAAGACATTGAGAAGGTTAGAAATAATGATTTGTATATGAAATAAGATTTTTTTTTACATCAAACTTTGCTTTCGTCAAAGAATCCTCCATTTGCAGCAATTACAGCATTGCAGACCTTTGGCATTCTAGCTGTTAATTTGTTGTGGTAATCTGGAGAAATTGCACCCCACGCTTCCAGAAGCAGCTCCCACAAGTTGGATTGGTTGGATGGGCACTTCTTGCGTACCATACGGTCAAGCTGCTCCCACAACAGCTCAATGGGGTTCAGATCTGGTGACTGCGCTGGCCACTCCATTACCGATAGAATACCAGCTGCCTGCTTCTGCTCTAAATAGTTCTTGCACAATTTGGAGGTGTGTTTAGGGTCATTGTCCATTGTCCAATCAAGCGCTGTCCACTGGGTATGGCATGGCGTTGCAAAATGGAGTGATAGCCTTCCTTATTCAGAATCCCTTTTACCCTGTACAAATCTCCCACCTTACCAGCACCAAAGCAACCCCAGACCATCATATTACCTCCACCATGCTTAACAGATGGCGTCAGGCATTCTTCCAGCATCTTTTCATTTCTTCTGCGTCTCACAAACGTTCTTCTTTGTGATCCAAACACCTCAAACTTGGATTCATCTGTCCACAACACTTTTTTCCAGTCTTCCTCTGTCCAATGTCTGTGTTCTTTTGCCCATCTTAATCTTTTTCTTTTATTGGCCAGTCTCAGATAAGGCTTTTCTTTGCCACTCTGCCCTGAAGCCCAGAATCGCCGCCTCTTCACTGTACATGTTGACACTGGTGTTTTGCGGGTACTATTTAATGAAGATGCCAGTTGGGGACCTGTGAGGCGTCTGTTTCTCAAACTAGAGACTCTAATGTACTTATCTTCTTGCTCAGTTGTGCAACGCGGCCTCCCACTTCTTTTTCTACTCTGGTTAGAGCCTGTTTGTGCTGTCCTCTGAAGGGAGTAGTACACACCGTTGTAGGAAATCTTCAATTTCTTAGCAATGTCTCGCATGGAATAGCCGTCATTTCTAAGGACAAGAATAGACTGTCGAGTTTCAGATGAAAGTTTCTTTTTCTGGCCATTTTGAGCGTTTAATTGACCACACAAATGTGATGCTCCAGAAACTCAATCTGCTCAAAGGAAGGTCAGTTTTGTAGCTTCTGTAACGACCTAAACTGTTTTCAGATGTGTGAACATGATTGCACAAGGGTTTTCTAATCATCAATTAGCCTTCTGAGCCAATGAGCAAACACATTGTACCATTAGAACACTGGAGTGATAGTTTCTGGAAATGGGCCTCTATAGACCTATGTACATATTGCACCAAAAACCAGACATTTGCAGCTAGAATAGTCATTTACCACATTAGCAATGTATAGAGTGTATTTCTTCAAAGTTAAGACTAGTTTAAGGTTATCTTCATTGAAAAGTACAGTGCTTTTCCTTCAAAAATAAGGACATTTCAATGTGACCCCAAACTTTTGAACGGTAGTGTATATATATATATATATATATATATATATATATATATATATATATATATATATATATATAGGTGCCTGCTCTACCAGATGAGCCTCTACCAGTCCCCCTTGAGAACTATATTTACCCAGATTAAGTTGTTACATAAACAAGTCATAAACTTATAAAATAATGCACTGTTAATGATTCGTAAACAGTTCCGGTTTTTCTCTAAATCTCTAAACTTCTCAAATGGTTTCATTTAATGTCATACTCAAGATTAAATGCGAAGAAGCCAAGTTTAGACAAAAGTTTAAAAAAAGAATAAGAAATCTTTGTAAACTTTTATTCTTAGCATGATTTTGAATGCAGAGCTTTTACGGAATTTTTGCATTGTTGAATATGTACTTTTACTTTTTAAGTGACTTAAAATTTTACACAAATAGACACATGCACAGAAGACAAGGATTGAATAGGGCATATATTTAGATAATAATAGTAATGAAAATAGAAGGCCAAAGGTTTCAAGAGGGATATAAAAGAGTATGCCTACGTTCTCTGCTCTACTAAAACATCCTGTCACACACTCTGTCAACAACTTGTGTTGCAATCAGTCGTATCAACATGAGGTAATTGAGCTTAATTTGGTGTGAACTGCGTAGCTGCATATGAAACCCCTCTATACACACACAGGTTAGATGCTTTTCAGCTATTGTCTACTTTGTAAAACTTTGTCTAACCCTTTCCCAGCATCCATTGTGGTCTGGGGAACGCTCCACACTTATTTCAGTGGGAGGGTGTGAGTGTGTGTTTTTTAAGGTCACTACTTTGAAGTCTATGACGATCTTGAACGCACATCTGCCAGATCTAATCACATGTGTTTAACCAGCATGCCAATGTTGACATATTTCTGTGTAGACGCTTTAATAATTCTGACCAGATGTTTGCACAATAACAAAGAGGGCCTTGCAACACATCTCTTGATTCAGAGATGTTTCAAATAGAACAAAAAGCTCATTCATTCCCAAATAAATGCAGAACTGTGAAGCGTTATTTTCATCCCCTCTCTGGATCAAAAGCCAACAACTGTTATTACATTCTGAACCCCTTATTCATGTGTATTTTCAAAGCAGTATTAAACAGATCCTGACAGAGAGTAAATGGGCCAAAACGTTAATTGCAATGAATTTATCATTTGGTAGTCCTGAAAAATGCAAAGTTTTGTAATGGGGCAAAGGTCAACAGTCTAAAAAACCATGACAGTATCTAACCCAAAAATTTGCATTGTGTTTAGTTGTGTGTGTGTTGTTGTTATACAGTTAGGATTGTCATTTCTGCTCTTCATGTGTATCCTTTATTTTAAAAAATGTGTTTCATGCTACATGGGCTTTCATTTCAATTGTCTGAATTTTGTCTTCAGCTTTTTCATTTTTACGTTTCTCGTCAACAAGCCAATTAACCTCAGATGAAAATGAGCCATCTGGCTCTGTCTGGTGCATTTTATCATAATGGTGTCAATTAACGTGCCTCGCCCTTGATAAATAAATAAAGTAAAAGCCTTCTATACTCTTCTATTAAGTATTGATCGGGTCTGGCAGGTTGTAGCTTGCCAACGCCAACTCTTGATCACGGTCTGTCACTTTTTAACCTTATGCAATGACAACAAGGCAAAAAAATGGTCAAAACAACTTAAATCGAAATGCTCTAAATACGGACAGTGGAGATAGTTGTGGACTTTTGGACCAACGCAGCCGGACCTGCCCAGGAGCAAAACACAACATTCTGGGCCCTGAAGAAAGGTATTCTCTATGGGTCCCTCCACACATCCACAGCTATTGCTTCTAGCATCTGTCACAGAGTGTAGGCAGGAAACTAGTGTTTTCTTGTTTGTATTGTATATAGTGTGGTGTTTTGCTTTTGGTTGTGTTTCTGCTTCCCTGGCATAGATACTGAGGACTCCTCCTAGCACACCTGAGGCACATCTCCTAATCAGGGGAGATGCTGGATTGGCACGAGGACGCTCTCCAAACACACCGGTAGTACATCTACGAATGAGGTGAGATAAGAGCTACATATGTGTGCTGAGGGAAAACGCTGTGGGAAAGAACGCTAAGGTGGTGCAGGGCCAGTGGGCAGAGGCACCATTGGGTTGGACCGAGGACAAGACCTGAGGTGGTGCTGGTCTAGATGGAAGTTGAGACTTGCAGTTGAGACCTGCGGTCGGGACCTGCGGAGACACCCTCTGGGGGTGCAGGACAACACGCAGTGAGACGTGCAATAGACAGCGGAGCTAAAGGGGCAGGCTGTCAGACAGTGAGGAGTACGCCTGGCCACCGGTACACACACATAGACACCAAACAGGAAGAGTCAGCAGGACAATGCGAATGCCACAGTCCCCCATCCACTTTTGTCAAGGTAAAGACTGCAGTCCCTCTAAAATAAACAGACTGTTTTAAAGCTGTTTTAACTATCTAAAACTAGACGTATTTTTGCTGCTGCTAGTTAAATCCTTCCAAATAAAGACAATTTTAAAAGTGAAACCAACATCTCTGTGTGTGATTCAAGTCGGGGGATTTTAAAGTACCTAAAATGTCTCCTTTGGGGCACATCTTTTTGGGCCATCCTCATATGAGGGCCCTGGGTACTCAAGTCCCCTTTCCACGCCAAGTTTGACACCAAGTTTCTCCTGCATTTTTCCTTCTTACATAGTTGTCTTGGATACTATTTGTCCGTAAGTAGTGTATATGTTACTAAAAAAATGTTAAAAGTAATTGTACTTGGCATATGTTTGGTTTAGTGGAGTTTAGTCGAATTATTAAATTGATAGGGAGCATGGCTATTAGTTGTGACACAGCATTTTCTGTTGCTATAAATTGTGGCTTTGCTCTAAATCTGGGTATCTGTATTAGTTTCATCTCATTTCTGTTTGTCTTTTGCTGTTTGTTACAGATTTAGAGTATAATAAGGAAAGTAAAGTTTCTTCATTGAAGTTACGCCTTGTGTTTTTTTGGAGAACTTTACACTGTTAGCTAACTGTCGAGTTTTGAAGAAGCAACTCATTACAAGGACAGTATAACAATTGACTTCCTGTATCAGATGAAGAAATTGAACCTGCTAAAATCAGTGATGGTGAACTTCTACACCATCATCATTGAGTCCATTCTCACCTCCTATCACTATCTGTTTCGCTCCTGCCACTGCCAAGGAGAAGGGCAGACTGCAGCGTATCGTCCGCTCTTGCAGAAAAGGTGATGGGTGCAATCTGCTGGCCCTGGTCCAGGTCCTGTACTCCCCTCTGACAGGAGGCTGCAATCCATCAGGACCAAAACCTTACACCACAATAACACTTTCTTCCCAACTGCATGGTAACAGTGAGCTCCATTTTATCAAAGATGTGGGTAGTGTAGTACTTCTCCAAGATATTGTGAAAAAAAAACAAGGTTGATATCATACAATCTCATGGATTCTACAGTAGCATAAACCATTGTTTTACAATCTCATAGCTTGTGGTAAGTCTACCCTGAGATTTAAATGTTATGGCTAATAATCAAAATCCTTATTGAGAAAATGAATGAGATTCATACTTGTGGAACTACGTTGTTGAGCTCTATTAAACTGTGAATGGAAAGTATGCTTCCCATCCAGAAGAGGTGGGCAGAGGTGGGGGAGGGGGCTTCTCTGTCTGAGACTGCATCAGTGTTTGAGTTCCCAGCTTAGTCTCTATTGGCGGCACTTACAGTAACATACACAACACAGGCCGACGTGATGTAGCTCAGAGAGCTGAAACATTCACTAGATTAAAACCTTCTCTGGAATAGCTCCTCAGTGCATTAACCCTCCTCAGTGTGAACATGACAGACATATTGTACATGATCTCCATAGATAACTGGCCGTTTCCACCATGGGACTGGACACTCTTCAGGTCACTGGCTGCACACAGAACAACAACCGCCAAACAATCACCTCAAACTATTGCTGTTTCCTGCCATGTTTATTTTGGCTTTTTTTGTTATTATTGCCAATCTTAGAGCTATGTGATCTGATTTGTGTGCAGATCCCTGAAAACCAAACACACGTAGGCCACAGGCCTGAATTAAATGGCTTGTGATAAACACTGTTGTTCTAAAGTTGAGGTTTATCTGATCTGATATAGATGGTAAAGTTCCTTAGCTGTCAAAATACACAGGAATAATTTGTGTGCTTGGACACAGTGTTTCTTACACATTTCCATGTGTTTTATGTTGCTTTAATTCTTGCTAATAATTTTAAACACCTTTGGTGCTATTAAAACTGGAATGTAATCCATAAAAACACACAAACTGCAAAATGTATATTTTTGTTGTTTTTATGGGGGGGAAGGGGTTCTTTATATGTTCATTTTATTTAATAATACACATAACCCACACGGCAATATGACGCCATGTCTTACAAAAAGAAAAAATACAAAAACAATTGGACAAAAAAAAAAACACAAGCAAAGATTGTAATTAATAATTCAAATATTTAGGTTGACAGCAGCGTTACATTTAGAAACTAAAATATACCAACATGTTCACACACCCGACTTGTCAAATACAGCAGCATGGTCAGTGGCCCTTAGCATCTGATACCAATTCAATCAGAAGAGACTTTGTTGCAGATATGCATAGATTTATTGTACGAATGCGTGATATGACATGTACAGTCTTTGGAGATTAGACTCCATCATTATGAAATGACATATATAATTAGGGGGTTAGAAAGCCAGAAGCTGATCCCCTGGTGGAGTCTAGACACTGATGGTGGTGTGAGGAGCTCAAAGACCAAACCGAGGAGTCGATGGCAGTCATGCCGGAAGGACCCAGGGTTCCATGCGTGATGAAGACTGGAGGAGTAAGGGGAGGAGGAGGGTCGTGCTCTTTAGCCTGAAATGACAACTGAGCAGCAGAGAGAAACAAGTTTAAAACAGGGAAGTCATGCTGTGATTGGCTCGTTAAATTTAAGGCTGTTTCTGATTGGTCAATATATAAGTGAACGCCTCTAACAGCTGTTCAGTATAGAAGCCTTTGGCGTCTGTATGAGACGCACCAGGCTTCAACAGCAGTACTGTGAGATGACGTAATATAAAGAGTGACAAAGTCTTTTACCCAGAAGGCCACTGTCCATGTCCTGTGTGAAAACAAAAGTCAAATTTTGCCTTATTTCAAATTAACGCATGTATAAGTTTTACTAACTTAACTTCTAACATCTTAAACATAAGTTACATAACAAATGCATTTATTTTGACCCAAAACACCATCTTTTCCTTCACCTGACCACTTTTTGTTGTTGTCTACTAACTAACCCTACACGTCATGTTGAAAAAGGATTTCAAAGGAATACCCAGACGGTTAAAAACATAAAGGGGTCCTGAACAAGCGTCCATACGACGGTTTGATGATTATTTCCATATGACAAAGTTGGAGTGAGAATATGTTGAATATATATGGTAGAGCATATTTAGAGTTTTAAATAGTCCCACTTCACTGGAGCAAATCTTCCTCCCAATTTATGTTGCATTGTGCTACTTTGTAATACTACTTTGTTTTATTTCTAAAAGAAATTGGTTTTGCAATGTATACATCAGTATTGGGTTTATTGTGTAATTCATAGTTTCTATTCATTTATTGTGTTATCTGTGTTACATAAAAAGCAGCCCAATAGATCCATTATTAGCTTTTAGCACTGACCTCTCCAATGGAAAATCCATTTTCTATCTAAACAAAGAATGACATTTATTTCTCTAAGGCAGGAATGATAACGAAGACATCATTATTTATCCTGGTCTCACCCTCAGTGTTCAGGCCACAATTCTGTAACAGAAAAATCCATCGTAATTCCAGAGAAAACAGTCCGTGTAGCTCTTCTCTGTCCCCCTGTAAATGCCATATTCACCGGAAAAGCCTTTGCAAATAAACAATTTAAGGAAAACAATTAATGATGCTGTGGGAAAAGCGATTTCATTTCCTCTGTGCACAGAGCACTGAGAAACTGGACACCTCCTTAATCACCCTGCCTCATGCCTGAGGTTCAGCACAGCTTAGCAAGAAAGCGAGAACAGGGTTTGTAGCAGATCAGACATTTCCTTTGGACATTTGGATTTAATTTATGCCCAATAAAGTGAAGAGTGTGAGGCTGATTATGATAAAATCTCTTGAGAGTGTGTGTGTGTGTGTGTGTGTGTGTGTGTGTGTGTGTGTGTGTGTGTGTGAGACTTTTGTGACCTCCCTGTCATCGTACATGTTTGCTTTATCAGAACAAGTACCAAAAAGCATGGAATAGTTACGTCATATCCTGTGCATTGAGAAATTAACGTAGTTAATAGTAGTTTTTTTTTTAAGATTATTTTTTGGGGCATTTTTAGGCCTTCATTGACAGGACAGCTGAAGAAAGGAAAGGGGAGAGAGACAGGGGGAATGACATGCAGCAAAGGGCCGCAGGCTGGAGTTGAACCTGGGCCCACTGCGTTGAGGAGTAAACCTCTATATATGGGCGCTCGCTCTTCCAACTGAGCTAACCGGGCGCCCTCAAAGTTCTTTTTTAACACCTTCCCAACATCTCTTTTCAACTATACAAGGAATGAACATGTTGGATCTGATTCCTTGTGTCAGCTGAAAGGTGTTCACAGGAATGACGCATTAACCACAAATACTTCTAAACTAATAATTACTCATGTTTTCTGTGTTTTTGAAGGTGTTACATTTTAAGACCAAGGTTTTATGGACACAAAATGACTGTAGAGCGTTGAGCCCTGATCAAGCAAAAATGGGAAAGAATTCCACTTACAAAGCTTCAACAATTAGTTTCCTCAGTTCCCAAATGCTTGAGTGTTTTTAAAAGGAAAGGTAACACAGTGGTTATTATGCCCCAGTCCCAGCTTTTCTGGAAGTGAAAGTGTTGCAGATTCAAAAAACAATAAAGTTAATCAGTTTGAACAATAAATATCAATATTCAATAGGTTGAAAAGGATTTACAAATAATTTGTATTCTGTTTACACAACGTCCAAACTTCATTGGAATTAGTATTAGTATTAATATGGAAGTAATATCGCTACTCGGTATTGGCAAGTCACCAAATGTAATTACTTGTACTTGGTCTTACAAAAGTGCTATCAGCGCATTTACTTACTTGTTTATTATTTATTACAACTCCTCTACAATTTAATTGAATATTTTTTAGTTGCAACTGTGCTTTGTTTTTTGAATGTATTTTGATTGTTGCTTAATACAATGCATCGATATGCCTCTGTAAAGCAAGTTGTGAAACCCTGACATATCATCTAAGAGCTAGCCTGATTTTAAGAGAGGTAACAAAACTCTGTAGAGTGGTCAGTAGAAGCTGATGACTTTAATTATGCTATTAAACAAAAAAAATCTGAATCAAAAATGCTAATCAAACAAACTGCTGAGCCCTTTTTGTGAATTTCATATTGTTGCAACTCCAAGCAATAGTATCAAAAATGACTTTGTATTACCAGCCCTTGTACACTGACAATAAAAGCAACATGGACTCGGTTGGTCAAATCTTGAATACAGATATGCATGCCATAAGAATAATTTCAAAGATTGTGCAATCACTTCAAATGGGCTTGTCGACAGTTTTTAAGCCTGCAGAGAAGAGAAACCTGCATTTTGTGAGTGCAACTCAAGTGTTTTCCTGACTGGAGATTATGAGAAAGAAATGACCTCCACTGGTAACACATCTCAGGACTGATCTAAGTTCCAAAAAGGAAATGGCAACATTAAGGCCATATTTTGTATTTATTACACCCCTATTGCTGACATGCTGACATCACCGTGAGACTTTTTTCCCCTCCGATTCACACACATGTACATTCTCCTCCAGAGCACCCTTGCTTTGCAAGTGCTTATCTCAGAGCTGCCTTTGTTGACCTTTACCCAGTATTGAATGAAATGTCAGGAGAACGTTCTGCATATATAATCTGAGCCAAGGAGTCAAAATAAAACTCAGAGATTAGCCGAGGATTGGTGCTCGCTGGTATTTCTGGAATAATGTCAGACCAAGATTACACTCGCCTTCCAAAAAAAGCATCTGCCTTACAGCAAATATCACACTCACATGAAAAAAAAACAAATACATACATATGTTATATATATGTTATGTTATATATATATATATATATATATATATATATATATACACATATCATATACATATTTGACATAATTGAAATGTGACCCCATTTTGAAAATGGAATTAGAACTGTTGTCATTAATAGGTAATGCCAGTGAACTAAAACAACAAGTCCCCTCTAATACAACCTATAGGAGGGTTTCTCCTATAGAAGTGTATCTCAGTGCTGCATTCAATACAGATGATCACAACATACTATTGGATTGACTGGAAAACTGGGTTGGAGTTGGACGTGTGGAGTTCCCCAAGGCTCTGTCCTGGGGCCTTTTCTGTTTTTTATATATATATATATATATATATATATATATATATATATGCTTCCACTGGCCCAGATTCTGAAAAATAATAACATAAATTATCATAGTTATGGTGATGATACACATCTACATAATCCTGTCGCTTGGAGACTAGAGTCCAACACATAAACTGGCTAAGTGCATTGAACAAACTGATTGGATTTGCCACAACTTTCTTAAATTGAATGAAGGAAAAACTGAGGTGATTATTTTTGGAGAAAGAGGAACGATTAAGAACCAGTGCCCAGCTTTAAACGATAATGTTAAAAACAACACACAAAGCCAGAAATCATGGTGTAATTATGGACTCTGACCTGAATTTTAGCAGCCACGTTAAGACAATAACAAAGTCAGCCTTTTACCACCTTAAAACTATAGCAAGGGTGAAAGGACTTATGTGTCAAAAGGATTTGGAAAAGCTTGTCCACGCCTTTATCTTCAGTAGACTTGACTACTGTAACGGGGTCCTTACAGGTCTCCCTAAAAAAATCAATTAGGCAGCTGTTTCAGAACGATCTGCTCGATTCCTCACAAACCTAAGGAAAGTGAATCACATCACTCCAATTCTGAATGCCCCAAAGAATAGATTTCAAAATTCTTCTGCTGGTTTATAAGTCGCTAAATGGTTTACCATTACATTTCAGATCCACTTGTGAACTATGACCTACAAAGGTCTCTAAGATCATCAGGGACAGGTTTGCTTGCCATCCCCAGAATCAGAACAAAAAAAGGAGGAAGCAGCGTTTGATTTCTACGCTCCACGTATCTGGATCAAACTTCCGGTAAACTGTAGATCGGCACCTACGCTCAGCTCTTTTAAATCAAGACTAAAGACCTTTCTTTTCGATACTGCCTTTGTATTTAATCTTTTATTATTACTTTGTACTAATTTATGAATGTGTTTTGATGTTTCATGTAAAGCACGTTGAATTACACTGCTGCTGAAATGTGGTATACAAATGAAGTTGCCTTTCAGAAATTAGCGCCCCTAGAGCTGGCAGGAAGTACAACCTAGGAGCGTTGTCACAACACAGTCTTACTCCCAGCAAGTCAAAAACTGACACTTCGTCAGGTGCCTTGCCTAGTTAGCTTTTACCTTATTCCAATGTAATACCATATGCGGTGACATTTGACACTCTGTGTAGCCCTCTGGCTATGTGCAGGATTAAACCACTTAGTTAAGGTTAGAAAAAGATTTTGGGTCAGGTTACAAAATGTACATTTAAGTGACATGCAAGACAAGAATGTGACGCAAACGCCAGTATCCTGGGTGGAAGTCCTGTGTTGCTTCATACTATGCCATTTTACAGGGTTGCGGTCAAGCTGCTGCTATGCCCGGTGGCAATGGGATAACGTGCTTTTATGGCAACAGGAGTGGTAGCAATTGCTGATCAAACATCAGTATTAGGTGAGTTGGCAGTGAGAACGCATTGGTTCTCCATCCTCATCATATCTAAACCAGAAAACTTTGCAGATTTAAACACGTGGTTAATGATGTGAAACGGTTGTAATTTGGTTATGGTTAGGTACTAAAACTAAAACCAGGTGTTGCTGTGAAGACATACCACAAATATGCGTAGTCAATCTAGTCTGGCTGCATGACATCTGCTAAGGCTTTGAATATTGAAGCAGTTTTAATGAGCATTCGTATTTCATCACGGAAAGCTCTTATGCACTCTCATCAAGTCCCATAATTACAATGTTCAGGTTCAGTGGCTGTGAAACTGAATGCAGTAGAAACAACAAGAGCTCAAAAACATGCAGATAAGCTCAGTACAAAATACCGCAGATTATTACTTAACACATATTATATATTTGTCAGGTTGGTAATTGCAATATATATTTTTTTATTGTGCCATTTGGTAACCATTACCTTTGAAAAAGAAGTTTTATGGTGTTGCCTTAGCTTTTACATGGCTGTTACAACTGTAAATAGAGCGTAGAGCTTCTGTCAGCGTGGTGAACAATGCACCTGGATGCCAACTGGTACCAGTTTATTTGAACAGCGGTACAGCTATTGCCGTTTGGCCTAAGTACACATCCACTCACAGGACTGTCCCTTCCTGAACTTTGGCTTCCAGGACAATTCTGTAATGAAAACAAACATCCAAGGTGGGTTTGTATACTTGCCTGTGCAAGCGATATTGGAGCTGGACCGTCACAAATAAACAAAAACACAGCATTGTTTAAAGCCTCCAGGAAATATGCCCTCACTCTACTTTTTTTCTTTTATCACACAGTGCAAAGTGCACCCTGCTACTGGCTCAAAATCTAAATCAAAACGTAATGTAAAGAGATGTTGAAAGAGGTTGTACATGCTGTTGCTAAAACACGACTTCTTTAAGAGGTAAAATAGACTCTTTCAGATCATCCAGTTTCCCTTATATAATTTAAGACTACATTCAGTAAGTGAGGAAGTTTGGGAACTCAACATCTAGTCAGAAGCGCAATTATAGTTATTTTACTTTTTAGTCACTTTTCACGGAGTCAGTGGCTTATTGCAATCATGTCACTTAAAAAAATCTAATAATCCTTGGTGACAAAATACATACAGCGGTGCACAGTCACATTAGGCTTGTATCATGTGGATGCGCAGAAAGATTTGTTGTCATTACTTAGAATTCCTCATGGGGGCGACAGAAACTACGCACTATAGCTTTAACCAATTACCCAAGTAATAAAAAGTACTCTCAAGTAATATAAAAACACTGTTAAATCTAAATCACTGAAGCTGTATTTGGTGTTTGTAAGTTTTACTTAAATGTTCGGATATATTAAAATGTGTTCCATTTGTTTTGAGGTATTTTGGGATAGTACTCTATGTACCCTTAACCTTAGTACAATAGTACTCTATGTACCCTTGGTGGGCTGTCATTTGAGTACAATATTTACTATACAATCAAATAGTTACATAGTAAATATATTACCAGTATTATCATGCTGTTACTGTATTCTGAAATAATACACAATAAATATTCAAACATATTTCACATGTATCAATATCAAAAGTTCAGAATCACTTTTATTTGCCAGGTATGAGGACACATTCAAGGAATTTTTCTTTGGAACATTGTTGCTCGCAATGCGCCTACACATTCAAACAACCAAACAATATATGCACACTAACATAAGGAGTCCTTATGTTCTTTTTTCCCCAGCATGTTTCCTTGGATCAGGGAGGCTCCAAAATCAGGGTAGCAGCTGTCGCCATGGTCCCGCTACACGTCCTGCGATGCCGTGTTCATCCTGCTACGCTCTGCTGTGCCCTGCTACGTCCTGCTGTTCCTTGTAATGCCGCACAGTGCCCTGCTATGCCATGAACTACTACAAAGAACTACTACAAACTACTATTTTTTCTATTTTTGTTATTGCCACTCTTCATTCTAACCCCAACCGGCCCGTCAGACACCGCCTACCAAGAGCCTGGGTCTGGGTCTAGGTCTGGGTCTGTCCAAGGTTTCTGCCTAAAAGGAAGTTTTTCCTCGCCACTGTCGCACTGTTGCTTGCTCTGGAGGGAACTACTAGAACTGTTGGGTCCTTGTAAATTCTGGAGTGTAGTCTAGACCTACTCTATCTGGTCTAGACCTACTCTATCTGTAAAGTGTCTCGAGATAACTCTTGTTATGAATTGATACTATAAATAAAATTGAATTGAAATTGAATTGAAATTGAATTAATACATACATACTCTACACAGAAACAATATAGAGACAATGAGTGCAAAGTATACAGGAGTGAATTGTGATAGTTATTATTTTAAATGTGGAGCATAGTGCAAAGGATGCTGGAATAAATTGTTATATTACAATATGACAGTAGTTGGATATTTTACCTTTAAAACAAGTCTTTCATTTTTGTAAAATCTTAATAGAAATATTGCACACACAAATTCGCAATTATCTGAGTGAAATGTGATAAAGACAAAGACTTTTAAATACTTTTGTAAAACAGTATGACACAAGGAACATATGTTACAAAGCATGTTGACTTACTCCTGCTCTCCTTTAGTAATTTTACCCTTAAACAAACAGACAATGGGCTTGATCCCTGTGGAGACAATAGGTTGTTGCATTCTTTGACATGATACTAATTTAAGCAGCTTGAACTTTCCTCTTCCTCTCTGAATCAAATTAGTGCATATGCTCAGTGGCAGAATCTACATTACATTACATGTCATTTAGCTTTTATCCAAAGCGACTTACAATTGCTATATGGTTAAGTGTCTTGCTCAGGGAAACATTGCTTGATGTATCGTAGTGGGAATCAAACCCTAATCTCCCACACCAAAGGCATGTGTCATAGCCACAGCCCCGTCACCACCCCCATCTACAAACCTACAGCCTTCTGGTGTCATACACTAGTAAATGACTCTTTTTATCAAACGAGTATTAAATTCTAGAGTTGTACAAGACATGTTATTAAATGCATACGCAAGATTAAAAGGGTTTAGCCTAATAATACTGATAAGAGATTTCTTACATCAAACTTAAATTGTCAAGGACTGAGCCTTAGTACATGGGTCGCACGCTCAACCAGGTGAACTATCCAGGAACCCCATCAGAATTGCTTTCTAATAACTTCTACAGATTACAGATTTGATCATTATGTAAATTGGGGGAAGAAATTTCATTATACAACCAAGTCATAACAAAGATAAAAGTGACAAATAGCCAATTCTCCAAAACCACTATAACACTGTCAAGCAATGTGCTGACCATAAAAACTGAGCAGTCCTAATGAAAAGTAATGACTGCACTCTGGTGTGCTTGTTTAACTTGATTAAAAGTCACATAACATGAGTCAACATAACATTAAGCCTGTGTGCCTTGGCAATAGTCTAACAGTTCCTGTCTCCATGTTAAAATAAAGCAGTTTTGGGATGATGAAATATCATTATACAAGTAAGTTAGTATCAAGCAGAGTTAAATGTTTCACAGAGTTGGCGAGCCAGCTGTGAGCCTTTCCCTCATGTCATGTTCAGCTTCATAATTGTATTTTGAGGTTGTACCAGAAAAGGTTTACATGGTTTAGTTTTCAAAAAACACTATTTTATGTTGTACTGCAAATTGCTGCAATAACTGTATTGATAACTGTACTGGTTATTGATTGTGTGTGTCTGTGT
Organism: Percina caprodes; assembly: GCA_013375575.1. Lineage (NCBI taxonomy): Eukaryota > Metazoa > Chordata > Actinopteri > Perciformes > Percidae > Percina > Percina caprodes. Next base: position 1,215,096 of record JABXJD010000044.1, read on the forward strand.
AGATCCAGCATGTGCATTGACCCTGTAGAATGGAGACATTTAGCAGAAAATAGGAAATGTTCATAATGAACAAAATATGCTATAAAGAACCATAGAGAAAATAGGCAAATGAATGTGCCTGACAAATGTAAAATCCTAATTTGAAATGTGTTAATGAAAGTATAACAAAAACTTACTGACATGATGATAACTAGCATCAGTCTAATAAATAATGTTATATCTAATATCAATAAACGTTCACGGTCGTGTATGCATCCTGCACACTCTTCCTGAATCTGTAAGTGAATTGAAACCTCAAAGCAAACAGACCATTCACGTCTAAAACCCGCCCTTCCTCAGCCAGTAGACATTCCAGTCTGATTGGCTTAGCTTTTGGCCCAAAGCCCAAAGGGTGTCTGTATAAAACCCTCCATGTGCAGAAAAGCAGAGTCAGAAAGGAAAACGGGCTCTAAGACTTACATTGAGCTAACAGGAAGATTGAATTCACTCTCAAACACTGCGACTGAAGCCATTGGAAAATGTGTAAAGGATTAGCTGCCTTACCCCAAACCTGCCGAGAAAGGTGAGGCCTGCATCATCACTTTATCTTTGTCATGTCTTATCACTGTGTTCCTCTGATGTGGTTTGGATAACAACAACAAAAAAGCTTGATTATATTTCAACCGTATTAAGAGGGCCTCTGCAAAAACTGTGTCAAAATAGATCAAAAAACAGAAATTGTAAATCCACGTCATTTTTGTTTCCTGGAAAAAAAATGTTAACTGAAATAAGTAGCTTCAGATCTGTTTTTATGCTACAGCTTGTGCAGATTAAAAAGTAAAAGAGATGTACTGTGTATTGTTGTTTATGAACTCAAACCTGAGAAAGAGAGAAACCTGAGTTAAAAGAAGAAGAAAAACTATTTTAAGTTCAGAGTCGAAGAGTCAAAATCCAACAAAACACCATCATCATTTGATTAATAATGGTTTTGAAACGTGATGCAATTCAAATTGTGTTCTTGATTCAAATTTTTTCGTTTTTACAAGATATATAACTTAACTGTAGATAACTTTATAACTTCACACATTATTTTTCACTGAATATGAGAACTTTCTGTCTAAATCTCCAAATAAAAAGGTCTAACTAGATAAAAAGAAGAATTGTAATTCAAAAGAAAATGCTTTGAGTAACGATATTATCATTTTGCTTTGTTTAATAGCCTCAACCCCTACTTTTTCCTTCCAGCTGCCTCTTTAGTCAATATAACATAAAACATTTTTGTAAAGATCTCAGACTTTTTTGTTTCCAATTTGATTAATCAGCCAACTGACATGCTTGTAAATGTCTCTACAAGTGTCTTGTATGAATACGTTATACCAGAGTCCTTTTAGAGAGAGGATGATAGATACGTTGGAAGGTCAGGTGAACATCATGACTGGATTATTATGGCGTTCGTGTCAAAGAAGGTAAAATAAAAGACTTTGTCACACAAGCCGTCTGCTTTCTGTCATCCAGGGCGAAGGAGATCAAGACTAAATTGGGCGTTTTACTGCAGAAGCCGGAAAATGGCATCGATCTCATCATCCCCTACCCCGAGAAGACTGAGAAGAAGCCGGAGAAGCAGCAGAAGTGAGTCTCTTACTCTGCCTCCCTGGGAGATTAATGTCTGTGAACTGGGGGTTGTTAACCAGATACTTGATGCTAAAGTGGCCGAGCAGAGCCCAGAGCGGGAACAAGATGTGGAGATCAAAGGACCGTAAAGCTCTCCAGAGACTGACTGGGCTCACACGTCAGTGTTAGATGCTCCAAAGCTTTAGATACGTCCATTACATACTTTATCACCTCCAAACGACTGGGTTAGAAATGAATTACTTTTGAGATGATGAACTACTTTTGTTTTTTGTTATACAATCTACTCAGCAATCTTGTAAGGGAACGTATGCAATTTTGTCCTGCTTTTTTTCTGAAAATATAATGGAAATTGTGTTGCCAAAAGTCCTTGAGTTGGTTAATTTGGAAAAACTGATTATTTGTGGTTAAAGCAGCTTTTTTCTTATCTCAAGGTACTGGCAATGGCATTTTTTTTATATAGCACCTTTCCTTACACGTAAACACATATATATATATATATATATATATATATATATATATATATATATATATATATATATATATAAGGTTTTAGCTGAGACTTTATTCTGTTACTTCCCTTAAGAGTCATTCTGGTTCAATTTTGAGACAGTACACTCTTTTTTTTTCATCTCTCTGCCACTGCAACTCATATTAATAATTTGCAATTGTCCCGAAACTTAATTTTCTCTTTCAAAAATGACATGTTAAATGCATTTGCTACCATCCAAGTACAGAGGGTTTTTTATAATGTAAAAACACTGTGGATATGTTGAATTACAAGCTCGCCTTGCAAAGTGATCATGTTAAAAAAAACAAAAAAAACTGTACAATAAATGATGGACTGCTGTTCTGCTTTTTTACTACCACACCTGAGTGGGTGAACACACCGCTTACTGGCCTGTCATTGGTCCTTCCAGCTAATTTTCTAACTTGGGAAAACATCAACCACTTTGGAAATGATCTCCTAAAGGAGAGAGAAAGGCCATGCCCTTTAAGAATATCAACTGCTCCTTTTAAATTGTTTAGAGTTTCAGCCAAACGTCTAAATGCGCACCGTGATTGGCCCGGTACATACGCCAGACACACTCCACTCTCAGTGGATGTTTTCCAGACTTAAATCTCGCAGCAGAATCTGAGATCAAAGGAAGCAGTCTTGTTCCGAGAGACTGGATACTCGCATCAAATGTGTATTATAGCTGGTTGTTTTTCACCCTGTATGGTACATAAAGATGTAAGGTTCTATTAGTTCATCATAAAGACTCATTTATGGATTATTAGAACTTTTTGAGATACTCTGAACCAGTTTTTCTGAAGCTCCCAGACTGAACTGAGGTATTTTGTGTGCAGGCCTACTCCGGAGGAGGCTGCTCAGTGGCGTGAGAGTCTGGACCGAGTCCTGAACAACAGCTGTAGGTTACCCTCTCTTTTACTCACTATCTCTCTCTCTCTCTCACTCACACACACACACACACACACACACACACACACACACACGCACTCATTTGTGTCAATTTGTGTGTGATGTGACTGATAAAAGTTCACCTTGTTCCTGTTTAACATTAATATGTACAACTTTTACAACATTTCTAAAATCTCACATATTCTTCAGCAAACATGGCTTTGAGTGATCTCATTAAAGCAAATATACTTATTAGATATAATGTTTCCTGTTCCGGTCCCGTGTGACTCTGTAGCATGCGTCTTGTGGATCTGTATCTTCTTCTAACAACAATCCTCCATGTTAAAATCCCCAAATAGAACACATTTCACATGTTACGGTAACCTATTACTTGTCTCTGCTGTGTTGACATAAGAGCATTATTATTTCATACTATCCAAAGACGCAGTCTTAGTCGGCACTTTGGTTTAACTCTACGCATGCCTTCCCTGAGGTCTGGTGTCTGCGGGTACACCTAACAACGTTTGGTTTCCATGATAACAATACAGCTTCTGTGCTTGTTATTTATTGTGTGTTCTATTCCATGTGACAATGTATTTGTTTAATTGAATGGTGAAGATAATGATGTTTTTTATTATTTTCTCATGCATATAAAATACTGTAACACCACAAACAGCACCACTAAAAGGTTCAGAAATAAACAATTAACGTAATTGGCATAAATCAGTTTTTCAAACTTCAAAATCTACAACAACCTCCATAAACTGAGCTAAATCTGATTGGTTTAAAGGCTCCGTTATATAATAATCAGATACAACGGCTATGACGTATAATTCCTTTACACAATAAGTATCACTCTGCGTCTGAGAAAAAAAAATTAGACTAACAAACTGATAGCTGGTGCCACAGAGGGAAGCCATTCATCTGCGCGCACACACTGCCATGACACAAAATTGGCAAAGTATCCCTTTAGGCGTATGCTATATTAAAAACATGTCACAACTTTACCTTGCCGTCATACAGCAGTTATCCATGTTCTTTTGAAAGCAACCAGATTCCCTTGACAAATACAGTCATTTTAACCTGCAGAACATGGAAGTCGCTGCTCTACTGCTGCCTTGATCGGTTAGTTTTTTTTTTTTTTTTGCGTCAACCCGAACAATGTCCCTTAGCTGTGATATAATTACAACATACATGGCTTGTCGCCAGATATTGCTCAATCATATTTATCTGTAACACATGCTTCATATATGTGTATCAGCAGAGTTTCTTTATCAAAGAAAGTTTTTTCACATATGTAACTTTATGTCCTTTTGTCTCAAAAAGGGGTTGCGTGTCAAGGAACGCCTTGCCCCAAACAGTTGCAGTTGCCCTATAACACAGTTTGGCTCAACTCTTATTGCATTTCTCAGACTTTTAATCAACACCCCACTCCGATAAAGATTAAAGGTCTTACATGTTATAAAATAAAGTAATTTCAGATCACACTTCTCCCAAAGATAATTTTGCCAATGTAAAATTGTTACATAATTATATTTCACAGGGGGATTAAGTTGCATTATGATAGTTTAAACTGACTGTAGACTGATAGAAGTGCATTACTCATGGGGAGAATAACAACCACCGTACTTTCCAGAAAGCAACCACTGGTTCCACTGTTTACTTCACAAAGTGCACAGAAAGCCAGAGAGCCAGCAAGCCTGATGAGTAACTCTGATGGTTAACGGTGTTGTACGTGTGAACTCGCCTGCTGAGAAGTCACTTAAGTTGCCCGTGTATCAAAACAGATCCAAAGATGGTACTGACCATCTGATACATGTGAACGGAGACACATTTCCTCTGCAGAGCTCAGTGGGAGGTAAAAGACCTTTCTAAGCGGCTCTTTCAACACAGTCCAGGGCAGAGAGATGCACTATATGTTCCTCCTGTGTTTGCATGCTTGCATGAATGTGTGTATGCATCTGTGTGTGTATCTGTCCATTGAGGTTATGTGTGTTATGGTAACATATCTAGGGAGAAGTCTAAATGATTCCACCAGCGTTGATTTATTGCACAGTTGCGGCAAACTGCTGCGCCGTGATTATTTATGTACATGAGATTTTACATTAACGTTATTCTTTATGGCTTCTCTCTTGTTAATTCCCATGGGATTCTCTGTGAGGTATTTGCTCTCAGGTGTGGAACTGCCCCCTCCTTTGCCTTGAAGTGAAAAACTGCATAACGCAATGTTTATAATGCAACTGGGATTAAATAATGTTTGACTGCTTGCTGATAAATAGAAACTTTGCCCTTGTAGAAAAATGAAACTTTAAAACTTTTAAAGTTGCTGTTTCAGTTTATAATTACAGGAAAGTTTCGCTGTTTCATTACTTATGGTCAAACTACGAGGGTCAGTGAAGTTAATTAAAACTGAAATTAAAGAAAATGTAGCATAATGCTGCTGACATGGAAGTAAAATATTGTAGATTCATAAATACATGACAAACAAAACCTACACATAAGGCTACATTTTCTGCTGGTTGTTGCATTGCAGCTCTGATACACAAACAGCCATTAATTGTCCCCAGCGCCTGTGTGTGTGTGTGTGTGTGTGTGTGTGTGTGTGTGTGTGTGTGTGTGTGTGTGTGTGTGTGTGTGTGTGTGTGAGTCCTTGTACTAAAGGTCTTTGAAAAAAAGAGCTGCAGCTTGATTGCGACTCCGTGCTATTTTGAACCAAACTAGCCATTTAGATTTCAGATAAAAGCCTCAGGCCACAGCACAACGCTTATCATCTGCAGCACATGCTCATTCAGACAATGGGACCTTTCGCAGGCATTATCTTGAACTACAATGCTCTTCGCTGAACCGAGTGGTTGTTTTATCAAGTCTTGTTTTGGATCCTTATCTTGGAACAACCACTGTGATTTCACATTTGTCCAAATACAAGTTATGTTTCTGTTTTTTTTTACTTTTTTGAAAGGTATAGTAGGCCTAGTTGTTTGTTTTTGTAAAAGTACATTTAGGTAGATTTTTATTACTAGAATAGCTTGGGACGTTTTAAAATGGTTTCTGAATGTTTTCACTCCCTTTATATTGTATAAAACATCCACTTGTTCCTGATCTCTATTTGGGTCCATCCAGAAAGTATTTGGAAAACTAATGCTGAAAACTTTTAAATGTGAAATGGACAATAAAAAAACACGTGATAAAAAAAAAACCCAAACCTGTTTGGTTCATGCCACCATTTTTATAATGTTAATTTTGCCTTGTGTCTTTCTTTAATTTCCCACTACTTCTGCAAAACATGTACTAAAAGCTTTTAGATGTGGAATCTGTAACATTGCTGGTCTGTTGAAAATGATTTTCTTTCCGAAATGGTTTTATTGGAACATGACTGAACCATTAGCGTAAGAGTCACAATGGCTCCAGTGATGTGTGGCATCTGGTACAGGAGGTGAAAGGCAGTGGTGTCCCTCCTGGAAAGTATAGGTTTGCCTTGGAAAATGAAAAGTATTAAGGAAGTGTTCTCGGTTCTTTCAGGTGCATCACTGGTGGATTTCTAAACTTATTTGAAGACCATTTCTTAATGACCACTAGGGGTAGATGGGTAACCGACAAATATGTCTCGTCAATTTAATAATTCATCACATAAAAATATACAATGATGGTGCCTGTATGATGGTGCCTAAGCGCCATTTAACAGTGACTAACAGTGTCCAAGCACAAATATAAAAAAAATGACACATCAGCTTGTGACTCAAGTTTTAATTCCTTTTTGTTCTTGTATGTAAAACATTTTGCTAATTAATAATAGCAGTTGGCGTGGATGAAATCTGTTAATTTTAGGAGAGTGAGAGACAGATGGTCTGAAGATTATTGTGGTTGTTTGAGTGACATTTTCCATTTTACTCTCTGCCCAAGGGGGAGGGGTCATGAATGAAAACACATTTCTGTGGACTGATCTGACAACTCAACAACTTAAGGATTTACTTCAAATGACTAATGGGTTACTGTGTCATTAGATGCACGGCTTTTCGTATTTAACCTTGTTGCAACTCATCATTTAACTAAGCCATGTTTGAGGTGCAACTGAGATATTGTGTTTTAGTTAGCCCGTCATGACTTCAGTTGAAAAGTGTCTCATATACTTATTCACATTTGCCAGTATATTTAATATATAAAAATCACTTCTTCTATATTCTAGCCTGTCAACACATCTTTCTCTCTTTAACTCCCCATGTCCTTTTCTCCATCAGATGGTCTGGCTGCTTTCCGTAGCTTCCTGCAGTCTGAGTTCAGTGATGAGAACATTGAGTTCTGGGTGACCTGCGAGGACTTCAAGAAGACCAAGAACCCCGTTAAGATGGCCGCCAAGGCCAAGAAGATCTATGAAGACTTCATCCAGTCTGAGGGACCCAGAGAGGTCAGGGATTCTTGTTATTTACCCCTTTTAACACCAGCTTGAATAGAAAGAGTTCATCGAATTAATGCTTTACATGATGGAACGATTCAATTAAGAGCTCACACTTTAATATAAGGCACTGAAAACTGGTAATTGGCAACAATCTCATCTTATACATATACAAAGACAAATTCATACCACACGTGCAAAGTTCTACATGCTTAATCCACATTACTTAGAAGATGCCTTCAGTATGTTGGTAATGCATTCAATTTGTTGTCAACAGGGTACGATGAGTCCCTCATAGCATACAACGATATAGGTTGTGTTGTTCGACCCATCTTTTAACAGGCACAAGCAAGTATGAGCACATTTCACCTATCTTAGCTTCACTCCACTGGCTGCCCATCCATTTTAAGATTAATTTTAAAAATCTTGTATTTGCTTTTAAAGCCTTGAACGGTCTTGCCCCGCCTCACCTCTCTGAGCTGCTGCACCCTTACACCCCCAACCGATTTTTTAAGTTGGCTGACCAGCTGCTCCTGACGGTGCCTAAAACTAGCTTTAAGCTCAGGGGAGACCGTATGTTTGCCATTGCAGCTCCAAAACTTTGGAATGGGCTGCCTTTTGCACATTGGACAGGCCTCCTCTCTGTCTCATTTTAAAACTCTTCTTAAAACCCACCTCTTTTATTTGGCTTTTAACACCAGGTTATGTGTATACCTTTACCATATGCTGGCAGTGCATTTTATTGGATTTATTGTATGTACCTTATATTTCTTATTGTGCTTTTAATTGTGATATTTATTTATTCTGTATTATCTTTTTGTGCAGCACTTTGGAAACCTTGTGTTTGTTAAAATTGTGCTATATTAAATCAAGTGGATAGGATTGGATCTCTCCTAACGTTGAACTTGGCGCTCCTGTACATGCCGTTCCTGCATTGCTCCGGCCATTATTATTATGGTCACGAATGCGTAAACAGTCTCAATAAGTAAGATAGTCCAAATTTTACAAAGCATTTTACTCCGCTAACATTGTATTCAAGAAAAAAAAGAAGGGAAAATGAATTGTTGGAGACAAATCTTCCTGTATAACAACATAACGTACATTTAAAGGAGTTAGAGTCTTTATCCAATCAGTTGAACCAATGTATAGAGGAGAAATACAGACATGCTTGATTGTAAAGTGATGAGTTATAGACAGGGAATGTACTCCAACTCTGTACCACAGTGAACATCTACTTCATTGTATTTTAGAGGGAATTTTTCCTCCCACTGGTCTACACTTATCTGATATTCTGGATACTATAGGTAGTGTCAAATGTCTTAATTTGACATTTTTGGTAATACATGTATATGCTTTTTTTTGCCAAGAGTAACAATCAGTATCTGACTGTTAAACCAGTTGTTGTAAACATGAGGTCTCTGGTAGGTCTCTTCCATGGAATAATCTTGTAACAGGCAGGACATGATTTAGTTCATGTTTGTATTTGATTAAGCATAAACATAACAACTGTCAAGTTCAAATCGACAGGGAATAATTCAATTGCATCCTGCCTAAAATCATTCTAATACACTAATCAATCTTATATTTTCAAACAAAGTTGAAAAGATTACTGCCTGGGGAGTTTGAGCTGGGAAGTAGTGACCATTGTCCCATTGCATATATCAGAGATCCTAAGTTTTGGAAGGCGGTAAATTTGATTAACTTGATTATTTGATTAATTTATTAACTACATCTACTGCTCCCCTACCTTCTCATCTTGATTGCTGTAATAATACAACTTTTTTTTTTAATCAAAATCAGATTTGTCTGGCATTAAACAGACATTTTGTTAAAGCTGGGTATTTACTCAGGGCCCTATATTTTCAATGACGACTGTGCACATAACGTGAGTCAGGTCTGCAAGCTTTCATTTCAACCCATCTCTTCTGGTGTTGTATTTGCAACACATTCTCACTCCCATCCCGTAAAATACGGACGCTAGGTCAGGTTCCTTTGTTGGCGTTATTGATGCTAAAGGTCTAACATAACACGCGCTTGGTCGGGACTGTTGGCGTCCCTTTTGACGCTGTTAGGGTAAGGAAAAGTTTGTGGGTGGATTTAAGGTTCTGTGACTCGTGGGAACGGAACGGTTGGGTCTAGGGAAAGGTCGTGGGTGGGCTTACGGTTCCGTGACATGTGGGAATAACGGGCCGGTTAAAGAAGAAAGCGGCTTCCCTGACACGCTGCAATAATGGGACGGTTAAGGACACACGCGGGACACAAACCCCGAGCTCCTGGATGAAAGTCCTGTGTTTGACCCATACAACTGTTGCAATAAAGGTTTCCTAAATGCCATGTACACAAATTTGATGTCAGCTTACTAATTCATTGCACATTTTGTGTAGATTTGGACTTGTTGAATGGTTTCAATGTTTCATTGTTTTAGTAGTGCAGTATTTTAAGTAGTGCAGTATTTTAAGTAATGCAGTATTGCAGGAAGTGTGCATTTTGTTTCCATGATTATTGTGTTTCCACAACAATGTTAGTGAGTAAATCCATAACAGTGGAGTGTGATGTGTAAGATCAGAAGGCAGAGGTAAGTCATGTATGTCATGGCTGTAAAAAAAAAAAAATGGGTATCTGTACATCTTTGCCAAGCGCAAACCAGTACAGAAGGAATCAATAACTTGTTAGGGAGGGTCATTCTTTTTTTCCCCAATCATTTCAGAGGGTCATAGAAAATCAATTGCTGGCAAAGTGAGAGTCATGTCTATTTTGACTAAAGATCCCAAAACTCCTCCCATGGCGCCTTAAATATACAGGAGTCCCCAACTCCACTGCACAAAGGAGGAGGCAAAAATGATATGGACAATTACAGACCAATTTCAAAATTGTAATGCCTTGCTGAACTCCTAAAATCTTTGTTAAATAATCAACTTAAGGTTTTTCTCAGTCGTTCTGCACATTTAAGTCCTCACCAATCAGGATTCACGAGCCAATCACAGTACCATCTCAGCTGTTACATTAGTTGGAAATAATATTGTATCTGCCCAAGCATTGTACCTTCGTTTTTGTAGACCTTTCAAAAGCATTTGATACGGTTGACTCATGCTTTTACATTGGTTGTACAACATTGGGCTAAAGGATAAGGCATGTGAATGGTTTTAAAATTGTTTACATGGGAGTGCTCAGTGTGTAACGTCTGGAAACATCACACATCTGTTCTTGACAATTTCTAAGGGGGTCCCACAGGGATCAGTTCTGGCACCTGTCTTTTTTTCTATTCATATTAATAATATTGTTTCTTCTTTAATTGACTGCCATGTCCATTGTTATGCAGACAACACATTTATAAAGTGCATTGCAGATTCTGTTCAGCTTGTTTACTAAGGCCAGGAATATTGACTATGATAGCTTTTTATACACACTGCAAGTGAATCAAAATAGACCGTGTGTCCAAATACAAATATCTTGGGATCTGATTTGATGAGACGTTTTCTTTTCTGTGCCATATTGATAATCTAATTATTAACTTGAAAACTATGATTCCTTCACAGAAACTAATCCTGCTTCCTTTTATCAAGCAGAAATAGAATTTTGAAGCTGTTTTTATTTCAGTGCTTCCTTATGATAATACTATTTACAGAAGTGCTGCTCCATCTAATCTCAAACGCCTGGACACATTTTATCACTCCGCTCTAAGATTTATCACTGGAGAGACCATCACTGTGCTCTCTAGGCTAAAGCTGGTCAATCTTCATTAGCAGAAAGACGTGAAAAACCATTGGTGTTCCTTTATAAGGCCATTAACAGTAAGCTCCCTCCTTATATTTCAGATCTGTTAGAGTGGAACTCAGGGCATTATCAAACAAGATCTGGGTTCAGTCAGAACTAAGGAAAATTGGCATTCTTCTTTAATGCACCAACCACCTGGAAAACCCTACAACAATCATTTAAATTAAGTTATCTTCCAACATGTGAGCAGTTTAGAACACTGGTTTTAAATACTCATGATTTGGGATGTAATTGCTTTTTGTCATTTAAATGGTTAATTTAATCTGGATTCTGTGGCAATTGTATTTATCAGTATATATGTTGATTGCTCATAATTGTTATTAATGATGTCTACAGTCTTTGCATTGAATATTTATATATGTGCAACATTTGTAAATTGTGTTCCAAATTATATTGTGTATTTATTTTATGTTATCTTGGCCACATTAAAAAATGAGGGCTTGCCCTCAATTATACTCCCGAGAAATAAATATAGGTTTATGATGATGATGATGAAATGGCATCTTACTCCTCATCTGTCTGAGTAATTATTTGCCGACAAATAATTACATTTCTGCAAAAACCTACATCATCAGTATTCATATTTGCCATCAGCACTTTGTCTTCATCTTCCACATTTCTGACAGCATATTCTGTTGTCCTCCCACCACAGGTGAACATTGATCACTTCACCAAGGACGTTACCCTGAGGAACCTGGTTGATCTCTCCCCAATACCTTTGACCTGGCCCAGAAGAGGATCTTCGCCCTGATGGAGAAAGACTCCTTCGGTCGTTTCCTTCGGTCTGAGCAGTATCAGGAGCTCCTGGTTAACTAAGCCAGAGCACAGTCTGAGGAGCTGGGGTTGGCCAGGTTTCAAAAAGCAGTTAGTACACATGAAAATAATACGGAATACATTTTTGAAGTTAAATATTTCTAATAAACTACCATTGTCTCAGACAACTAGAGAAACAAAGACTTATTTTTACAAAATATCCAAAACATGAAGGAAAAGACAAATTTTATATAATATAAAATGATATGATAGATTTCCTTACTTGAATATGACTAAAGTGAAAGACTGCCTTTTGAAATCACCTTATACCTCCCCAACCAACACACACACACACACATTCTTGAACTTCTATACAAGCGAGGACCTTCCACTGACAACAGGTATTCCCTATCCTCTTAAAGAAGTGAGAGTCCCAGAATGACCTCACTTCTCAAAAATTGGCCTCAAAACCTGATTGGTTTTCACACAAATAAAGAAATACAGGAACAAAACACACACACACACACACACATGCATATGTATGTACACATGAGGTCCACCTCAAAACAGACACCAATTTTTCCTATAAACAACATATAACTCAAACAGTCCAGTTAAAATTAGTTCTTGAACTTTTGGATGCATACTTAAAAGTATACTGGTAAAATTATCGCTTGAAAACATTGTCTGACTTACCTGTAAAAGGTGTTGTTGCAGCTTTGCCAGACCTGTCTAGACATACATATATAGTTTTGTGTAAAGCTTGACCACATCGACTGCCATGCATTCTGTAGCATACTCCAAGGATGACTTTCTAACAAAGAGCCTTAATGCAGGGCTGTTTGATATCCTAAGTCTAAAATCCACTGACAATTCTATTAATAATTCATTTTATTACTCAACTGTGGTCATATAATTAACATGACAGTAAGCTATGCCTAAAAATGACCATGCCTTTAGTGGGGTCAAATTGTGAACTCAATCAGAATTAATCAAGTTCAAATGTAACAAAAAAAAGTTTTCTTTTGCAGTTTTGCCAACATATAGCTTGACCCCAAAAAGAATATCCAGAAATGGTCAAATCTATCTTTTAATGGTAAAAATAGGTAACCCAGTTTGACCCACCTTTTTCCACAGATCTAAACCTCTTATTCAGTTAGACGTCAGTGACTTTTAAGTAGCCAACTTTGTGGTTTTCCCAAGAAATTATTAATAATAACAATAAGCCATGATGAGTGCCTGGACAATATGACCTATAACATTTTCTGTCTATGAAAGAAATCCATTGGGAAACTCTGAATAGAACCGCTACAAAGTTGACTGATTTACTAAAAAATTCCCAGCAATGACCAAATATTATATCATTTAAATAAAAGAACTTGTATCTAGTATCTAGTGCACGAGTAATGATTATCACATATGTCTCTTTTTGTTCTTTCTCTGATACAGTAATAAATTCTGTGAGAGCTGTCCTTGAGAACAGTGCTGGCTAGTTGGCTCAGTGGTCAAGCTCCTTGGCTACCACTTAACTGCATGTTGCTAGGATGGGAAAATCAAGTCGGAGGGAATCTGAAAAAAGAAGTGAACAGAGCAGCGGTTTTAGATGAGAAAGCTTTTTCCTTGAGGTAATAATACCAAAGTTGTATGTACTGTATGCGTGACGAGTCGCTAAAAAGGTCCAGACCTGGTCTTTATTACACCAGTGAAAAACATGGGAGACAAAACTTGCAAGTTTGCAGCACTAAATAATGCCAATACTGGTTATTGAGAATTATTTCATTGTTTTTTTCAATCACAAGCCATGGAGCACAAATCAAAATGTAAAGTCATAAAGGAATTATAAGGAAATAGTGGCATTGCAATAAGACAAATACAAAATAGTCACAGATTATAAATCTGACATTATGTGTACTTTTCACTTCTTATTTTCCACTTTAACCGCAAGTTATTATTCACTACATGCTGTAAAACACTGGTATTCACCTAACTTACACTAAGCAGAGACATAGACAGATGTGATGGTGGATTTGGTGGTGTGCAATGTTTAAGTGTCCTAAATGTATACATTTAGTTGAATGTAGCAGTTATAAAGTGTGATTATATTTACTCTTTTATGCTTTTTTATATTAAACAAAAGCATAATATCTTAACCAACACAGGAATATTGTTATCTAGATATTCAGCATTTTATATGTCCTTATTGTTCCCTAAAATGCAAGTATTATGCCCTAATTAAAAACTTAAGGCAAAATTGATCAGAAGGGACATACGTCCTAACTTTTATACTTATTCATCGGTTATGTTAATGTATATTACATTACTCATTGGAAAAACCAACAAATCTAAAAAAAAAAAAGAAAATCTAAGAGATTTATTTAAATTCTAAAAAGCATCAATACAAGTTTATTGTGGCACAGATAAGCCAGTCTGGTGTCATAACCTTAAGCATCATAGAAATGATCAACAATCATGTCAATGATAACTCAATAAGGGCTTTAACAGTGCTGAGTATGAATTATTTGATGTAGCCTTGCATGTACGTTCTGTAGTCAACCACATAAAAATATATGCATACAATTCCTGAAGATGTATTTATTTTTGTGTAAATATCAACTATTTACAACATATTGTGTCTTTTAAGTTATTCTTAAAAATTAAGTTATTCTTAAAAAATGAAATTCATGATTCTTTGAATAGGGAGATGGCAAGGACTCTTCCAAGAATCATTTTACTGTTATAAAAAAGGAAACTCCTGACTTTCAACTGCCACTTTGTTTTTCTTCATGTAATTCCTATTCGTAATGTGTGTACATTAGAAACACCTCGTGACTGAGTCTTTAAGACTGCGATGAAAAACTAACACGTAACCTACTCAACAAACACATACCGATGAGGAGGCCACAAAGTTCTCCAAATTTGGTATTTTAATTATGAAAAATGTTAAAAGGGTGCCCTGTGGAGTTTTCTTGTAAACAAACAAAAGTTCTGTTTACATTCAGTGTTACTCACCAAAAACGCATTGTGTATCCTTCAGCTCTAACAAACTTCACACAAGCATTTCCCTCCTCATAATACATTTGCAGAGTTTTTTTTAAATATTTCAAATCATTATTCACCCCCATGGTTACTTGTTAGCATTGTTCTTCTTCCCTGCTTTTGCTAATGCTTTGCAGCATATCTTGGCGTTTTACCGCCACCTCTTGATTAGTGGAATACTGTTAGGGAGAACGGGGGGGTGAAGTAAAAAGATATTTATTTAATTGAAAAAGTATTTTCTGAAGAAAATGACTGAATGTTACTTTTCTCAGATATAAACAGTAGAGAACAGTCTGAGCTGTTTTAACAAAGAATGTCAGCCTCAGCTGTAACTTGCGTTCGGTGCTAATTAGCAAGTGTTAGCATGCTAACACGCTAAACTAAAATAATGAGCATGTTCAGCCTGTTAGCATTGACGTTATACAAGCATTTTAACATGCCAGCCTCGCAGATCTTTGTCCCAAATTGAACTGCCAATTTGGATTACCCATTACTCCAGCTGCCCTTTTTAACCAGCAGGGTGTCATACTCTATCCCCCTAAGATACTACCCCACCTACTGTAGCCTGGACAAGTAGCCCAACCAGAGTTGCTATAGTGGAGTGACAACTGACATGATCCCACACTGGCTTCCCACCAATTTTGAAGGCACAACTTAATCTTTTAAACCTGGTGAAAATGTTACAACATTGGTCAAATCAGTGGGAAGAAACGTATATTTGGTGGGCCAGGGTCACAGGTCACATGTAACATGTCACAATATTTTAATTAGGAAACAAAAACGAAACCATCAAAATCCTTATAAATGTACACCTACTTGGCCATTAAAGCTGATTTTGACATCTGGAATTATTTTTGGAATTATCAAACAAACCGGACTGTGAAACAAAAGAGAAAATCCCAAAAGGTCTCAAAGGAAAACAAGTTTAAGAAAACAGATTTTTTTGATAAATTGCTTGCTTACATTTGTAAAGTAGTCTAATAAAGATTGATTTAAATATCAAAGCAATATGTGAAGAGGCCAGCACAAAAATGTCAGAGATGAGTGAACAGAGCGTAAACTTATAAGGAACTGGCTGCCAACATAAACACTATCAGAGGCTTGCGTGGACATATCCGTTATTACAGCATTTCCTAGAAATAGTAAGAAAAAGGTCAGATTCCTTTTGGTCCCAAAAGGAGCTTAGTGACATTTCTGATAAAAGTTTTGTTTTGTTGATCTCATTGCTTTTACATGTAGAGTACACTGCCACATAACAAGCCAGATATAAAAGTATGTCTATTAATATTTTCAGAAACAGTTCAGTTTTTATATAAGTGTTCTTGAAATAAAAAATTGAGATTGAAGCAGACACAAACGCCAATAAATACTACTAACCTCCTTTGTGTTACATTTCAACACGACCTAATTTCCTCCAAATGTGCCAGAGAGAGTTTTTTATAGAATGATTAGCCCATGATTAGCCCTCATTTTCAAATCTCTATCGAAAACAGTGATCAGTATTACATCTGAATGTTTAATATGATAATGCATTTTTGGGATTCAGTTTCAATCTATAGGAGAAAGTCAGACATTTTTCCATTTACACTTGGGGAAAAGAGACTGGTAGTCCCCAGAGTCTAAAATGATCTATGTTGATGGATTCAGACCATAAAACTATACAGTGCTGTTTGTGTTTACTCAAGCGTCATTAACAGACAGATGCGTGGGTGCAGCAGGATCGTTGAGCACACGGCGAGCTGATTGCTCACTTAGTTCCTCATGAAAGATGGCAACGCTCCACAAGTCTTTGATTGTGGCAAAGACTTCTCATGGCCTCAGAACTTTTTATACACTTTCGAGAAAAGGGAATGGTTTGTTTGTATGTGTGAGAAAATAAAAGCACATTCTATCATTTCCCCGGTGATATCTGCGGCTGGCAGCAGGATCCATCGCTGACAAAACTATGCCCTTGGGCATTCTGTCCACAGTCCGCCCCCAAGTTGTTCAAGGTCTCGGTTTGAGGTTTGAGCTGTGAACAGAACTGACAATGCATGAACTGTTTACTTCAGAATAAACATCACTGCCGAATCTTTCCACATCAGAATCATTCTGCCCTCAAGTGAGTGAACATTATGATCGCTTTCCTGGTTTAACTTGTGAGAACCTTATTGCTAAGCAACTGCCAACAAAAGTGTACTAACTTGTTCCCCCTTTTTAAAAAAAAAAAAAAAAAAAGTGTGTGTGTGTGTGTGTGTGTACCCAACATTAGCAATTATTTGAAACCACCAAAAAGCCTCCAGAACTTGATGAAGTGAGTAGAGCTTGGGATGAGGTACAGTAAGCATAATTGCAACTTCAAAGAGTCCTTTTTTTACCCCTTGTAATAGCATGATAGCAGTCCAAGACACATTGATACATTGACCATTTTTCATTATTCATGTAACCCCCCTGGACTCAAAGTGACTCATGCATGGCACCAAATATGTAAAACCTACACAGCATCTTGAAGCACTTTGTCATTGAAGATTGATAAGTACTAATGTAATGAAAACAAATACAGATGTGCATTTAATCTTGAGAGCTGACAGTTTTTACTGCTAGTCTATAGCCACGGTGTTCCTCGCCGGGATTTCTCTCCGTTGACGACCAAAATTCCGCAGGATGTCACTCATTTAGGCCGGATGTCCGTTGCTTTGGACTATCTTTGTGTTGGCATTTTAAACTCTGGTCCATTTATGTGGATTATAATTTACTGCTCCTCAGATCTCTGCAGGGTAAATCCAGACAGCTAGCTAGACTATCTGTCCAATCTGAGTTTTCTGTTGCACGACTAAAACAATCTTTGAAAGTAGACGTTGCCCCAAAGCAAGTTCCTTCCCGAGGTTGCTTGGTGTGCTGTATGGCACCGTCCAAGACGATTGTGATTGATTTTAGGAAATATCAATAAACCAGAGCATGTTTTTTTTCCCATGCCGGAGTAATGTGTGGACTAGCCACCTCTGCAGCGCTGTGGAGGTAGGTCTGGCAGTGCGGGACTACAGGTGAGGAGACTGAAACTCAGCCAGCAGAGCAGAGGAGGGACGCTAGAAGACCCAGCACTGAGAAAGTCATTTGATCTCCACTTCCTACAAAGTCAACCATTTGAGTTTTCCACTGCAGCCAGATGGACGATAAACTCCCTGCACAGGTGCTTCCACTAAATGGACTCCCAGGCACGTGCACTGTACATCTCAATAAATAATGGCCTTCGCCAGTCTGAGTACAAGATGGTCCCCACACACGACTGCATCCATTAGAGCTCCCTTCAGTGGCCATATGAAACTGCATGTGCAAAGATGTAATAAAACAAAAAAGACTTATTGTTGTGGTATAATTTCCGGTTGGTTACATAACAAATTCATAAGCCCAATTGTTGGACCTCATTTTGCCTCACAAATGACAGTGAGTTCAGTCTAGTGTTGATCTATATATGCCATTGTTCTTCATTTAATCACTAAATGCTCATGTTGGAGAATGAAGGAGCCATCATTTGAAATTTAACAAACAAATATTTTGGTTGACTAAACAAATGTTGGAACCAAAGTGGAATTTATCAGTATATGGTAATTGTTTTGTGCACTTACAGGGAAACACCAGATAAAACTCTACATCTAAGTGTCTAAAGCATCCATCTGTATCCATGGTGACGGAGTGGAGAGTGCACCCTCTGTACCCCTTTATTACTGTCCTACCCTTTCATATAGAGTGCACTTGAGAAG
The DNA here is from genome assembly GCA_013375575.1 of Percina caprodes. Lineage (NCBI taxonomy): Eukaryota > Metazoa > Chordata > Actinopteri > Perciformes > Percidae > Percina > Percina caprodes. The sequence continues at coordinate 1,233,799 of JABXJD010000044.1, forward strand.
ATGTGATTCTGACAAAAGGGCCATATTTTAACAATCTAAGTGCATGGCGTGAAGCATATTGGAACAGTGCGTTTAGGACGGTTAAAATAGCAATAAAATGCATGGGCACCCAGGCCTACCTCACCTGGTACCTCATCCACAGCTACACCTGACTGACCAATGGTTTATTCTTCCTCCCATGATTGTGATGGATGTTATGATCCTGATTTATTTCTACCGCCTGCTCCATGCAGATTTCTTGCCCCGGAGTAAGAAATCTGTGGGACACGACGGAACGTATAACAACAACTCCAAAAAGTTTCCATTTTGCATTTTATGCATTGACTTTAGACCAGGTTTTTGATGGTCAATGGCGTGATCACTTCCCGCTGCCTCAAGATAGCAAGAAGCCAAGAATTCACCCGAACACCTGTAAGACCAGCACGCCCATGGGCGCAAAGATGGGCGAAAGTGCATTTGCTATTTGAACGACGTGGGTGCTGAACAGTCTTAAAATAGGAAAGATGCTTGTGTCGAGCTTTGCAACAGGTACTTTGCCACGCTGCACCGGGTGCAAGATAGGGCCCTTAATGTGGGTCTAGTGGGAAGAAACCAATGTGCTTTCATTGCACACCAGCCACCCTCTCTGGCCTTCACACCTGCTCCTTATCAGGTAATCATCCCGCTGACCCACTGGCTGCCTGTTCAGCTGCACCTCATTTTCTAATCAAGCTTCCTGTGTGAATAACACTCAGCAGACTAATGTTGGAAATAGTTTTGTTACCATACCTGTCCCCTTAAAATGGGGTGTAAAGTGTTTTTAGTTTTTGTACTTTTGGAGAAAGTGCAGGTCAACATTTGACCACATTTTTGACCACTTGTAAAAGTAACACCCGTCCCTTGCTCTTTGCTGTGATTAACAAAAAGTTAACACAATATGCAGATGACTAAACAGCAAAATCATTAAAGACAGAGGAGGAGTAGACCCAAGGAGAATGTAGTAACATTACAAATTATTGGTTGGAAAGGTAAAATTGTCATTAGTCAAAGTGAGGTTGTTTTTTTTTTTTGGCATATACTGTATCCAGTTTTTGTTTTTCTCACTTCATCTCAAATACAGGAAGAACAAACATAATAATTGTCCATTTCCAAGACTGCACTTTTTTTTCCTCCCTTCTTGACATACTGGATGATTTGTGGCAAGTTTTATAAGGATGAAAAGCTAAGCCATACCTTGCAATGAATTTTTGCCAAGGAAAAGACCTTGTAAGAAGAAATAATCTATCCTTTTTCTGTTCTGAATGTGTTGTTTGGTAATATAACGATTACAAAGAGATCAGTTGAAGTAGCTCAGTGAAAGCTGTTTGCATTGTATAAAACACTGATTATAAAGTTTCTTGTGTTGAAGTGTCAAACTACATTTTACATTTTTATTTTCGTAGCATCTTCTAATCAAGTTGTTACGTTGGTGCCAAAATGTTTTTGTTTTTTGTCCTAAATGGTTATCTAAAACCCAAATTGAAATGCTTACAATATTTGCAACATCATCATTGACTATATACAGTACATGCACATTATATTCTGGTAATTTCCCTTAGACAATATTCCGATTAAGCTGTTTACATGGCTAGTGAAAGTAAATATTCCACTAATATTCCCGTTTACATGTAGCAATGCCAAATAAGATTTTAAGTGGCAGACTTGTTGGACCGTGTGAACACAGAGTTCTTGCTTCTTGGTTCATTTTATCACCGCAACAACAAATGACAACAACAATTGTCACAAACCTGGTATTTAAGCCTCAAACACGTTTGCCCCAGCACACACATGAATACAATAAGAAAACAGTCACTACAATGAGACGAATCACTTTAGCCCTGCAGTGTTTATTGTCAAAACTTCTCAATAAACCAGAGATCTGGACAAGCAGCCACGGGGATTTACTCACTCATATGTACTGATTGTACAGTCGAGTGGTAGAGAGAGTGTCTTTTGTGTGTGCATGTGTCAGTGTGTACGTGCTCCCATGCATGCATGATCGCATTAGAGCACCAGATCCTGCTGTCAGCTTTTAATTAGCTGGCCTCACAGCTGCTTGGCATTGGGAAGGCAGGAGAGAACATCCAGCGATAAGCAGGTTAGCGCTGAATGATGCGGCAATCAGGCCTGAGAGCCTGAGCCTGCACAGACTACAGCTGCAGGCGAAGAAAAGCACACAAAAACAAGTCTTTAATAACAAAAACCCTACATGGAATGCTGCAGTGGTGTTTCCCTTTTTAGATGTGAAATGTAATTTCCTGTGTGGTCAATCGCTCTGTACATACAGGTGCTGGGTAATTGAAAATTAAACTACATTATTACTTCTTTCCTGTGTTTCTGATGACTTCCTCTTTCACAAACTCTTACGTATGAAGTCATAGCTTCCATATACTGTATGTGTCCTAACATCTGTCCTTTTTTTAACTTTGGCTTACTTAAATACAGATTCAGCTGTACATCCCTCGGTCATTTAGATTAATTTAAACTTCAACTAAAAATGTTTGTCAGATGTGATGTATGATGTACAAGTTATGTTGTCAATAACAGTGGAGCCAAAAATTGAATTACTTATTAAGCAATTTAATTCTAAATAAAAAGCATGTAAGCCCTTTTCCACAATCTGTATCTGAAAATGCAAAAAATTGGCTAAAAGCATGATCACTTCATTCTCTTTCATTGTCATTCAACTACTGAACTTTAGTTTCGAAACAAATTGACTCCACCCCTGAAGCACAGTTTTGGCACACTGCTGTTAACAATATGAACCATTATTTTACCAGAAATGATCCCATTGAGATTCAGAATCTCTTTCACAAGGGAGTCATGGCCAAGACACCAGCACAACAGTTCCATATTTCCATATATGTTCGATAATCATTCTTTTTAATGCGCAGGAAAATGACAGGCTCTGTGTGCTGTCTGAATGCATGAGAAGCAGACGGGCTTCACTGCACACAGAAGTAATTTAACTCAAGTAAAGGAAGGCAGTTATACAGAAAGAACATTAAACATTCTCTGTAGTGTCACTGAGATTCACAACTTTCCTCTGAAAAATTGTCCATTGCTGCACTGACTGCAAAAATCTTTAGTAACTCAAAGTAAGAGCTATGCATCAGCTATGGTTTCACTTTATTGAAAGATATTTGTTTGGGTATTTTCCACCTTTATTTTTGACAGGACAGCTGAAGATATGAAAGGGTAGAGGCAGAGGGAATGACACGCAGCAAAGGGCCGCCGGTCTGAGTTAAATCTGGGCCCGCTGCTACATATGGACGGGCGCTCTACCAACTGAGCTATCTGGCCGCCCTATGGTTTCACTTTAGAGGTGCAACTTCCATACAAAGTTACATTAGTGCGTTCTTACATTGCAAGTCTGTCCTCATTAAGAAAGGGCCCTAACAGTCTTTTGTTCAAAATACTTACATACTTTACACATCTGAACAAACAACCACTTCCCAATAATGACATGTCCTCTCAACCCGTTGTCACTCCCAATTGGTAAAGTACTGACGTTTGGCCAGTGGCTCTCAGCGTCGGATACTGACACAAATATCGTCAGGGCATAGTAGCAGCTCAACGGCGGTGCTATAAGATGAAGACTGAGTAACGGTAACAAGTAGTATGAAAGATTGAAAATCAGCTTAAAGAGATTGGTGGGATGGTGGCTGGGTCAAACAACACACGACTTTCACCCAGGAGATCGGGGTTTGGGTCCCATTATTGTCACTTTAACATATTTTGTAACCCCACTGACGATCTTTTCTAACTATCCGGTTTTTGTCCCGTCCCGTCCCGACCCAGAGCGTCAAAAAGTGACACCAAGTCCTGACCAAGCACGTCTTAATTTGACAATAAATGAGATACTGTATTTAGCATCAATAACCAACGCCAAAGGCACCTGACCAAGAGTTGATTTTTGACATGCTGGGAGTGAAAATGTGTTGGTCTTAATACTAATACAATGGCCTTATACATTCAGTTCAAAACAGGAAGTACTGTTTCAACCTGGTTGGGTGCACGGAGCATCTGACTTCAACAGTGAAGGCTAGTTTTCCTATCCTGGCTCTAATCAACATACAGTCTACCTTGATTTGTTTTTTATGACACTCACCTACAAAAACACACTGCACTAATATTTTTATGTCAACAATTGATCAAATGACTACACGTAATGCGAGTGGAGTCATTTGTAGCCACAAGAATGATCCCCTCATTTTAGCATCTTTAAGCTCATTGTTTTGGTTTTACAGATTGCATTGCTGTTTTGGTTCAGTCACAGTTCAGTCAGCTTTTCAACCAGCAGGCTGCTGTTTTCAGGAAAAAAAAAAACTTGGATAAACCAAATGTATGCTACCTGGCCTACAGCTGGCAAAGTTAGGAACTAGTTTAAGAAAGTGGAGCATTTTATTTTGCTGTTAAAGAGACAGATATTTCCCCTATTGTGTTGCTGGTAGATCAAAACATAGCTAAAAGGGAGTGGATATTGGACTTAAAGGTTGCCCTATTTGTAGTTTCAGTCTAAAATGTGAATGCTTTTGTACAAATTCTAGCTGCTGGCCCCCTCACCGTCCTCCTTACTACTCCTACACTGGCAATTTATTTTAGATGACAGATAAGAATTCACACAACCACCCCCGGCCCCAGTGGATTAATCACTTTCTTATATAGTCCTGTTTTAGATGCAGAATCCAAGCACACTGAGGCGGATATACAGCCGTATTCCAGACAGAAATGAAAATGTGTGCCTGTAAAGACATGAGCATGTATTTACTGTATGCATGCCTTTTTGTGTGTGTGTGTGTGTGTGTGTGTGAGTGTGAGAGACTCTTTATCAGTTTTGCTAAAAATGTCAAATACTGTCACTGCAATCTTCTTCACAAGGGATAAATTCATCAGTAAACTCGGGACGTTTTGGGCCTGCATGGAAAAACTCCTGGTGTACTAATCCACTTGAAGTGATAGAGTTGGTTAATTATTAACCTAAGCACTTTTAATAACTGTGCCACTAAATTACCATCGTCATTTTTTATTCTGTTTGTGCCTCTTACTAAGCAGCAAAGGAGGCAGTCGGGATTAATCAATGGTAAATATTTACGCATGTTCACCCTCTCCCTGTCTCTGAAAGTTAGATTTGCAGAAGTTATAAGCAATGTTATTTACTGTCCAGTGCGTCATGGTCCCAAATGTGTTGCCCTTAAATAGACATTGAGTTAGGCTGTGAGTGTGAATACTGTTGCAGTAAAAAGTGGAGGTAAATGAAACAAATACACACTCAGAGTGAACCAGTCTTAGGCCGGTTATGGTTAATTGGAAAAATTGAGACATTTCCCTTCATTTGCCCTCGTTTACACACAAATGGAGAAGTCGCCTCTGAAAGTGAGTCTTTCTAAAAACTCCTGCTAGAGTGGAGATTTTGGACATCTTCGTTTGCACGTTTGCATGTAAACCGAGACAAGTTAAGAAATGAAGAGAGAGGAAGCGATTTGTTGCTGTTGCTATTTTTGGGCTTCTGATTGGCTAAAGCGAGCTTGAGCTTCTCGTTACACTGCCCCTACAGGTTTTGGCATGCTGTTGACGGCATTTAATTTTATTCATTTATTTTAATTTATACTCTTCAATGATCCTTAGTGGGGAAATTAAAATTTTAGTTTGTTAGTAATCACTACACACATATGCTCAGGTTCTATTTATGCAGATGTCAGAGTGAGTGGGCTGCCAGTGCTGGACCAGCACTGTGATCGGTTGGGCGGTACGGTGCCTTGCTCAAGGGCACCTGGCAGTGCCAGAGGTGAAATGGCATCCAGATACCAAAAATATGCATATCGGTAACACCATAATTGATTGGCGAATGGCTTGAGCCAGAGGCTGTAGGGACAGGACAAATAATGTAGGACTCAAGGGGCAACCTTGGCGTGAAGATCTAAAAAAAGGAAATAAGGAGGACGAGGAGCGCCCGGTTAAGACTCGGGCCAAAGGGTTACAATACAGAACTTTAATCATACCTATGAAAGTGTTACCAAAGCCCATCACTTCTAAGACTAACCATAAAAATGACCACTCAAGTCTGTCAAAAGCTTTCATTGCGTCGAGAGAAAGAAGTGACATTGGTGTCTTAATGTCTTCTGCAGCATCAATGATGTGGAGAAGGCGTCTAACATTATCTGCTGTCAATCTAATTTTTATGAATCCTGTTTGGTCAGAGTTCACTAATTTTGATATATGGGACTCTAAACGACGGGCCAGGAGCTTTGCAAATAATTTTAAATCAGAGTTTTGCAGACTCAGAGGTTGATAGCTTGAGCACTCTGTAGGATCCTTATCCTTTTTCAGGAGTAAGGAAATCAAGGCTGTGTTCGCATCCCTTGAGAGTTGACCCTTTTCAATCGAAGTTAATTTATGCTTAAAGCTTTAGTGCGTAGTTTGTCTCCCCCATGAGGAATTCTAAGCAATGACAACAAAACTGTCAGCTGTCATACAAGCCTTTGGTGATTGTGACATAGAGTGTTAAAAAACATGATGGAATATTAAGAAGAAGTAATTATCTTCATTTGAATTTCTGCGGGAAAGTCACCGGACGACACAATCATCTGAACATAGCCATACTGAGAAATACAGAGAGAGTTGTGTGGAATTACAGCCCAGTCTCATGGCAGTTTGTGAAAAGGTAACGTTATTTAATCTATTGATTAGTGTACAGGGACACAATTTTCTCGTTTGGTTCGTGGTGGTGAGCACGAATGTTAAACTAATGAATTTCAATGTGAAGCATCTTTCCTCATAACACGACGATTACAGTAGCAAGTCGCCAAAAAGCCGACTTTTACCCCGGAGACTGTTGATTGCGTCCCGCATTTTGCAGTTCCTTTCATTGTTGTTCTTTTCCTGACCACAACCAACTGTTGTTGTAGCGCATCCCGTGTGTGACGGTCCATTTCGTTGTTGTCGCCGGCATGTGGCGTTTTATTTTCCCGCTGTTGCGTCCCACAGAGACCACGGATTGTGTCCCAGCGGCCGTTTTCATCATCTACAGCATATGGCGTTTCATTTTCTTTATGAAAAGCTTTCTTGCTTGTTCCCAAATGTATCCTGGTGATCATTTATCAGTAACTCTGACTTTGGTAATCATTTATAACCTGCAGAAATTACACACCTCATCACTGCCGGAGATTGCAGAGCCCGCCTCATGTCTGCTGATTATAGATGATTGCTGTGTGATTATGAGGGGACAGTTGCGTCAATATCATGAAAAAGATTTTGTTACTCATCACAGAAAGATAAACTTATCTTGTAATCATGAGAAGTAAAGCTTGACCTTAAGGACTTATTTTTAAAATAGAATGGAGGCAACTTCTAATCTGTAAAATATATATATGTATATATATATACATACACACACACACACACTACCGTTCAAAAGTTTGGGGTCACCCAAACAATTCTGTGTTTTCCTGAAAAGTCACACTTATTCACCACCATACGTTGTGAAATGAATAGAAAATAGTCAAGACATTGACAAGGTTAGAAATAATGATTTGTATTTGAAATAAGATTTTTTTTACATCAAACTTTGCTTTCGTCAAAGAATCCTCCATTTGCAGCAATTACAGCATTGCAGACCTTTGGCATTCTAGCTGTTAATTTGTTGAGGTAATCTGGAGAAATTGCACCCCACGCTTCCAGAAGCAGCTCCCACAAGTTGGATTGGTTGGATGGGCACTTCTTGCGTACCATACGGTCAAGCTGCTCCCACAACAGCTCAATGGGGTTCAGATCTGGTGACTGCGCTGGCCACTCCACAATTTGGAGGTGTGTTTAGGGTCATTGTCCTGTTGTAGGATGAAATTGGCTCCAATCAAGCGCTGTCCACTGGGTATGGCATGGCGTTGCAAAATGGAGTGATAGCCTTCCTTATTCAGAATCCCTTTTACCCTGTACAAATCTCCCACCTTACCAGCACCAAAGCAACCCCAGACCATCATATTACCTCCACCATGCTTAACAGATGGCGTCAGGCATTCTTCCAGCATCTTTTCATTTGTTCTGCGTCTCACAAACGTTCTTCTTTGTGATCCAAACACCTCAAACTTGGATTCATCCGTCCACAACACTTTTTTCCAGTCTTCATCTGTCCAATGTCTGTGTTCTTTTGCCCATCTTAATCTTTTTCTTTTATTGGCCAGTCTCAAATATGGCTTTTTCTTTGCCACTCTGCCCTGAAGCCCAGAATCCCGCAGCCGCCTCTTCACTGTACATGTTGACACTGGTGTTTTGCGGGTACTATTTAATGAAGATGCCAGTTGGGGACCTGTGAGGCGTCTGTTTCTCAAACTAGAGACTCTAATGTACTTATCTTCTTGCTCAGTTGTGCAACGCGGCCTCCCACTTCTTTTTCTACTCTGGTTAGAGCCTGTTTGTGCTGTCCTCTGAAGGGAGTAGTACACACCGTTGTAGGAAATCTTCAATTTCTTAGCAATGTCTCGCATGGAATAGCCTTCATTTCTAAGGACAAGAATAGACTGTCGAGTTTCAGATGAAAGTTCTCTTTTTCTGGCCATTTTGAGCGTTTAATTGACCCCACAAATGTGATGCTCCAGAAACTCAATCTGCTCAAAGGAAGGTCAGTTTTGTAGCTTCTGTAACGACCTAAACTCTTTTCAGATGTGTGAACATGATTGCACAAGGGTTTTCTAATCATCAATTAGGCTTCTGAGCCAATGAGCAAACACATTGTACCATTAGAACACTGGAGTGATAGTTGCTGGAAATGGGCCTCTATACACCTATGTACATATTGCACCAAAACCAGACATTTGCAGCTAGAATAGTCATTTACCACATTAGCAATGTATAGAGTGTATTTCTTCAAAGTTAAGACTAGTTTAAAGTTATCTTCATTGAAAAGTACAGTGTTTTTCCTTCAAAAATAAGGACATTTCAATGTGACCCCAAACTTTTGAACGGTAGTATATATATATATATATATATATATATATATATATATATATATATATATATATATATTTTTTTTTTTCTTACTTCTCAATGCACATTTTTTACAATCCTTCATACATTTGTACACATTTAATATTATTTAATATTGTATATGTTATATATTTCACTTCTGCACTATTTCTTAGATTCTCATTTTGTTTAGTTTTTCTTGCATGGTTTTATTTGATACATATTTGATGAGCATTGTTAAAGGGACTAGATTTTCTTTCCCAATGGCTGCTTGTCTGCACATGACATTAACGGACTTGAAACTTGATTCAAATTAAAAACAAGACCAACCAAATACAAAGTTCTGTTTATCCAACATATCATTATCTTTAGCATACAGTTACAGAAATGATATAAATAGGGCAACATCATTTAATAAATATGTACATACAGAATGTTTCCGCATCATTACATTACTGTGTACATTTTGATAAAACATGTTAGTACGCAAGGCCACCAAAAAAACATAGTAGTTTTCAATTAAAGTTAACACTCCATTAAGTACCCTCCACAAAAATTACAGTAATACACATTTGAACAAAATAGTTGACTTGCAGCGGAAAAATACATACTTAAAAATCAATTGAGACATGCAACAGAAAAATAGAGATATAAAAGTGTGCTTAAAATTCCCACTAGACGTAGACAAAGCCAAGGTTTTGTACTGCACAGTCAGTCGTTACTATGGTTGTGCATATGCAACAGATTTTAGATCATAACTTACTTACTTAAGGTGATAAGAACATGCACTTGAATATCCATCTGCTGTTGAATAAACATGTGATAAGTAATAACTGGGAAATTAAAAAGAACTTGTTGCAAATGTAAAGCTTATGGATAACACATTGTGTGTATAATTTAATATGATGACCTTAAAGCTATAGTGCGTAGTTTGTCTTCCCAATGAGGAATTTTTAGTAATGACAACATTACTAACAAAAACAATAACAACAGCATTGGCACATTCACATGATACAGCCTTCTGTGAACGTGCACATGACCCCACCCCTCCTACACACAGGTGCCAGTAGCCAAGGAGAACATGGAGGATTCTTCAGAAGGGGCAAATGTAAATGGGCTGTATTTATATAGCGTTTTCTAGTCTTAACGACTACTCAAAGCACTATTACATCATACAGGAACCATTCACACACATTCATACACTGTGGCCGAGGCTGCCGTACAAGGTGCCACCTGCTCATCAGATAAACACTCGCATACATTCACACTCCAATGATGGTTCAGTGTCTTGCCCAAGGACACTTCGACATGGGACTGCAGGGCCGGGGATTGAACCACCAACCTTCCAATTGTCAGGCAACCGCTCAACCACTGAGCAACAACCGCCCCTAATCATCTTCACTTGAATTTCTGCGTTGGAAAGACAACCAAATCTTTTGAACAGAGCCATACTGAGAAATAAATAGAGAGTTGTGTGGAGCTGATAGTCTTAATCAGCTTTGTAGCAACTAATTGGGCAATGGCTTGAATGTAACGGCCGTTCATTAATATCAAAAAGTTACGCACTAAAGCTTTAAGACAGCCAAACCAAATAATTATGCCTGATCACCATTAGCAAACCCTGGTGTTAGTCATCTTTACTTTTATAACGCTTATCACTGAATATCACATAGTGTATGAAAATGGTGTCTGTGTTCTCATGAATTACTCTTGTTTGCAATAGTTTTACTGGATATATTACTTTAAACATAAATAGTTTACATTGTTACTACTCAAATAGTCTATATCCTTGACGTTCCACTTCCTGGATTGCTCCAGTGCCGCAGGAAATTCCTGCCGGAGGCATAAATCAGAGCACGTTTTTCTCCCATCCCGGAATGCTATGTGGCTCCGCAGCGTGTTGATGGTCTGGCAAAGCGAGACTACTACTCAAATGAAAGGAATCACACTGTTCCAGTGACAGCTAGCGCCACTGGCAGTAGGGTTGTTTGAAGGTGTGTCCGTTGGATGGAGGTAGCTTTCGATTGTTTTCTGTTGTGACTATCAATAAAAACCTGGCCATGACTTGAAGAGCATGTTGTATTTTGCAGTGAAACTGGCAGCAAACATTTTAACATTCTTGTTAGTACATATATTGTTCGTTGAAAAATGTAAAATATCGAATCAGTCACTAGCAAGCGTTGCGATTTGGAAAAATACATGATAAATGAAAAAATATTCTAATCAGGCACAAGTGTACACACAGCAGCAACTTCCAAGTGATCACCAAAAGATGCCCAGGAAATAATGGAAAGTCACATTAATCTTTAGATCATATTGGTTTTTCTATTCTATAAACACAAAAACAACCCGATATCTACCAGTGTTTCCCCCGCATACTTTTATTTTTTATTTTTAATCTTTGGCACCTTCCATGTCTTCCACAGTCTTCCATGTGTGTTTGCTGTTTAGGCGCCAGCAGTTAACTCTTGCATGTTCTTGGCACAGTCCCACTTTTTCTTGTTGTTCTTCTCCTGAGCAGTGGTGGTCTGCGTCTGACCCAGATCCTGGATCAGTTTTGAGTTGATGAAGCGCCTGTAGGAGTCTTTCTCCATCAAGTTGTAGATCACCTGCTGAGCCTTGTTGAAAGAGGACAGGCTGGCCTTCTCCACATTCTGTCTCGTTTCTTCTCTAGTTGCTGCATCTATGTTTACCTTCAATGAATGAGAGGAAAGGGACGGATCATAATCTATTTGCATCTTAAGAGCAGGTACTTGTAATTTGACATATGAGAAAAGCAGAATATTAACTTTTATTGCTCCTCCAAGATCTAAAAAAACGGTTGGCGCTCGAGTAATTAGCCACAGAAAATATCAAATTTCAGAAGTAGCCTAATACTGATTATGCAGTTGCATTAATACGATTTGGAGAAATGCCTTCAAAGTGTATATGTCAACATTTTCTCAATTGTCTTCACATTTTCTTCATTTTCTTTTGCTTTTTTAGCCTTTCTAGAATCCTTTCTGGCTCAATACACTTACTGTTACGCTTTTATGGCTATATGTTCCTCATACATTGGTGACCAGGTTCACTGATTGACATGTATTGTTGTTACCATATGTTTCAGATAAATGTCCTTACCTCATTTGGAGCATTTGCCTCAACATGTTGGTGGTAGATCTGCTTGGCTCTGGTCGCCAGCTCCAAAGGTGAACACTTCTTGTAGTCTTCGCAGGCGATCCAGAAGTCCATGTTCTCCTCACTGAACTCTGACCTCAGGAAGTTGCCAAAGACCGTACGACCCTCTAACACAAACAAAAAAGAGAAGAGATGCTTTTTTTAATATCCAGTGCACCTTACAAGAACCATATCTGCACATCTTTGGCAAAGGCTAGTCCATATCACCAATGTTTCATGGATCGTTCAGGTTCTGGAAAGGAAATTACGCCAGATGTTACTCATTTCAGCCGGTTGTTCAGCTTTCTTTGTGTTGGCATTTTAAAGTCTGGTTGATTTTATGAGGATTATGGTTAACTGCTCCTCAGTTCTCTGCAGGGTAAATCAAGATAGCTAACTAGACTGTTCAACAACAACTACAAGATCCCTCCCGAGGCCATTTTGCAGGAGTACTGTTGCTCTGTACGGCACTTTGCACCACCCAAGACGATTGTGATTGGTTCAAATGCCAATAAACCAGAGATTGATTTTTGTCCCATCCTGAAATGCTGTGTGGACTAGTCAGAGCTTCCTCTGCAGCGCTGTGGAGAAAGGTCTGCCAATCCAAGACTAGGCATAGGTTAATTCATGCTGTAAAAAAGTATCATTAACCAAGAGTAACAAATGTTGTAATATACTATTATGAGAAAATATATCTTTTTTGATGTCCCAGGCAATCAAAATCAGTTGGCCAGTCCAATTTGCCAAAAGCTAGCCAAAATGGTGCTATCTACACTGGTCCAATCTGAAAGCCATATATGAGTTTGAATCATCTACCAATTGCAAAAGTAGTATATCAATAAATAAAAATTAAACAAATTAAAGCAAGACAACATAGAGAAAACGGTACATTAGACTGCATTTTAGGCAAAAGAACAATTTTAGGAGTGAACAATAGATGAAAACATCACTTCGATGTTGCTTATTGTAATTATACTGAGTAATTACATTTTACCATGAAAATAACTGAATAAATCCTCACAGCAATAATTGCATACTGTCTATTACAGATGCACAAGACTAGACAAGTGCTTTCCAACTATGAAACCAGTTAATGCAAAAGCACAGTAGAATACACACAGATTCAAGCCTCTGCACAGTAGAGGTCGTATTGACTAACTTATGCAGCACTAGTGCTTTAAACATCCTACATGGCTAAGTGAACAGATCAGACCCCTTGAGGCTCCAATGAGAGCTGACAGACAACTTCAGGACCGCAGAAGGAGGACATGACGTTGTTGGAGGTCAGTGGATCAGATTATGGAACGGAGCAGGTCAGAACTCAGTTGGTTCTCCAAAAGGCCATTGCTCCTCTTTTGTGTCCATGTACACACAGTGAAATTCTCAGTGGGCTTATACACACACATACACACACACACAGACACATATACACTCTGCACTGGCTATCATGCCCTGAGGGGCCATGGAGTAGTGCCTTGAGACACGTAGCAGAAATCCAAAGCACGAGAATGTGTGTGTGTGTGTGTGTGTGTGTGTGTGTGTGTGTGTGTGTGTGTGTGTGTGTGTGTGTGTGTGTGTGTGTGTGTGTGTGCTGTGTGTGTATGTATCTATATATATATATATATATATATATATATATACACCCAGAAAATAATCATATCAATCAATAATTTCTGAGGCTTAAATCTGTGTAGCCTACTATGCTTTTCCCTTAACTGGTTGATTGAAAAGCACTTGTATTAGCGAGGATCATGGCCTTGTCTGATTATATTCCCATGATTACAGCACAATCATGTCACAGGAGAATTATCATGTTTAGATTTGAGTTTTTTTTTTTTTAGGCAACCCTGAGAAAGAATCTGCTGGAACGCTAATGAGTCAAACATCTGCCCGACAGTTATTAGTTGTCAGTATTATTTGTATCAGACGCTTTGGATTTGAACACAACCTCAGTTTTGATTGTTTCAGTACAGGTTGAAAAGGTGTGAAAACAATAATGTAATACTCACTTTGATTGTTCATCAAGTGGCTGAAAGACTCCTCCCATTTCTTCACCTCAGACGCAGTAGGCATGCTAAAACACAGATAAGAGAGGGTGTTAATAAAGGTCGCACGGACCTTCTGAGTGAGTTTAAAAGAAAAGGTGCAATATTATGGCTGTAACGATATGCAAAATAAAACCAAAATCGCAATCCACTCAGTTCCACGAACCTGTGTCGCGGAGTGAGAACCCAGAATGGCGACACACCCCTTCCAAGTCCAGAGTCCTTCCCATCCAGATCCAAAGCTAACACATCTTTAAATCACTATTAGTATTAGTCCTTTTTGTGGCCTATCCCTGTTTTGTCTGGTAAATTTAGCTCACTGTAAAGACGGCTAAAAGAGAAGGTAACCGGTAATGCTAACGGAGGGGGGGGCAACATTAACTGTTCTGATTCTATGTGCCTGGGACTGTTTCCCAACGGTTCAATAAACTGCCGTTAGCTTCCTTAGCATCGGTGTTAAGTGCTGAACAGGCTGGCTGCTAGCTGGCTGGAGGCTGACTGTGGATGTGTCCCCGGGCCGGGTCTGTAATGATAGTGGACGGTTGCTAGCTGGCCTGGGGCTGACTGTGGACCGTGTCCCCGGGCTGGGTCTGTAATGATAGTGGACGGTTGCTAGCTGGCTGGGGGCTGACTGTGAATGTGTCCCCGGGCTGGGTCTGTAATGATAGTGGACGGTTGCTAGCTGGCTGGGGGCTGACTGTGAATGTGTCCCCGGGCTGGGTCTGTAATGATAGTGGACGGTTGCTAGCTGGGGGCTGACTGTGAATGTGTCCCCGGGCCGGGTCTGTAATGATAGTGGACGGTTGCTAGCTGGCTGGGGGCTGACTGTGAATGTGTCCCCGGGCCGGGTCTGTAATGATAGTGGACGGTTGCTAGCTGGCTGGGGGCTGACTGTGAATGTGTCCCCGGGCCGGGTCTGTAATGATAGTGGGGCCAGCTAGAAACCGTGGATGTTTGCCCTGGTCTGAGTGAACCAGACAGACAGGGCTGTGCTAGCTAGCTAAATTACCATTAGTCATCTATCTAGCTTTACAGTTAATGTTACTAATGAATTTGTGGGTTAGCCCAGAGTTGCTCAAATACATACTAAAAATACCTGAGCATGTTGAATGGTGTCGTAATCTTACGTTACCCACCAAGAATTACATTAGCATTAGCTACTCGTCAAACAGCACTTTTACAGTAGGCACCAAAGCACTTTTCCTCTTTGTTCCCCCAACAGGTTGGAAGTGGAATTGTCCGTTACTGTTACCATTATTCTAATGTCTCATTCCAAAGAGTTAATGAACCACTGAAACAATTTTGGAAACATTATGAAATCAATCAATTTCAATTCACTAAATAAGGTATCTGTTGTATAACTGTGTTGCAAAGTGGGATGTAATCAATAAAAAAACAATGCCATGTTGTAGAAAAAAAGTTGTATTACGTTTACTGAGAGAGAAGGCCTACCATTCAAAAATCGTGATACGAACCGAAGCCTGGGTTTGGTGTATCATTACTGCCCTATGCGATATGCATACAACTATTTCAATACAGTATATTACACTTTACAGATACATTTGTTTTCAAGATGTGTCGGATCTGGTTTCAGTCAGGATATCAATATTTTTGTTGATAACAAGCATCATGTTTTCCCATAGGGAATATTCTAAGAAAGCATTTATATTGTTTATATAAATAGGGTTACAAAGGTTATTGTTGTAGCATTATTTCCTCCCTACCACCATGCGGGCTTCCTGTCACTCCACCGAAACAAATACAAAATAAACTGCATCTTTAATACTTTGTAGGGAGGTTTTTCCTTTTCCTCATTTAGTTCCATTACAACCGCACCAATTAACTGATCAATAACGGGACCAATTCTAATCACACTGGTATGCTTCATGTGACATTTACACAGCAAGACCTACAGCACACAATAATACCCTCTTGGAAGATTTCACTTCTTCAAACAATGGTGTAAATTATAAAATGAGTTATCTATATTCATATACATCACTTGCAAAATGCATGTCACAGAGTGTGCAGCATGTTGTTACTGTCTGGTGCTGAACAATTAAACAGAATATGGATTATCTATCATTGTCTCTAAATGGGTTACTGAAAAGGAAAGTGCTAATGTCAAGCTCATAAAGAATAGGCTGAGGGTAGGCAGCCTGAGGGGAGCAGATCAGAATGAGCCCAAAAAAATGACATTAACTATTCCTAAGCAAATGTTAAAATGTAAGATTTTATAAATTGTCTCCATGGCCCTTGGCTGCAATACAATTACACACATGAAAGGAGAAAAGGTGGGGTTCGAAACAAAACACAGTAAGTGCTACTGAACCAAGACAGTTTAAAATTAAGCAGGAAATTATCCATTTGCCTTTTCAACTCAGTGCGTCACTGCAAGCTCTTTTTCCACAACTACCCGTTCTCTTTTCTCATCACCCCTCCATCTCTCTCCAAACAAACCTTACATAACAACAACTGAAAGAAATCAATATTGAAGGTCTACAGCTTGAACATTGGCACTAAGTGTCTTAAGATTAAAGCCCCCCAGTCACCAGGGTTAAAGTCAAAGCCCTGGTGCCTAGTTTTTTTTTTTTTGTTTTTTTTTTGTCAAGCCATTTAATTAGTGATTAGTGATACAGTTAGTACAAAACCCATTCATATATTAATTAATTGGCCAAACAAGGTGAAAAGAAAAGCAGTTAAGTCGTTGATAATTGCTCCTCAAACTCTAAATATTAAAGCAACAGTGATTCAAGATAACTGTTGACTGAATGAAACACATTCATCATAAAGCATTTTTGATCATATTCATAACTGGGGGAATGTATCCTCGTAGTGGTTGTAAACACAATCACTTTTATCATTTTTCTCTGTGCAGTGCTTTCAGGTGGTAATGCAATTCATGGATTTCTGGAACATGCATGTACTGTATGTATGTATGTATGTATGTATGTATGTATGTATGTATGTATGTATGTATGTATGTATGTATGTATGTATGTATGTATGTATGTATGTATGTATGTATGTATGTATGTATGTATGTATGTATGTATGTATGTATCTCTTCTTCTTTCAATATACATGAATATATTGCTTTAATCATTCAACCCTTGGGATTGTGGTTACACTCTCTCTTTGAGCACCCAGAGGAGCAGCTTGATGTGACATCTGAGGATTACAAATACACACACTTTAATACATCCACAAATTGAACGTGAAGATAAGTTACTCTGACCTCTCAGCAGCAGCGCTCTCCTCGTTGCTTTGCTTATGATCAGCTGCTTGGGGATCAGGCTTCTGGAGTAAGAAGCTTATTTTATGCTTGATGACTTTGGCACTGTGGAGAGACAGTAAGTGAAATGCATTTCAGAAGATGTCCCTAATGTTTCCATTAATAACATCTGCACAAGGACCTGCTTGTATGACATTGTGCATCATGTAAACAAGTGGTAAGCAACTGGTTCCTCTTCTTTTACATTGGTTTTTACAACATTCACTGGTTTAAAAAAAATGTTTGACTTCAAAACTTATAAAGCTCCTAAAAGTCAGCATCTACACAGTTTCAGATATAAAAAAAAAAGAAAGCTACATTTTATTTTATTTTATCAGGATTATAATTAACACTTCTTTCCACCTAAAATTAAATTGGTCTTACCTTTTTAGGCATGTCGCAGGAAGAGTTGCAAGTCCTTTACACATGGTGGAATGTCACAGATCCAAAGTCAGAGATGTTGTTGTAAATAATAACAGCACCGCCAGAGCTTTCAGTGACAGACGGCAGGATTCTCTTGTCTCCACCCCCAGCAGTGGTTTTATACCTCCACATAGTGCACACTGACACAAAACTGACCAATCACATCAGACAAAGAGAGAGAGAGAGAAAGAGAGAGAGAGAGAGAGAGAGAGAGAGAGAGAGAGAGAGAGAGAGAGAGAGAGAGAGAGGACTTGGGGGAAGTTTACAAAAAAAAGCTTGACGTTCCTGTTACTGCAGAAACATCAAGCCTTTTTTTGTTGCAGGATATGTTGCAATACATGTTCAAATGTTTGCAAAATGCTGTTTGTAAATGACGCGGTATACATGTAGAAATGCTCGGGGTCACAACTATATCATGGCAGGTGTATCGCTCAGGACCCAAGGCAATGAGCGGGTCTTCAGCAAGCAATCGGCCCGTTCCAAACAGGCACTATTACAATTTAAACTGTCATGTAATTTTTATTTTTCATTTTATTTAACCTTTATTTATTCAGGGAAGGTTAATTTTTGCAGGAACTCCCCCGGTTAACACATTCACACAGTTGCACACATTCATACCTGGAAGCTGCCCGCTAAAACCACAATCCGATCTACTGGCCAATTAAACTAAACAGCAAAAAATATTTTTCCAAAGATGTAATACTTTCTTGTTTCTTGACATCCTCTTGGACCTGTTTCACCACCAACCTCTACTGTCCTCAGGCATGTACTATACTGTACAATTTTGACACTCTAAAACCTTTGATGTAAATTTAGAGCTAAAATATCACAGTATCTTACTAATGTATTACAGGATCATACTGTAAGTAGCAACGCATTCTGGGAGAAAATAATACTATTACTGCACTTTCTCTGAATGTTTCTGATTACACTTATTTACTGTCAACACCAAATAAAGGAAAAAGGGGGAAGTACACTGCACCCAAAATATTACTTTATATTCAAATAATACGGTAAAAAACGGTCTATTTACAGTAAAATACCTTACAATCTAAAACAGTATGCATACTGTAAATAAACAGCAGTTTACTGGCAAAGCTGCTGCCAGTATATTTCTGTAAATTTACAGTGAAAAGTTTTACAGTGTGTGTGTGATTAGGGACAAAGGAGTTGTGTTCTCCTTGGGCTGTCTCACTACGATCTGCAGTTCATTTAAAGACATTTGCAGCTGCAACTGCTCCATGTTTGCATGGCATTGTATTACAATGGTGTCCATCTAGACTACAGTGCAAACATCAAGTAGAGTTTCTTAAGTACCTAATGTTGTAACTTACAGTGTCAACATACACCAAACCTGCATAGAATCAATTTGTAGTGTAGACATGGGAGACAGCTCATATGCTGTGGCAGCAGTGCGTTGGAATGTGTCGATGAGTGTCTGATGGTGGAGTGTTGGCTATTTCTGCATTTTCTATTGTGGATTATACTATACAGTCTCTCTGTTTAACCTTTAGGGACTGAAATAATATATACATTAACTTCATCAAAGAGAGATGAAGGCAACAGACATGACTACAGCAATTAAATGAATAGGATCTGGCACTGAACCCTGCATTAACTAAGCAGCATGCTAAGCCAAAACAGGGAGCGCATTGCAGAAAACCCCCAAAGAGAATACAAGATGTGATAATAAGCTGTGATTGGTGCGTTACTGATTAGAAACAATGGCACAATCAGTGGGCTGTCAGCTGAATACAGCATGGGGCGTTTGGCTTCCATGTCCTTGATGCAACTAATTCAATGTTTTTAATCGGCTCACTCATCTTGACCTGAGAAGAATTCAATCAGGAGAGACATGTTTGCAGATATATATTTATTGTACAGCACAAATATAATGTACAAAGTCATTGGCGATTAGACTCCATCTTTATACGAATCTTTCCTATATCTATATAGGGGTAGAGAACCATCAGACCCCCCGATGGAATCTAGACACCGGTGGTGGTGACAAAGGAGCCCGAAGACCAGACCGAAGGAGGCTCCGGACTGGTCAGCTGGAGTAGATGACTGGAGGCGGAAGGGGAGTTGGAGGGCTGCACTCTTTTCCTGCAATGACAGCTGAATAGCAAGGGGAGAAACAATTAATTTTAAATTGGCCCTTGCCATTGTGTACAGATAGATACAGATAGTTTTATTTGTCACACATGTACAGGTACACAGTGAGATAATCCTTTTTTGGAGCAAGCCTCCGGGCCGCAGCTATTTTAAGCGCCGCCACACGCTCTCCTGAAAAGGATTACTGCAGACAGCAACATAGTACAATACATAACAACATAATGCAAAGGACAACACACAGTACATGTGGTCACATGAAGGGATTTTTTGAGTTGGCTTGGGAGGGTGAAAGAAAACAAACAAGGTTTCCAAGGCAGACAGTTCAAAGGAGGAGGGGTAGGGGCGGGTGGTGTATGGTGATCATGGAGTGTGTGTGTGTGTGTGTGTGTGTGTGTGTGTGTGTGTGTGTGTGTGTGAGTGTGTGTATGTGGAGTGATTCTGATTGATTTAGCAGTAAGGTGAACACCTCCAACAGCTGATTCGAGTTAGGTAGAGCATTGATTAAGAGTGAGGTCTTCCTGAAATGATTTACACTGAGATACATTTCAATCAGGAGAGACTAGTTGCAGATATACGCATGATAAAACATACATTTATTAGGATAACCGCTGAATTGATTTAGGAGTGCATCGATTAATAGTTAGGTCTTCCTGAAAGAGTTTACACTGAGCTACATTAGAGAGAATACATAAATGAGATTAAGCTACAGGCATGCAGATGTAGATTCAAACTCTGATGGAAATCCCTTCTGATAAATGCATGAATGAAAATAAGCATTACCTCCCTCTTTTCCTTCTCTCTGTCACCAGGTGTCTCTTTTACACATGACATAATGTCTAAATCTGCAACCCCGAACATTTTTTCCTTTTATCTGATGCCTAAAAGCAGCTTGGAATCTTTTCTCTGAGTGTTTTGAGCATCTGAAGCAGAGATGTGTACCTTTCATGATTTGTAGAACAGGCTTTTAAAGCATGGATTGCTGCCAAGTCACCCCTTTTAAGGAAGAATGGATTCTAACAACATGGCCAATTTAAAAAGAAGAAATTACTGATGGGAGAGAAGGTAATAATGGTTGTTTGACAATTGGTCTTCTGAATCATAAATGTGCTTGCTCCCTATTATCTTTTGAAAGCATTTTTTGCCAAACACAAGGCAAGTGATTCACTGAGCTGTGTGTATAGCAGACAAGAAATATGCAATTTCATTTTAGTTGGAATTTAACAGTGGGATAGGTGTATTTGGATCCTATCAACCAAGGATTGAATATAAATGTAGCCTCACAATCTCCTGTTGCAGACAGCAGGATATGATTAGAGCACCAGAGGCCAGGATTACACAGTAGCAAGGTGATGATGGCTTTGTGTGTTCCTGGTACACTCACATCACACATGAGAAGTCAGCTCCATCTTTCAATAGTCCAAAAAGCAACTCATCAGCTGCTACACATAGATAGGCAGGCGTTTGGTAATGGACGGTGACGAATGCACAGAAAAACAGTACAATCTGGGAGGAGCCAAGATTCTAGTTTAAATTAGAGAGATGAAAGTTCAAAAATGAAACTTGGAGAAAATCAAGATGTAAATTGAAAGGAGACAGCAAGTATTGCACTATATTTTACTCATAGCTAGGTATATTTACCTTTTTTGGGGGGTATTCTTTTTTAGTATAATGTCCTCTGTATATTCAGAAAGGAATTCTTACACCTTTTTGGTACAAAAGGTGTCCAATTTGATTAGCTCAGTGTATGATAAGGAAACGTAAAAAACTGCTAAAGGAAAAGTCAGGGGATAACCAAAATCAGTAGAATTCATCATCTGAGAACAATAAATGTCTAATGAATTTTGTGACAATTGATATTGTAGCCTACATGATGATATATTTCACAGGATAACTGAAAACGTTGACTTTTTGAGTGTGCACCACTGGCCTGGCTCAAAAACATACTGTGTATTTATGTATATGCGTAAGTGAAGTAGCATATACTGTATGTTTGGGCAAATGAAGTGTTTATGTATTTGCAAGTGTATAGTACCAGTATATACGTACGTGCAGGTGAAGTGTGTGTGTGTGTATATATACACTACCGTTCAAAAGTTTGGGGTCACCCAAACAATTTTGTGTTTTCCTGAAAAGTCACACTTATTCACCACCATACGTTGTGAAATGAATAGAAAATAGAGAAAAAGGTTAGAAATAATGATTTGTATTTGAAATAAGATTTTTTTTACATCAAACTTTGCTTTCGTCAAAGAATCCTCCATTTGCAGCAATTACAGCATTGCAGACCTTTGGCATTCTAGCTGTTAATTTGTTGTGGTAATCTGGAGAAATTGCACCCCACGCTTCCAGAAGCAGCTCCCACAAGTTGGATTGGTTGGATGGGCACTTCTTGCGTACCATACGGTCAAGCTGCTCCCACAACAGCTCAATGGGGTTCAGATCTGGTGACTGCGCTGGCCACTCCATTACCGATAGAATACCAGCTGCCTGCTTCTGCTCTAAATAGTTCTTGCACAATTTTGAGGTGTGTTTAGGGTCATTGTCCTGTTGTAGGATGAAATTGGCTCCAATCAAGCGCTGTCCACTGGGTATGGCATGGCGTTGCAAAATGGAGTGATAGCCTTCCTTATTCAGAATCCCTTTTACCCTGAACAAATCTCCCACCTTACCAGCACCAAAGCAACCCCAGACCATCATATTACCTCCACCATGCTTAACAGATGGCGTCAGGCATTCTTCCAGCATCTTTTCATTTGTTCTGCGTCTCACAAACGTTCTTCTTTGTGATCCAAACACCTCAAACTTGGATTCATCCGTCCACAACACTTTTTCCAGTCTTCCTCTGTCCAATGTCTGTGTTCTTTTGCCCATCTTAATCTTTTTCTTTTATTGGCCAGTCTCAGATATGGCTTTTTCTTTGCCACTCTGCTCTGAAGCCCAGAATCCCGCAGCCGCCTCTTCACTGTACATGTTGACACTGGTGTTTTGCGGGTACTATTTAATGAAGAGGCCAGTTGGGGACCTGTGAGGCGTCTGTTTCTCAAACTAGAGACTCTAATGTACTTATCTTCTTGCTCAGTTGTGCAACGCGGCCTCCCACTTATTTTTCTACTCTGGTTAGAGCCTGTTTGTGCTGTCCTCTGAAGGGAGTAGTACACACCGTTGTAGGAAATCTTCAATTTCTTAGCAATGTCTCGCATGGAATAGCCTTCATTTCTAAGGACAAGAATAGACTGTCGAGTTTCAGATGAAAGTTCTCTTTTTCTGGCCATTTTGAGCGTTTAATTGACCCCACAAATGTGATACTCCAGAAACTCAATCTGCTCAAAGGAAGGTCAGTTTTGTAGCTTCTGTAACGACCTAAACTGTTTTCAGATGTGTGAACATGATTGCACAAGGGCTTTCTAATCATCAATTAGCCTTCTGAGCCAATGAGCAAACACATTGTACCATTAGAACACTGGAGTGATAGTTGCTGGAAATGGGCCTCTATACACCTATGTACATATTGCACAAAAAAACAGACATTTGCAGCTAGAATAGTCATTTACCACATTAGCAATGTATAGAGTGTATTTCTTCAAAGTTAAGACTAGTTTAAAGTTATCTTCATTGAAAAGTACAGTGCTTTTCCTTCAAAAATAAGGACATTTCAATGTGACCCCAAACTTTTGAACGGTACTTTTGAACATACAGTATATATATATATATATATATATATATATATATATATATATATATATATATATATATATATATATACTGTATGTATAAGTAGATTAAATTATGGCCTAGGCGGCTTCTACACTAATCAGACAGCAACCAGGTGGTTGTTCTCTGCGAGATGGAATCTCACAGCATGACACTTCTTTGGTGCCCTGCGGTGAAAAAGCTCTCATTCCCTTTACCTAAGTGGGTTTCCAACTTGTCAGGCTGCCATTGCACTAACTTGCCTGGATAATTATAGTTTGAAAAAAAAAAAAACACTGACCTAACATATACTCAAACCTAAAAGACAAATTTGGTCAGTTGCTCCCAAAATGACTTTTTTAATTTTAATGGGCGTTTTGTTGTTGTTAAGTGCCGTTAGGTTGGTTTGTGTTAGGGAAATAATGTACTGAAGATTTTTATATTATCATATGAACTCCTTACAATAAAGTCTGTACTTCAAAATACCCTTGTATGTGGGTCAAGTGATGTAAATTGGCCTCTAGTGTTGATGGTGTTAATATTTAAAGTGCATATCCTCCTTTACTATTTATTATTGGCAATTTTTAGCAGGTTGTTTCCAAAGCAAAGCTGACAAGCTGACACATAAGCTACTATTGCGTGTTGTTTTGACCAAAACAAGATAGGTGATGAAATACAACAAGCAGCATCACAAGTTATTTCATTTAGCAGTTTAGCAGAAAGGCCATCTATAAAAAGCAGTTGGTTTAATGCAAGCAGATGGGGGCCACATCACATTTACAATTTTATGAATGGCTCCAAATGTCAAGAGGGGCCGAGGCAGCAGATATTAACCCTCATAAACCACGTTAGGTGACAGGGAATAGGCTCTGTGGCTCGGTGGCTTAGTGTCAATAAATTATCTTGCTCACGCCTTTCCTGATTCCCACTGATCTCACAGCTCATCAGAGGACGGACAGCAAAACCCTCCATAAACCCTCTACTTCATTCCACAGTTTGGTGGACAGCTTCTAAAGGATAATTGCATATCTCATATGGTCAAGAGCTAAATCTGTCAGGCATGATGTGGAAATTAGAGGAGGGAATTACTGCAGTCTGCATACAAAATTTATAATATCCTGGTTATTCCTGAAATGTTTATAATTAGGATTTGAGACTCCATGTGGACATTTCTCAGGACACTTTACAAAAAGAGTAGGTCTAGACCACCCTATACTTTACAAAGACCCAACAATTCCATTCAAGAGCAAGCGTTTGGTGCGACAGTGCCGAGGAAAGACTACCTTTAAATAGTCAGAAACCTCAGACAGGACCAGGCTCTTCATAGGCGGCCACCGGTTGGAACACAGAGACACAGATACAAATGTACAGAAATATGATTCATAATACAGTGCTTCTGGTATGATAAACTGGCAATTTAGTAAAAAAAAAAACAAAAAGATAGAACTTTGGCTACAAATAATAGTAGTAGCAGGGCATCGAGCAGGACCACAGCAGCGGCTACAAACTCAGTGTTTCATAGGAGGTCCCCCGATATCTTATAACTATTGCAGCATAACTAAGTGCTGAGGCAAGGCAAACCTGGGCCAGCCCTAAGTATAAGCTTTATCAAAGAGGAAAGTTTTAACCCTTTCTTAAATGTGGAGACGGAGTCTGCCTCAAAGTCTATATCCACAACGTTTCACTTCACAATTTCCGCCAGATGCCACTTTTTTCTTCCGTATATCCGTTACCTTCAGCTTTCTTTGTGTTGTAATCTAAACTCCGGTCAATTTCTGAGGACTATGGTTAACTGCTCCTCAGATCTCTGCAGGGTAAATCCAGACCGCTAGCTAGACTATCTGAGTTTTCTGTTAAAACAACCTTTGAATGTATACGTTCCACCAAAACAAGTTCCTTCCCGAGGCTATTCTGCAGAGGCACCTTTGCTCCATCCAATGATTAGCACTGCCCAGACAATTTGTTTAAAGAAATGCCAATCAACCAGAGCATGTTTTTCTGCCATCCCGGAATGCTGTGTGGGTTAGCCAGACCCTCCTCCACAACGCTGTGGAGGATGGTCTGCCAATGCGAGACTATCTGCCTCATGACCTTCATTAAAATGGAAATTAGTAATAGGATAGTGAGATCCATTCACCTTGTTGACCTCCCATTTATGACTCACCAGGTAGGTGCAGCAGAGCAGGGTGCCCTTCTTCACACCCTCTCTAAGTCAGGATGACACCTCCACCACGACAATGTGGACAACATATCTTCCCATCCCACACCTTAACCCTCTTTTGGATGAGCAATAGAGATATAAAAGTATGAGGAACAAAAGGGGTTGTAATGGTCATTGGAAGCCGGTGATCATTTATCTTATACATTCAGATGAAGTGTTTCGGCTTGGTGTGAAATATTGTAAAGAAGCCTCTCTAGAACAGCTAAAAGAGTCAGCTCTGCATTTCAACCCGGGGTACGGGCATGGTTTAGGGGTGGGTGATGGCTGCAACTGTTTGTTTCAAAATAACAATGGGGAATGTGATGGACAAATGGTTCATCCCTTGTTCTGAAAGTGCCTGCCCTTTTCCAATCAGTATCAGATGATGACTTCTCGGATGGCTCCGTGTAACTATCCATCTGCAGCATCAGGTTACAGCTCTGCCCTTTAGATCACTGTAACCACGGCCTCTTGTGGCTTATTGTTAAAGTAGCCCAGCACTGGAACATAAGTGGATATTAGGTTTGGATACCAAAACTCGGCGCAAACAAATGACAATGCAGATTTCGGTGCCTTCTAGCGGTTCCACTTTATGCATGCACTTTTAATGCATGCAGTCTGGTGCTCCTAAACTAACATTACAGGCGACAGAAGCATCACTGCATGTGACGCTTGTTAACACTACACTTGGCAGCAGGTAACGGTAGCCTACCATAAGCTAGCTGGCTTAAACAAGTGCAAAACGCTGTCAACTAAACTGTCTAAAGTGTGGCTGAATTTAACTTCACTGGGACGTACAGTCTGCAGCTAAAGCTATTGTTTTAGCAACGGTATCTGGGGTGACACTGTACTTTATCTGGTCCATGGCTTCTTGTTTGCAAGCAGCAAATGAGATGTTTTTAGAAATTGGCTACAAAATGGCTGCAAGTAAAGGTAGAATTCTTTAAGTCAACAAAGATTCACACACTCTCACACCATGCAGGCTCAAGATCAGTCCCAACCTCTCCACATATTGTAATAGACAGGACAAGAACAGTTGTTTTACATTAAAAAAAAAAAAAAAAGTAGTTTAGTCTGACACATCAGTTAAACACTGACTGGCTCCAAAAGTAAAAAGTTGATTGGAGTTTTCCGTAAAAAACCCGTTCATTATGTGCCCTCAGCTGTGACAATTAGCATATCGTACCCAAGCAAAGAACTAGACTTTTCCAGCTTTGGCTAAATGACCCGTAGCACAGAACTCATGCTTCAGGTGCAGCGAAAGAGACTTCTGCTGTGAATGTTTATAGGCCTTGCAGTGAGTCGTCATGGCCGTACATAATGAGCTGTGTGTACGTGTGGAACATGATGCACGTTAAGATACCTATCAGAAATGCTGTTGTTGGGTGGCCGCATTCACATCTTTGATCAAACATTGTGGCAGGGCAATGATGGATAAGTCACAGAGTTGTGTGTGTTTGTTTGCATGCTTCAATCTGTGTCATATTTATGTGCTTGGCCTTTTTTTTTGTGCTGCTATGGAGTTGGAAGTGCTGGGCAGATTGTTGTATCTCCTTGTCTAGAGGTCCGGAACACCTAGCTTAATGGAAGCCACTGTTTTACAGCTCTCTACAACGCTCTCAAAATGAAATTTATTAGATTCTTTGTTGTCAGATTTTCAAAACAAACCAGATGATTGATAACATAGTGCCACATTCTCATTAATGCAGGAATGGGGTGATTTAAAAAAATTGCTTTTTTTTCTGTATTGGTAGTGTTCCCACTTTATCTGGTTCACAAATAAAAGAGTACAATTCAATTCAGTTGAATTTCAACAACTCCTCTTTCTATTTAATAATGACAGACTGTTGGCCTGCAGTTGACACCTAAAATATGTTTTTTTGTGTTTAACAAAGCTATACTTTACCACAGAATTGGCTCCTGTGGGCTTGATGCATCAATAGTGCTCTGACAATACTTTTTTTTTAATCAGAAATTGAAATGTCAAAATTACCACTTAAGGAGCCAATATAAAACTGGAAAGTGCTCCCATAACAACCGTTGATCCCATTTAAGTCTTTTTTTATCACACATAAAAATACTCCTTACATAATGTGTGTTTGTGTTTTAAAACCTGGTGTTGAAGTCTTATATAGCATAAATCAAGCTCTGCTGGTTAGAATTGCACAGTTCATATAGAAGTCACTGCTGTATATTGTACTGTATGGAGCATGAACACACACACTATCTTTTTATAAATATCATTACATCTGTGGTTATGTCATATAAACATTGAGTATTACAGATTGACCACAGGCCCCTCTAGAGACAAACTTTAAAACCGTTAGTCTGCAGGCGGCCTGTAAGTGTTTTCGACCATGCCTTAACCACAGGCCACAGCTGTTGTTGTGCTGGAGGATGGTCTGCGTAATAACAAACGTCAGGGTATGACAGCAATCAAAAAGGGAACCTCTGCTTATTGTAATAATGTCAGAGTGCATATGGTTTATTACCCAACCAACATGTTTTCAATATAAGTTTAAAAAAAACTGTCGGACATTGTATTTCTGCTTTCCAGTCCAGTGTAATATATCAGTAGTAAATATTATCAGGGTTCCTGAGAGAAAGTAAACAACTCATGGTGCACTTTGTCTGTGTTGATGATGTTTGCAGAACAACCTTAGAGTCATAATTATCAAGCAGGCAACCGAAATGATACATGTATTTATCAAATTGTGTATTGTGGGTCCCATTGTGGTCTGTCCGTCAGCTGAGGACTTACAAGGTCCTGTATATGGAAAGACATGTATTATTTATCTTGCCGTCAGACAGCCCTTTCTGACAGGGAACTGAAGCCGTTATATGGCTGTCTTCATTCAACAGTCATTTTACCTTGCTGAACGTAGTGCCAGTTCACCTCCTGGGCACTGCCAAGGTGCTCTTGAGCAAGGCACCAAACCCCCAACTGCTCGGGGCGCCTTTCCATGGGCAGCCCCCTCACTTTGACATCTCTCCATTAGTGCATGTATAGGTACTGAGCATGTGTGTGTGTGTGTAATTCAGGCCTGTGTGTAATGTGTGTAATAACAACAGAGCGTAAATTGTAATTTCCCCTTGTGGGATTAATAAAGTATACATTATTACATTATTATTATTAGTAGTTGGTTGTCTACCGCTGCCTCGATCGGTTTGGTTTGTGTTATTGTGTTCCTTTGGTGTTTTAAAAGAGTTAGCAAACAAACTATGGGCAGGTCCAGAAACCGGTTGACTACTCCCGGGCCAGTTTGTGAACTACTGGCAAGCTAATGGCAGTTATCACTTGTTAGCGGTAGCTCACTACTGGGACACCACGTTCACACAGTGTGTTTAGGGGCCAGTCAGGCTGCAGTCAGTGATGTTGTCTCCCGTTTGTTGTCATTGAAAATAATATTTCAGGCATTTTCCTCTGAAATGTTGTTCATCCTCACATTAAAAGGGCAAGTGTGTTTATTTTCTCATTTATATTTTTTGGACAAGTCAAAGGATTTTTTTTTACACAAATTATATTATACTGTCTTCTGATTTGTTTGACAGGGATGCTGTATGTATATATACAGTGTGTGTGTGTGTGTGTATATATATATATATATATATATATATATATATATATATATAGAGGGAGAAAAATGGCAGTTGCTCAAGCCCCTTTTGATGTTTATGTGTACACGTGCCTGCTCCAGCGAGACCTAAGAGCCCCTTAACTCATTATTTTTCTCTTTGCCTAGTTACAGCCACACCAGATTGCCTCCTGCATCCTCAACTTCCACTGAACCACAGACATGGAAACAACACCAATGTGTGAGTCAGTTGTCAGTCTCATGCTGCAATATACTGTAGCACCACCTTGTGTATTATGCAAGACAAGCTCAAAGTAAATGCCTGAGAACTGACACATATAGGTTAGTAGGAAGGTAGTCAATATCCACAACCTTCCACCTTTGGGATTGCTCAGTTGCGAATGGAAATTCTGCCAGATTTTGCTCATTTAGGCCTGAGGTCCGTTGCCATGGGCTTTCTTTGTGTTGGCATTTTAAACTCCGGTCGATTAATGAGGACTACAGTTAACCTTTACTCACATGTCTGCAGGGTAAATCCAGACCGCTAGCTAGACTATCTGTCCAATCTGAGTTTTCTGTTGCAAGACTAAAACAACTTTTGAACGTGCACATGTTCAACAAAACAAACAAGTTCCTCCCCGATTTTTGCATTTTGCAGAGGCGCCGTTGCAGAGCCTGAAGACGATTGTGACTGATTTAAAGAAATGCCAATAAACCAGAGCACTTCTCCCATCCTGAATGCTGTATCCTCCGCAGCTCTGTGGAAGAAAGTCTGGCAATGTGAGACAAGTAAGAAGGCAATGAAGATCTTGGCAAAATCCCTACCAGAAGTAGAATAAAGCACAAACAGGCTTTCCATATTCTCTTGAGTCTCCCATATATTTTTATACAATAATCAATTTCATGTGTACAGGTAATCTCGTTGAGACACAGGATCTTAATCTCACGAGAGACTTGTTTGGGACAAAACAGAACATCAGTTACGGGACAGACAGACGGACAGAGATTAAAAACAACTCAGATACAATAACACTAATAACAATATGTAATAATAACAGTCCTTACAATCCTGTGTACGCTCTGTAAGTAAATGTATGTACTTTGTCACTTTTCATTATTGGTTTAGACATTTCGCTGTGGACCAATGGACTTTGGTCTTAAAACAACAGATCGACCAACAATCACTAGCATGGCTAAAATTTAACCCCAGAGGGTTCACTTTTACATACCCCAGTCTGCATGCCATCTACTTCTGCCTGTGTGATCTGACCTGTGAGTTTGTATTACAACAGGTGATTAAGCTGCCTATTAACAATACATAAGGCCCATGTCTTAACCCTTGTGTTGTACTCGGGTGAAACTGACCCGTTTCAGAGTGTTTTATATCAGAAATATGGATTTCTTTCACCCAAATTGCCAAAAATAACATGGATGATTCCATACGTTCTTCAGGTAAAATTAATGATTACTTTCATTGAATTTTTTGGGTGTTTTATTTAATCTTATAGCATTTGAATTCTTTTTTTTTTATGGTTTTAAAACAGTATCCGGACTAAACTTTGACATCTACCTATCTGAGATCCACTCAACTTCCTCTGATCTTAACTATTAGTCAAAAGTATTCATAATTTCTGCCTATTTAACTAAAAACCTATGTATCACTTGAGATAAATGAGGTTTGTTGACCATTAATTCCAAGAATAAGTGTAAAACGTATTAATAAACCAGCTTAGGTTTAAAAAAAAAAATAAAAAAGCGACTACAGCTGGAAAAAAAAGTGGGAAATAAATCAGAAAAAGCGACAAAAACATTGGAAAAGCCCCAAAAATATTCATTTTCAATTTTGACCTGGAAGGGCAAGTTCATGATTGACGGGAAGATGACACGAGGATTAAAAATGAGAAAAAGTAATGCTCTTGGATCTAATTCCTTCTTCCTCTGTCATCTGAAGAGTTTTACTGAGTTGCAGCAATGGTCTGTGTCAATGCCCTAGAAGTCATTACTGTACCCCATCTACTCTTGCATCCTCTGACTAATCCGTCTCACAAATAAAACACAATGTAACTCTTTTCACCATTCCACCAACACCATTCCTGGAAATTGAAGTGACAAATATGTTGTACCACTTTCAAGATGTGTAGAAGAACTATAACAGTCATTTGCTTTAATTTGAATCCCAACTTACTACAGCATAGTAACAAGCATAAGATCCGTAGATACCAAACCATCCCCCTATTTGTTTTGTTTCTTTTATTTTTTTGGTTTTTAATGCCATTTTATCCATCTCTGTATACGTGTGTGTGTGCGCGTGTGTGTGTGCGTGTGTGTGCGTGTGTGTGTTTGGCGATACGCGTGTGCATTTTTGTGTACACATCTGTGTACATATGTGTCTATATATATATATGAAGAAGAAAAAATATGAATTTCTGCTTGCAGCTTAAATTAAAACATGTCATATTTGTTTTCTCTGAAACACCATTTTGTACCAGAAACTTTGAACAAGGCCGGTTGGCTTTTGGTTTGCACAAACATCTTGCAACAAAGTGTGTTTTACATTCACGTTTTTTCAAATTAGTTTTACTCTTAAAACTTAGTTTTCCATCAACTTTAAGCACTTATAATTCAGATTGACATGTGTTGTATGGACGGTATGTGAGTGTATCTCATAGAAGTTGCAACATAGCAGCTGCACAGGAAATAGCCTGTGATTCCATGGATTGTGTGTTTTGTAATGACAAAGGTCAAATGTTTCACTATCACTGCAGTGCTTGCATCAACATCAGCAAAGTAACATCTCTTCTGCTGGTTTAGAGTGTCCTGTGTGCAAAGAAGACTTCAGGAGAATGTTAGACAACTGCCATGCAATCAGTTTACAATGACTGTCTTCAACTTCTTTATGTGTGATTAGGCTAATTTTAGTTTTTTTTTTCTTTTTTTTAAAGCTGGACCATATTCTCCCTTGCATTTGTGTCTAAGTGACTAATTTGAACAAAAATCTTTGAAAGTGGTCCAGTATTGAGCGAGAACGCTGTTACTGGCATCCTCGAATAGGGCTTCAATGTAATCCTATAAGGCAAATGCACACTGTCAATGTACGCCCACTTAAAGTGCTATTTTTGCCATTGACAGGCGCAGATAGTTATTCTATGCTATTCTAGCCTATACAGTACATGTATCATATGATGTCTTGTAGAATAAAAAGGGTTTATAGCTAACTACAGATGCCTCCTCTAAGTTGGAATGAAACAGTGCTACATCAGCTACAGAGATACCATGTGGAGACCACAAGGACTGTGATTGGCCTGTGATACTTTGATATAATCAAGGCGTACATGCCCCAGAGGTGTCATTTGTAACGACGGCAACGGTGACCTGATACTGATCAGCTTAAACAAATAGGAGCTAGATGCAGAATGAGCAGTGTTTCAGTTGAATTGTAAATAACTAGTTTGATTAGTTTACATTCTTTAACTTTTCGATCAAGTGACTTTCAGCCCATCGACTGTCCCTATTGATCCCAGAGAAGAGAGTATGCCTACAGGGCCGATTATCTCCCAACTGATAAGCTCCATTGTGCAAGTCCTCACAGTAGCTGATTGGTTTGCAGATAGCTCAACTGATGGAGCATTCCTAGGCTATTTGTTTTGAAAGGGGTTGGGGGGATCAATGGTTTACCAGGAATGACAGGAGGGGCAGTGTGTGTGTGTGTGTGTGTGTGTGTGTGTGTGTATGTGTGTGTGTGTGTGTGCGGTTACAGTAAACACGAGCAGTATATAAAAGGTAACCTCATCCCTCTCTGGGCACCTTTTCCTCCAGCCAGTGTGTGTTTGAGAGAGACAGGGAGAGAAACATTGCAGGCCTTTACCATGAAGCACTGTGTGCTGTTGTCGCTGTTGTTGGCGTTGGGGTGCATGCATGTCCACAGTGCACCAATGAAGCAGAAAAAGGGCATTGAGGAAGGCTCATGTGAGGACGCGTCGGCCAAGGGAGCTGCAGGACTTGCTGTGACCAAGATCAACGAGGACCGGCAGGAGGGCTACATCTTCGCCCTGCACCGCCTGTCCAACGTCCACACGATGAAACATGTGAGTCCAAAGAAAGAATCAGGCTACTTGTTTTTTCCAGCTGGCGGTACAATCAATATCTGTCAAAGCACTTTACTTTTCTTTGCTGTGATCTGGAGACACTACGAAGAAACAGATTACAATGGATGCCATTAAATAATTCTCCAGTTTAGGCCAATTATCTATAAATTATTTGTGAGAGAAATTATATAATCGTTTGATCAGATGATCGAATATAAAATGTCTGTTTTTCTGTTTTATTGTAAAGTGCGCGATTGATTAATTGATTGATTGAACCAGGAGATAGCTCTATACGTTGGGTAATAGAGTAAAGTTTAATCTCGTTTTCACTTACAAGTGAAGGGACTGATACTGTGATTGCTCTTATTATAATTAACAACGCATAAGAGGCTCAGGCAATTCAAATTCACAAGAGATACTTAAAAGAAGATGATTAAGGTGATGTTTAAAAGGCAAATTAGGAATCAGGATTCAGTTAACCAGAGCTTCATCTGGCAAGTGATCTCTAAATCTGATGACCTCTAGTCCTCAATAAAAGCATCTGATGATAAAAATATGTAAAGTTAGTTTTTTCAAAGTCCATTATGAGTTAATCATGAGTGCAATAACTATTAAGACATCAGACATTTTTAAGCCAAAGATGAATGCTGTGTCTGCTCTGTAGTGAAGACAGATCTGTTTTGATTTTTGTGAACAATCAGGAGATATCGAGGATTATTGAAGAGGTAACAGCTGTTACCGAAACGCCAGACGCTAATAGTGAAGAATTTTTTCGGGCTTTATTTATTATCATCAGTCATTTAAACCATCACACAATGATATTTTATCCTACCCAGTGGATCATTTCCATTAAGGATGTTCTTCTCATAATGTGTTTTTTATGTGTGTGTGTGTGTGTGTGTGTGTGTGTGTGTGTGTGTGTGTGTGTGTGTGTGTGTGTGTGTGTGTGTGTGTGTGTGTGTGTGTGTGTGAGAGAACGCCGTGGTTTTCTACCTGACTCTGGATGTTGTGGAGACCAACTGCAGTGTTCTCAGCAGGAAGGACTGGAAGGCCTGTGAGGCTCGTCCCACCCACGACATACCGGTTAGAAAACCCCCGTACACACACTCTTGCATGCATGCATGCATGCATACTCATAAAAAAATTCACCCAAAAGTCCATATCCATGCACATACATAGTGTATACGGTTGCAGCCTTTTTGTCCAACAAAGTTAATTTTGTCACGTCTTAAATCAACACGTCTCACTGAATTAATATAACATGCATTATACTTTAGTAGTTGTAATAGTTTGTGCAGCACACTAAACTATTGTATGTGTTTATTATTGTATTGGTCTTTGCAGGTATATGGACAGTGCAAAGCTGCTATCTACATCAGTAAGGTGCACAGGGTGGTGCGTCTCTACAAATACGACTGTGTTGTCGCACCAGGTAAAGACAATACAAAGATTAAAGCAAGTCTGAGAACTTACGATTTTCTTTTTTTTCTTAGTGACATAAGTAAATAAGACATCTAGTTTCACACTCACTACTTATTTATTTTCAGTTCATTTGGACTTGTTTGACTCTTACTAAGTTCAATATATGCCAGATTTGTTCACTAAGGCTCAAAATGTGGTGAAATGAGAATGAGATTTTGAAACAATCTTGTGATGTTTTGGGATTTTTCTCTCTGCTCAGTTCCTGCAGCTAGGGTGGCTGAGATATGTCCTGACTGTCCGACTTATATGCCCCTGGACAACGCTGAGGTTCAGAAGACTATGTCTCTCTCGCTGGAGAAGTTCAACAATGAGAACGGGTTGGCCAATCGTTTCGCTCTGCTCAAAGTCAACCGCGCTACAGCCGGGGTGCGTTTCCCACATCTAACAAAATTGTTTGTCCTATGGTCCAGATTGCATTTATGTCAGTTTAAGTAAGTTCCCACTATGAAGTTAGCATCGAATAGTCCAGGAACACCCCTACTGCAGACCAATCCCCTTCTCTGTGATTAATCCAATTGCTTACTATGTAATTAACAGTAATGTATTTGCCAAAATATGACTAAGTCCACAGCTTTCCTTTCAATCCTGACATGTGACCTTTACCCCTTTAAAAATCCCATTTCATGTGTTTGACGGTTTGCACTCCAACCTCCTCAGAACCGCTCTAGCTGACTTACAAGCTCCTTGACCAAAACATCATATTGTTATGCCTTTTCCTTTGGTTAAAAAAAAGTATTCTGTATATATGTATCCAGATGGCCATGAAGATGTACTACAATGTAGAGTACAGCATCCAGGAGACCACGTGCGCCAGGAGCGCAGGAGCAGCTGATAAGTGCCCCCTCATGGATTGCGAGTTCGCTGTGAGTCATGAAAACTTGTTATTTCCCTTTTGAACACTTCATCTCAATCAAATGTGTTGTTCATTTGGACTTCCAAAGTTTTGAGAGTCCAAAGTCAAACAGTATTTGGCTTGTATCCCCAGCTTTTGAGATAAATAACTTAAAAAGGAATAAAAAATATTAAGTTATTAGTTAGTAATATTAGTTTTAAGTTTAATAAATTCAGATAATTTGAGTTTTTAAGCCTGTAACCTCCTTCTTTTTTTTTTTTTTTTTTGCTCATAGCTTTGTCATCAGTATGTTTTGGGCTTGTACCAGCCAGCAGGTTTATCATAGCAACGTTTTTTTATCGATTTAAACTCTACTAAAGCCACAGGCGTAATCAGCTCTCTGCTCTTTCCTCTTTCTTACTTGTTTTTTCTTGTTCTTCTCTCCTCAGCACAAGGGCTTCTGTAAGGCATCTCTCTACTACTCTCCCACTGATGATGCTAGCATCAGCGTAGAGTGTGAGATCTATGAGCCTGAGGTAAGACTCATGACACAACACAGTGTCACTTTGATTTCTTTATTCTATTTTGTGTAATGAAAGTTTTTTTTAAAAAAGCACACATGCATTGTTGTTAATTGATAAGAATTCAATTCAGATTTATTAAAACTTGATGGGGCCAGGATGGCTCAGTTGATAAAGCGGGCGCACATATATAGAGGTTTACTCCTTGATGCAGCGGCTGGGGGTTCAACTCCGATCTGTGGCACTTTGCTGCATGTCATTCCCCTTCTCTCGCCCCTTTCGTGCCTTCATCTGTCCTGTGAAAATAATACCTAAAAATGCCCCCCCCAAAAAAACTTAGTTCATTTTAGTAATCCTTTCTAACATATCGCAAAATATCGTAGTCACCAAAGTAATTGCTGATATCTGGGGGCAATAACTTTATCGTTTAGGTTGTCTTGCACTGCCTGACTTGTTTCAAGAAATGATTTAAGCAATTGTTTTAGTGATGTTTTTATATAGACAAAATGGCCAAACCTACAGAAATTGGATCCAAGTTGTGTTGAATTGTCCATCACAACTTGCATTTGTATGTACCACACATCACTAGTGGAACCTTTCTGTGTTCTCCAGGCTGCTGAGAAAGAGAAGAAACACCACCTGCTGGGCGGAGAGACCGACCACAGCCACAAAGACACACACGGCCACGACCACAACCACGACCACGCACACGCCACCGACAGCGCGCACACACACGACCACGTGCACGACCACACCAAGAGCCACAGCCACCACAACAATACCCAGCAGCACGCCGACGGCAGCGACCACCACCACACCCACGACCACGACGCCGACAGCAGCCAAAGGCACGGGCACGCCCACTCGCACGACCACGGCCACGGCCACGATCACGTGCACACTCATCACGCCAAGGCGCACAACCACAGCGGCGACTTCCCCAACCAGCACCACAACTACAAGCACGCCGACGCCGTGCACACTCACGAGCACGACCATGAGTTGGCTCTTGATCACGACCACAAGCACGCTCACCTGCATGAGCACGAGCACCACCACCATCACCACGACCACGAGCACGAGAACACGCCGCACGACCACCCAAAGGGCATGGTGAGGACGCTGCCCGCCATGGACCAGCCCATGACCCTGCCTTCCTTCCCCGATGTCCCCAGCGGAGATGTCGGAGTCATCCTGCTCCTCAAGCCCGACCCCCAGATCCCCGGACAGACGGAGCCCAACATCCAGCCCTTCCCCACCACGGTGTCGGCCCAGTGCGCCCCTGCGCCGGGGGGAACCACCTTGGTGGAGAAAGTCTTTGCTGAGGACCCCAGGTTCAAGCCAGCTGCATAAGGTGGCCCAATGGGAACTCATTTGGGAACTGAGTGGATCCTTAAAAAACAAAAACAGACTCATACAGACTAAAGTAAAGAATAGGGAATATTTGCCACATTTGCTTTAGACATACTGATAGGCATTGTAACACACCTTGACTGCTTCCCTGGGTCATTCTTGGGCAACATGGTCACGGTCACGGTCACACGGAGGAAACATCTTCAACAGTATGAATTGTCATATTGAGTTACTGCACCAACAATCTGACGTGAAAGTTTTCTGTTTGTATGGTATTTGTGTTTGGCTGCACAAAATAATAAATGATACAACAAATACCGATCCAGTGTTTTTTGTGTTGACCAAGACAAAAGTATTCCATGTAGTGTTGATTCAATGCTCTTGCCTTTTACCTGATAATATACATAAATATGCGTACCTAATGTACATCACATTAGTAATAGGCTAGGCTACTTTTAAAACAGTTACCAGCCATCTTTTCATTCTAAATTATATTTAAACATGTTTTGTCAAATAACGTTTACCTTTCTGCTGGTCTGACCTTAGACTCGATTGTGATTTGCAGAACTCCACCAGCCACAATTTCCTTTAAATACAGTAATGGAAAATGCTTTTATCTGCATCAAAATCCTAGTAAATCATGCAGATTTTTTTTAAATATCTGAATCTTGAAAAATATAAGGGCTATACATGTATATACATATACATATACATATATATATGTAACCGGTCTGGCATCAGTACCGGTTACCCGCGTTGTGTCTAACGAGTGAAGCAGACGACTGTTGCTGTTCAGTGTTTTAGGAAGAGAAAACACAGCGTTGGTCACATGGTCTCAACCCACGCCGCTCTCGGCCAGATCCAACATCGTCTCATGTGATAATTTACTTTCTCAATGAAATAAAAATCCCACATATGGAACAATAAATGCAAAAATACAACTAAAGAATATAAGAATACTTCTGTAAAAATGTGGGAAAACAAATAGGAAGTTCCCAAAACGCCCAGCAGAAGGCGCATCTCCCATGTAAAATACATGAACAGTCCCTTCATTAAATAAAGAGCAAACAAAACAAAACAAAAAAGAATACACAGTAAAATGAGGGATATTTGGTGGAATACAAACATTTTTCCATATCTGTTACATATATATATATATATATATATATATATATATATATATATATATATATATATATATATATATATATATATATAAACTATTTGGAAGATTTTGGCAAAACTTTGTATGAAAATGATGTGGAATATTAAAGGACGAATCACAGAAATATGGTGCAGATTGGGAGCACAAAGTACAGGAGATCCTGTTGACAAACATAATCTCAGAGGCAGAAATATTTAACTTTCTGAAGCTTTTACAAAGCAAAGACAACACTAGTAGCTCCAGAACAGAACAGTAGAAACTACAACTCACCCACTCTGTGGACATTATCTCTGTGGACATTTCTTGGCCATCAGCTTGACACACTTAAACAGCTCTTATCTGTGTTCTGTAGCTCTTACTGTACACACAACCAACCACACACATAACTCACAACACATTTTGTAATTTACAGTTGTGTATGCTATAGGCAAAAGAAAGTAATCCCAAATATAATGTACAGGAATGGAACTTGGTGTACTAATATCATTGGTCATGCATTTTTTTATGATCAGATGAGCTCACATGAGGCTTTCAAGTTTACGTACAGTAACATCATTACATAAACAATATACAGTGGTCAATCACAGTAATTAAGTATTTATTTTGTCTTTTGAATAAAATACTCCAACAGAGACTTAATCCGCATGTTGTCCTCGGGTCAAATTGACCCGTTTTCCTATATCAATGTTCTTTTTAATTACCCAAAATAACATGATTGATTCCACACAACGCTCTTTGGCAAGTACAAATCTCTACTTTCATTAATTTTGGGGTGTCTTATTCAATTTTATAGCATTTGAAACTAAATTGAAGTATTGAGTAAAAGGCATATTCCAGTCTGTGATTATCCATCAACATCCATTCCTTTAATTTTAGTCTAAATAATTCCTAATTTCTGCTTTTCTAACTCAAACATTAGGTATAATTTCCTAAAAATGAGGTTTATTGACCATAAATTCCAAAAATAACTGTAAAACTAAAGTTAATAAGTTAGTGTTACGTAGTGTTGAAAACATCAAAAAAAGTGACAAACATTGAAAAAAAGTGTCATAAGTGTTGAAAAATGGGACAAAAACGCAAGAAAAAGATACATTTTGTAATTTGCACTCAATGTATGCAGTTACATTTTTTTAAAGCTTATTTTTGGGAACTTTTCCCTTTTATTAAAGTGACAGTAGATAGACATGAAAGGGGGAGAGAGATGGGGGTCGGCATGGAGCTGCAGGCATGGAGCTGCAGGACTCAGCCAACATGGGGCGCACGCTCTTGCTGGGTGAGCTAGAGGCCCCCCCGTGAGCAGTTAAGTTTGACAAAAGTTAACAGCTACCTGCAATAGCACCGAAAAAAGAGGGTAGTTTGGAAGATGTCAAATGGGCAGATGGGGAGCGGAGAATTGGTTTCTGCTGCACTAGCCGCTTGCGAAGTTTCTACATTTTTATCCTTGATTTCACCATGACTTGTAGCTATTGTGTAATTCTGCTGTGAGTACAAGCTACCGTACTAAGGGTAAAAGCTACAAACGTTTCACAGTGTACTTGGCAATCAAAACATGCAGTAGGTTTTGGATGGGGTGTTGGTGATACTTCATGTTCATGATATTTGATCTCATTAAAGAAATGAAATCAGGTGTACTGTATTCCAGGAACTTATCTTTGACTTAATGCATTGATCCCTTTCCCCAGTGCACTATGACCAGACAGTGTGAGGCAGCCATTGGCCTACGGAGCAGCAGATAGCAACTGTTTGCTCATCCTTTGGGGAAGAGGGCAAAGTCCAGCATCGGCCTTTCGTGTGTCTGTCCTAAACCTGTCTGGAAAAAGTAGGATTACAGGTCTTGCAAAAGACAATTTAGTCTAAATGTTAAATTATCCACCAGTATAGGCTTTATTGTAAGATTCCATTAGGTAAAGTAGGGTTTTATTTAGCCCAATCTGCGTGTGTGTGTGTCTGTGTGTGTTAGAGGATGAGTGTGTACCTGCTGGTCCTATGTCTGGCTTTGCTGCAGCAGGAGGGAAGAGCCGGGCCGGACCGTCCAGCCTGCAGTAGCCCTGAGGCAGTGAGGGTGGCAGAAGAGGCCCTGGAGCAGATCAACCAGGACCGGACAGATGGATACATCCTGAGCCTCAACAGACTGTACGACCTCTCTCACACTCCTGAAAAGGTGAGGGTGAACACTCACGCGCACAAAGGCAAGAACAGGGTTGACGGTGGGAACGGTGGACATAACAGCAGCCTTGTTTGCAGATCCACGGAAATCAGTAAAAATAAAGAAACATTAAAGTGTGTGAATGTGTGTCCAGGAGAAAGGTGGGGCACTCTACAAACTGACCATTGATGTGATGGAGACCAGATGCCACATCACTAGCAGGAAACCATGGAAACAGTGTGAAGTCAGAGATATTGGTGGCGTTCCAGTAAGTACCACATTGTGATGAATCTTCTCTTTTCAAGATCAACACAATGAGTGCTTTTTTTTGTGGGCGACAAAAAGACGTAGTCTCGCATTACCAGACCTTGCTCCACAACGCCGTGGAGTGAAGTGTGGCTACACCACACACACATTCTGGGATAGGAGGGAAAAAAATGCTCTGGGTTGTTTGCAAACACAATCATCTTGGCGGCGCTAGGCTCTCAATGCAGCAATGGTGCCTCGGCATACTAGTCTCGGTAAGGAAGTTGTGTTGGCGGAACATTTGAACCCCACAAAATGAAACACCACATAAAATATTAAATGACAATACAGTAACGTGAGCTATTTAAATTAGCTGGATACACATATAATTTGCTC
Source organism: Percina caprodes (assembly GCA_013375575.1). Taxonomy (NCBI): domain Eukaryota; kingdom Metazoa; phylum Chordata; class Actinopteri; order Perciformes; family Percidae; genus Percina; species Percina caprodes. The sequence continues at coordinate 1,275,482 of JABXJD010000044.1, forward strand.
TTACCAGTGTATCTCTGTGTGTATCCTCACCGATCGGCCCCAAAACGTCCCAGTTACAGTAAATGCTGTAAACACATTCTTTGTAAATCTTTCCCCAAAAGAGCCAAGCAGGCCTGCCTTGTTGCACGATCCAAAACGTCTTTGAAATGTGCACATGCGCAGTAGCTAGGTAAGCACCGCTAGGTAAGCACCGCTAGGTAAGCACCGCTAGGTAGTTAATTGCAGAGTATGAGGGTGTGCCATGCTAGCAACTAAGCAAGCCGATTTTGACCAGCTCATCCGGACACTGAGGATACAGAAACCCATATCTCACTCAAAACAGCATGGATTAGGTTTTATTCCAATATTCTATGTGTGTGGAAGCACCAGAGACACAAAATAACACCCCCAAATCCCAGAAAAAGTTTTTTTTTAATATTATGGGCACTTATTACTGGCACTCAACCCAGAGGAAAACTGTAACTCAATCTGCTGTTTTTATGTTAATATGGTTTTAGACTGATGCCAAAATGATGCTTTGTTTAATGCTCACATATGTTGTATGTGCATGTATACACACAGTATGTACATTATGTCTGTGTTTGTGTCTTTCAGGTGTATGGAGAGTGTGAGATATCTGCCTTCATTGGCTCTCAAGTCAGACTTCAAAGCTACTCCTGTGCACTTCGTGAAGGTAGATGGATGGAGCCATTTAGACTCATTTGTTTTTTTTAAGTCATTTAATAACCCCCAAAAGACTAAATTTTTGTGATTGAAAGTGTTGCATGTCCATTTTTTTGTTGACACTTTGCGGATTGATTTCTGTAAACGTTAGTGAGGTGCGAAATTAAAATGCTGTCCTACACTGGACTGTTTCTCTATATATGCTCTAAACACGGCATCCGTGAGTGATTATGCAGAGTTTTATTTTTGATATTTTTTTCCCACAATTTGGCTAAGTGAAGGAGAACACATCTGGATAAAACATGCGCTCAGAGGGAAGAGAGGGATGCTGACGATAGCTGAACGAGGTCATACTGCAGGATGGAGGTTAGGGAAGGAGTACCTGTACCTGTGACTGTGCAAGTGTCTGGGTTAAATCCTTAAAAAAAAAAACATTTTCAGCTAATTTCCATTGACCTTTGACCCTGTTAATTCTTGTGTTTAGTTCCTGCCACTGCGGTGGTGGATGTGTGTCCGGACTGTCCCACAGCTGACAACCTCAACGAGCCGGTTGTCAAGGAGACAGCCAATCTCTCCCTGCAGAGGTTTAATGAAGAGAGCCAACTGGCCAACTACTTTATTCTGGAGAACATTACAAGAGCCAGTTCACAGGTTGATGATGATAATAATAATAATAATAATAATAATAATAATAATAATAATAATAATAATAATAATAATAATAATATAATTATAATCATCAAGTTACTTTGAAAGACATCAGAGAGTTTTGATCTTATATTCTTATATGTGTAGTGCTTTTATGACATTGATTGCATCTGGCCATATCTAGCTATGTGAAGTAGCATAAGTATATAATATCATAAATCTTGACTGAACTACATTTAAATTTTTCTAATCCTTTATCCTTTTAATTTCATAGGTAGTTAACATGTGCTGTGTACTTACACTTGTGGGTAATTGTGTGTGTGTGTGTGTGTGTGCGTGCGTGCGTGTGTGTGTGTGTGTGTGTGTGTGTGTGTGTGTGTGCACGCATTATGTATTTGTTTGCTTTGTCAGTGGGTTGTGGGTCCATCCTACTTTGTAGAGTTCACTATTTTGGAGACGGTGTGTTCAAAGAAAACAGATGTCAGTGAACTAGGTAACTGCCCCCCGATGGACTGTCAGTTTGCTGTGAGTACCACACACACACACACACACACACACACACACACACACAAACACACACACACGTATTAACAGTGTTATAATGCACGTTTTGCTGTACTTACTCTTGGTTCCACTTTGCTCCATTGCTGAATCTTTCCAGGCCGCCAAGATGTAAATCACGGCTCAACTATTTTTGATTTCTTTCATCTCAGCATAGAGGCTTCTGTGTGGGCTCACACATGACCGACGAGGAGCAGTTTGAAATCAGACTCCCTGTCGGAAAAAAGCCCAGCTCATTTCAGAAACGGAATCCTGTAGATGTAAAGTGTGAGATCTACGAACCTCAGGTACCTGCTTCAGATCTGCTCTTCAACATTTTAAATGGGCACAAAAAAAAGAATTCTTCTAATCCATCTGCCAAACTATTAATTGCATTTATAATATCCTGATATCTCACCACTCTCAGTCACACACACTAGTCATGTTTTTTCATCTAATTGTCAAGCAAAGTTTAAGAAAATGTGAATTATAAGCATTTCCATCAACTGGTTTAGAGCGATTAAACTTGACTGTGCAAAGCGTAGTTTTGTCACAAGTTGAGGTTAAGCGTGGTTGTAGTTTGCAAAGCGGCTTGCTAAATCAAAGAGTTTAGAAGCTAAGTTCTTTGGCTAAATGGAGAGAGGTAGTAGCATTATACAAGTTGGCCACCTGTGCAGAATACAGGGTTGTGGCAGAGATATTTGGTGTCGGTGAGTCAACCGTTCACCCCTGTGTATACGCGGTGCGCGGGGCTATGCGATTCAAGTTGTTGAAATAATTTACCCGACGTGGCTGAGGCACCGGCTATAGCGCACCGCAACTCCACCACGCACCTTGTGCCACAAGTGTACGCCACACTGGATGGGACCCATTTCCCGATCTTTCCCCCATCCGATGGATACAGGGACTATAGTCATGTGAGTTACATGTTCACTACGTCACAACTTATTCGGCAAAGCTGTTTCTATCTCTAATTTTGCGCATTAACTTTAACGAAAAAGGCAGGTTAGCGTAAAATCTTTTTTTGTGAATTTGAGGATTTTTTTTTCTTTGGATTTTGCGGTTTTTAGCAACAATTTCTAATGTGATACTTCAAAATGCACATAGAAATACATTGATGGAAACATGACTGCTGTCTCTATGCTCTTCCTCTGTAGGCTGCCACTGTGGAGGAGCAGGTCCATGCAAAAGCAGGCAGTGGGCACACTGGGCATCAGCATCACAACCACACACACCTGCACCCCCACGAGCACATGCACTCAGTCACACCCAGCTCAGACCCCGCTGTCTCCAAGCCCCGGGGCTCCCTCGGGACTGTGGTGGATCAGCCCGCCCCTGTCCGATCAGCCCCAGCAGCCAGCTCCTGCCCCGGCCCGCACAGACACAATCTGGGTTTAGACAGACTCAAGCTCTGATTGGCTGGAATCAGGACGGCTGATCTTTGATCAGTTACTTAAGTTACTTTTTTCCCTGCATGTTGTACTTGGTTGAGAAAGACAAGAAATTGTAACCTTAGACAATAAATGATCCTTGTAAATAATTCTCAGATTATGTTTATTGTTTGATTAAAGCATTGACATAGTGGGAACTTTTTCTGCCTTAAATTACAATTAGATTTTTTAATTTAGGCCTAGGATAATTAAGAGAGCTGGACAGAAAACGCTCAGTGATTAACTAACAAATGTGCTTAGAAGTCTTATAAAAAACATTATCAAAGTAATCCAGTGATAGTGATTTTTATACCCATGGGTACATTGCAAACAGGAATTGCTGACAGCTTATTCAGCATACTTTTTAATGGTGCCAATTTGCCAAAATGTTAAAAGAAAATTCAAAAGAAACTGGAATGAAGTTGAAGCCCACAGCTGGAAACATTATATCCTGTTTAAATCATTATGGGAAACCTAGTTCCAAAATTTAGAGTGTGATTATAGCCCCAAATTGAAATAAAGCAAAGAATAATTAGTGATAAAAAACATTTATATTAACTTTTAATATGTTGCACAGTCAATATGTTTTATATTTAGAGTAGACAGGTAAGTACGGGTCATGTTTTATTGATTATCATAAAGAATTAGTCAGTGTATTTCTGAGAAAAAAAGAAACAGTTTCAGTAATTTCATCATTTGCAAGTGTAATATATAACTTACTTTGTAAATTAGTAATATTAATCACTGTTAAATAGACCTGCTTTTACAGTAAATGAAGATGGCAAACGCTTTGCTTGCTGTATGTTTTTTTCCCATATTGTTTCTTATTGTCCAAACACTGACAAATATGTTAATGTATCCAATTAAATGATAGGGATAAACGTGTACATGGTGTACAGTACAAAATACTGGTACTGACTAATCAACATATACTAGACTTTAACAGAGCATGTGTTTCAGACCTTTAAAAGTGAAAAGTCGTTTAAGGATATTTTTTCAAATTTTGCATATGTAATTGAATTAAAAGTGCTTTCTGACTGCAGTGAAACTTAGTTGGTGGTAACGCTGCACTGGCGCCCTCTAACGGCCAGCTGCCTCAGCAGCAGTTTCTGCTTTAGTGGACTTCTTCAGAGCATGTCTGTCTGACCAAATGACAATTACTTTTATTTTAATGACATTCATTGTGAAACTTAAGAATGATCTTTTTTAGGTTGTTTCACTTACCCCTTAACAAAGAGTGAGATGGAGCAGGGACTCCCTACTACATAATGACATGTACAAAATGAAGTTGCATATCAAACCGGGCCTACGTTAACATGTGGGCGGCCTAAAGCCTTTATACATACATTTCTAGTGCATAGACTATCTGTTTGCATGTTTTTTTAATTACGTTATAATGTTAAAAATACATGCGTCAGAGTGAATCCTTAGGATTAACTTGATCTGTGGATGGCTACCTTAGATAGATAGATAGATAGATAGATAGATAGATAGATAGATAGATAGATAGATAGATAGATAGATAGATAGATAGATAGATAGATAGATAGATAGATAGATATTGATCCCAAGAAAAATGGGAAATTATGGTGTTACAGCAGCACACGTACATCAGTCACACAACACAGAATATAAATATTTATATTCTAGGTTTCCTTACCTAGAAGTTAGTAAGCCTGTCATCAGTGTTTGCTTTTAACAGAAATAGGCTGATCTATATATTTGCAAATAAAAATAATAATATGTTGGATTCATGTAAAGACATTTTCATTTGTGAAAAAAAACTTTCTAAAAATGTACAATAATTTGGTGGCCCCCCTGCAGTAACTCTGAGGACCCCCTAGGGGCCTCGGACCCCCTGTTGAAGATCTCTTTACTAAAAAACAGAAAGGTATTCGGTTGTATGCTAAATCATGTTGAACAAGGAGTAGTGAGACTAATGCAGATCATGGGTGGCACACACACACACAGTGATATTGTGGACTCCCTTTGGTGTGAAGCTTCACTTTTAATAATCATAATCCATCACAATATCATGGGATGACCCCTCCCTCTCATGGGAGCTTCCCATTTGCCTCACTGACTCTTCTTTAACCCCTTGTGTTGTCTTCACTTTCGGGACCGTCTCGCATCCCGTGACTTAATTATAATTTTCATTCTGAAATAAGATCTTACTTCATAATCTTTTAACAAATATTGTCTTTATCTCAATTTCTAACAATTGAAATAACATACAGTATCTGTTTAGGGAAGGCAATCAGTGAAGTGTCCTAGAAGTGGGATTTGTTTTTTGTCACAAGGTTATAATTCATGGTAAATTGGTTTTTCACACATTCATCTGCACACATGCACTCACTACACCACTGATAATACAGATATACATTTTTTCAAAAAAAATATTTTCAATAAGATTTATTATGGTTAGACCTATAATGAATTGGCTTTAATTGAATCCTTAATTGTGTGGTCTTCCTTCTTTTCTCTTGAATTTGAGCTGCTTCATGACAATCATTATATTTGATCCCAACACTGAATACCACCTTGTCACCATATTACCACTCAGTGGATCTTGAACCAACACTGCTGATGAAATAATTGTTGATAGACTTTGGCTTTTTTTTAAATTATTATTCTTACTTTATAGTTTCTTACTACATGCATAGGCTATTTCCATGTTTTTGCGATTGGAGTTGCAAACTCAACATTGGGTTTTCTTTAAGTTTAAGACGTTTACCTGCTGCTGCCACCAACACAACGGAAGGATTTTTAACCGAAGTATTGCCTAGTTATTTAAAAATAATAATAATAATAATAAATTAAAACGTCCCTCTTCACCTACGTTGCACCTGAATATTTCAGAAATGAAATCTTCAAACTAACTTTTCTGGGGTAAATGGATGGGCTTTTAATGCAGACTGCAGATCTGAAGCAGGTTTTTAATGACTAGCTTTAACACAATCATCATCCACGATGACACAGTGGCGACGTAAGCCTTCTCCTCTTTCAGTGCCCGCTGCTCTGGATCAGACTCCCCAGTCCCCCGACTAGCTCGCCGTGATCGTATAGTGGTTAGTACTCTGCGTTGTGGCCGCAGCAACCCCGGTTCGAATCCGGGTCACGGCAGTTTTTTCTGCAGCTCTTGTACAACGTTATAAAAGACAGCTGTTGGTTGGTGTCACAGTTTGGCTTAAAAACTAAAAAAACTACCTCACTCAAAGTTAAAACGAAACTGATCTTGTTACAATACAAATAAACACAACAAAGCAACACAATTGATTGCAGCAAGTTGGCAAAAGACAAAAATTAGGCTGAAAATGCTGAGGTGTGAGATGTTTAGGTTTGGGCAATTTTATACTTTTTTTTTAATAGGGAAATATTGTACTTTTTTACTGTGCTACATGTAAAGCATTTACTACCCAGCAATATTTGGAAGAAGCCTATTTCAATGTAGCAGCCCATGGACCAGCTGCAACATAAGCAGCATATGCAATATATTCATATTTATGAATTTTAATAATACTATCATAGGCGTAAATCACGAGTAGGACGGGGACAGGACCTACCCCATCTGAGGGTTGCCCTTCCCCCTAAAAGATCATTAATAGCCTAGATTAAATAGCAGTGTGATGAAATAAAGGGTAAGTCAAGCAGGTAAAAAGCATAGACATTTAAAGAAATGGACCAACAGATCTCGTTGTTCTGGACGGAAACCAGTGAAGGAAAATAGAAGAACTTTACCGGTGATGGCTAGGCGTTACTGCGCAGCCTCCAACTGAGCTTCACGACGTAAATGTGACATGAGGAATGTGTCTGAAAGTTGTAAGTCTTCTGGTAGCTGTGCCGAGAGAAATCTCAATCATTCCCAATCAGCAGAGACGGAGAGCACAGGTATATGTTTGGAGATAACATAGACACAGGCTAATTATTTCTAACTAACATAGTTAACATTAGTAATTAAACCTAAACTGCTAATGTTAGTCGAAACTGTCTGCGAGCTTCTCCTGAAAATACAATGATTTGTCTTCTATGCGACTGTAAGTCGCGTGGTTATGACGCAATCGTTAGCCTATTTTTACAAAAAAATTCTTTTCTTTTTCTTCTTTTTTTTCTTTCTTTAGAAATAAACAATGGACAAATAGAGTCTTGAAAAGCTTCAGATGTAAAGTCATTCTCTGTCAAAGTGGCGCCAAAATGAATGGCAGACAATAGAATGCTAACTGCAGGTGATTAGCATCAAAATGGGACCTAGGCCTAGAGAGGAAAGGATTACCCCATTGGTAAAAAGTAGCCTCTTATGTACTTCTGCTCAATTTTTAATTTCCTTCAGTACTATGTCTGGGTTTGCGGTATATTTGCGGGTTTTCATTGGTCAAATGAGAGGGAACAGAACAGAGGGAGCGGCTGAGAACGATGACGTTGAGGTTGTTCCGTAATGGTGGTGGAGAATGATGCGAGCGAAGCCATTCGGCCCGTTGTGGCAACGCTGCCGAAAATCCAGAAGTTAAAGCCCGAGCAACAACAATCTTTGCTGAGTTTTGTTGCCGGCCATGATGTTGTGGCCCTCCTGCCCACGGGGTTCAGGAAAAGTTTGATTTTTCAGCTCGCTCTGTTAGCGCTGAAGGAGTCGGCTAAGGCTAACGCTAGCGATGCCAAGCCGACATCACGACATACGTTAGCGATTGGTTACGGCAGATCCAGAGTGGCTCTGGGCAGATCCAATAGTTTTAAACTTCAACAAAGTACCCGTTAACACTTATCAACAGAGAGTGGCCAGACTCTCTGGTAGGACCAAGTTAAGTAAAAAGCAGCTAAAAACTAAAAGCAAGTAAAAAAAATAAAGTATTTTAATTAGATTTAAAACTTTCAATCGTAGAACATTAGATTGATTGATTGGAGTTTGATTGTAACATTTAGAGACGTTTCTCTTGGCCATATATATAGTGAAAATGAATCACACCTTATGCCCTTGATAGATTTATGTACTGCAGTGTGTTAGACACCAGACTGAATCCATAGGCCCATAACAGAAGAGCATTGCTGTGATTTGTGGCAACAGTGGCATGGGCCCGTTAAGGCCCAAGCACACAATGTGCTTAGTTGACTGTGAGAGAATGTGAAACAGCTCAGGAGAAGAAAAACCCTACTGGACATCAATCTCCAGGGAAAGCTAGCTGAATACAAATCCATTTACTCATTCATAAAAGAGTCCTCTGGCTGCCAAGCAACTAAATGACACATTTTTACTGGCTCAAGCTCTGATTGGCTGAAATCAGGACAGTTGATCACTTACTCAAGTTACATTTTTTTCCCTGCATGTTGTAATTGGTTGCAAAAGACAAGAAAGTGTAATCTAGGACAATAAATAATCCTTGTAAACTAATCAAATTATGTAGATTTTTTGATTGAAGGAGAACTATTATATAGTATTTTCAGCTTCATACTTGTATTTTGTGTTTGTACTGGGACATCTTTAATGTTCAAAAAGCACTTTATCTTTCTCACACACACACACACACACACACACACACACACATATATATATGTATATGTATATATGTATATGAATTCACAATTTCATAAGTCATCCTCTTTGACTGAATTTTGCATGTTATATATTATTTTTATTGCATCCAAAACATATTCTTATATACAGTGTATATATATATACTGTATACATGTATATATATATATATATATATATATATATACTGTATACATGTGTATGTATATATATATATATATATATACTGTATATATAAATATGTTTTGGATGCAATAAAAATAATATATAACATGCAAAATTCAGTCAAAGAGGATGACTTATGAAATTGTGAATTCATTTAAATTGTGCACTACCTCTTTACTCACTTTTGTCAGGCATTTTCAGCAATCTTATTTGTAGAAATCATTCATGCTAAAAACACAGCTAATTGATTAAATTGTGCAAATACAAATATGTTTTTGCTGTGTGAATTTCCTTTGTAGATTTCATAAATAGATTATTTTGATCAGTGTTCTGCACTTCATAATGTGTCCACATGGTGACACCCTTACTTCTGTTTTCCATTTCATACCAGCACTTTTTTCTTCAGTTTATGAGGGCTGTGTAGTTGCAGACTGCTCCATATTATATTCTGTACACTGCACAATTAACTCTTCCATGTTTTAACCACTCTCCCGTGGGCTTCTAAAGCGCTCAGCAGGTTTTCCATATTATTGGCATATGGAAGTTTTGCGCTAGCATGTCTCGAGGGATGTCATCCAGTCAGTCCACCACTTCAACCAGATTGAAATATCCCTATCTACTACTGGCTGGATTGCCATGAAATTTTTTACATTTTATTCAGTGTCACTATGAGGATCACATGTGTCGTTTAACAACTATTTGATGGATTGCTGTGATATTTTGTAGGCTACAGATATTTCATTCCCCTGTCAGGATGAATTGTAATGACTGGTGATTTCCATCTTGTAGTCTCATCAGATCAAAATTTGAACTCATCTAGTACTTTGGTTATAACCAAACACGCACAAAACGAATGATGTTCCCATCAGCCTCAGCTGTACTTTGTGTGTACTGCTACGTAGTAAAACTGAGCACGCTAACATGGCAAACTAAGAGGTTGTTGTGTTGCTGCATTTACAAACTCAAAGCACCATTGATTGTGCCTATGTACAACCTCACAGAGCCGCTATCATGACTGTAGGCTCTTCACAGTTTTAATCCAATAAGATTCTGATTCATGACACACTTTTAAACTACTTTATAGACCATGCTGCATGGGGTAGATGATATGAAAGGGCCCCAATCCTTTTGGCACAAACAAAGCATTTAAATAGTTCAAATAAGCACTGGGATTAGATGTGTGTAGTATTGGTTGTTCTTATTATTACGCCCTTGAAAGCTTAATTTAACCAAACACCACTATGAAGGAATCCTCTTTTCCTAACATCTAAGCCATCATAAACTCTCACTGTTTATTACACCAAAGGGATATATTCAAATGAATACTACGCCTGACTCAGCTTTCAGTTAGGTGTCTCATCAAACACAACAAAGAGTCATTTAAGTGCAGTTTGAGCTCCTTACTTACATTAATTAACATTGTGTTTAAGAGCCTTGTATGTACGCAGCTAATGGATTTTGTTGGCTCCATAAATCTTTGTTTGTACATCAGCGGCAGATTATATCAGTAATAATCTACCCCTGAGTATGAGCTGAAATGTCTCTGCTCTATTGATATTCCATGTTGTAACACAGCTTCAGGCCCAATTAGAAATGTATTGTTGTCACCTTTTGTTCCCTTCTTGTTTTCTCTTCTTCACTGAAACTCTCAGATGAGAAGTGGATCTACTCTTTGCAGTGTGTGCCCCACATTCTTTGAAATCACCATTATTAATTCAGCTTAAGAGGCCCTCAAGATGTGTAAGGCTCTGTGTGTGTGTGTGTGTGTGTGTGTGTGTGTGTGTGTGTGTGTGTGTGTGTGTTTGAGAGAGAGAGAGAGAGAGAGAGAGAGAGAGAGAGAGAGAGAGAGAGAGAGAGAGAGAGTATCCAAGCTTCAGGGCTCCTGCTGACACAGTGACCTCGCGCTGAATGGAGTTGGCTCCAAAAGAAAACCAAAGCTCTTTTTCACACTCACTCATGAGGCTGGTGTGTTCAGATTTTAATAAGGTTGGTTTTTGGATGTGAAAAGTACCAGTTTAATGTGAACGAAGGAAAATGTTTTCAGATATAGCCAACGTAATGTGAATATAGACTCAGGCTGTGTCTGAAATCACTCCTGATGTTGTATTTACTATACGGTGCACTACACTTATTCTCCGCCATTAGTGCCCTCAAAAATCCCACAATTCAATTTGCTACATTTTTAGATGTAAAAATGATAGTTGTTCGACCCCACAGCTGTTAGTGATGAAACAAAATGATTATGATAAGTAAGAGTTTGACATATCAGTTCACTGCTCACCACTGAGAAAACTATTGAGTGTCCATTAGCACAATTCTGTATGGATGTGTACCAGGTTGGACCACTGTGAACACAGCAGTGTTTATTTCCGGGGTTGAGGAGGCAAGACGTGTGCTTCGGGACCGTCTACAAACTACAACACAGAAAAGAGATACAAAATTTTTTTTAAATTGTCAATTTAAGGGAGAAAAAAAAAATAGGCATATGCCTATGTGCTGTAGTACAACTAGCAGGACACATGTCATAATTGAGGTAAGTTTTGAGCCACTACCTCATTTAATCATTAAATTCATTAATATTTTTGTTGTATCTCTCTTCTTTGTTGTAGTTTGTAGAGGGTCCCGAAATCTTGCCGTCTCAATATCAGAACTAAACAGAGCTGAATTAGCAAAATTTTAATGCATTTCTTTCACATCTCCAGCGGCCAGATTCACAGTGTTCACTCGGGAGGAATCACTGCACATGGGCAGACACTTGTAATGACATTTTAGACATGTTAAGAGGCTAAAAGTCACATTTTGTTTTCATTCCCCCCTCCCTTTTTTTTTTAAAATCTTGTTTTATTTTTTCATTTCTTTTAATTTTATACTTTATTTGAATTGTGCTTACTTATTAATTTTCTCCCCTAAGCTCAGACTCCGAAAAGAAAATAAAATCTGATTGAAAAAAAACAAAAAAAAACTGAGTTAGCCTAGTTTCAGCGTCCTGGCTGCTAACGCTAGCAGGAGGATAACACGGTGTAGGCAGCACCGATTGTTTTGGTTTTTCTCGCTACTGCTTAAATTCTTCTTTAAGCCAATCACAATCGTCGTGGGCGGCGCTAAGCCCCGGACACATTGACGGTACCTTTGCAAAATAGCCTCGGGAAGGAACTTGTTTTGGTGGAACATGTGTACATTCAACGGTTGTTTTAGTCGTGCAACAGAAAACTCAGATTGGACAGATAGTCTAGCCAGCTGTCTGGATTTACCCTGCAGAGATCTGAGGACCAGGTAACCCTAGTCCTCAGAAATCCACCGGAGTTTATACTGCCAACACAAAGAAAGCGGAAGGTGACGTACTGTACAACCGGCCTAAAAAGAAAACTACGTCCAGAGGAATTTCAGCATCTGAAGAATCCCGGGAGTGGAACGTTGTCGATTATAGACTACCAATGTTAGGCCTAACACAGTTCACCTTAAACAATTCCAATTCCACCATATCCTCACCTAAGGGCAAACACATCATTACATCTGACTTGTCTAATACATGTAACACACATGGTATTGTGTAGATCTCCTTGACTAAATGACACACACTGAGGTCTTTTATTTATTACTCAGTTCTCTGCAGATAGAGGCTCCAGTATTGCAGCTGTATTTTTTATTTATTTATTTATTTTTTGGAGTGTGTGGCTGTGAAATCCTTACATGTTGCATTTTGGCTTTTAAGTGGAACCATGTCGTTTTGCACTGATCTCCAAGTAGATGCTTTAAAATGCCTAAATGTGCTTTAAAAGCCTAAAGCCCTAATCAACAGACATGTATTTGAAGATCTCGCAGGGATTAGGTTGCTCTCTATCCTTTCAAAATAGCATTAAGAGCACATGGGGTCCCTTATATTCAGCAATAATACCTTGTGCAGGGACAGCAGCTGTTCTTGTCTGCCATCAAGCTGTTTGGCTGCCGTGAGGGCAAGGTGGTCCTGACCTCATGGACTTTAAAAGGTAAAATAGTGTAATACAGCTGTTTTATCCATCACAATACTGCATAGCGAAAGAAAAGAGGCATAAAATGAGTGTTGTATGGGCCTCAATGTTAACATACGCTTGAAAACTTGAGGCTTACCCATTTAAAGTCTCAGATAGTCTCATATATTTCTAATCCTATTTCTATTAATGCTTTGTTTTAATGTGTATGATATTTTTCTTATTGCAAAGCACTTTGGGTTTACACGTAATGAAAACGTGCTATACAAATAAAATTGACATTAAGTTTGTTTTAAATGTTTCTGTTCAAAGATGCGTCACCTATAAGCCGCTTTCAAAAATGAACACCGTTGCTAAATGAGGGAATTAATTTTGATGAATGATGATGATGTTTAGAAATCAGATACAAAAAAATCAGAAAAGCCTTTTATTGCCCCAATAAGTTACACTTACATGGAATTTACCTTGGTGAAAGGTGCATACATACTGTAAAGAAACAAAGATATTGAACATGAAAATTAACAACAAATACAGAAACAAATATATACCAAATAGCTAGTTTAGTTTAGGATTTAATGTAACTCTATAAAGTGAAGCATAGAATCATGGAGAGGGATGTAAAATGGTGCAAATTTGGTTGCCAGATGCCAGATTTGAACCTATAGCATCCAGAGTAAATCACCCTGATGCCAACACCCAGGATGCCATTAGCAGCAATGAGTGGGTCTACATTATATATTTCCAAAGAGATGGTGAGAATGGGAATTACTGCTGCCCCACTTCCTCTTTCCTCCCCGCCGGGGTCCACCTTTAAGAGAGCGCTGCATCTTCACTCCCAGGGTGATACAGATGGTTTATATGCATTATACAACATGACAGCTGCATTAAACATGAACACAGCTCAACGGTGTCTTCTGAACACATATCACTTTGCTTTATGGAACGTCTGGAGATGCTTTTATTCCAGATGCTTGAACAGAATGTGGAAGATGCTCAGTGTGAAGGATATTGTTGAAGTTACCAACACAGTAGCATATTATCAATGTACATGTTGTACTTTTATTTTTTAAAGATTATTTTTTGGGCTTTTTTTATATAGGTAACCTAAAAAGACATTAAAAGGGAGAGAGAGGAATGACATGCAGCAACGGGCTGCAGGACAGAGTCAAACCTGCGCCTGCGTTGAGGAGTAAACTTCTATATATGTGTGCCTGCTCTACCAGATGAGCTAACCAGGCGCCCATACATGTCTTACTTTGACCAGATTGTGTTTAAGCTTATAATATTTTAAATATGTTAATGTTTTTGCAGCGTTGTTCAACATCTTACATATGTTCTGATCCCTACTGAAACAGTTATGAATCTCATTGAAGTCTCATTTTGATGTTAGCCTTTGGGATCTAAGGTTAATTTGGCTATGTTGTTTTAGATACAGTAATAAACAGATGTCCTTGATTATTATCTTAAAGCTTGTTTAAACTTCAGTTCATTTTTTAAAAGCCCAAAGTAAAGCTTTAGATGTTATTCTCTCCTTCCACATGTGATTATTACAGCAGCCTGTTCACTGGCAAAAATGAAAACACATGTAATTAAATTCTGAGATTTAAGGGAGTTTAAGTTTATGAAGGGTTGAGACAACATATCTGCCCATATGGCTGGTTTTATCCACATCTTCATTATGTCGTTATATGTTAAAATGAGTGATGAATCATTCACAAAAAAATATTTAAGCCTGAATTGATCCTATTAGTTGGTAAATTCTCGACTATATGTAGGCAATATGTATCTGAGAAAGATCAATTGAAAGAGAGACATCATATCAATACTTATTCTTACATTTGTTACATATTTTACACATATATTTGTGTATCTCTATAGGTGCTGGCAGATGTGGCCACTAGTTGGTAGCCGTGTCCTTTTTATTTATTTATTCAGTGGCAGAGGTTTGTGATTATTATTACATCAACCACATCTGTGAAGCCTTTAACATTTCTTATTCTCATCAGAACAGACGGGAGTCAAATTTAGAGTTCAATTTTCATCTTCCAGCCAGTATCTTTGACCATTCATTCATTCTTTTATGTGATGATTAAAGCACATGTTTTCTAACATATTGTTTTCTTCAGTTAAATAGAAGCCATTCCTTTTGCCTAAGTAAAGAAGTATTTTTTCCGAAAATTGTTTGTTTATTACTTAATTACAAAGACAGAGTTTACAGAAGAAGATAAGAGAATGTGTGTGCGCGGCGTATGTGTGTGTGTGTGTGCGCGCGCGCGCGGAAGGCATGGTGGAAGGTAGGAGTGAAGAGAGGGGGCAGGTACCAGTCTCTGAGCCCCTCCTCCAGAGAGCCACGGTGCGCCTCTGTTCCAATGGAAACAGGTGGGAACCCCGGACTCCTCCAATCACACCCACTCTCCATGCGGGGGGGAGAGTCCATGGCAGAAGGCAGGACCCAACCAACTTCCACACTCACCACACAGGAAAAGTCAGGAAAACACATCTGTCCTCGTATATCGCTGTATCCGCTGACCTGCATGTGTTTTCAAAGCTGTTCCGGTAAATATTAGCAGGGCAGCGGTGCGCCGGAGCGCTGCTGAAGTAGTTGCCGCTACTTGGTCGCTGTAGTAGGCTAACGTTGTAATGCTGGGACGGTTTGCTGCGATGGAGAACATGTAGCCAACTAACCGGATTTGGAATTGTGTTTTTTTTTCTTGGATTACTCCCTGTTAAACCAACCCAGTTTGTTTTCCGTTGATATTTTCTCGGTTCTTCTGTTAGTGTGGAGTAGTGCATACTTTTGAAAATGCCTGCAAAAACCAAGTACAACCTCGTTGATGATGGGCATGATTTGAGGATCCCGTTGCACAACGAGGAAGCATTCCAGCATGGGATCAACTTCGAGGCAAAGGTAAATTCACAAGCAACTACGTTAGAAAGTGTAGAACTATATGTTAACGTCTTATTCAAATGTAACAGTTTTCGAGTGTACTCTTCGCTAGACAACCTGTCTAAATGGCCAACACTAGTCCTGCTAAATGTATCAAACTTCACTGGTCAAGCTAACTGAAATAACCGATATCTAGCTAATCCTGAGAGATTTGGCTAGCTAGTAAATTGTTTACGTTAACGTTAGTTAGATTAGATATAGTTGCGCAGAGTCATTCCCTTAAATTGACACTTGGACGGTTTCAGTAGCCTAAATAAAAATAAAGTTAATGTCAACTATTGTTTCAATAATGTGTTATACCTGTTATATTTACTTCCCTGACAACAGTACATCGGCAGTCTGGATGTGACGCGGCCGAGCAGCCGAGTGGAGATTGTGGCTGCGATGAGAAGAATACGGGTGAGTGGAATCTCGACAAAACTCTCATTTCAAATATTGCATTTTTTCACATCCTCGTTTATCAGCTAATGACCATGTCTGGTAAAATACGACATGGGGTGGATTAAGATTAACAGTGGTCCGCTGATGTATTCGGCATATGTATGGTCGACCAAACAAGAATTTATACCATGAAAGAGTCAACTTTTTGAATTGGTCTTTTCTGTTGACGTTAATTGTGACGTAAGACCGTGGAAATATGAGCCGATTAAGTTATGTGAATTGCAATGTTACTATAGTGCTTGGGGTTTGGTTTGTAGACTATATCTGATGCAGAACACCAATATTGTACAACTGTAATAATTGCTTTGGGGGAACTTTGCCCACTAGCCTTGATAGAGAAAGTTTAAATATACATTATTGTAATAAATCAGTACTTAGAACAATGGTTGAACTACTTGTTGGTCTTTCTCACTAAATGCCACAGAGAATGGCATATCAGATCACCAAACGAAAGCATAAAGTGGTGTTAAAGAAGTGATTGGATGGGCACAATAACTACAGTGTTATCATACATAGGCGGTATGCAGTAATGAAAGCACTTTGGAGTTTAACCATGCAGACTTTGTACTGTCCCAGGCTCGGCCCGCCTGGCAGGAGGTTTAGTCTCCCATGTGCTCCATCACTGTTTGGAAGTTTCCTTTGAAGCAATGCACTGGAGTGTGATCCACCCCCTCCCCTCTCCCTCTTTCTGCTGTGTAAACCTAAGATTTACAGCTTTTTCAGCTCCAGAAACTAGACTTAATCTTTATCAGTGTGTCTGTCAGCTTGGCAGCAGTTGTCTTAGCAACCTAATACAGGTTTATGCCAGTGGTGCAGAGGTATTTGAGGATTATGGAGATGAAATGGTAGGTGTTCTGTGAGTAATCGATGATACCTTCAAAACCAGACACACACACACGCACACACACACACACACACACACACACACACACACACACACACACACACACACACACAAATGTTCTCATTGCCCTGTTCAGAGAAGTGACCTGCTCCTATAAAGTGGACCTCCCAGTGTGTTGATTTGGCAGCTGTTGTTGGCAGGAAAAAAGGCTTTGGTTTGGCTCGTCCAGTGTGAAAATGGCTTGACAACACAATGGAGGGAAACCACAGGTATCTAGCTTGGAAGAGAGGTCACGCTGGAAAGCATGGGACTACTGGAGTAGCTCTGAAGGCATTTGTTTTACTTGAGTAGAAGGAAAGCCCAGACAACCGAAACTAGGACTGGGCAATATATTGATATTGTATTAATATCGATATATGAGGCTAGATATTGTATTAAAATTCAATAAAAAATGTCACTTCATGAGGTTTTTTTAACAATATTATGAGTTCCCCCAGCCTGGCTATGGTCCCCAGTGGCTAGTAATGGTGATAGGTGTAAACCGAGCCCTGGGTATCCTGCTCTGCCTTTGAGAAAATAAAAGCTCAGATGGGCCGATCTGGAATCTCAAGGTAACTCCCCTTTCTCTGCTTTGCTCCACCCATGAGAGAGAGACATCATGGCTTTTAAAAGAGCAAAGTGGCGGTTGGTCCACACCCCCATCCTCCACCTTGCCCCCTCTCTGTCATCCTCAAAAGCTACAGACTCAAAAATTGCACATACTAAGGAAAGCTCATTGTGGGACTGACTCTAATGGCTGTAATTCTGCACCAAGGCTGAGTTTTGGGAAAGAGACTTCAGATATGGTATTAGGGGATCACTAGAGTCTATATAAAATAGACATCAGATATGGTATTAGGGGACCACTAAGGTCTATATAAAAGAGACATCAGATATGGTATTAGGGGACCACTAAAGTCTATATGAAAGCATCCAAAGAGCACCATGTCATTGGACCTTTAAGAAACAAAAGAGAAAATTAAACCTTTAATGTGGTGCACAAACTTGTTTTAGCAAATGGACATTGATTGACTTATTAGACAAGAGATGTAGCTGCTTTTTGTCCGATTGTTTTCATATTGATTAACACATGCTTGCATCATCCACACAATTTTGACTGCCAAATTGTATATTATGTAGTTTTTAAAAACTGATTCATAATCTGATTCTGCTTATGGATTCCAACTTTTATTGAGTTCTGAGTATGAAATTAAACCAAAATTTGTTGTATTTATGTTTATTTTTGGTAAAAGAAAATTGAATTAAAGCAAACAAATCTAATGGGAATTCTCTCAGGTTGATACTTGAATTAGACACAGATAATGACCTAAGGACATGAAAATGACTCCACTAATCACTAGGATTTGTGCAGTTACTACCTTTTCCTAGAATTCCCACAATGTGTGGTCCCATTTGAGTTAGGTGTTTAACCAAAAAATATGAATCAATCGGTGGTCTTGATTTATGCAGGACTGAAGCAACAGAAAGGAGGCTTTGGTCAAGAGACATTGTTGTTTTGGTTCCCTAAACTGCTGGATGGTTTTTACTATGGAGCAGCTCCAGAAAGTGCCTGGGAAGTGTTTTGCTGAGTGAGCGTAGTGAAGGCACAGATCAGAGGCTTCTACTCTCTGTTGAATGAGCACGAATATACAGGTACATCAAAACAATGACACGCTAGACTGTAGACATATACACATATAGGCACACTGGAAATATGACATGTTTTTTCCCCTAAATCCATGATGTAGGGCTTGGCGATATGGAAAAAATCAATTATCATTAACATTATTTTTGACAAAATACATTGATATTGGTATTGCGGCGATATAGTAGGGTTGACAATAGGGCTGCACAATATTAGGAAAATATCTAATTGTAATTATTTTGACTTACATTGTGATATGATTCACGATAGAAGGGAATTACTTTTTTAATTATTTTTCTCATTTTCATTGAAGAAACAAAAATCGCTGATTAAGTGATTTCTCTTTTTTTTTTTGCAAGAATATGTACCAAACAAAGATTTTTTTCTTTAGTCTGTAGGATGTCTCTGTACACCAATACTTTTATTTTCAAATGGTTCGACACATGTTTTGCCTTTAAAAGTCCCATGAAATGTGTCCCATGTGCTGTTTGGATGCTTTTATATAGACCTTAGTGGTCCCCTAATACTGTATCTGAAGTCTCTATTATATAGACCTTAGTGGTCCCCTAATACTGTATCTGAAGTCTCTTTTATATAGACCTTAGTTGTCCCCTAATACTGTATCTGAAGTCTCTTTTATATAGACCTTAGTGGTCCCCTAATACTGTATCTGAAGTCTCTTTTATATAGACCTTAGTGGTCCCCTAATACTGCATCTAAAGTCTCTTTTATATAGACCTTAGTGGTCCCCTAATACTGTATCTGAAGTCTCTTTTATATAGACCTTAGTGGTCCCCTAACACTGTATCTGAAGTCTCTTTTATATAGACCTTAGTGGTCCCCTAATACTGTATCTGAAGTCTCTATTATATAGACCTTAGTGGTCCCCTAATACTGTATCTGAAGTCTCTTTTATATAGACCTTAGTTGTCCCCTAATACTGTATCTGAAGTCTCTTTTATATAGACCTTAGTGGTCCCCTAATACTGTATCTGAAGTCTCTTTTATATAGACCTTAGTGGTCCCCTAATACTGTATCTGAAGTCTCTTTTATATAGACCTTAGTGGTCCCCTAATACTGTATCTGAAGTCTCTTTTATATAGACCTTAGTGGTCCCCTAATACTGTATCTGAACTCTCTTTTATATAGACCTTAGTGGTCCCCTAATACCATATCTGAAGTCTCTTACCCAAAATTAAGCCTTGGTGCAGAATTACAGCCACTAGAGCCAGTCTCACAATGAGCTTTCCTTAGTATGTGCCATTTCTGAGTCTGCAGATTTTGAGGAGGAGAGAAGGGGGGGCAAAGTGGAGGCTGGGGGTATGGCCTTGACCAATACCACTTTGCTCATTTGAAAGCCATGTCTCTTTCTCATGGGTGGTCCAAATTCTCTGGGCGGGCAAAGCAGAGAAAGGGGAGGTAACCTTGCCCCTTATGACCTCATAAGGAGCAAGGTTCCAGATCGACCCATCTTAGATTAATTGTGACAGTTGGTGTTTTCACAATATATTCACACAATAAGATTTGTGATAAATAATCATCAGTAATGTGGATATAATAATGACTAAGTGGGTAAAGTTCAGAAAATGTCATCACTTTACTGTAATGCAGCCTTTAAAACCAGTAAAAGACGATACTTATATTACAATATTGTGATATCCAAAATCTAAAGCAACATCTAGTCTCATATCACGATATTGATACATGATATTGATATATTGCCCAGCCCTACTATGATGGTGAATAGAACGATTTAGAAAGCACCTGTTCAGTTGCTACAAGAAGTGGGTTCAAACTTTTGGGAACAGAAAACATGCTCAGTGATTTACTGTTGCAGTCTGTCCGAAGAGTCAGTTCCTCCGGCAGTGACCTAGTGCAGCCACAGAATTATAATTTTATAATTTTTATTTTTTCAAAACTCCTTCATTAAAAAAATAAATAAATACCAAGTCAACCCTGACACTGCTTTTGCGTGCTCTGTCTTTGCTTACCATTTTCAAAGTACGTCAGGGACAATGATGCAAGGACAGACACCTCTAGTCCAGCTTCTAGTTTTCAATTTCATGTAATTGTTGATGCCTTGTGGAGTTATTAAAAAGAAAGATGCTCCCCACAGTGCCCTTTTTCCAAGATTTATATCGCTTTCTGCACAGTAAGTCATAACTATGCTGGTTGCCAGGCAACCTGTTGATGTATGGTGTCATTGTTCATTGTGTGCATGAGTCACCTGTCAGCCAGTAGCTGATAACAAACTAATGATATGGCCAAGCAGGAAGTAGCCACCGACAGTGGAGCTAAGCGTGTAGCGTTGAAGGATCTGGTGAAATTTGTTTATCTCAAACAGTATACACACACACACACACACACACACAAACTTTGTGTTGTGCATGTTAATCTGGAATGATTAGTTACTCGTCCCAGAAAAAAATAATGAAACCTAGTTTACCACAGATGGGGGAAAAGTATGTATATGAATAGTTCCCTTTTCTGTCCTCGTTGTTTTCATCATTCCTTAGCCGTGTTTGTTTGTGGTTTTGGTCATTATTTGATGAATGAAAAGCATCAATTAGTTTATAAAATGTCAGAATAAAGTAGAAATGCAAACCACATTTTATTTATAAGAATTGTTGAAGCTGAAACAAGCAATGAGTGGCATTTTTTTTGCTTGATGAATGACACGCTTCTTGTCTGGTTTGTCATGGTGACGGAGGCTCAGACCTCTCTGTGCTCACTGAAAGAGAGAGACCCTGGAACTAATACAACAACAACAACAACAAGAAGGAGGAAAGTCAACTCAACTAGTCAAGTTATAAAGACAGAAAATGTCAGACATATTTCCATGTTCTGCTACTTTAAAGTGGTAAATATTGTACTTTTTTTTCACATTTGGGATACAGTTCATCGTACAACAAATCATCTCAACAGAGTGTAACTTAAAAGTCTCTTATTTACGCTAACGTTGCTGCTCATTATTGTACTCTGTATCCCGAGAGGGAATGTGAAAAACAATGGGCGAACCTGTTACTAAAAGCTGTAATTGTAATGGTCTCACTAAAACAGGGTGAATGATAATGGTAGGACAACAATAAAAGTACTTAATGTCATTCTAAATCTCAATGTAACATACTGTGTATATTAAAATAAAATGCTTTATTAAAAAAAAGAGTTGTCCTCTAAAGAGGAGTGTAATAATAAGCTGTACTTGTATAAATATAAGTGTTAATCAATGCCCCTTCAAACTAATCCGTCAGTTAATGGACTAATCATGTTAGTACTAGATCTGTTTATTCATCTTTTGACTGAAATATTTGCAGATAAATGACCATCTGACATGGATCGAAGGAGCTTTAGATAGAGAGAACATCCACCGTCAGCTGACACGAACATGGCGTATAATATAAAGGTCCTTATAAATTTCAATTTATTATCGCTATCTGGCAAAGCCCGGCAGGAGCTTATCTGGTTAAATGAGAGAAGACCTTTTAGAGTGAATTAAAGGGATTAATTTCTCATTAATCTGTCTTTGCGGAGTTAACTGACTTTAGGAAGATAGAGCAGCATGGGATGAGAAGATTAGATGTGTCTGAGGAGACTGAGAGAGCACATCGGGCAACGAGGATGGAAGATAGAAAAGGCTTTGTTTAAACAAAGTTCATTTTCTACTTATGTGTCATGCTAGTGACAAAATGCCATGTGAGCGTCAGAATGTTCTGGAGCAATGTGGCTTGTCGATAACGGGTCCAATATTGACTTTGGTGACTATTGGCTCTCCAAAAGAGGCGTGGCTGCGGCGGAGCCCACATGACACCGATACAGGAAACTACTCTGAGTTGGTACCCGGAAAAATCCGGAGTTTGAATTTGCTCAGCGAGTTACTCTGGCATAGAGTAATGTTGCTCATTAACTATGCCCTAGTAGCCGAGCTGCACCAATCACATCAATGTATCTGATACAGGCGGTTCAGAGGCGTCAGTTTAATCTACCAGTTGGCTCTGCTGGTAGATAAGCGTATGGAGCTCTGGATACGTCACCCTGTCTGTTGTTGTGATTGGTCGTTGTGTTATCCAATTGCGTGGAGTGAGATTTTCAAACGCACGCTTGGTGTCGCCCCTCGAGATTGCCGACTTTCATTACTCAATGCCAGACGCTTAACCTTTCGGATTTAGGTCTACGTTTCCAGGCTACTGAGTTAAGTAGTCTCCGTTTTAAACCACCTCTGGCGGCGAGTCCTTTTGCAGTTCTTATAATACATCCGTCAGGATATGGGGTGCTGCGAATGCCATATATGGCCATATTCAAATGATAAAACAGTGTATAGATACAATAACTAGCGGGTAATGTTCTTAGCTCATCAAATGCATTATGTAAATATCTGTCAAATCAGGGTACTTTTATCATGACAAAATCCAAATTCATGTCTAATAAAATGTCCAAAAGTATTACACTTAACTCACTACAGCTGAAACCAATGAACACTGATGAACATGATTACTTTTCTAACCAACTTTCCAAAGATAAATAGGGAAGTTAAAAAGACCAAAAACAATAATCTTTTGGCAAGGGATTTCTAAAAATGATTTCATATCAGTAAACAGATACTCCCTCTATCCATATTGTCCCTGCAGTGATCACAAGAGTGTCACACTAACATGAGCAAGTGGTAATAATTGTGGTGAGGCAGTATAATTGCCTGACGGCTAAGCTTGATGACTCAGAGAAATAAATCCATGGCTTTTAGTACCTTTTGACTTGGACTTTGCATAGTGTGCAGAGGAAAATACATACAGCATTTACACTCATTGTGTAGCAGTGGCTGTATTTATTTAGGAACTGCCTCAGCATATTTGCCATCATTCCCTTGTCATAGCTTTGTCTGGAATTGTTAATGGCATCCGTTATTTGCTTAAGTCCTCACATGGGTTGGTAATGAGTGGGAATGACAGATATTAGAAAGCCCTTCATGACAATGTATTCAATGCAACAAAATTGGAATTAGCGTGAATTTAGCACGACTCCTGATTAGTGCAATAAGCACATAACAAGAAAAAATATTACAAAGACAAAAACCACTTAAGCAAACACACATCTACAGCCGACAACACAGGTTCAAAACATAAAAGCAAGAAAAATATATCCAATGTCATTTGCACAAGTACTTAAAGAAATAAGAAACAAAGAGGAAAAAATAGATGAAATAGAAAGATGACAGTGACAAGCTTTAATACATAATAAAGTGAAATGACACCTTTGGTGGTGGTGTTTATTTTGTAAATTATTTCGCACATCTTTTCAATGAGTAGCATCTGGAGCTGACCTGCCTCAGTTTGATTGACGTTAACATAATAACATAAAAGCTGTCCAATGAATCCATGCGGACAACAAATGTGCTTCTCGGCAGACATATCTTCGATTAAGAAAGAAAGACTTCCAAACTCTATTTTATCAGTTGCTGTGGAATGCAGTGCTTTTTCTTTCTTTCTTTACCTAATGATCAATGCATATCATCAGCACACAGCTCTGTCACCATGCAGCCCCTTTATGACACCAAGGACATTAGCGAGGCCTCTGGGTAAAATAATGGACATTATTTTTTCTGTGGTCTGACCATGTGTTGCACAGTAACTCATTTACTCTAAAACTCAGTGAAAAGCCACAGCACAGAAAGCGTCTTTGAAGAACCAAGCTTTACCGTGAAATATATATCCATAGACACAATTCATGTGGCTAAAAGCCAAACGGGAGCGCTGCAAGTCCCAGTTTATTAAGAGCTTGGCAAACCCTGCTGCCATTTCTCCCTACATGCCTGTGGCCAGTCCTCGCTCGCCACAGCAACAAGTGTCTGTGAATCACATCTGAGTAACGGATGAGGCTGAATCTCTCCGAGGAATAACGCCACGGAGTTAACACGGTCATGTCAACTCGGAGAAAAAACACACTTCTGTCTAGGTATCACACACACCCCTCCCTGTTTAATCACATTATAGACCCTGAGATGAAATGTCTTCAGTTAGAGGAGTGTTAACACTCACTAAATTGTTGAAGGTTCTTTTTTTTCAATGTAGCTCTCCTTTTAGGGCTGCGCAATATATAATTATAGAATATACAGAAAGGGTGCGTCAAATCATGAAAGACATTCCGAGATCTTTTGTAGTACTTTAACCCTCATGTTGTCCTCGGGTCAAATTTTGCCCATTTTTAAAATGTTTCTATAATAGAAAATTGGATTTCTTTCAACCAAAATGAAAATAATAATAAAAAGTGGATGGTTCCATACAACGCTTTTCACAATTAAAATAAATGATCAGTTCACTACTTTTATTAAATTTGGGTGTTTTATTCAATGTTATGGCAATGTTATAGAAAAAAACTGACAGAAAAAGCTTTAAAAAATGTTGGAAAAGAAACAAAGGTGACAAAAAAATCGGGAAAAGCTCAAAAACATCGGGCGACAAAAGGTGACAAAAAGTTTGATCCAGAAAAACTAAAAGTTACGTGGTCAACGGGAAGACAACACAAGGGTTAAAGAAAATATCAGTAGAAAACTGCACTTTTATCATTTTATTTTAACAGCCATTCTTTTTTTAGCGGTGCCTTTTACATTCAATTATGTTGGAAGTGTATGTCCTATGTTCGTCTCTCTTTCAATGTCTTTTGTTTGTGTCTTTGTTTGTGTATGTCTGTTTTTGTATGTCTTGTTGATAAGCCGCAGACTCCATTCCTACTGTTGTGTTTGTATTAGGTCTCCCCCTCCCCGTCTTTCCTCTCTGTGTTTTTTGGTCCTGGGACGCGTTCTTGTATCTCAGTGTATTGTTTGTTAATTACATAATAACAAAATATTTGAGCACAAAAAAATAAAAGAATATTGGAAGTGATTTCCTTTCATTTGTTTTAAATTCAACAAGCAAATTTATTGTATTTTAGCAGAATACTAAAAGCATACTAAAGAAATGCAGAACTAAATACACTTTAATACCTGTTTATATATCGCATGTACATCGCAATATTCAATAGTATAATCCCAGAATGCATATTTTCCGCATATCGTGCAGCCCTACTCTCTGCCATTTCCCCTTTCGAGATCATGATACTTCAAGGTCTTCACTCAGAACTAGAGACGTTATTCATTCCCGGAATCAAATCCTGTTCACTGCTCCAGATACATAACACAATATTTCATCACACGTCACATTTTCACTATAACAACTGCTAGCCTACTGTCATTACTAAAGCATTGGGCTAAAATTTGAACAATAATGGGTTTGTTTACTAGCTACCTAAGGAAAAATCCAGCACATAGACGGTACCTTAGAATAACATTACGTGACGTATGTTGACTCATTTTACAGTTTAACCAAAAACTAAATGCTGAGGGAACATTACGTTTTTTTCATGTTGATTTTGAGCGGTAGGCCTATGCACCCAGCTGGGAAAAGTTTTAAACGGTAAGTGAATACAGCGTGTCGGGGGAATACATTGTCTTTTTTCAAGTGGGGGTGTCTTTAATGGCTTCGGGAGGGGCGGATGTGCACGTGCGGATGTGCACATTAGTGTGTCATTCAGAACACAAGACAAAATAAGAGTGTTCTTGCAAAACAGAACATGGCAAAAATAATAGTTTTTTTTCTCGGTTTATACTATTTTGGTGATTGTTGGGAGCCGAAATTGAAATGGAAATTCAATTAATTGCACAGCCCTAGTTAGTCCTAACTTGTTTGCTCTGATGAAGGCATGAATGCCGTCCAGATGTTTGATATCAGCCAACGTCCTGTTACAACTTTTTAACACAAGATATTTGTAGTAAAAGGAACGTATTTGCTTGGGAAATTGGTTAGCAGACACGGGCTACTGATAGTAGTTTATTTTAAACATGTTTGAGAAAAAAAAAAGAACATGTATTAGAAAAAAAAACAGGAATCTAATCTGTTAAAAATGGAAACCTTTAGAATGTATGGGGTGGGGGAATGATGGTTTTCTAAGTTAAAGTTAAGAGTCGAACTGTTTCTCCAAATGGGTTCTTTGCTGGCAGGTGTGCTGCGTTTACTGTCCTCTGCTCCGACTTGTTGGTCATTTCTGTCTCATTCAGTTTTAAAATGATTTTTTTTATTTCCAAATGTCTTGCACTGCACTGTAGGAACTAGAGAGCAGGAGCATCTGCTAGCCTATAAAGGTTATTACCACATTTTTCAGACACGGATGATGATGACCAAGGGCCTTTTGAAAATCCTGCAGTCTCTGGCACGTCAACAGATGAAGCACCTGTGTATAATATGGAAATGCATTCCTCAGTGCGCAAAATGATTTTGATGCATGAATTTAGGGAATGGTGATGGAGGGGTATGCTTGGGGGAAGACACTTGCAGATTTGAAGAATATTTTATGTTTGTCCTCCTCCCTGCTGTTTTTGAAGTGGGTGAAAATTCTTGCTGAATGTTTTATGAATACATATCTTTGAAGATTTTCTTCAAACCCCTTTCTCTTTTCTCCCCTGAGCTTAAACATGTTGTTTAATGGTGCCGTTTTTTTTATTACCTACAGTTGAAAGGTGAAAAAGGGAGTCAATAATGACCCATGCATGGCTCATTACTCTTCCTCCCTTTTACTCCTCCTCAACTCCTGATTCTCTGCACTGGAGGGGATTGGATTGGTGGATCAATTGAGCATGATGGGTGTTTGAGTAGCTTATGTTAATGTGTTATTCAGCGCTTGCTCGGTGTCATGTTTATCTACTGTACCAACTGGCTGACAGGCAAGGGCTTAAGGGGCCGGGCTGTAAATGCCTCATAGGCAAAGTGTATTTTAAAAGAGGCTAATGCTTAACTAGCTTCATTGTTCACCAGAGAGTAAATGAATTGATGAGCTACTGGCTATTGTCTACATGTCTGCAGCCTAAGAGAGTGCGAGTCAAAGGAAAAAAAACAACATCAAACCCTAAAAAACTTGGGTCTATTATTTAGCCTCCCTGTTAATCTGATGCTTATTACAAGATGCATTAGGGAAAGTACTTAAAGCTGAAGGCTTCCTTATAAAAAAACCTTAAGTAACTCAAGTGTAAAGAGAAGAATGAGTTATTTAACTGGATAGCGCTGCAGGCAAACCTCACGTGCCAGCGGATCTAAAAAGTCAGTTGAGAAACCGGTTAAGCAGCCATGATGACATGACACAATCAGATGCCGGAGTTGAAACAATGGCCATTAAAATGTAGTGTTCAAGATCCATTTTTTTATTCCACTTAATGAATTTAGGAAGCTGGGGTGTAGGCCTGGGTTAAAATAAACGATTCTCCAATTAAAATGGATCTGATATGATTTATAAAATCCAGAAACCTTTGGAGGTATATGGGAAGGGGTGAGTGGGACAAGTTTTAGGACGTGGGAACGAACGAGCCCACGATAATTTCATATGTTCAGCTTTGCACGTTTTGTATTATTGTAAATTAGGTGTGAATGTTTTTTTAAATTGTATATTCCGATGTTTTGTACTTCACTTGCATTGAATATTTGTTGTTTTACCTACCTGCCCAGGGACTGTGGGTGGGAGCAACAACCTGGTGCAATGCATCTCTACTTGCTCTTATACAAGGTTAATGTTAAAACATACATTACATTACAATTCTTAATGTAAACATTAACCTGGTGCATTATAAAAATTAAAAAAATACTGAGAGCTGCTTCTTGCTTGTAAAATCTGCTGCACAAGTTCTATGAAAATTTCTTTTTATATCCAAGCACAATTGATATTGTAAATACAATTTTACTAATTGCTATAGAATCATATCGGAACCTTGTGAATCAGAATCAAATAGATTTATTCAAACCCCTCTGCCTCTGTCTTTCCTCTCATCATGGCCTTTTATCATTCTACTGTTGACTCACTAATAAAGACATAAAATGTCCCAAATTCCTCCTATAACAGAAGATCAACAGTCACATTAGAAGTAAATGCTGTTTGTTGGCCTTTGTAATCAGTTTAACTATTAAAAAGGATTTTTGTTTCGGTGGCAAGAGCCCTTTATATTTTTGTTGTTGTTTTGTTTTTAACCAGGAAATTGTCTTTTCACAAACCTATCCCACCCATCCTTCATATTCTGTTTGTTTTGGTCTGGGTTGCAGTGGCAATAGTCTCGCTTTGTCAGATTATCCACAGGCTGCGGAGCGGAGGAGGGTCTGGCTAGTCCACCCAGCATTCTGGAATGGGAGACAGACCTGCCCTGCTTTATTGGCATTTCTTTAAACCAATCCCAATCGCCATCTGTCTCAATTCACCCTGCAGAGATCGGAGGAGCAATCAACCATAGTCATCATTCCTCCACTGGAGTTTAGAATGCCAACACAAAGAAAGAGGAAGGAAACGGAAATCGGCGAAAATACATGCATCCGGTGGAATTTCCTGCGGCACCGGAGCAATCCCTGAAGTGGAACATCAAGGATATGGCATATATATATATTTATTTTTATATATATACAGTGGCAGTAACCACAGTGTCCTAGCCCCCCC
The DNA here is from genome assembly GCA_013375575.1 of Percina caprodes. NCBI lineage: Eukaryota > Metazoa > Chordata > Actinopteri > Perciformes > Percidae > Percina > Percina caprodes. The sequence goes on from JABXJD010000044.1 coordinate 1,304,828, forward strand.
CGGTCCCTAGCCATGTCTTTCAGCTTCTCTGGCAGATCCCAGGGTCTTCTCAGACCAAATTGGATATAAATAATCCCTTCGCTGTGTTCTGCAGACTCACTGTCTCCTCCCTGTCCTACCTGCCTGCCTCAAATACCTCCAGAGGAAGGTTTCTAGGAGCCCAAACTATGTCCACTGACTCCTTTCAACATAAAGGACTGGTGGTTGTCCTTCGTACTCTCTCTGGGTGACCGAGCTCCTCCTCCGGCTTGACTAAATGTTACAATGAGAACTGCAAACACAGCCAAAATGTCAGACCAACAAAGTGGCAATTCAGTGCGAATATCAGGCTACTTTTATCCTCTTTTCAAGGATGTGTGTATTTTCTGTAAAGTTAAACCTTTCCCATATTTGTTACATGAATACACACACACACACACACACACACACACACCTCCTGCCTGGTTTCAAGACTATAAATCAAGCACCCATAAATGTAGCCCCTGACAGGTCTGTCTCTCTCTACCACAGCTTATGTTTTTCCCTTTGCAAATCCTCTTCATCTCCCCCTCTATCGTATCTCTCTTCTCTCCAGTCCCACCTTTTCTCTTTCTTTTCATTTCCTTTTTTAATGTGACCCCCACCCCATAGCATTTGACGGTGCCAGCCCCATTCTCCCCCCACGCTCCCATGCTGTCCTTTTCCTCGTAACAATCTGTTAAGCCCTTCACATCGTCCTGCCCTCCATAAGAGGCCAAGTGAAACTGGCTGATTCACGGTTTCTTTTCTCAGAAAACGGGGGAGATAACAGTACTAAACAGTGGGCTAAAATATGTACAATAATGTTGCCCTCAGTGGGTTTATTTACTGTTTATTTACTAGCTACCTCCAGCACGTAGACGATATCTTAGAATAATGTTATGTGCCAAACAAAAAACAAGAAAAACTAAAAGCTGAGGGAACATTACTGTTTTTTTCATGTTGGTTTTGAGCGGTAGGCCTATGCCCCTTGGTCAGTCCCTGCTGTAACTAATGGAGACCTCGACTTAATTTGATCCCTCTTTTCTCTTAATTAACGTCTGCCATTCCAGCGAAATATGTCTCATCCGGCCGAATTTGTATTAACATTTTAATCCCAAGAACAAGAATATCCAAGAGCCAGGTGGACGTAGGAGGATTGACCTGTTGATAATGTCACTTTAGACATAATATCACCTAATAAATAAATTTAAATTTTTTATTTCAGATTTATAGCTTATAAGTTTGGTACAGTTTACCTTTGATCCAGTAAGTTTGAATGGTTGTCCATGATAAAGATATCCTCCTGTTTGAGGAGAACACATACACACACCCACACCCACACCCACACACACACACACACACACACACACACACACACACACACACACACACACCACCCTTCGTAGTCTCTGAACTGGCAATGGCAAACCGCCCTCAAACTGGGTTGTCAGCAGTATTAACTGCACTCCAATTACATCTTTACCTCCTTTTGATCCCTCCCTCTATCTTTTCCTTTGTGCTTGTAGTTCTCCCACGCCACTGTTCACGGCCCATTGCTTCACTCGCACATCCTCTTTTCTCTGACAAGATGATATAATGTAATAGCACACAGATGCTGCAGGATTCCCTCCCAGCGTTTCATTTAGAGTCTTTCTTTCTCCCTTTCCTTCCCAATTCACTTACCTGACTCTCCACACCCCCTCCTGCAAATGTCAGCAATAAATTGGGGAATAAGTCTGCGTTGTGCCCTGAGCCAGGTGGCGAGACGCTGGTCATCTAGGATATTTGGTGGTTGATGTTAAGTCGGTTGGAACATTTTGACGTGGTCAACCCCGCAGCATCAAAATATGATGCATCAACATATGATGTTGCGGTTGAAATGATGCTTTCAGAAGTAGAGGAAGGGGGGCTTCAGAGGAGCATCACTGGTTTGTCCATTAGCTGTCAAATGTGAAATACTTGCTTTGACGTCAGTGGTTCGATTGTTGGCTGAAGGTTTGATTTGCAAAAAAGTTTCAATCTTAGTGCCATTTTCACACAGGCAAGTTACTCAGTACCCTTGCTCCTTATGAGGTCATAAGGGGCAAGGTTACCTCCCCTTTCGACCATCTTTTAAGCCTGAGTGCCTCCCCGTTTTTCCAAGGCCTACTTACCCCCACTTTCATTAGGCTCTTTATTATCTGCACAGCATTCAAGTTAAAGTTGAAGGACTGGGCTGTTTATGAAAGCCTTCATGAACAAGTAGAGAATCAAGACAAGAGATGAACAGAAACAAAGTTCTACCCTCTGTCTGCTATTTCTGCCCCACTGTACCTCCTCCTCTTTATCTCTCTTCCTTTTTCTTACTCTTTATACTCTTCCCTTTCCCCCTTTACTCCTCCCCTTTGAATTCTTCTGGCTTTGCTTCTTGTTTCTGACCTTCTCATCTCTTCATTCTCCTGTTAAGTTCTTTCTCCCTTGTCATTCTCCCCCCCCCCTTCATCTTGCCTCTTCTTTTTATCTCCATTATGCTCCTCTGCCACCCCCACGTAGTTTTAATCATTGTTAGTTTACCTTCCCTGCATACTTAGCATGGTTTTCATAGCTCAGCTATTTCAGTGTTAACTTAAGGTGCACCCAGCGTGAACTTATGAACTTGCTTCCACAAGTTACTGGACCTTAAAGTAATATTTTTTACACTGCTTGTTTTTCTGAACCCCAGTCCATAACCCAAACATGTTTGGTTTACAGTGATATAAGAGAAGAAAAGCTTCATCAAAGATTTGCTGCCATTATCACAACGTGTCACCTAATTTTCTGTTGGCTATTTGGTTCGTTGTAATAGCAGTCTAGTAACTCAGTCGGGAGAGACATGTTTGCAGATATTCAAATAAGATTTATTGTACAGCTCAAATAAAATGTACAAAGTCTTGGCGATTAGACTCCCATCGCTATACGAATCTTTCGTTTATCTATATATAGGGGTATAGAACCATCAGACCCCCCACCCCGATGGAATCTAGACAACGGTGGTGAAGACGAAGGAGCCCGAAGACCAGACTGAAGGAGGCTCCGGACCGGTCAGCTGGAGTAGATGACTGGAGGTGGAGGGCTGCACTCTTTGCCTGCAATGACAGCTGATAGCAAAGAGAGAAACTATTATTTAAAGCAGGGTTGTTTGGTAAACGCCTCCAACAGCTGATTCGAGTTAGGTAGAGAATGAATTAAGAGTGAGGTCTTCCTGAAAGGATTTACACTGAGATACATTTTTATCAGGAGAGACTCGCAAATATGCGACAGTTATACACGCATGATAAAATATACATTTACTGTATTAGGATAACAGCTGAATTGATTTAGGAGTGCATCAATTGATCGTTTTTTGAAAGAAATTAGCTACATTAGATACTAAGGGCGTTTTCACACCTACCTCATTTGGTCTGGAATTTCTGACTTTTCAGTTTGGTCCGAGCCAAAATCGCAGGTGAGAAAGGTGCCTCGGACCACAGTCCGGATCAAAAGACAACATTTTTATCCGATCAAAAGAGGTGGTCTCAGTCTGGACCAAACTGAACCGTGGTTCGGTTCGTTTGCAGAATGAAAACACTTTTTGGATGGTTCGGATGTTTGGACCAATTACAGGAAGTTAGGCAACTACATACCATAGATCCAATTCAATTAGAAAACACTCACAAAAATGCAGACATTTACTACGCTTGCAGTTGGTGCTGACGTTGCTGCTGCTGGTAGTAATACCATAATAACGCAATTGGGATTTGCTCATTCATTTGTTCATTCGTTTTCATTCATACGGAAAAGACTACCCGCCAAAATGACAACACCTCTACGTCAGGCGCACGCCTGTCTGCTCACCAATCTAAGGGAGACGCAACAGACCCGCGCTACCAAAATCACTAGATGAAACCATAAAGAACGGGATCAAATGTATACAATGAAATTAAACACTAACGTTGGTTTGGACCTTGGTTCAGACTTTTAGGTGTGAAAATTCCCTAAGATAGACAGATAGAAGACACTTTTTCATTCAGAGAAGTATGGCCATCGTGTTTCGCTTGTCACCCTTGTTTTTTTTTTTTTTTTTTATAGATTTGGTCAAATCAAATGTTTTTTTTCACATGCTTGTGTCAGACAGTTCACGCAGTCATTGAGAGATTAGAATTGCTTAAGAAATGCGCTCTGTAAATTTGTTCAGAGAAAGTCTGAATAAACTGTTTTATTGTGCTCAGTTGAATGTGATCTTTATTGGTAGTATCACGTCTGAGGATGTTTCTGATAAGTAATTTATTATTTACCCTTTCATGTGTAAATGAAAACACATATTCAATTTAGCAGGCCAATAACTGGTTCTTAAAAACTCTAATAATCTACAAATGACCCTAAAACCACTCCAAATTAGTCCAGTTATTGTGAAACCAAATGATTACAGTTTAGCTCCAACAGATGAACACATACCTCATTATGTCTTAGATGTTCCAAAGGCTGAAGCATATGAAGAGCAAATAAAGGCAGTCATCTCTTTCACTGGCTGAAGGAGGACAGTGTAATTAGATACACACTGTGTTTGACGTCTATTTAACGTGCACATGTTTGGCCCTTGCAACGCTTGGATCATGCAGCACTATGTTTTCGGATTCATGTGTTGACGGTCTATGAATGCTTTCTGTTTTTTTGTAATGCGCCAGTGCACCAAATTCCTACTAAATTGGTATAAAGTATTGATTGTTAAATCTTAAAAGTATTGTATTGGAACTTTAGTGGGAAAAATCTTGGAGAAACATACAAAAAGCACAGTTTGCAAACAGATCTAAATACTTCTTCCACCACTGAGGCACACTCATTGGCACAGTGCTGAGTGATAATGTTATGCAGTCATCTGCCATTTCCAGGCTAACCTTGGAGCTGCCCTCATCTATCAGCTCCGGGCCTCAGCGTTATCTCACCACGGCAACCATCGCTCCTCCTATCTCCTCTCTATGTCTACGTCTCAATCCCCCTGGCCTTATCTACTTCCCTCTGCTGTGTCTTAATGCTGCAACCTATCCAAACACCTCTCCTAACCTTGGTTATATTTTGGCACTCCCAATACCCCCACACACACCTTATTTAGACACAGTTGTCGAGTCAACTCACCTCCTCCACTCCCTTTGCCTCATCAAATTTAAGTCTGCCTAAATAATGATCCTTACTTCCATTAATCCTTTTAAAATGTGACAGATGTTTCAGAGCCAGACATGTCTTTGCCATTGGAAGTTTGGAAATAACAGTGTTAAAACCATCATCCCCCGTACATCCACGGCACAATAATAATAATATGAAATGCTATTCAGCTGTCTGGTATTCTGTACGCGTTCCTCTTTCCTCTGGCTGTAACTGCCATCACACAAAACATTTAACAAGCCGAGGACAGTATTGGAGCTCATCCGCCTTAGCCTGACGTCGTCATACTCTGTTTCTATTCAGTCTGATACTGCTCCATTGGGCTGTGATCATGGGACCTTTCAGCCGAAATGCCTCTGCACCCAATTGGATAGACCAACAACCAATCAGAGCATCTGAGAATGTGATGTATGTTGAGCGACGCATTGTCAACAGATTTCAAATGCTAGCTACCGCTGATGTTAGCTACTGCATCTGCTAGCTGATTGGAAAACGCTAATGACGTTACATCCACGTTACAGGCTTTACAGCATATATACATCTCTCGGATGTATCATAGCGATAATACCATGGATGTATTAATAGAACACATGGTGAATTTCAACCATTAGTTTTATCCATTATTACAGGCACAGGACCTCAGGAGAACCGTCATATGAGCATGCACAGTGCAGGGCGACATGGGCGGGCGCAGTCCCGCGGGTCTGCACGCGTTCATCATTACATTACTGTTGATCATCTGTCCATCATCTTATAAAGCCCGCCCTGATAATTTGATTGGTCCTAACAGCTGTTGTGCGAGCATCAAGTCCAGACCTCAAATGTTGTGGGCGGGGCTAAATTAGGCTGGCATCCGGGCTACATCCGCCTAGCACGGCTTCATTTATTCCTCTGGCTTTTAGATCAGAAAAGATGAAAAAGAGTCAAGAAAATGGGATGATTGGGAGGTTACAGAAGTGTCAGCACTCGTGTGTGTGTGTGTGTGTGTGTGTGTGTGTGTGTGTGTGTGTGTGTGTGTGTGTGTTGGAAGGATAAAATGATGTTGCCCTCCAATATGGTTTTAATGAAACCCATTCCCCTCCACAGACACTTTCATTAAAGCTGCTGGCTGCTGATGTCAGCCCTGCTTTACCCACAGCCACCGTGTGAATAAACTCCTCCTTAGAAAGCCCTGAACCATCACACATTCCTTATTCCATTATTATTTTTTTCTGTCTTTTGTCTCACTTGTTTTCTGTTCTCTCTCTGACTCTATGGCTTGTTTTCTGTCTCCCTTTACCATCAATTGTTGTGCTGTCCCACAATGGTAACATTTTCCTTTTCTTTCTGTCTTATTTCACACTGCTAATTGGCAAAAGCAATGTTCAACTTATTGACATGACTAAATAGTTTAAAAACATCTCATGCCTAATACTGCCAAACATGTTATAATTATCAAATAAAATTTAGAGTAATTATGCAATTAAATGCTTTGGCATTTTCAGTGCTTGTTTCCAAAACAGAATCTCATTCAGCAAAAGCCTCCATTCAATTAAAACCACACGACACAAAAGTCTCCCAGTTGCTACTAAATAATGAATCAATTAATGGTTTAAGTCATTTATCAAACTAAAAAAACACACTTCTGCAGGCTTAAGTTCCTAGAATGTGAATATCTGCTTCATTTATCTGTTTAATATTGCTTTAAATTTAAAAATGTTGGTCGTATAAAAACAAACTAAAAGCCTTACTGTGGGCTCTGGGAAACTTTTTTGAGCTTTTTTATTTTTACTATTTCCTCGCATTTTATCAATTAAACTATAAATCTAATAATCCCCCAAAAAAGAGGTAAAGAAACACTCAGATTAACCGATAATAAAAATCACCGTCCCTTGAAGGACTATCTCCACTGGAATGATGGACGACAGTGATTGTATGGTTTGATATTCTCCACTCAGCCTCCGCAACGCTGTGTTCTCGCCGTTTGCTCTTCACGTGGTTTATTTTATTTTTTAGACCCTGTCATTTTTCCCTGCTGTACGTGCTGTCAGAGGGGGGATCGGGGAGAAGATTATGTATATCTTGATGATAGTCTCATTTGCAACTCAGAGGAGAGCCTGCCACTTAATTGATTCCTGTCCAGTCCGGGGAGGTGGGGGTAGCTAGGAGGCCATCCATCACTGTCATCATCATTCATTCCCCCACCCCAAGTGCTGGAGGTACAAAAGATGAAAAACCAGGGCTGGGTACTGAATACAATCCTATTTTAGGATTGCCTCTAAAGAATCAAGTATTAAAAAAAAATGCCTCCTCATTCAATTCCCAGTTACAATACCTACGGATTAAATCTCATCCGTGTCAGTGAGCCAGTAAGCGTGCAGAATTCTTCTACCAAGATCTGATAATGCAGGTTATTGGCTGTCTAACGTTACACGTACATGAAAAACTGTTTGTCACAAAGAGACGGGGCTCGCGTAGTGGGAGCTGAAGAAAAAAAAAGAACATTTGTGCTGTAATGTGAAATTTCTTTTTGTTTAAAGTGCCCATATTATCTGGGATTAGGGGTGTTATTTCATGTCTCTGGTGCTTCCACATGCATACAAACTTGGAAAAAAAACTATCCATGCTGTTTTGAGTGAGATACAGGTTTCTGAATGTCCTCTGCCTTCAGTCTTTGGGTGAACTGTCCAACATCTGCATGGCTTTCTATGTCACTAGCCGAGACGAGGTGGCTAACCGTGGCATGCTAGTGCTAGCATGCTACCTCGTTCTCAATGGCAAAACACTGCTACAGCACACACTAGTTTACTATAATCTCCGAAAGAACTACTTCCTGTCCCTGTTCTGCAGGTAGTGTCCCACAAGTGTCCCTCGTCTAGAAGAAGTCTCCCAGGTAATTCTGCCTTGGAAGGACCAAAGTTGGAGAAAGAGTTATCTAGCTGATGGGATCTTACCGAGCTACTGCGCATGTGCGACTCCCAACAAAGATAGTATAGAAGTGAGATGTTTCACTCTGTAGCTAAAATAAAGACCAAGACACAGGGTGAAAACAATCTGTCCACAACTGTCCTGAACAAACCTGCCATTTTTAAATGGTTAAGCCAGCGGTGTTTTGGTTTTTGTTGCTTCCTCTAGCTTCTTTTGGAACTAAATTTGTCTTCTGGCTGTGGCGACAGCCCCATGCCGAGAATCAAAAGCAACACACCTTCGGCGTTCTGTGTGAGTGTGTCACGTTAGGTCACGGCAGTTACCTGCAGCGTTGCTATGACGACCAGCCACGGCCGCCTCACGCATGAGGCGGTACTAAATCTGCAATGGATAAAGGAGGACGGGGCGCCGCGGCCGAGCCGAGTAGCATTAGTACTAGCAGTGGGTAAGCGCCATAAAACAGTGTCTCATCTCTTGCCTCTTTGTTTTTTTCTTTTTTTACATTCCCCCCCAGCCAGTACCAGTCTACATTCTGCACATCTCTCTTTTCAGGTCCTGAAAATGTCTGAAGAAGTCTTAAATAAGTGTTTGCCTGGCATTACATGTTACCCTACAAACCTTTTGATGTTCGACATATATCCAGATAATGATGTAGTAAATTTGAGTCGCTAGGTTTGAGTGTACTGTTTACTGCCCAGTACTGACTGTACATCAGTACTGGGCAGTAAAGTAAGTGATTGATTCCCGGAACAGCCAGTAGCAGGGCATGCTTATAGTGAATAGAGACAAGACAGCATGGACAAATAAAGCAATCTTGAAAGGTAATTTTTTTTGATTTTTCAGCTGCAAAACTGGGCTTGAATTTCCATTAAACATCAGGAACTGACACTGTGTTTGCCGGTTTCTCTCGCCCTCTGTCTCTCTCTCTCTTTCTCTCTTTCTCTTTCTCTCTCTGCTGTATGTTGGTTTAATACAAACACCAAAGGGATTTGTTCACATTGCTCTCACCCTTACTTTTGTAGCTTTTCTGCGTCCCGGCTACTGTGGAATTTTGGGTTGACAGCGGATTTTATTTGATTCACCTAAATATTTTTTCATTCGCTGACTGTGACTACAACATATCTCTTTTCTGACCAAAAGCAGTTAAATGCAGAATGTTATGCACTTCTTTACAATTTAAATAAATGTCAGACTAACTGAACGACATGTGATGTGCATCTTTTTAGAAATAAATGATATATATTTTGCCTTTTGTTAAAGAAGGAAAGGACATTATCAACACCATCGAATCGCAATGCTACTTGAATCCTAATAAATGAAAATTCTAATACAAATCGAATCGGTGAAAGAAACAAATTGGGACCAAAGCGTATGGTCCCATCCCTAGCAGCCAGGCTGCTATGTTGCCTCTCCCTCTTTCTGTCTGTTGGTTGTGCTGTAAACATCTAAATCATTTGTATTTTTTGAGGTCAACTTGTTTTGCCGCTGGTTCACGCGGTCTCTTGGAGAATCACAAGAACAGCTTAATTGTAGAAAGATTGAGTGACACATGGAGTGCATGCTGGGAAGCAGCCAGGGACTCACGCCAGCCTTACATTATGATGCCAGACTTTACAGGACAAGGGTCCACAACAAGTGAATTTATTGACCAGCGTCGTCAGTCTGTGTTGTTTAGAGAGGAGGACGTGTGCTGCACAGAGTGGAAGAGTGCTATCAGTCACTCAGCTGGCAGTGAGGATGCAGGAATCAGTGTGTTGTACTGTTTGTGTGTTCCTCCACCATGTATGTGGACTTAGGGCTGTTTGTTTGTTTGAGTCTAAAACTTTGTAGATGGTGGCAAATCCATTCTGCTTGGTCATTGAATAGGGCTGTACAATATGAGGAAAATATATAATGGTGATTATTTTTGACTGATATTGCAATATGATCCCCAGTATTGGAGGGAATGATCATTTTGTATCGTTCTCATTGATAATTATTAACATTGAATGAAATTAAAAAGGATTATAGTGTGATTTTGGCAAAGGATCTGTACCAAACAAAGATTTTTTTCCTGTAGTGTGTAGGATAGGACTTGTAGGCACCACAATCAGAATTCAAATATTGCATCCCCCTCTTGCAATTTTAATACAATTGTGATTAATTGTGCAGCCCTACCCTTGAATAAATTATACATTCAATAAATTGATAGAACATATTGAAAACTGTCACATCAGCTAATAGAAAGCATAGTACGAGTCCATATTGAAGCTTTTGCTGCATAACTTTGTAATAATGAGAAAAAGCTGGTTGTCTGCCATCAAAGATCATTGTTACCAGCGCCTTTTGTCCTGTGCAAAAACGTGTATGTTGACAAAGAATTGACTGCTTAATTAAGCGTAAATTGGCTTCATTGGTGGCATAATTATCATTACTAATGATGTGAATATGCCCCAGTGCCTCCTTCCCATTTGGTTTGTTTGCTTGAAACCGGGATGAGAAAGCAATGACTCAGTAACGCTGTTTTCAAAATATACCTAAATGGAGTTTGACCATAATTTACCTGAATGATTTTTGGAGTATTTTCCATTATATTTTAATCTCACAGGCTCTCTGATAAAAAGCAATGAGCCACAAACCCCCCTTTGGTAGGTTGTTAAGCCTAACTCTAAAGTGTACTTGGATCAGGGCCGGAGCAAATAGTCTGTGAAGTAATTCACTAAACACTAGGGGTCTCTAGAGGTGGGAATCTCTGAGCAGCTTTTGATTCTGAGGCCAACAATTCAATTCTAAACCAATTATCGATGCAACAATTTTTTCCATGGACATTTCCATGTGTGATTTTTAAAAATATAAATCTGAGTTTGCTGCTGAGAGTTTGCTTATCTCTTCCTAGACACAGCAGCTAGACACAGCTTACATGTTGACATATATTTCCTACATAGTATTAATGCAATGTTTGAAAGTCACCTTCTCTCCATGTCAGAGGCTCAGTCATGTTAAAAGGTGGAGAATCGGCTTCTTAGAACATGAAACAAGAGGTGGTCAAATGTAATGTGATAAAGTAGAGCAACAGTCTATATGTGTTGTGCCTCATTATTTTAAGTATGTCTTATCAGATCATGTATATACTGTATACAAAATTTCCATTTGAAGCCATTTTTGTGTGTTTTTTTTCTGCACTCTTGCCTGAACTCTAAGTTGTTGTCAATTATCCCATCCTGTTCCAGTCACTCTGTTTTCTGATTTGTACATGTCTGGAGACAGTATCTTTAAAATAAAAACATTTAAAAAAAATTATATATATATTAATAACCGATTAACTTATCTGAATCAAGCATCAAATTGTTCTAGAGAGAATCGTGATGCATTTAAGAATCACTGTGCTCGTGACTAGAGCTAGCCTAGACAGCTCATTTTCTAACGACTAATCTTTTGACAAATGTTTTGATTAGTCGATTAATCTAAACGACTAATTTAAAAATAAATCAAATGTAAAATTTATATTGCTTGTTAAGCGCTTTTCTAGTCTTAACGACTACAAAAAGCTCTGTCACGTAGTACACACATTCAAGATCACCTGCTCATCAGAAACACTCACACACAGCATCAAGGGCAACTCAGGTGTCTTGCCCAGGACACTTGCCCAAGGACACTTCGACATGGTGGATGGATGGATGGATGGATGGATGGATGGGTGGATGAATGCCAATTCAGCCAAAAGGAAATTTGAGCGATGGATGGATGGATGGATGAATACTTATACACACATATTAAATCACACATACAGTACATAAGAATATCACACATACAGTACATAAGAATGCAAAAGTGAGCAGTGGAGGGTTTGAACAGTGCAGTAGATCATGGTTAAATATTAACTATGACTATAAAATACAAACATAATAACCTAGAAACTGACTGATTGAAGCCGCCCGATCAAGTGTTTGTTATTTCATTGTGTCCATTTCATTGCGGCAGCACTACTCACGACGTACAAGTTATCAGACCTGATGCTGAGAACAGAAAGGAAGTGAAAGCAAACCGATTGGTTTAACTGCATGTCAAAGGCTCTTCAACACACATCCAGCAGTTCAGCTCCCTTTTCATCCGGCAGGTTTTTCGAAAGACAAATTCCACCTTTTGAGTGGAATATTTTCTGGGTCAGGTTTGACTCTTCCCACTCAGATTTGAGACCCACACATTGCCCTTGTAAAGCAGCATGATGAAATTTCATCAGGATTTCATTCCCCCACATTCTGTCATGGAGTCAGAAGAACTTCAGGGGCAGCTTCAGACCCCCAACTGTACTGGGTTAACCTCAGCCAAGTTTCCAAAACTGAGTCGAATGAATCAAGTTGAGCTGTGGATTTTGAGTCATCAGAGGCCAGCTGCTGTGTTGATAAGGCAGCATCAGAGAGACATCGCAGCGCCCACGCATCAATCATTTAACAGATGTGTGGCTGCTGTGTTTGTGTGTATGATTTGCTTTCACTGATCAAGACTACTTCTTTCAGTAGTTATTTTTTTCTTTTTTCAAATCTCATTAGCTTCTTGCGCAAAATAGAGCTGGTTAGAGGGCAGATCATGGCTTCACGTCCACCGCCGAGGGAGAGAAAATCCATAAAGGAGAATATGGCTGAAGAAGAGAAGTGAAGGGGAAAGGAAGAAAAATGTATACAGTAGGAGAGAGGATTCAATGAAGCAAGAAGAGCATGTGAATGAAAGCTTTAGAAAATACTTATGCAGGTGGGACAAACAGAGTGTAACACGGTAATGATAGCCGGAACCGGGAACCGGGATGGGTGTATTAAGGGTTTATTTCAACCAAACCAGAGTGGTAGTGATTGTTAGAACAGTGGAAAAGAACTATTTTATTTTGCAATGATAAAATCTATAATGGTGGTAAAATCTATCTGGTGGGAGCGATTTTAGGGATGTTTCATGTTAAACAAAAAGGGCTTTACTCTTTAACAAAAAGGACCTCTGCTCTGTATAGGGATCCTTTCCATAATATTGACCGAAACTTAGAATAAAAATTTGAACACGTCAGGGGCGAAACAATCACTTTTTGTGGACATAAATTGAAAAGGCACCTTTGCCCAATAAAGTTATAATGTAGCTTATTTTGCCACTTCGGCATTGCATTGGACCAATATGAAAGGTTGTTGTTCCCATCATCACTTAGACTCAAAAACATGGGGTAATAGGGTCTGGTTTGAAGTTACCCTTTAAGTTAACCCCACTTTAGTATCAAAAACTCTCTGTCGGCATTGAACAAAACTAAATGTGTATTGTTCCATTTTTGGCACACTCTTTGTAGTCGAATTAACCTCGAGACAAGTCCCATATAAACAGATAGGAAAACAAAACAGGCTGAAAGTAAGCCAGCACAACATGTCGGAAATATTACCATAAATCAACAGAGATCGATGTTATGTGGTATTTATGCAGCATGTCGTACTCACAGGGGACATACTGCACGCATAATAAGATCCCGTGGGAATGTGTGTGTGTGTATACAGTGTGTTTTGGGCGTAGGAGTTCAGGTAGACTTGTTTTTATAATGCTCGGGACATGTGTAATGTCAACATTTCCACTCACCCTCCCTTCTCTGTTGAATGCTGGGTAGGCTTGAATATAGTTGGTGTGCGTATGCATACAGGAAGTCCATTTTGGTTTCAGGAAGGAGAATTTATGGAGGGGAAGTGGGAGAACAATACGTCTGGCCTCAGTGTAGCAGAGTCTGGTAGGTGGGGCAGTGCACCGCCTGACTGTACTGCCAAAAAAATAAAAAGATTCACATTTGTCCAAATTGACTTCTATTCAACATGCTCATGTCAACAAATTAATGTAAAATTTCGATCTCAGTATATCAGCAGTGTTAGAGAATCTAACACAGGGTAAAAGAAAATATAGAGCTTACGTACATAGAGCTTAGCACACTTGAAGTGCTTCAAGGTCAGATGGACCTCAAAGGAAGAAAGAAGGCAAGCAGAGGAGGAAGTGGATGAAGAGCTCTTAGACCAAACATAGCTTAGACACCGATAGGCATTGCAGAGTCACAAGCAGGTCACTTACTCTCTTTTAACAATCAAGATACATTTGTTTCTTAAATGTGGTTGAAAGTGACTTTTTTTAATCACTTCAATTCTTCAGACTTCCTCAGGGGATGTTTTTTTTTTGTTCTTCAAATCTTCCAAAACATCACTTTAAACTTCCCTCAGTGCAGAGCTGTCATGGAAATGAGCTGCTCGAATGCTTTCCGTGGCTACAGCCTGATCCTCAGTGCTCTTTGGAGCTGGTCTAATATGCCATCTCACTGGAGACTCATCATAATTAGTCCCAATGAGGGATTACCTTCCGGCCACTGCGCATTTCAAATCAGCCAGACAAAATGGCCGCCCTGCGTGACCCCCTCTCGATGCTACAGATCTGTGACTGAACTCGTAAATGGCTGGAAAGTAGGCAGGCTGGTTTAGTTGATTAACTGACGTGTGGCTTTGTATACTGATTGCACCGATCTGAAAGCGCAACTCATTTTATTTTGTTGCATATAGTCTCATGCTTTGGATTATTTATTTTTACGTGTGCAGAGAAATGCAGTGTTGAACTAAAACCAATGTCCAGTTTTATTGTCTTCTTTTCTTTTTAACAAAGATTCAGGGTTGAATTGATGTCGCATTACTGCCTAATCAGTTTCCTTGTGTGGCTTCCTTGTGGAGCTCTACCCAATTTGCAGCAATCTAATTATAATAGTTTTGTAGATTAAGTGTCTTTAGTCCTGGGCCCTAACTGACATTGAAAAAAAGCCAATTGTTTAATGTTGGCCTAACTAATTGTGTGAGGGGACTGATTGTCCTGCCTGCTGAGTTATTGGTTAAATGTCTCTGGCAATGGGGAGAACTGACTTTTAGTTCTTTTGGTAGACTTGCAAGGCTGAGTAGGGGATGTGAAAAGTGCTGACTGACAAATTTCCCAGCGCAGTTTATTCCAATAGATGCATGTGAAAGCCTAAGGTCAGGTTTTGCTCGGATCCACTATTACACATTGCCAAAGCGGAAATTAGCAGCTAATGAGATACTGTCTACAAACAGCCGGCCCTGCAAGGTTATTGACATATTTACATTGTTTTGCATATATTTATTATAAAAACATGAATCAACATGCAAAGGAAGGCAAGTTGTGTCTGAAGGGTCTGCTTTATGCAGACAGCACCTTTTCCGAAGGTACTGCATCAACATCAGCAAAACATGTGGAACAGACTCATTTGGAAATTCTGAATCAAAGCGTCCACTTTTTTAATCTAAATATTTAGTATTGGAGACCATTAATAACGTTGAGGATTGACAAGCAACTTATAATAATAATAATAATAATAATAATAATAATAATAATACCTGATTTATGCCCCTGACACACCAACCAGACAGCCGGCAGTCTCCCCTAGCTGGTTAAAAAAGTACCTCAGAGCCATAGACAGTTAAAGAAATGGACCAACAGATCCTATTGCTCTGGACGGAGATAGTAAAGTCTATTAGAAGCACTACTCCGGTGATGGCTGAATCTGAATTGAGGCCTCAGATTTAGAGGTGCTGATCCTCATCCCAACCGCTTCACACTGCGAACCGACCCAGTGAGTGCTGAAGGTAACAGGCCGATGATGCCATCAGGACCACATCATCTGCAAAGAGCAGCGATGAGATTCCCAGCCCACCGAACTGCAACTGATTTCATTTATTTTAAATTCAACAAGCAATTTGTTAGCAGACGTCTGCAGAACTGAGTACACTTTAACATCTGTCTATTTATCATAAGTATTATTTGAATCACAATTATTGCATATTTTCCACATATCGTGCAGCCCTACTGGTTTACCACCAGATTGTTGGAATATCTGCAAGTATCAGGTATTTCTGTGCTGACTGTCTCATCTTATCCTCAACTTGGGTAGATGGACTGATTTTGACACCACTATTCAGCGTCTTGTTATTCAGATGGAGCCAGTGTATCCACTGAATAATATGCCTTAGTTAATTGGGATAAACTTTCACCCGTGTTATGTCTTTCTTTTTAATCTCCTCTCACTATAACAGTCAAGCTGTGACTCCTGGTGTGGACTCCTAAATTAACATTGCGCAGACATGTTTACAGTCAACTACAATTAATTCCCGCTCTTAGATGAATGCATGAACAGATGGATGGACCCGTGATTGATCCCTGTACATCAAAAGATCATAAATGCCAGTATTAATACCGTAATACATTCCAGCCATGACCAGGGAAATGTGAAAATGCAACAATGTTCTTCAGTCATGTAACAAAACATAAATAACAGAGCATATAACTCAAATATTTGTTGTCTCAAAGTGCTACCAAACATCCCTTTTTATAAGAATGTATTTTATCAAAAGAAAGAAGTCAAGGAATGTACAACTTTTTTAAAGCCTCTAAAGCAAAATACCAAATTGGGGGATGATGTTACTTAAATCATATAAAATGACAAATCTCACAGTTGGTGTTTATAGTTATATTAGTCACATTAAATTGCTTGCCTCGCACCGCGCTGTCCCTGGTAATTTAGCTGCAGTATATTCATTAGGAGCTCCTAGGTGTTTTGAAGGTGCTTTCAGTTTCGGAGTTTGATAGCACATCCTCAGAGCTTAACTTTTTACCCTGTACTAAAATATTCATAAGCCCCACTATCAGAGAGCTTTGAAGTGTGTAGACACCTCTGCCAGAATATTCTGTGAAGAAAGGGACTGCTGTCTAAAACATGCTGCATATCCTGTTTCCGTTTGAAACCCGACAATGGCCTTAATATTCTTTGAATCTTCCTGAAAACTATGGAGCTGTAGGGGGGGGTTCCATTTACCTCAGAAACCATAGCTTGGAATGACATAACACCTGAGTTGATCTCGCTACAGTAAAACAAGTTGGAATGTTTGCCAAGTCAGCCATTGTTAGCAGTGCCAGTTTTTGGGAATAACAACAACAAGTCGACAGAATTTGGCCAGTACTGTGAGACACAAATAAGACAGAAGTGCTACTAAACTGTATATTACTACAGCTTTCACTACTGTTGACGCACGGAGCAGCCATGTTGGATTTTGAGGTCGGCTTTGCTTTGGATACTACAAAGTTCTCAGACTTTTTGAGCAGACATGGACCGGAATGAGATTCTGAAACCCGCCATGATATTGCTGGCCGATGGGAGTCTCAAGGGACCTCCCCCATGCTGATTAACAGCAAAAAAAGGGGCAAAGTCAGTCGCTAGAAACAATTGTACAATTCTGAAAATCACCTTTTTCTGGGATTTGCGGTGTTCATTTGTGTCTCTGGTGCTTCCACATGCATACAAACTTGGAACAATCTGGAACAATCCATGCTGTTTTGACTGAGATACAGCTTTCTGAATGTTCTCTGTTCAAAATCTGCACTGTTTTCTACACAACTAGCAGAGACGAGGTGGCTAACCGTAGCATGCTACCTCGTTCTCAATGGCAAAACACTGCTACAACACACACGAGTTCACCATAATCTCCAAAAGAACTACTTCCTGTCCCTGTTCTGCAGGTATTCCACGAGTGTCCCTCGTCTAGAAGAAGTCTCCCAGCTAATCCTGCCTAGGACTGACCAAAGTTGGAGAAAGAGTTATCTAGCTGATGGGATCTTACCGAGCTACTGCGCATGTGTGACTCCCAACAAAGATAGTATAGAAGTGAGATGTCTCACTCTGTAGCTAAAACAAGTGAGATGTCTCACTCTGTAGCTAAAACAGAGACCTAAACACACAGGGTGAAAACAGGATCTGCAGCAATGTGCAGTACAACAAAAATTTGGTGTTTTTTAAAATGAAAGCATGTAAACTTGTTATGGTTCAACCTCAAAATACAATTATGAACCTGAAAATGAGCACTTTATGGGCGCTTTAAGTAAGCATCCCATTGGTTTGTTCATCCATGGTTGGCTCATGGGTCGTCCCTGGCTCTCTCTATCCGAACAGTAGTGATTATAGTATAAGCTAATGTACAATGACAAAGGAGGACTGTGTTCAAGGTGAAGGCCTTTCCGTGCTATTTAACACTGATTGTGTACTAATAAGGGGTGTGATGCTGTCCACTGGCTCCCCTACCGAAGATGATGAATTGCCCTATGCAGCGAGCTGTGCTAGCTTGATTTATTTGCATAATGTTTGACCACTGGTTACCTGCATCCATTTGCTCCTTAATCTAAATTAGGATCAAGTCAAGTTTTCATTCAGTGCAGCTGGTCAAACGTTAGCTAGCGTAGGAGTGAGTGTTGACTGTCTTCATTTTAAAACTGTGGCTTTCCAGCCTTTTCTGCTTTGCTGACAAACAGCATGAAATAAATTCAAGAGCTGCTTTGAAATGATTGATGGAGTCTAGTGTGCTACATGAGGAGGTTGCATCACATTCAGAGCTGCAGGTCCAAGGTGCTCACAACATTCATTAGGAGGGTGGTGGTAGACTGAGCTTATACAATATTTTGTTTGACTTAGAGCTATCTTTGATTGTTTTTCTCTTTTTATTTTTCTATTTGTACAAAATAGAGTGGCAGTAGCTCAGTCAGTAAGGGAGTTGGGTCGGGAACCGGAGGGTCGCTGGTTCAAGTCCCCATACGAATCAAAGTATGGTGGTGGACTGGTAGCTGGACAGGTGCCAGTTCACCTCTTGGGCACTGCCAAGGTGCTCTTGAGGCACCGAACCCCCAATTGCTCAGGGCGCCTTTCCATGACATCTCTCCATTTAATGTATAGGTACTAAGCGTGTGTGTAATGTGTGTAATAACAAAAGAGTGAAAACATTGAAGTATACATTATTATTATTATTATTATTATTATTATTAAAACCTGATTTGAGCGGCCTTTTAATTAAACTTCCTGCTGATGGGCTGGATAATTTTTACACTTAACATGCTAAGCACGGGTTTCACTTTGACAATATTGTTTGACATATTCTAAAACGAGATAGCATATTGAATAAGAAAGACTATTTATAACTTCAGTATAGCGTGTCGTAATTCAAACGTTGTAAAACAAAGGTGTTGAATAATGGCGTCTAGCTTACAACCATATTGTGCATGATTGAGAATGTAGCCTCATGGGTTTGATCAAGTACTGCACACTTCCACTGTGCTTATGAATACACTTCAAAGTGTTTCCATCAGAGCGATCAAAATCATTACAAACCTTGGGAATGAATGGATTATGATTTCAGTACAGGACTGAAAGCTAATCAAAGAGCGCAGGAATAACTATAGCTCTGAGTGCTCCTGAACTGTCAGAAGGCTTTCAAATGAGCAGCTCTGGTACTCGTTCCAGTTTGATTTGGCTGCACATGAATAAGTAAGTCATCTTTGCTTCAGTACATCAAACATTAGTGCTAGTTTTTTATTTTTTCATTTCCACAATTAAGACCACATTTTTCAATATGCTTAGTTGCTTTGGATGCTTCCTTTGACTCTGATTCCATCGTTCACTTCCCTCAGCTGCCAACGCTAAAAAAAACATTGAAAGGTCCAATCCTATTCAGTTCAGTGAACAGTAGAGTATCAAGTTTTTATTCACCTTAAGAACACTCCCACACCTCACATACCGATGAGCTATGAGAATGAAACCCAGATGTAATTAAAACCATACAATATATCACTAACTGCATTAAGTATGCACTTTATTGAATAGCTGCATTAGTGCCTGTGGACTGGAAAGATTCTTAACTACAGCTGAAGTAGTGGGGAGCCGGTAGCCTATGTGACATGTTTAAATCTAGCAGTTACCCAGGTCACAGGGCCGTGTTTCTATAATGTTTCCCGTGTTTTCAGAAAAACAATTTGTCCGTGTTGTGTTCCTTCCTCTCACACTCCGAGACGCAATTAACTTGGGCCAGCTGAGGACATGTTTTTCACTTGACTAGGCAGGAAAACATCTTCCGTGCTACTATTGGGCAAGGTTTCAATGCAAATCTGCAGAACTAACATGTATCATTTTGGGCAAAGGGCAAAATCTTTTGTTGGTAAGGAATGAGTTTTGCCAGAGGTTTTTAGTATGCTACCTCTGCACAATGAATTTCTGTTTTTCGTAGTTTTTTTGTTGTTGCACCAAATCTAATCTAGGGATGTTTCTGATTTGATTTCTTAAGTCTGGCGGTGCCTCTCTTCACTCATTTCAGCAGAGCGTTATTGCAACATAAATGACTAAATGACATCCATTTGGAGAAATGAAACTAAATGTCCCGTCTGGGTTATCTTGTTTCCCGGGATAGTTTCATGCAGAGCTGATCAACAACAGGATGCTTGCAGCCACTTGGACACTTTATTTGGATGGATCTGTCTAGCCTGCCTTGTACTGATGACAGTGACACAGGCTGCTTGTCTAAGCCTCAAGGACAGTGTAACATCTACCCCCTGGATGAAGGCTTTTTCATTTCACAGACAGATTGAAGACAGGGAACTGAGTTAAGTGGCCTGTAAGTGCTTTGTAAGATATAATAATAACTTGGCAGCTATAGGGCCTATATCCATCCACCTCACTCCAATCTAACTCTAAAACTCTCATTCCTCTTCACGAAAACAGTCTCTAAACTTCTTTTTCTTTATTCTCTTTACGTTTGTTTCACTTTCTCCATCCAACTTGTCTTTGTCATTGTTTTACAAGTCATGATACTACATGTACAGTATAGCTGTGTCACACATCACTGGCCCTCCTCCTCTAACCCCAAGTACTTCACACAGTTCCTGATTATGCTAATTAAAGTAGATATGCAGACAGAATTAAGATATTTTGACATTTTCCAAATCTGTTTGGTCTCTTGTGTTTTATCACACCACGGGTAATGGATTGAAGACATGGATCTATTTGCATTGCTAATTTTGTTGATTTAAAATGTTGAATGTGCCCATAGGCTCAGGCCAACTGGAGAAGGAGAATGAAATTGAGCTGAGCCTCTGTTTAATGTGAGCAGTGATGATAGGAAGCCTACAGGTTGGAGAAGTGGTTTGAAACTGATTGACTGGTTTAAATCCCTGGGCAACATTAATCCCTGAGGGGAAAGTGAGAAAGCAACACTGCTTTTTCTCCACAGGACGTCATGATAGTTTCCTTGAATGAAACTTGCATCCGTCAACTGCCCTACTTGTTCAATGGCCAGCAGTAATAGACTAAAAGTGATTACATGAGCAGCTCCCAGGTCTTATCTGAAGTGTGTGAGGCTGTGTTTTGAGGTAAAGAGACTATCGAAGCTTGGCAAAGCAATCCTGAGAATAGAATTGAACTTCTTTTTATCAGTTTGGACTTGAGGCAGAATTTGTGTTGAAATGTTATCAAGCACTCATACAGCTTGATAAAAACAAGCTTTTCTGTCTGAGTATGTATTAGGGCTGCACGATTATGGCCAAAATAATAATCACGATTATTTTGATCAAAATTGTGATCACCATTATTATCACGATAATCATTTCATTTTGACCAAAACATATTTTGTCATATTTATAACTACTTTCACATCCATATTATGCTACATTCTTCTTATGTTGGAGTTGTATGTTGTATAGACATACAGCTGCAACACATGTAAATGAAAATTAGCAATCTGAAATAAATAGCCTAGGTTTTTTTTTATGTATCTAGGGAGAGAGGGGGAGTGCGATGGACGCTACTCACAGAAAGACGGCTGATTCATTATGAATGGGTCCAACACGAATCGAACGGCGAGTCAGCATTCATATATGAAAGCAGTCGTGTAAATGAAATGTCTGTAACGTCACTGCGCTGCATTTTTATGAAATATGATATTCTGTCTATGGGTCACATCTCTCGCCCAGTTCCAGCAGGTTCCGTCTCACATGCTGTTACTCTACCAACTGAAGTTAGTTGCATTCAATAACTTCTTTTGTGTTTTTTCACGGGTTTTTTTTTTTTTGTGAGCTAACAGACGCTAACTAGCACCGACTAGCACTGGTCACTGCTTGTCTGAAAAACACAGATGGGACAAAATGTTGTGTTATAATCTCTCCACCTAGTCCTGGGTCTTCCCCGAGGCCTCCTCCCAGCTTTGCTTTATGTCTGAACATGCCATTAGAAGATGGTTCCAGAGTAGGAGTGCACTGCAGAATTAAGTTACATCAAGGTGTTCCAGATGGATCTTGGTTAGTACAGTTGATATAATCCACAATAAAAATGTGTGCATCGACCTGGATACCGATCCTGCTTGAGACATCACCAGCTGTGATTCGTACATACCTCAAATGGGGCTTGTTTCACTCCTAATGATAATCATCAGGTCAACACATTGGTGCGTTGTTTTGTCAAAACAGTTTTGGACTTCTAGATGTGTGCCTAAATTGTGAAAAATATAATTCTGCAACTGTCAGGTGGATTTTGTTTCCTGTCCGAGTCCAACCTGGCAGTCTCCTCATGCAGGAGACAAATTAAAAACTACTTGGACCCCTGTTACAACCACTAATGACTAATGAGTCCCTCTCTGTCACACCGATTAGAGCTCATTTGTTTTGGACTGTTCTTTGAACTGTTACCTAATGACAAAGTTGTCTACGGCTAATGCAGTTCCCCGCCCCCTGTCTCATTGCCAAAACGTTTAGTTGACCCAAATCCATCCATCAGAATAAGTGTCCTATCAAACACAATGTGCTCTTTAGAATCGGGATGGCCATAATGTTCTTCACAGGTTGGGGTATTAACTGACTTCATACATCAGCCACACTGCAGGATCTGAGGACTAGCTTGACAGCGAAGCCCCTCTGGGACCATGAAGAAGTTCTCTGCATAGCCTAGGTAGCTAAAGATCAAGATAACTGCAGTGAAAGTTAATGTAAATGAGTAGGGTTTTCCTCATGGGTGTTAATTAAAGGTCAGGTTGTTTCAGAGTACTTCTCATGGATGAGATGGCATTTATTCATGAGGGAAACGGCTTGGGAAGTTTTACAGAGATGGTTTGGCAAAGAGATTTAATGTTGAGTAAACAGTTTGAGAGAGAGAGGTAAGCTTAAAGAATCTAACCCCATGCTCAAACAAATGTTCCTTTGTAGATTGACACAAACATTTGAGGAGCTTCATTCCAAAAACAAGATACCTATTAAGTAAGCACTGGGTTGTTGTTTTTTGACATGAACGATGGCGACTATTGTAGAACAGAGCCATCTGAAATGATGAAGTAATTAAGTGTCAATACAGTGTCTTCAGTGATTGTGTGATATCAAGCAGATAGTACTCTTAAAGTGTGTGATAGAGCTCTCAATCTTCCTCTACAATGATCCATTCATTTCATTATATTTGTGTACTTAATGCTCATATTTATATTCATATTTACAACACTACTTGGAGGCTTATGCATTGCATATACGTATATGTTTGTAAACAACAATGACGTGTTTCATGGGCGGAGCCTAACTGGTTGCTGAATGTGAAAGTGGCGGTGACGTCTATCCTTTTTCCAAGCCACTTCAGATTAAACTACGGCCACTGAAGCCTCGATGGCTGCATTCATGTAAAGAATTTACGGTTCTATGAGACCAAAATTGAGACAAGAATTATATAGCTAGTAGAGTTAAGCCATATGTTCAAATTTTCCAACCGCCCACCGCCAGCCTTGACACCGATTATCAGTCCCCGATGTAAGTCGATTGCTGATTTGAGTCGTGCAGGCTCAGATTTAAATGTTTTATGGCATAACGTGTCATACTGAAATTTGTGGAATCCATGAAATAATAAACTTTTCTCATTACAGACAATAACAGAAGATGGGAATCATTTCCGAAACGTTTTAGCTATCCATGATTGTTTGATTGCTAACGTTAGCTCAATACGCCATTCAAGTGAGCCGTTGTTGTGTTTGATGCTAACTTGTAGCCAGCAGTGAACAAACTTTGTTAGGTAGGTCAGTTTTTACCGTATTGACATTACAGAAATCTCTCGATAGCATCTTGTATGCTACTTGTCGCAAAGTGACGCATGCGCAACTCACATATTCCCTCGTCACAAAGCGACGCATGGGCGACTCCAATCTGCACTCGACTTATATCAGGGAGTGACACCGAGGATTGCCGTTTGCCCAGGTGTGTTTGCAGTGGCGACCCCCTGTCCTCCGCCAGCTGGGAGATGTTTTTGACTAGGTGGATGCCATTTTTGATTCATAATAAAACGGTATTTCTCATCCGTCTTTTCATTCTCAGCCTGTAACTTACCTTAATTTTTCACTCTAAAATCCTAACTTCATTGTTCATGGCGTAAAGCCCGGCACAAGAGTTTTTGCTATTTTAAGACCGTCCAGCGACCACATCATTTAAATAGCAAATGCACCTGCGCCCATCTGTGTGTCATGCTGGTCTTACAGGGAGGCTTGTTCAGGTGCATTCTGATAAAAAACCGGTGCTTCCCGCGGCAGCGGGAAGTGATCATGCCATTGACCAACAAAAACCTGGTATAAAGTCAATAACACTGAATTTCATTGTTATTTTAACAGCGCATTAGTAAAAAGGTGCTTAGTGCCTCACTATGCTTGTTACACACACAGGGAAGCGCAGCAGCACACACACATGCAAAAGATTACAGATACAAATATTACGGTACAGATCTGCCATCATAATAGCAATGTGCCAAGGTACAAATGCACCTGGCTCTCAAAGGGAATGGGAGATGACACACTGATTGGTTTATCACCAGACCAAGCCAAGCTCAATAGATTTGACCAATGGGCATAGTTCAAATGACTCTATACGCAATTGGAAAGTCCTTCAACCAATCAGACCAACTATCCGGGTGACGTAGAAGCGACAGCGGCATCATAGGGTTTGCAGGTTTGCTGCGCTTTGGTGGCCGCTATGTTGGATGTAAGCAAGAAGCTGCTTGGTGGCTTTTCTATCGTTATCGTGTTAAACCCTCCAATACCGCGCCAGGTAGATAAGCCAGTTTGTGATTGGTTCCCGCAAAGTTGTGAACTGAAGCAGGAGAATTAAACATGCAGGTTTCCAGACCGAGCTGCAGGGCGAAATCAAATTGCTGGCAGAGTGGGCGGGGTTTACCCAGTCTGGGTTACGCCCAGAACACACCTATGAACTAATGAAGACACTAAGTACAACCCTTTTGAACCATGCGCAAGGCGGGCAGACCCTTCTTTCTGCCGTCAAACTAGCAAAAGTGGATTTGGACACGCCCTAAACGCACCTTCGCCACTTTACGCCGTGCCCTTAGATCGTTACGTAGGCCAAGGCGAGAAGTGCAAGAGTTTTTAATGTTATTCAAAACAAAAAAATGCACATTTGTTAGTAATGTGTGCATTAAATTAGTTTTAAAAATAATAATGGTAATAATAATAACTAATATCTGATCTACCCAATAATTGCTAGAATAAAACAAAAATATTTTCTGTTTTTGAAAGATTTTTATTCATGCTATACTTTCCCTTTATATATTACAAAACAGTTTCTTACTTTTGGTATTAGGATGGTGCTGTCAGCTTTGGTTTTATTATAGTTGTGAAGTCAGTTTTAGGTTGCACTGAACCGGTTGTCATTTTGCTTTTATGATATCTGCAGAATGCTCTGGAAGGGCTGAAAACTGTGCTGCTGAGCCCTTTTTCTTTTTACCAACAATACACAGTAACACCTGCTGGGTGTTGGGTGACCTTATAGCAGCAGTGGCACACAGATATACTCCAAGAGAGCAAAGTGAGTATAAGAAAAAGAACTGAGCAAACAAGGTATAAGGGCACACATAGTGCTTACACCAAAGATATTATCATATCAGAACCACCAATCTTTAGAATAGTAGTGAACCCGAATAGAAGTAGCTTAGCCACCCTCACTTGTATACATTTACACTGAAATACACAAATGAACCAATTGGCACCAAGGTACACTGGCATATATAGAAGTTATGGTTGACTTTATTACGCAAGCTTTGGAATATAGTCTATTTACAGAATGTGTAGGATCAGATTTAGGCACGCTTCTCTCTGCTGTATATAGAACAGCATGCCAAGCAGTTCTTCATGTAATCCCAGTCTTCTACTAAGTATCACGTGTGATAAATTGTTAGCAGTGTCCTTTGGCCTTTTTCCTGCAAAAGCAATATCGGCAATACAGCAGTGTTCAAGATTGGAAACATAGGACTTGGTGTAGTACGTTGTTCCTTACAAGCTCAACTGTTCCCTTTGGCTCCAGCAGCCAATAACAGCGCCCCGGGAGACAGTGAAGCGTGAAAGCTGGATGCTGAGGGAAAACTTCTTCAGGTCATCCAGGGCAAACACACACAGGCATTTGCTCACACCTTGAAGAAAAGGAAAAAAAAAGTCAATGCTGGTAGTCGGGATGGAAAAACTCCTTGGAGCAAACAAGACACACTCACATGCAGAGACACATGCACACGCACACTCTTACCTTCCCAGTGTTATTTTTTTTTTTTTCCAATTACTCAAATTCACATCTGCTGATCGTTTTTCAGTTGAGCATGAAACCCAGCAAGCTTGTCATCGGTCAGCATCAACGACAGTATTCGCATTATGCAAATCAGGCCAGGATCAGAAGATTGGGAGAGGTCCCGCAATCTTGGTGGCAACAATGATTATAAAGCTGATGGCAGTAAAAGTCCAGATTGGTGGTGTGCGTTACCATAGTTACCATGCTAAGCTGTTTCAGGGTAACAGCTGGAGCTGTAGGAGGATGGATTTGGAGAGAGAGAGAGTGTTGTCTCATGTCTGATCGATAAACAAATTTAACATTTCAGCAGAGGTGTTCATTTCCATACAGGCTTAGTGGCTTGACGGTTAACAGAAGTAGGGGATTTGTTTCGCGGGGTATTTTGGTGACTTATTTAACCCGACCCAGGGTGAGTTTGGTTCAACTGTGACGTTTTCTCGCATTGCACAGCGCTCCGAAGGAATAATCTCCAACATTAGGCTACGTTATGTTCTGCCAGCTCACAGCAATTTAATACTGTTGTAAAGTGTTCTGCATGTGGCGTGCTGATGTGCAGGTTACCTTCCCCCCAAAGACAGACACACATATATATGGATAGGTGTAGGAAGATGGATATATATGAGAGAGTTATTAATTAATAAGTCCTGCTAACACATGATCACTGCTGCATGTGCCTCCTATGATGGAAACCTGATCATGGGAAGATGACATTTTTTGGAAAAGGATGCTGTTTTGCAGATGTTTTTAAAGCTTGAGAAATGCCGGTCGCCCAGTTTGTAGAGTGCCGAGCGCCCATATATTGAGGTTTACGTCTTGACGCTGTGGGCCCTGGTTTGACTTCGACCTAGGACCCTTTGCTGCATGTCATCCCCCTCTCTCTCTCTCTCTTCCCTTTCCCTTCTTCAGCTGTCCTGTCATTAAAGGCCTAAAATGCCCATAAATTACCTTTAAAAAATAAAGGCTTAGAAAATGTCAAATCAAGATGATGTAGTCCATGTAAGTATCATTACTACCCTTGTTTCTGAGGCCTCTGTAAATTAAAGTTCCATTACATTCAGATGGCAACCTTGAAAGTGTCCATCTTTTTACATAAAAGCACATATCTAACAACCTCATTTATAGTTGAAATTGAGGCAAGCTCAAAAGAAGAAACTACCATGAAAGGATGATGAGACTAAATCAGTATTCTGCTTTAAATGTATACCTCTCTGATACTTATGCACATTAACAGTATATGAAATGCATGCATCTGTCCCACTGGGGTATTTGAGCTGTTTAGCTTAAAAGTGTCAAAGTAGCTACTCACTCTGACTAACTTTAAGTGATTCGGGAGGTAAAGAGAAAACAATTTCAGTGTTGAGTGCATCTCTGAAGCAGAGTTGATAGTTGCGTAGCTGAGAGTGACGCATCGGCCAAAGAGCCTGGCAAACGAGAAATCCTTCAAATGCTGTCAGCTTTGATACCAATCTTCCTGGAGAAACTGAGGCTTTGAAAGACACTCCAATTACAGCAACTTCGGATGGCAAAGCGAAGAATGCATCCCCGCGTAAGCCTGCCAGCCGGCCCTGTTTTCTGCTACGTATAAGTTCAAGAGCATGGCTCCAACTGCGTGAGTGCATGCATGAATGAAAATGTGTGCCTCAAAAGTGCAAGCGAGGCCCAGTCTAACTTTGGTGGTGTGTCAGAGCGTTTGCTGACAGAGAGGGAATGTTGGGGGGGTGTCTGATAGCTGCCTGCCCACTTATATCAGCAGGCAAAATAGATGGAATGGAAGAGGGGTTGAGGTGGCGTGATTTAAAAGACACAAACATTTTAAAAACATAAAATGACATAAAATGACTGATGGCTGTTTTAAAACTAAGTCAATTGACAGGATTCTGAAATGTATACTGTTTGTAGGAGTCAGCTATTTACTCACCTTCAAGTCTCTACAAAATGATAGTAGAGACTATGATAGTAATGATAGAGACTATAGATACTATGAAAATAGTAACCAAATGGGTTTGTAATTGTAAGGACAAAATCAGCGCAATACAATAACAGTATAACCCTCCTGTTGTCCTCGGGTCAAATTTGACCCATTTACAAAAACTTTCTATATCGGAACTGACAAAAGAATGTTGAAAAAAGTGACAGATGTTGGAAAAAAAAAAAGGTACAAAAACGCAGGAAAAAGTTACCAAAGAAAAAAATCGCTAAAGTAAAAAAAAAAAAATCAAAAACACTGAAAAAAGCGACAAAAAAATTGGAACAAAATTGACAAAAACGTGTAGAAAAAGAACAACAAAATGTTGAAATTTCAACCCAGAAAAATATAGTTGCAGGTCGACGGTAAGACAACACAAGGGATAAATCTTTTGGTGGATGTATTCATTATTTTTTCAAAACTGGTCCCTGCTGGAGTCCTATGAAATTTGACAATTTGTTACATCGGTCAAATGTACAGTGTGTGGCTCTGTGATACTCAACAGACCATCTCTGAGTATTGACACGACATCTGCAGCATTAGTAAGTCATGTGTCGGTGTACTGAGCCAAGCTGGGCAGCGTTCAGACTTCCTCTTCCTCTCCTCTTTGCTGAGGTGCCCGGGGTGTTTCAGTTCACTCCACTTTTACTCCCTGAAGTTGAAACAAAAATCAGGAGCAAAGCATGCTGCCAGTCAGCCTCGGCCTCAGCTTCCCTTTGCTGCTTTTTTTGTGGTCTGCTGAGCAGTTATGAGTCCAGGTCGGCCGCACATCAAAGCATCCACAACAGCCATTATGGGACTGTGGCAGCATTGGTAAGTGGACAGTCTACAGGACACTGGAATCAGAGCGCTTTCCCTCAGTCCCTCCACTGGGCATGCGCACAAAAGCCCCTCCTCTTAAAGCCCCTTTTCCTCAACACACTAGGTGTTAGATTTTTTTTTTTGACAAATGGCAATCTGATACCTTACAATTAGAACCCAACCTGTTGTGGTTTTGGGTTATTTCCCCCCTTTTGGTTCTGTTGTCCTGTTTTGTGTTTGGTCTTATGTCTTGTGTTGTCTCATGTTCCCCTGAGTGTCTGTATGTTCTGTTTCCTGTTTTATTTTGAAGTCTGGTTTTTGTCTCGTCTCGCCTCTAGTTTTACTTCTAGTAAGTCTTCCCACTCTTGTGATTACCTGATGTTTTCCACCTGATTCCCTGCCCTCTCGTCACCTGCCTCTCGTTACCTCATTACCTTGTGTATTTTATGTCTGTGCTTCCCTTGTCAGATCCTTTTGTCTTGTCAACATGTTCATGTCTGCGTTCCAGATCTTCCCAGTGAGTTGTCCCCTGTGCTGAAAACAGTACACATAACAGTATCGTAATATTCGTTCTGGTTACTGCACTCTTTTCAATCCATTAATTATACCTATTCTTTGCAGACCACTATTTTATGTATATACACTTATGTTTCTGCTCTAAAAATAAGGAACGTTAATATATTAATATAAACTCAACGGTTTCATGAGGACATCCTTGTGGCCCATAGATAAGACTGTTGCTGTGAAGCATTACCCTTAAAACTTCCCTAATATACAAAACATCATAACATCTTTTATTCTAAGTTGTATTTTTGTTCTAAATGGTCTTCATACATGACAATATAATAGTGAAAGCAGAGGTAACAGCCCTGACATGTAATAGAGCCCATTCCTCTATTCTGTATGCTCTAACATATATGCTTGCAACAGTCATGCAACGTGTAATACAAGAGATAACAAAGTTAAATATTTTTAATATAGTTTTATTTAAAAAATGTGCTTGTAGTTCTGCAGGGCCCCCCCCCCCCAGGCCCTAGCTAGTTTGATGGGGATAGGGACATGAGGGGGGACCTCTATTCCTCGTTTGTCCCTGAAGAGATGGTTTATACAGGATATACATCATGGATATACATCAGGTGGAGGCAGTAACAGCGGATACGTTTTAACATTACGCTACTGTTGACGTTACCAGCAATCAGCTGATCGATCGGAAGTTTGAATTTTTATACAGATTATCAGAACTTTAATATATTTTGATGTTCCTCTGTTCTGTTGTGACAAAACATTATCATTATTTTAGTGAGAAGTCATAAATAACTACAAATAACTAATTTTAGGGAAATCTGTTCATGTTTTGTAATGCGTTTCTGGATTTAAAAAAAATATATGGACATATTGGATTTTTAAATCAAATATTCGTATCAGTATTGGCCTTAAAAATCCTTTCTCAGTCGGGCTCTACTTACAATACAACCCAAGCTTTTGGTGTGGAGAACGGTCTGGATCAAATGTTTATTTAATTTCATGCAAATAAAGATGCTGTTTGCAGGGCAGTCAACCATTTGATAGGACAAACCTGTAAACTTTCATCCACGAGCCAGCTGCTCCACCGCAAGCAGACTTAACACGACTAACAAAACGGTGTCCGTCTGTCGTTTGTTCCCGTCACCAGATGTGAGGGGATTCATATGAATCCCTGTGATGACATGAGAGACAAGGAGACACCTGAAGCCCTTTTGGAATAAGTGAAAACGAGATTACTCCACTTTCTATGGAGCAGTTGTATAATAATGTTGCAGCATTAATAGAAATTGAAATGTACACAGAGGCGCTTTGACATAACTCCCTTAATCAGGAGAAACATTGATTGGGGGGGGGGGATTTACAATGCCCTTTGCTGATTGGAAATGCCTCTGTGGGATGCTTGATGTTTTGCTTGCGAGGAAAGCATAACTTAATTAAATCTGAATCTGCTTTCAAGATTAAGACAAGCATCTTCACTAAGTCTATACTGGCTTCAACTTTCCTTTTCCTGTATTGCATGACTTCTGCTTTAATGGAGGGTATCACTGATGATGAATATAACTTTTGCAATATTCTCTATTCCATATCTAATATTACCTGCCTGTGGGCAATAAGCACGGCTGATCAGAATAGAGACAGCTGGCTTTTTTTCTGTTGGCCTGTACGACTCTGTCTGAGTTTTTCTTTTCTGTTTCCCACCTTTCTTTATGCTCAAAGAGCTCTTTGCTTTGACAAAACAAATAAGTCCCGTTCTGAATTAAGGTTCCCCCGCTTCTTTCTCTCTTTCTGCCAATTAGCGAACCCACATTGTCTGATTGAGGCTGCAGAATTTCTCCCTACTTTCCAGTCAGCATCACACCTCCAAACTATTCAGGAATGTCACTGCAGAGTGCTGAACCTTTCATTCTCGCTTCTCGTTTTTCCTTTCTTTCTAGCACTCCTTCCCCCTCCAAATCATTTTGAATTCACTAGCAAGTGCTGTAAGAGTAATCCAATTTTGGCCACCAACCTGTGGCGTAGAAGAACAAAGGCAGCACATTTGCATGAAGTGCTGGGGAAATGGCGCGTTGTGTGTGGGAGATGAGACTGAGAATTCCCCTGATTGTTACACTGATTTGGATATTGAATAGGTGCAGCGGTGGAATGTAAATGAAGCGCTCACAGACATCGCTCTAAGAGAAATTGGCTAAATTAATTAAAAAGTAAGAGGACAAAAACAGTTATATGGCAAGGAAGTGGGGCAAGAACTGTGATCTTGATATTACAAAAGTGAAAGGTTCTCCTTATTGAAGCTTTCAGGACAGTTAAAAGCTACTTCCCAGAACTTGAAAGTGACTTGGGGTGTGCTATAGGTCAGGTGTAAAGGAATTTGAGATCAGCAATGTTCCACCCCTCTAAATTGTTGGCTATTCATTGGAGGGAATAAGAAAATAATGGGACATTTGTGTGGCTAGGGTCAAACTTGTCCCTCGTATTAAAATGTGCAGAAGA
Source organism: Percina caprodes (assembly GCA_013375575.1). Lineage (NCBI taxonomy): Eukaryota > Metazoa > Chordata > Actinopteri > Perciformes > Percidae > Percina > Percina caprodes. Next base: position 1,337,106 of record JABXJD010000044.1, read on the forward strand.
AACCATAATATTCTCATAAAGTAGAATACTAATGCTAATCAGATCAGTGGCATCTCAATTATCAGTGGCATCTGGGCAGTCTGTGACCTAGATGGAAAGAAAATGACTACATCCATCACCCTGGACATCTGGGTTCAGCATTGAGTTGAGCACAAGAGGGGTGTGGCTGCATTCCATTCACACGATAATTGGTTGCACTGGAGTGTCCCACTCTAGATCTCTGTCTGCACTTTGAGCTGCATTTTCACAAAGTTTTGGGTGGGAGCAAATCTATTTGAGTGGTCTGCACAAATAAATACTTAGAATGTTTGGGAAGCAGTGGCAATCTGATGACTAAGCTTTACAACATTTGGAAATACAGTATAAAGAGTACAAAGCAGTTGTCGCTGGGGGAAAGTCATGTGACACAGAAAGTTTTGTGTTTACAGTTTGTGTTGGAGAGACAGAGGACAAACTGGGTTGCTGGGTGTGCTAGAAACTAGGGATGGCAATCTCTGGACACCTCACGATTTGATTGAGAGGCCTTTGATTCTAAACCGATGCGTCTCGATGCAACAGGTTTTTTTATGCACATTTCCATGCGTGATTTAAAAATGTATACATATAATTAGATATAGTTTGTTAGATTTTGACATATGGTATTTGTCACACACAAGTTTTAATGCAATGTTTCGTCTACTGGGGTTTTATTGTGTAGTTGTCCCATGCTTAAGCCTCAAACATGCTTGTGAAAGTCACCTTCTCTTAGGGTGATCCTCCATGTCAGAGGCTCAGTCATGTTTAAAGGTGGAGAATTGGCTTCTTAGAACATGAGAGGTGGTCACATGTAATGTGATAAAGTAGATCAACAGCCTATATGTGTTTTGCCTCATTTTATATACTGTATGTCTTTTTAGATCGTGTGTGTGTGTGTGTGTGTGTATATATACAAAATTTCCTTTTGGCCATTTTGCACTCTTGCCTGACCTCTAAGTTGTTGTCCATTATCCCATCCTGTTCCAGTCACTCTGTTTTCTGATTTGTACATGTCTGGAGACAGTAACTTTAAAATAAAAATCAAAGCATTCAAACATTTTTTTTATTAAATAATCGAATATTAACTGGTCAGAATTGAGCATCAAATCGTTCTAGGGAGAATCGCGATGCATCTAAGAATCAATTTTTACCCCACCTCTACTATTAACAACATACATAAAGAGAAACGCTGACTTAAAAGTAGAAAGCGTTCAAATCAAACGTGGTGACACATTAAATCAGCATTAATTGATTTTTCTTGCCATGGAAACACAACAATCCCCTTTTTTGTCACCTTAGTCCAACATTCGTTCATAGGGGTGGGAATCATCAGCCTCCCGATACGATATCATCAGGATACTTATGCCACGATACGATATTATTGCGATTTTAAACATTTTGCCATATTCTGCGATATATTGCAATTTATTAAATTTTTTCCAACTTCTAATTTTTCCCAATTTCAAATGATGTCCCCAACAGGTTGCGGCGACGTGGCTTGGTAGCGTTGCATCCCCCCCCCCCCTGACCAATTTCCTGGTTCTCCTTCTCCATAAGCATGACATCAAGAAGAGGGTTAACTTTTCCTGCTGCAGATTCCCCACCGTGGTCAGAAAGAACAGGGGAGACACTTTGTTTCTCTCACTATGACTCTAGAGTCGGTACTCGTTCCGAAACTAATTGCCGTCACTCTCTCACTCGCTCTACCACACACTCCCCACGCACACACACATGCACAACACACACGTACATCAAATTCAGGCCACTTAACGTAGGCCGCGGCAAAAGCTCTGCGCGGTGCCTCTGCAGAACCATATATCAAGCTGTATACACCCAGTCATTTGATCCATTGCTAATATGAAAAAATATTGTTGGTGCAGCTTTAAATGTCAGTAAATAGCTCCAAAAATACCACTTGCTGAAACAATTAGTTTCAATAGTCGATAAAAATAAAGTCACGTCATTTATCAAGCCAAAAGGCCATCATATTTGTTTCAGCTTCAAAAATGTGACGCTTTGCTGCTTTTCTGTTTTGTTTTATACATCATATATTCATATATCAGACGATTGGTTTGACTCAACAGGCACTTAAGAGGGTGTCAGGGCTCTGGGAAATTATGAAAATGAATCAACAGATGAATGGATAGGAAAGATAATCGTCAGTTGCCGTCGTAATTTGGAATTGTTTCTTTTTTTTTTTTTTTTGATGATGATGATATGACTGATGAATGTCTCTCTCTCTTTCTCTGCCTTGGAGCTTTTCCCTGCTGGGAATAGGAAACCAGTAGTACAGCTGATAAGATTGCTGAACATGGAGCCTCTGGCCGTAGCTCACCACAAACCCGGGTCCAATCACACAGGTCCAACGCACTAGCTGCGTAGATGAAAGCAAGTACAGGCCGCCGGTGCTTCTTATAACATCAATACCATGAGATAAGATAGCACAACAGAGAAGCTCGTCTGCCTCTTTTTCTTTTCATCAGTAACTGTGCAGAGGAAACAGATTTGGTTCACTACATAGACTGTATGCTTCTGCTGTGTTTTGTGTTCTCCCCGCTGGCTGTCTGTGAGGTTCTTTCCTTTGTCAGGTTGTTTCAGGCTTAGTTTGGCTTTTATTGGTAGAACAATCCTAATGCAAGAGGAACACTTGCTCCTGGAAAATGTATCCTGGAGCATCATCTCTCCTTATATGTACTGTATATGACTTGCCTGTGAGACATTTGTCTGTGTAAACACTTGTTTTTCCTAGTGCATTTGTTTTTTCCTTGGGTGTGTATGTCTCTACTTGTATGCCTGCCTGAAAGCATCCATGACTGTGTCTGTCTATCCAAGAGTTGCTGTTTTTATATTTTTTACTGCAGGGGTGTGTGTTTCTTTCTGATAGGTGAGCGTGTGGAGGCAAAACAATGAAAAGACCATTTCCTTGACTCTGCAGGGAACAGGAATGCTGAGGTCATTAGTCTGATGCCCACATTACTGTTTACCATTTAACAGTGGCCTTTATAGACGGAGCAGAAGTACTTGCCCCTGTGGCCAAGGTACCGCCGTCTTTGTTCGCTTCGGAAAATGGGGAATAAGAGAGAGCTTTTTGTCCTTCAGGAAAACAATGGTGTGCAGAGAAAACTTTTCAAAAGAGTGGAAGTAGATAGAATTCATGCTTTTGCCTCAAACTCTGCATGTGTATCCACTTGGTGAAGGCTCTCATTAAGAATATCTTACATTAGCCTAATTGAATACGATTTCTAGTAAAAATGGCCCCAGTGTAAATAAAGCTCTGAACCCTAAAAGCGGCAGTTTGTGGCTTTAACAGTCAGCTACAGCACTGCTGGGGAATCACAGCAGATGATACCGCTGAGCTGTAAGACATGCTAGTGTTGAGGAAATGATAGCCAGTTACATAACAGGAATGGTCACATTTTCAGGGTCTGTAAATAATAGCCAGTGTCACATCCAGACAGCCCTGATGGTCGATAATGAGCAGCTGGTCTTTGGCAGGACAAACAATACATTATTATTATTTAGCTGAAGAAACTAGAAAATATTGGGGTTAGTCATAAGATAGTCGCAAGATGTGATTTTTGTAAACCTGCGTTTATTTCACTAAAACATCAAGCAAGTTTTTCAAATGGGAATCAATGTCCATATGCAGACCCGACTGGTGGAAGCATCATTCTCCGTGGGTTCATTTCAGCACCAGTGACTTGTGAGGATACAGCAGCAATATTAAATGAAGCCAGAAGGCATTCCCGAAGACACCTGCTTAATAATGCAAGTGGACTTTTCCATTAAATTACATAACATCTATTTTGGCACACGCTATTGTTCAAAGTGACTTTACAATAAATGTATTCAGTCCACGTAGGAGCTAGAAGCACACATCATCCAAAATTGGAGTGTGTGCATTTTAAACAAATAACTAAAAGCATGTTCAGTACTACATTCCACTTATTTAGTCTGTCCCAACAGGATAATCATGACCCTAACCATACATCAACACTGGAGTAACTTCAATCCCTCTGAAAATGTGTGTAATGACTAGAAGGTATCAGCTCCCCGACACTCGCAGCTTGAGCAAATCCGCAAGTGGGAGTGTGTGAAAATCCCCACATCCAAACTTTCCAACCAGATCCAGACACGCTGGAGCAAAAGCTGTTAACATACTCCGCCTGAAACAGATACTTCATCCTGACTTTTCGATACTTTAGAAAACTAATTAGAATCCAGGCTGCAGCTTCACACAATGTAGAATAGGTGTTCCGCTATCTTAAGGCACTGTATGTTTTAAATAGGGAATTTATATTAGATTATATTTAGTTTGAAAGCTTTATTTACCCAAGGACCATTACAGGGTTTAATTATCTTATTAAGCTGCAATGAATCTGCCTCTGGGGTACTCTTCAGACCTCCCTTTTTGGCAAGGGTCCCTGTTTATAATCCCCAGTTTATGCTTTCCTTGTAATACATGACAGGTTTTTTTTTTTTTTTGGGTGGGGGGGGGGGAATTTGCTCCTCACCAATTAATTCCGACTCAGAGGCCAACAATTCGATTCTAAACCGATTATCGATGCATCTCAATGCAACAGTTTTTAATGTACATTTCCATGCATGATTTTTAAAGATTTACATGAATCTGAGTTTGTTGGATTTTGACATATACAGTATTTGTCTCACACACACGTTTTAATTAAATGTTTTGTGTACTGAGGTTTTTAGTTTGTAGTCATTCCATGCTTAAGCCCTCAATCAAATCGATAGAGCGCTCCACCGTGGCCCGTGTGTGTAGGCTACGTGTGCACTGTTGCTCGGTTCATAGAGGTCTTCTAAAAGAGCCAGATCTGCCATTACTGATAATTGATCAACTGATGACTTCTCCTTCGGTTACATGCTGCACCGCAAGCCCACACTTACTCGAAAACTTACACAAGCGTACACGAGTTCAGACCAGACGTGAGACTTTATTAAAGCCTGCGCTCACGTTCAAAATTATAAATGCCGAGCTTTGTGTAGGAATCGGCATACGCCCATCCTACACCTGTTTTAGGTGGTACGTACATTTCATTAATGAGGGCCACTAACCTTTTTAATAAGCGATTATTAACTTATCAGAATCGCACATTGGATCGTTCTAGAGTGAATTGCAATGCATCTAAGAATAGATTATTTTTCCCACCCCACAATTTTCAACCAAAGTGGAAGCGGACTCCTCCTCAAAAGCAACGGCATTCCGATCCAAAGCCAATTGCCTTCGTAAAACACATCTTACCACTGGTAATGCTGTTAAAGAGAAGGTACATGACACATTTAATATGAGCCACTCTGAGTGATTTACTAAATGGGATCTCTGCTAATGAAAGCCTTTGCAGTCCCCTCTTGAACTAACATTTCAGGCTGCGGTGTATTCGATGTGTACAAATGGGATGTCCGCCTTTAGTGCCTGTCAGATACGTTGTGGGCGACTTTATTAAACTGGCAATTAAAGCTGTACGAGCTGATAATCCTTTACTGTGTCTTCTGAAAGGGCTTTATCATGACAACCAGTGACTACTCGGCCCTCACTCTAATTTAATTCCAGCCTAGACCACCATGTCAAGAACAGAATATCCTCCCTGTAATTAGTTGTCTGGTGGTGTTTGTGTCTGTTTGTGTGTGTGTGTTTGTGTGTCTACACATGTGTGTTCAAACTGAGGTGAGGTAATTAAAGCTGCAGTGGGAGCCAGTTTTGTGTTTGCTTTGGGCATTGTGTTCTGGAGATGTGAAAAAGGTCCAACTCTTGGCTGGTGTTTTTGTTGAGGCTTCTAGTGTGTGGTGCAGTGCTGTGATATGGAAAAATGTTAACAACAGGGGATGTGGAGCCTGACAACTTGGCTCTAACTGTGTGTATACAGGATGCCATGACTTTCTGAACTAACAACTCAAGTCCAGATGGTCTTCGCCAGCTCCTAAAACATTTGTTTTCCTGGACACTGTACTCACCAAAAAGATGACAACACTGGCCATTTGGTCAAAAATGACCCAACAGCCTATGCTAGCGAACTCTTGTGGCCAGATACTTTCTTCTTACCATGACCACAGTCTTTCCTAAAACTATACCTAAAAGTCCATTTAGCCAAATAAAGATCCTAACGGAAATGAGAAAGAAATGGTTGTTCGGGTAGTATAATGTGTTTTTGTTGCTATGAAAGAATTCACAAACAACCTTGCAGATTACTTCTTTTTTTTTTTTTTAAAGCACCCATATTATGCTTATTTTCAGGTTCATAATTGTATTTTGAGGTTGTACCAGAAAAGATTTATTAGGTACTGGTGCTAATGCTAACATGCTGGGGTTAGCCACCTCGTCTCGGCTAGTGACGTAGAAAAGCCGTGCCGATTTTGAACAGCTGACCCGGAAACTGAAGGCAGAGGACACTCAGAAACCTGTATCTCACTCAAAACAGTATGGATAGTTTTTTTTTTCCAAGTTTGTATGTGTGTGGAAGCACCAGAGACACAAAATAACACCCCAAATTTTTCATAATATGGGCACTTCAAGATCCCTTTCAGTAATCTGTTACCTAGCAACCATCAAAGGCCTCAAAGGACAATCATCAATGGTTCTATCAGACACAATTTCTGCTGCCTCAAAGAACTTGTTTCACATAATTCATAGTTGCTTTTAAAAAAATAGAACACACACAGTATGCCTAATACTGGCTGTGGAGTCTGTTTACTGTTTACAGTCCAGTTCTGATCCTGGAGTTGAGGACTCCTCGGACCCACCTTATATTTATCACTGCTATTACGCAATAGTAGTACAGTTGTACAGTGTCATTTTTTAATCTTTCGGCAGAAATGCAACAAATAATAAAATAGTGTTTTTTAGACCCGTCTCAGTCTGCAACCTTTTTTGATTTTTTTTGGTTGCTATTTCCAGTCTGCAACCTTTTTTGATTTTTTTTTTGGTTGCTATTTCCATCTCCTGTTGCTATCTTTGTGCTCTTCCTTTTTGTTGGTGCTTTGTCTTCTTTCTGGAACATTCAGACCACAGGGAGTGCCCTTAAGTTTGAGTAATAAATGGTCCCAATGTCATTTGCCACGTGTCACTTAGGAATTGCGAGCATGACTGACTGGCAGCCTTTGACATGGTAATGAGCGCGTCTGTCATCGGACCAGATGCTTACTGACAGGAAATCTTTACACAAAAGGTTAGTTTTGATAAAGTGACAGTTTAGATCAGTACCATCAGACCCAATTGTAGCGTATATTCACACAACCATTTGGCCCAATGTTTTATAGATACATTTAAAAGCTTCAGGCTAGAGCAAGCAATAAACCATAAACCTTTTTCTATCTTTTATAACTTTTCATAACTTTCAGAAGTTGGTTTTGGAACTTAGTGTCTGACAGTTCTTGTCCCAAACTACGTGTAGACATCTAAAACATTTGCTGCCAAAGCCTTGTTTTTGTTGGGACTAGTCCATTGAAAAACTACAAAGAGAAGACACAAATTTGACATATTTAAATACAGAAATAGCACAAATAATGAATTAAATGCAGTCAGAATCGGTTTTCCATCCCTCTTGATATCACGCTGTGTTTTTTTTTTTAGTTCAATGAGTGGAGCAAAGTAAATAACCTACTTTCTGGCCCCTTTTTAATCCTGCTGTGTTTACTCAACTGGTTGCCTTGATACTAATGTCGGAACTCAAGTGTCAACTCATCCTCCAATTAGAGTCTCTTTGGTATTAATGCAAAAGTAGTGTTTGACATAAAGACAAAACAAAACTTTGTTTTGTTGCAATGCAGCGTAAGCTTCCACTGTTCCTGTTGACATGCGTCTCCAATGTAATGGGGCAGTCATTTTGCCTTCCAGTTCCAATGTTTTATAATATATTATATGAAATATTTAGTCGGGGTCAGAACATCTAAGGCCACCACTGTTTCAGGTTTGATACCGACTATTTATACGTAACTGGTCATTATCCAGTCATAGCTTTGCAACTGTAGTTTCCTCAACATGCCAGGCGGTGTGCATTGGACTCTAGTTTGAAAGAACATTCTTATTCCTTTCCTAAATCAGGAGCAAAAGTCTTAGAAAGGAATTAAACAGTGTGACCGATTCAATGTTTGCATTCCTGCCTGACTAGTTTACTGACTGCATGACTAACCCAGCTCCCACGGCCAAGGAGCATTAGCTAACTACATAGTTTTGTGGGGATACAAGTTATGTTTTAGAAAACCCTGTTCAGAACTGGAACATCCACTGCATGAAAGCTGGTCACGGAATTTAGGGTAAGCTTTGCTGCTCTGTCTTGCTCTTTATTAGATTTGGGAAGGTTTACACACCAACCAACAACACCTGAGATAGTGTTACGTATTGCAAACAAATCAGTCAGTCCTTAACCTTAAAGTCTGATCTGTAATATTTATTATTTATCACCATACTGTACTGTCATACAAGTTATACATAGCACTACAGAAACGATGCTGCTCCTTATTTTCTTGTCTTCTCATAAACGGGTGAGAATGTTGACTTCTCGCATGGGACATACAGCTTTAACATCAGTCTTTTAGTTTGATATAATTTGCCATCCACTACATATTTAAGACCCTTTTTAAAAGGACTATTTCAGAGATGCAGTTTTCAACCAACTCACATGTTTCACATGTTTTGATTTCAGATAATAATCTGAAATCAGAGATCCATTGATTCAAATGCACCAATAACAAAGGGGGTTGGGGCTTCAGTTGGCTATGAGAGTTAAGATTAAATTAAGTTCCGTAAATTTCCAATAAAATGACTATAACGTTCCTAGCCTGCTGTGCCCCCATCATAGAGAGCAGTACAATACAAACAATGGTTTGTTAAGAAAAGTTTAGGCTTTATTTCGTCAACTATATCAATGAAAGTTTCAAACAAAAGTACTTAAAGTGGGTCTTTAATAATACTAGAAGGTCTTAACATAACAAAACCTGACCTCAAATGACACAAAAGGAGGGCTATATATACACAAAGGCTAGCCTACACAAAACACAAAGGGTAGACAATTTAACTTACTACAATTACCAAGACCAAAAATAAACCCCACAACCAACTATAAGAAATGACTAAAGACTCAAACAATACCAAAACCCAATATTAATCTATCCCAAACAAATTATCCACATGCAGCTGTGTTAAGTATTTTGTAGTTCAGAATCTCCCCTGCCCACTGCCAGGAGTTGGTTCCTTCCAATTCCTGTGGTGGATAAAAGGCAGTTTCAAACTCAAATCTCCGTTTGGCAGAAGGCTCAGCAGCAGTATGTGGAAAAACAAAAGACAGGTAAAAAAGTCAAATCAAATGAAAACTGTTATTATCCAAAACGCGTGCAAATGTTTGCATCATTTGTGAAAGGAATAAACATATCTAAAGAAAATGTGTTTGTGATTATTTGTGAAAAAACCATACCCATTACCACCACTTTAGATGCTGGCGGTTGATAGGGCCGTCACAATCTCCTTTTGACTTAATCGGTGTTTCCACTTTCATTTGACATGTTCATCATCAAATCAATTGTGAAAGAAAGAAAGACGTACTCTGTCCAACCAATGAGGGCCATTAGCCACTTCAGCTTTTATACAGCAGGGCCCCGAGAATGAAAGCGTACTAGAAGTGATTTGTCGATACACCGACTGCCTTTAAATTGAGTTTGTCTCTGTATCCTTTTGGGGAAGCCAAGGATTTCTCCTCTGACATGGTTCAATAATAGCTAAGAAAAGCCTCTGCCCCTGTCCTCCATGTCCTCCCCCCTCCCGCTCTTAGCACTAGAGGTGGAGGAAAACTGATAGCGAAAAGGTAGAAGCTGATGAGAAAGACTGATGGAAAGGCTCAAAAATTACCATAGCGGCTCGCTTTCATGTATCCATGCCATTGATAGTCTTCCTGGAATCCATCATCGTACAATGCTTTTGTCTGGAAGATTGTTCACCTTCCAACAAACAAGTAGTGTATTGATTAAAAATCCGCTATCTGAACATCGCTTCGCCCATAGTAACAAAGGTAGAAGACAGATGAGTTAAAGAGATTCATCATCATCATCCTTTAAACATGTCTGTATTGATCGGGCTGACAGGAATCTCTCCATCTCAAGTAAGACGGAGAGACTCTTGATCTAATTCTTTAGATGTCATGATAAGCATCTGTTGTCTTTGAAGCTTATCCATCTCTATGTACAAATGCATGCAACATGGGCATAGATGTATGACCTCGGATGGAACAGATGGAGAAAGAGATCGGGCAGTCGGGAGGCAGAATCTATTAAGTGTGAAGGGAAGACAGTGAAAAAGTGTCAGAGGAGAAGTTCTTTAACTATGCATTAATGCTGTGACAGCAGACAGAAAAATAGATTTCCCTTCTTTCCTATAGGACACAAACTGTGCCAACAGTCTTAAATAGTCTCATTTATCAAGACTTAACTTCCTTTCTGGAGTTGAATTTTTAATACTGGTGAGGGTCCAGATGTTGAAATGCCTTTTTAAATGGATGCACTCCCAAATGTTGCTTTTCATGTAGTATTGTGTTGTATGTACAGCTTCTTTACTTGGCAAAGAGAAAACCAGTTGTGGTTGGTCTTGATGGGGGTGTTTTTGTGTGACAAAAATTGTGCTTGAGAATTCAGTGAACAGGTTTGTAGAAGAATAAAGTGACTGACATCTCACTACGATAAACTACCACTGGCAGACTCGTAACTCGGCTTTGAAGAGCCTACAGCAACAGGTTTACTTTTAATCAACTTTGCATCACATGCTCAAAGGCATGAAATGAAGCCATGTGTTACATTACATTACACGTCATTTAGCTGATGCTTTTATCCAAAGCGACTTTCAATTAAGTGCTTTCAACCTTGAAGGTACAAACTCCAGAGAACAAGAAGTACTGTATGTGCAAGTATATTAGCCTTAAATAAGCCAAAGAACAAAGAGCCAAATGAAAGTGCAAGTGTACCTAAAATAATATTTCAGAATCAGAATAGATGTTTTTTGCACAAAAACTACTAAACCAGTCAAAATTCAATTCAGTTGTATTCCATGCATGATGTACACTTATTTACGTTTGATTGCTAACTTCCCATCGACCTCATGCGGGCCGGTTAGGTTTTTTTTTGAGTTGCATCAACTTATCAGTCCGAACAGTTAAATAGTCCTTATTTAAACCATTAGGTTTTAAAAGATGTCACATGCATCTGTGCAGCCAAATCCAGAGCTATTTAACCAGGCATAATGAACGCATAGCAGAGCCACGGGACTGCACCCGGCTGAGCCGCACTGCAGCGCAGGCTATTATGACGGTTGTTCCGAGTTCTTGTAGCTGTAATAATGGATATAATGGCTGTAATTCATCATTCGTATTATCTTTTAATACATGCAAGGGCTATATGCTGTAAAGTCTGTAACATGGATGCAATGTTATTACCGTCTCTGTTCTGCTGGCTAGTAGGTAGGGGTAGCTAGTAGCACAACATCATAATTACATCTCATTGGTTTTCTTAATACATCCAGGGGTTTAATTAAACAGGGTGCTGCATGTGACGTATTTCTTTTTTGTGCATGTGGGTCACTTTAAGGCCGTGTCCAGTTCATACTTGAGTCTGATGCATGCCACATTTAATAAAACATAATTGAGCATTAAGGCCTGTAGTCTGAACGTAGCCTTAGTAGCTGCTCTGGAGATTTTGATCGCATCACATGATCTTCCTCAGCAGATGGCCCAGTTTTCATGGATTTGTTGACTCTATTGCCTTTTCATAGCTCCTTGTATGGAAGGACATGCTAAAAAATGTGATTTTAAATTGTTTCTTGAAGTATAGTCGTACATGGCTTTACTTGGCAGATGCTTAACATACAGGCCAATTCGTACTTTTGTGTGGGTTTGTATATACTACCTGTTACTGGGCATACCAACATATATTGTAAAATGCTGGCTGTAGTCATAGACAGTGCTACATCGCTGAGATAGATAAAACATGATGGACCCTGTGTCCTAAACACAAATGGTTTTGGAAAATGAAATGCCTCTTCATAAACAACATTGCTTGAGATTGAATCAGCCACCAGTCTGTGGAGAAAAGGGTAGTGGGGAGAGACGGGGTGATGTGGAAAGAAAATACAAGAGAGTGGGGAGACAGGGTGAGGAGCTAGTGAAGGCAAAATAGACAAAAACAAAATATGATAAAGCCAGAGAGAGTGGCACATGCTCTATCAATATGCCCGTGGGAATGGGAGTAAAAAATGACAGTGGTTAGAGAGGGAAAATGAACATACACACAACCAGCAGTAAAAAAAAAAAAAGATTAAGATGAATGGTTGAAAGGAAAATGAGAATTCAAGGGGGTTGGTGTATAGGAGAGAGAAAGTGATGAAAGCGTTGTGGTTGCCAAGAAAAAGTGAAAGGAGAGAAAGACTGCATCTCTGGGGACTGACTTGGGAAGTGTGGTCTAATCAGAAGATGCAGAAGCTCTTCATACATGACTGGATATACAACACCGGCTGTTCCTTTTGGTAGTAGAAAAACACTGTAATCCCATTAGACTGTCTTTTTTTTCCTTCTGTCATTTTGAAGTTAAATTGTGCAAGCTCACCCGTGTCTTAATGTAAGTGTCATGATTTGTAGTGATGCATCATTTGTTAGAGAACCTGTTAGCTGGCAAAGTGGTGGCAGGGGCGGATTTAGTCATTTTGAGGCCTAAGGCAAACACAGGCATGGGGTCCTCCACACCCCTTGTTCTCCCCCTTTTTCAGTCCTTATTTATCTTAGAAAGATGTGCTCTCTGTCTGACAGCTGTTTTGGCCAGAGTGCTGGATCATCTTCAATCATAACACATTGATTAGGGTGACTGCTACTCACGGGGGTCTAGTTGCTGAGTATTATGTGTGTCACCATCTTCGTCATTGCCATAGTTATCATCATGGACAGTGAAAGCAGCAGTTCCGTTACCATCTCCATTCAAAGGATCCTGTAAGGTTGTCTTGTATGTAGCCCCCTCATCGCTAGAGCAACCTGGGCTGACACTACTCTTCATCAGTGTTAGCATCGCTAGAGCAACCTGGGCTGACACTACTCTTCATCAGTGTTAGCATCGCTAGAGCAACCTGGGCTGACACTACTCTTCATCAGTGTTAGCATCGCTAGAGCAACCTGGGCTGACACTGCCGGTGGGTAGCTCCTCTTCATCAGTGTTAGCATCGCTAGAGCAACCTGGGCTGACACTGCCGGTGGGTAGCTCCTCTTCATCAGTGTTAGCATCGCTAGAGCAACCTGGGCTGACTCTGCCGGTGGGTAGCTCCTCTTCATCAGTGTTAGCATCGCTAGAGCAACTTGGGCTGACTCTGCCGGTGGGTAGCTCCTTTTCATCAGTGTTAGCATCGCTAGAGCAACCTGGGCTGACACTGCCGGTGGGTAGCTGGGTAGCTCCTCAGAGTTAGCATAGCTAGCGCAAGCACCGGCTTCTTGCTGCTCTTTAGTAACCTTAATGTTAGTGTTGTCAGTAGCCGTCGTGAAAAAAGTTGTTACCTTTGCTAAAAACTTTCTGCTTTCTTCCCGCTTCTTCCTTTTTTCAGAACCACTTCGGTGGCTTCGCTTCATTTTCCACCGTCTGTAGCCTCCAGCTTCCAGCATGCTGAGCCGTTGGTTTCCAAACACACATGCAGATGCGCAGAAGGATAATGGAATAGTCGATGTAGTGGGGACTGGGGGGAGTTTCTCATCATGAATTAAACAATCGGATAGGTCTTTAGCGTATCAATGTTTAGAGATATAATTAATTGGTGAAAAGTAAGACAACAAATCGTAACCATAAGTTTATGAGGCGTTTTACGGGGCCCTTGGTAGCTTGGGGCCTAAGGCAATTGCCTACCTTTGCCTAATGGTAAGTCCGCCTCTGAGTGGTGGCATGTTTTTTTTAAATCATGGAAAGCTGTCTGTCTTCGATCTGGTCTGTCTGAATACTAGGAGAATTTGTAGAGTTGCCCCTTTTTATTTATCATTAGAAAGCTAGAAAAAAAAATTGGATCTGCAAGTTTGATCTGGTCTAAGCCAATTAGAAGTACCTACACAGTGCTGCGAAAGGGGGGGGGGGGTCCTGCATAATCCACACAACATTCCTGGATGGGAGAAAACTGTGCTCTGGTTTATCGGCATTTCTTTAAATGAATCACAATCGTCTTGTCTGGCGCTAAGTGCTGCAAAATAGTCTCGGGAAGGAACTTGTTTTGGTTGAACGTGTACGTTCAAAGGTTGTTTTAGTCATCCAACAGAAACTCAGGTTGGACACGAAGTCTAGCTAGCTGTCTGCATTCACCCTGCAGAGATCTAAAGGAGCAGTTTACCATAGACTTCGTAAAAATAACCCGGAGTGTAGAATGCCTACACAATGAAAGGGGAAGATGACGGACATCCAGCGGGTCTTCCAACGGCACTGGAACAATCCCGTAAATGAATTGGCCAATAAACAGTGTTTATCGTGACAGTTAGCTCTAACATTGCTATGATATTTGTGTCATATTGCTAACCAATCCTACTAAGAAGCAACCTGCTCTATTTAGCTACATAATAATAATAACAATACATTTTATTTAACAGCACCTTTCTAATCACTCAAGGTCGCTTTACAGACGATAAAAGACCGATAAGTATATACACTTATGAAAAAAAAAAAGACATGATGATGGGATCAGAGTGTAGGAGGATAGAGGTAGCCTATGGTGTATAGCTACATGCACAATTATTTTGTTCAAAAGAATGACAGCCCTTTTGCTACTATACACGTTTCCTGTTTGCACCATTTTCTCTCTTGTGGTTTTGATGTTATCAGGGATGCTGAAACTAACAGGACCCATTGTTACAAACACATCAGTTTCCTAATTCTTGGTGATAGCTCAGGTCTTACTTTCTAACTATGTATGCTGTTATTTTTCATGAAATGTAGCCTTTACTGCTGCTCATACCGTGACGGCACAGGGGAATTTAGTTGAAAACATCCAGAATAAAATAAGGAACAGAATTTCTTGTGTAGACAGTGTAGTGGAATAGGAGGGTAAAACTGAAGTAAAGAAGACAGGAGTGCTCTAGTTTCTTCTTTTGGTGAAGAACAGATAGAATAAGCCTTTTATATCCTCACTGTGGAGGCCCGGCGCGTCCTCTAACAGCTCTGATTGTTGGTTTCCCTTTCTTCATCTGGAAGTCCTTCTGGCTCTTCGCTTGGGCAAAGTGTGTGAGATATATTGTCTGCCTCCTCTTTCTGCATGAGTTAAGGTTGCACTGATTGGTTCTTGGTTCTGAGGTGTGTCTACAGCCGGTCCAAGTGCCCAGGGACTACAGTAGCCTGTAGGATTGGTTACCTTTTGCATCTTAACCATTACTAGTCCCGATACCGATACCTGAAATTTGGTTCCCGGTACCCAATGGCACTTTTTTTGGTAAATATCAGTTGTAAAAATAATTCCAAACCTATTTACTTGGAACATTATGTTATTTATTTAGAATATTTTACACTGACAGAAATTAAACAAAAATAAAACCCCTCCCTCTCTCCTCCAAAACCCGTCTCTACAACCTACTAAATTAGATAAATATTAATTTCTTACTCACTGTAACTTTTATTATTGTATTTGTATTTTATTATATTTTAACCTGTTTTATTTTCATCATTTTCAAGTAAAGCACTTTGCATTGCCTTGTTGCTGAAAGGTGCTGTAGAAATAGAGTTGCCTTGCCTTCCAACCTCAGCCTGTCAGTCAGTCCCCAGGGCACAGAAACCTCCTCGTCAACAGCACAGCGATCGCTTTCGGCTCGCCATTAATATCATATCACAGTGAAATGTGTCTGTGTGAGGTTTTGAAAAACTGTAACCACACTTGAAACTACTCACTGTGACTTCTACAAAACTGCAGAGCCGACGTAGATTGCTCCGGCCGCATGTGTCCGGGCGTGTGTTGGACCTCCGGTCTCTGCCAATATGCGGAGAAGACCAATAAGCTTGCGCTTACTCTCAGGTACCGACATTTGGCACCGTTTGTTTTCATGTGAACCAATACTCGGTAGTACCGACGTGATTCGGTCGGTACCGGTAAAAGTACAGGGTTCGGTACCCAACCCTGTTGATGTATTTCAGTTTTTTGAGTTTCTCTCAACAAGTTGTCTTGTAAAATAGTAAAAACACAAAATAGTAAAAGAGTACGAAGCATTTGAGTGACTGAAATGAGCTTTTTCTGATCTGCCATCGCCATAATCAAGGTCTTTATGCAACTAACCCTACTTGGTTAAGATTAGAGAAGGATTTCATGGGTGAAAGTAACTTAGTCTCACATAGCCAACCCTTCCTCCATGCTGCTGCTTCGGAGGGTCTGGCTAGTCCAGACAGCATTCGGCAATGGGAGAAAAACGTGCTCTGGTTTGTAGGTATTTCTTTAAACCAATCGCAATCATCTTAAGCGGTGCTCAGAGCAACGGCGCTTCTGCAAAATAGCCTCAAGAAGGAACTTGTTTTGGTGGAACATGTGTACGTTCAAAGGTTGTTATAGTTGTCCAACAGAAAACTCAGATTGGACAGATAGTCTAGCTAGCGGTCTGGATTTACCCTGCAGAGATCTGAGGAGCAGTTAACCATAGTCCTCAGAAATCCGCCGGAGTTTAGAATGCCAACACAAGAGTAGCCTAAGGCAACGGATATCCAGCCTAAATAAGTGAAATCCAGCGTGATTTTCGCAGACAACGGAGCAACCCTGGAAGTGAAACGCTGTGGATATAGACTAAAAGTAACTTAACACTGACTGCTGATAGGTAAGGGAGACAGGAGGTGAATGGCTGTCTCTGCTGACCATGAGACCGTTGGTCAGGAAAATGCAAGCATGGGCTGTTTTTTTATTTACACATTAAAATAAACCGACCCTTGTACGCCTCTAAACCATAATGTTATATTCTGGAGGTCCATCCAAGCACAAACTAAAGGGGATGTAACAGTTGAGAGCTTAAAGCATTTAAGAGCTCCAACTTTTATGGGTGTTGTGTCTGTTGAAAAAGAAAAATTGGAACAAGTTTAGTAAAGGATGTACTTCAATACCCCTCAGTAACAATGTTAGCCATATAAAATATGCCATAAGTTAGGAACAGATTATTAGCTCTTTCAGAGGTCCTCTTACTGATCTAAAGTTGTAAAATGACTATCGGGAGTCCAGCGACCTTAAAATGAATATTCGACTGGCTGGACGTTTGATGATGCATGCAATTTGAAATGTAGATAGAAGAGGGAAAAAAAAATCATCTTCCTGTAGAAATGTGGTGAAAATAATATGAGCAATAACTTCAGGTGCTTTATGAAGGTTAAAACCACATGCATTTCACTTCATCAAGCACTTAATGACAACATGACAGTTTACACATTTAAAAGAGCTTAACTTTCAGTTTGTGTAATTATGAGCATAATGATCTGAGCTGTTAATTAAACTTCATATTCTCCCTGAATCATTGCTTCTCCCTCCACCATCTCTCCTCCTCGCTCTTTGTGTCTCTTTCCTCTGTTTTTAACACTTTACCGCCCTTTACCTTCCGTATTCTTTTTCCTCTCTCTGGAGTAGACATGTCTTTGATCTCAACGATCTGTGTTCCTGATTGGCCAGGGGAAAAAACTTCAAAATACATGCTTTTCTCGCCAAAATTTTTAGCCCAAAAAATTGTCTACAGTTTCCACATACTTTGGCCCTCTGGGATGGTCCTGAGGTCATTGGGAAGCTAACACTCTCAGCTTTTTGTTTCTAGTGTCAGTGTGACACTAGGTCTTACTGACACAGAGCTAAAGGTGTTAGAATAGAAAATGTCTATTTCCGTCCAAGTAAATCATCTGTAAAATGATTAAAAAAAACACTATAGGCTACATACAAAAATAGTACCCTAGCCACATGTCTCAACTTAATACAGAAAAAATCCAGAAGAAAATGACTCAGAAAATGGCTATTTTATGAAGTTATTTCTACAGATATGTCGGGTATCTACAGGTATGTATGTGCGTTTCTCATTTCCTTTCAGGAAAAAAGCCCAAAAAGTGCAAAATACAAAACTTCTCAAATAAAAAAACACATCCACATCACTCACACACATAACTGAAATAACTACATGCATAAATGTATAGAAATAAATAATTATACATTGATGAAATGGTGAAATGCAATAACTAAGGCCTTATTTTTGCTTTGACACAGCTGGAGCCATCACAGGGTTAAAATTTTCTGGTCAAGTTAGGTATCAATCAACTCGTCCTCTTATTGGCTACACAGGAAGGCCGGTTTCATAGCTTTTGATTCTAACTGGTTGGAAGAGCTGTCAATCTTTCCCACTTTTGCCCTCTGTAAATCCTGCGACTTGATTGGCTTCCATAAGGGCTAACTCAGGTTATAGTAGACGGATTGGCTGAAACGACCTGTCAATCAAAAGCTGGGAAGTTATACAATCCATCTCAATCCAAAGATACAGTGTAGCATTATCTGGACCGGCGGTAGGAGCGATAAAAATCCATAAATGATGGACTTTTCAGCTTTGTTTACGAGGAAACTGCCAGAATCTACAAGATTGTGAGGGGACCAGCTCGTTTTGGATTAAAAGGATTGGATGTACTTATTCTTTGAAATGTTGGCAAAGCAGGAAAAGAAAGTTTATGGAGATCTTTGACCGCTGTGAATAGAGACACGAGGAGAAAGGTAGGGACGCACACTCGACTTTAGACACTATCGGCGCAGAATCCTTCTGTGTTTCTTTACTTCAAAACATAACTTATGCTTTGCATAAGGTGACTTATGCATGGAATCATGAGACATTAAGCTTTCTAATGATGTGCTGCATGAGCGTGTTTATGAAGATTTAATGCTTGCAATTAAATGCTTGCTGCTGTCACCTTCACACACAGACGCAAAAATTGCCCTTTAGCAGCTGTATGGAAAGCACCAGGCACAGCAGTAGCTGGACCATGGCGCCGTAACATGAAGAAGTAATGAAAGCGACAACGGTAGCGAGTAGTATTAAAAACCAAAAATCTGTGTAAGGAGGTTGGTTGGGTTGGTGGATGGGTCGACCAACACAGGACTATCACCCAGGAGACCAGGGTTCATGTCCCATTCGTGTCACTGAAACGTACATTTTGGAACCCCATCTTTTCCCATTCTTGTGCCGTACGTCAGTAAAACGTACATGTACGTCCAACCCATAGCGTCAAAAAGTGATGCCAAGAGTCTAAATATTACCGAAGGGCTAGACGCTAAAGGAGTCTTTTTGCATCAATATCAAACGCCAAAGTGCAAAGTTATCGCCTAGTGCTTGCTCTTGGTGGGAATTGTTGGGTTTTGGTAAATAACATCACAGTGTACGGTCTAGACCTGCTCTTTTATGAAAAGCGCTATATAAATGAAATTGAATTGAATTTTATTCAAAGGCACCTGCCTTTTTTTTCATTGAAGAGTGTACTGTGTGTGTGTGCGTGTGTTTATTTGAATCTGTGATTTTGCTCCCCTTACATTCAGCAGAAATGCAGACTTTTATGGTGCTCTCCTGGCTGATATTTATGTGAATGTAAATAGCACAGCTGGCTGAGGAAGCTATTATGTCGCTGCTTTGACGTCTTTGTTGCAGAATTGATGGATTATACTGGAAACAGGAGGACAGGACCTTTAGCAAACAACGGTCCGTTAATCAGGAAATAGTGGCTGCAAATAGCCTGACTTTTATTTTTGCAGGATGGATTAACCTATTAATTTCATTTCATTTTGTTTACATGTCGGCTAATATCCTGTCACTGCTCGATATACTGAAGTGGTCCGTCTCCAAACTGCTGTGCGTAAGCAAAATCCTGTCAACTGTAACCCAGAGCTGCCTGATCGCACAAGAGCAGTTTTACCTGCAAATTTCTATTATTGTCAAATGTAAAAATGAAATACTACCTGTAGAGCTGCCTCTAACAACAGGGTTTTATGGCTCAAATAGTCAATATTTGTTGTAATAATCATTATTTGACAAAAACATCCTTTTTTTTTTTAAAAGATTTTGACAGCCTTCTCCTGTGGATGGTGTTGGCCAAAGCCCAGAATGAACACCCAGGTTTCCAAATGTGTAAATTGTACAAAATAATGACAAGTCTAGCAATCTACCACAGCCCAAAGGGATGTCTTGGAATTGCTAATATCGCAGGAAAAAAAAACAAAAAAAAACCAACATAAAAATCTACTTTTTAACGGCAGATGTTTGGTATCTTTATTGGATGGATTACTGACATGATTATGAACACATATTAGTTTTTTGTGGTTGTGTAGCACCACTAATAATTTCAACTCTAAATCAGACAGCATATTACTTCTCCAAGCCCATTTGATATCCTTTAGTAGTTAGCACAATGAGCTGTGGTAATTGCCAAAAGAGTAGGGAGAGTTTCATAATGTGACATCGGAGCTGCTGATTCACTTACAAGATTTCTTTTTTGATGTTGGGAGCTCAATGTGTTAGAAGAAGTAGGAACACTTGAATAGAATACATTAAAGAAATAATACTACTTTATGAGATCTTGAATAAAAACATTAGACTCTTACATCGCAAAATATGGTCCAGGTTATCCTGAGCAACAGCTGTTAGGATGACACACACACACACACACACACACACACACACACACACACACACACACACACACACACACACACACCCACCAATACCTAAAAACTTCATGTTTCTCTCATTCATAGATATACTTCACCTCCTTTTGTTGGTTGTAAAAATTGCAGAATATTGAGTGTTCTGAAACCATTTATGGTGGACCACATCTGTGTAGTAATGTGAACCTAATGCTCTTCAGGTTGTATTTATTTTTAATGCTTTACAATATTATAGAAAAATAAAGGACTTAATGTGCAGAGGACTTCAATCAGACTGAGGCTGCAGCTGTAAATGACACATTTTTTGACAAACGGACAAATTTAATAGCATTTTAGGTACATATTCAGGCGGCTCATCTAGCAGAGACATTAAGGATTATTCTAAATGACCTAAACTGTGTTGTGATCTGTTATCTGTGCTAATAAAAAAAAAAAAAAATACACTGCTGTGTATAGGTGCTGCTTTTGGGGGAGAAGTCAGACTGAATATTTGCCAGTTATATAAAATGAATGCCTGTCCGCCATTTCTGCGGTGCAAGTGTTTTAATGACATGAATTCACATCCTCATATAATACAGATAGATGCAGCCGTGATATTATAAATCATATTGCTGCTGTATCTTGGAATGAAAGTAGTAAGGAGAGTGTGAGCTGTGTGGTGGATGTGGATTCAATGATGGGGCCATATCAAACAGGAATTGACAGACTTATTTGAGTTAAGTGCTTTCTGTCATTTTATGCTGCATACACACAGCCCGCCAAACACCGCATAAAATCTGTTCAATTGCAGCTGTTATCACCTCCGTGGAGGTCAATCATGCAATCCATCAGGCACACCACAGTCAACTTTACAGCAGATTACAACCCACCTAATAAACCACTCATAAATCTCAGCCACGTAAACATTCATGCACTTTGAGACTTGAGAGTAGTGCTTGAAGTGCTTCAGCTTTCTCTATATCACCTCATGAAAATATATTCTATGAAGGAGTGTGTATGTGTGTGCGCGTGCGTTTTCTGTAATTTGTTGAAAGTATCAACAGGCTGTTCAGTAAATAATATGCTGTCTGTTTCCAGCATATTCTTTTTTGTAGCAAGAAAATAGCTACAGTTTTTAACAGGTAGATAATAGAGATGAATCATCATTATTACAGTCCACTAGTCTAAAGAGAACAATAAGTCCTTCTCCTCATCAGTATCAGGAGTCTTAAAAAATCTAAAAGTTTTTAATGGATCTTAATTTTCCTACGTCTATACGTCTTTTTTTTAACTCTGTGGTGTAGTTCTTTCTGTATTTGCTATATTACGACTACAAATAAGACCAACATGCAACTTAAATTGCAGCCAGTCTAGACACCAGTCCTAAAATGCCAATGAAATTGTTTCAGACAATGTTTGTGAACTCAGACATTTGACTTTGTTTTTGATGTGATGATAGGTCTTCAGTTTCATTCATAATGGTCTTAAAAAGGTCTTAAAAAGTCTTCAATTTCACTTGATGAAACCTGTAGAAACCTTGAGTATACAGTACAAACTGTAATTGCATGCAGAAATGAAATTCATATAATCATATAATTTCTGCTATATTGGCTTTTATTGTTTTAGCTTGTTTGTGTTGTTACTGTTTACTATATGCCCTCATTTTTATTAATGAACATTGTGCACTTTTCTTGAAAATGTGTATTATTTTTTTTAAGATTATTTAAAAAAAAAAAAATGTTTTCCTTTATTAGATAGAGTGACAGTGGACAGATGTGAAAGGGGGAGAGAGATGGGGGATGACACGCAGCAAAGGGCCGCAGGCTGGATTCGGACTCAGCCAACATGGGGCGAGCGCACTAACTGAGTGAGCTATAGGCCGCCCCATGTATTATTATTATTATTATTATTATCAATCATCATCATACTTTGATGTGGTGTGTGTGACTGTGAGGTATTAAGTGATATCAAGTGCTGTATTGGGCTTCACTATATGACCTATGCAATACTCCAAATAAAATGATAGCGAATGTATAGTGTTACCACATAATAGGGTCAGAACTAGCATTGTTTTTCTTTTGAAAAAAAGCGATTGATTTTCTGACAAATATTTTGTTTAGTAATTATTTAATAGTTTTAGCACAACTACTTCTAATTTTACAAAGCAGGCCCGGGAGCTACTGAACCCTTGGCAAACCTCACCTTTTTTGTCAAAAAATCAAAACCACACAGATGGCCAGGACTGTTGTCCAACGGTCTGCAGAGTTTGTAACCCAGGGTTGAGGAGCTGAGTTGGCCCCTGCCCAGCTGTATTTAAAAAAGAAGAAGCGCCTTTTACTTGATTTTATTGGAGAGCGATGCCGGCGAGGTCCTGACTTCTGCGCCTTGTCATCTTTTGTTATACTGCGACTATTTATACACAGCCACTTGTCAACAAGCAAGCAGACGACACATTTCAGATGCTTTTCTTTTTATCTTACTCTGCAGCCTGATGACCAGACAAGGGCACAACAACCAGTTACTGTTGAAAGCTGAAAATCTGAGCTAGTGTGACTATAATTTAAATACATGCCAAAGAATGAGCTAGATAGATAGATAGATAGATACTTTATTAATCCCGAAGGAAAATGACTTTTCCTATATTCATTAAAATGAATATATGTCTCTTTGTCTACTCCGTCGATCTCTCGCCTTTCACTTTCACTTCTTTGCTCTGTTGGCTTCTCCTCCTTCCCCTCCCCTCACCTTCCTATAATGTACAGCCTGAAGAGCAGAGTCAGCAGATTCAGACATTTTTGAAATGCAACTCAATTAGAGAAAACCAAGTCAATATGAATTATGTCAAAGTGACACCACAGAGAACACAACAAAGGACGGTCTACTGACTGAGTAACAGACTAACCCCTACACTAGCAGGAACATTGACAAATTGATTAGTCTATATCTGGGAGTGCTCCAGTACCGCCGGAAAATATTGCCGGATTTTACTCTTTTCGGCTGGATGTCTGTTACCTTCTGCATTTTTTGTGTTGGTGTTCTAAACTCCGGTGGCTTTCTAAGGACTATGGTTACCTGGTCCTCAGATCTCTGCAGGGTAAATCCAGACAGCTAGCTAGACTATCTGTCCAATCTGAGTTTTCTGTTGGACGACTACAACAACCTTTCACATGTTCCACCAAAACAAGTTCCTTCCCGAGGCTATTTTGCAGCGGCACCATTGCTCCGTCCGGCGCTTAGCACTGCCCAAGACGATTTTGTGCTACTAGTGCTGCCAGAAACTTAGAATTTTCTTAATTAGAACTTTTTTTAAAACAGAAAACCTTTTGGTGGCATCGGTCAACTAAAAGTTGTTTGTAGTGTTGTTGGAGTATTTGAAGTGAGACAACTTGTCAGCTTGTCTGAACAGATCACTGTCTTACTGCCGTTGCCGTTTTCTTGCTGTCTTTAGTCTTGATTTCTCCTCCCTTCCTGGCACCGAGCAGATTTCCCATGAGCATCAACACCTGAGACCAGAATTTAATTTGACCAATCAAGGTGCACCTTGCAGCATCTCAGGGTGGAAGGCTTCATGACTCTGACTCATTCAACTTGCTTTTCTTTTCTTTTCTTTTCTCTTTTTTAGTTTCTTTTTGGGGGCATTTTAGACCTTTTATTTATAGGACAGCTTAAGAGGAGTAAATATGTATATATGTGTGTGTATGTGTATGTGTATGTGTATGTATATATGTATTTATGTAGTATGTATATATGCTATAAGATATGGTATATGTATGTATATATGTATGTATATATATATGTATGTGTATGTATATGTATGTGTATATATATATATGTGTATATATGTATATATATATGTGTATGTGTATGTATATATATATGTATGTGTATGTATATATATATGTATGTATATATGTATATATGTATATATATATGTATGTATATATATATGTATGTATATATATATGTATGTATATGTATATATGTATATGTGTATGTATATATATATGTATGTATATGTATATATGTATATATGTATGTATGTATGTATGTATGTATGTATGTATGTATGTATGTATGTATGTATATGTGTGTATATATATGTGTGTATGTATATGTATGTATATGTATATATATATATATATATATATATATATATATATAGTGTGCACTCTACCAGGCGAACTACCCGGGCGCCCCTTCCAGTTGCTTTTCTGGATAAAATGGCAGGCTATTGAAGCATTAATTACCACATTTCAGACCCATAATGTATGTATCACCCAGAAGAAAACACCAGCTAGCGCTGATACACAGAAATAGACATACAGACGGTACATGGATCTTATGTCTCTCCAGGCTACCCTGACAGGTGGTTCCATACAACTCAATTACATCCCACTCATCCAGAATACGCTCAGCATGCAGAGGATTGTGGGAGAGGGAGGTCGAGAGTCAACTAGCTGGATGTTTGTTTGCAGTCTCCCTGCTTTTATATGCACAGAATTCCTACAATGAAATAAAAGACACTTTTTACACTGGCTATGTATTTGAAATGCAAACACCGTTTCCATATCGACTGTGGTTGCCTGCTGCACTGCTGTTGTCAGTGCTCACAGCTCCATTAGAGTGGAGACAGTGGAACCGTCTCAGTCTGATCTGCGGTGTGTAAATTGACTGTGACAGAGGTCTGCCGACCATGCTATGATCATTCAGCAGGGCCGCTTGTCATTTTCTGTGACAAATCTACTCATAGTTAGTGCAATATTTCTTAGGTGGGAACGTGTGAAAACTCAATATTTCAGTGTTTAAATGTTTCTTTACCTACAGTAATTCTAGTGGTGGACTTTTTTGTCTACTGTTGGTCACGAAGCAGCCTCACCCTTGCTCTTGGTCAGGGTAAAATGAGTCGCTTAATGGAAATTTTTTGGCATTCAAGTTATCCAGCAAACATATCTTTTCCCAATCTTCTAAAGCTGATATTAAAATTTAATCATTTTTGAATGCAGACTAAATTGTGTCAAAGCACTGATTGTCAAAAACCGTCAAGTACAGAAAGCTGGCATATAATGCTCGGCATGTAATAGTCTAAAATGTCTATTTTGACGGTCATAGCGTGAAATGCTCTGGGCAGTGGGATTTGATTGGTGAAGCCCTGGGCACATATGGGCTGACAATTACCCACAAATTAATATCATTCAGATCCAGAAGGCCCAATATACAAATGTATTACAATGTCTCCAGCAAAATGCATAAATGCCTTCTTTTCCTGGCCTTTTGAGCCAAAGAATATCAAACATTCTTTCCAATTTTTCATAATCTTATATACCAGAATATTTCAGAGTTTTGTCAAACCGTGTCATGGAAAATTGACACTACTAAATCTTAAAAGAAAGAACAATACAAAATAAAATGCCCAGCCCACGATATGTTTATACATAATTAATCATTTTGAATCTGCCAGAGGGAGTATACCAATTCTCAACTGTGCGATAAAATCCTTTGTCATCTATATAAGTGAAATGTGACATATGATTCAAGGCCATTGTTGATGGCTATTCTTGTTTTTTGAACAGATGCCGTCTATCTTAATCAGAATATTGTTCATTTCATTGTGGTATTTTATCCAGGAAAAATGTATCCAATGAATGTTTGTATTCATATTACATTGTCACTGGGGAAAAAAACACTGTTTGAGAAAAAATACTGGTATCGAAAAGAGGCTTTTTTTGTATCGCTACTGGAATGCTGTGGCAACTAGTTTGTATAGGCTTAAAATAAAGGTGAGTTTGTAAATGTCTCTGTGAGGTTGCACACAATGGGAACTAATCACAGGGATGTACAGAAGATACTACATAATTAGTGAAATGAAATATGATTTAAAAAAAAATCTGGAAACCGTTTTATAAATTATGTCATTGTATCCATGGGTGATCTTGAAGGTCAAGCTACAGAAACGGGATGTCTGACTCACTCACTGCTCACATTCTGATGAAGAAAGAAAACATTGCATTGTCCCCAGTCATCTGCTGGTGTGACAATCCCATTTTACACAGAATATTGTGACATTAATTACATGCTCACATGGATGTTACAAATTCTTTGTTCAACACAAAGTAATACAATATTACATGGCATAGTCTGTTTCTGTCCGAGCGCTATATCGTGTTTTTTTTTTTTCTCCCTCCAGACATGACTCATCAAACAATGACTGACCCATCTTCAAATATTTGCGGGGCTGTTACAATGTCACACTGTCTACCTTGTTCCCTCCAAATATAAATACATCTGTCTGTCTGTCTGTCTGTCTGTCTGTCTCTCTGCAGTATGAGTTCAAGGTGAAAAACATCAAGAAGAAAAAAGTCAACATCGTGGTGTCTGTAGATGGCGTCAAAGTCGCCTTGAGGAAAAAGAAAAAAGTGAGTGACACTTTTTGTGTTAGATCTATCCACTCTCCTCTATTCGAGGTTTTCTTGTTTCTTTATTGTCACAGAAAGCAGTTCTAAATAGTCTATAGGCCATTTATAACTGCTTTTACATCCATATTGTGCGTCCATATTGTGCTAGTCCAGGATTAAAAATCATATCTGTAGTTTTTGGTTGAATGGCGATACGCTTTTTTTTTTTTTTTTTTTTAACAAAGTGGGCTAACTGTTCATTTTAAGGACAAAGCCACTTTTCACAAGTTCTTTTTTTATTAAAACAGATTGCAAATGCAAAAAACAGTTTCCTTCCCATATGGAAAATATACAGCTGCAATACATGTTTACATGAAAATTATCTGAAATACATAGCCTAGGATATATTTAAACAAAAAAAAAAAATCTCTGGGAAAGCTCCTTCACTTGTTTTCAACAACAGTAACAGACTGATTAAAAAGAGAGGGGGGGGGGCAGAGTTACACACGTGGTGTGTATGAAATGTCTGTTGTCTCTGATATTCTGTCCATGGGGACATCTCTGGCCCAGGTCCAGCAGGCTCCGTCTCACGCGGTATTACTCAATGAACTGAAGTTAGTTGCATTCAATAACTTCTTCTGTGTTTTTTGCCGTGGCCGCCACTATATCAGAGATACCAGCGGAAACACAGGTACAAATACAGGTTTGCCTCTTATGCTTAACAATGTACAGCTGCGTTAATAACAATTAAAACTGTGGACAAATGTCAGAAGTGTGGCCCGGCCGTCGCTGTGTCTCTCCATGTTGCTGGGAGCTGTGTGTGAGTGAATGGGGGCGGGGCTTACTCTGTCATCTGTGACTGTCTACATTTAGAAAGTAAGCTGCACGGTGAAGGGAAAAACTCTGACTGGCACATGGAGCGGTAGATTGGCTTTGCAACAAAAAAAAAAACCTGGAGCATTCTATGAACAGAATGATGCATTTAAAATATCGCAAATATGATCGTGGGAAGCCAAAATCGTGATCGTGATTAAAATTTGATTAATTGTGCAACCCTAGCCATAGTCTCCGAGCAGTTAGGGGTTCGGTGCCTTGCTCAAGTGCCCATCTCCAATCTACCAGTCCACACTCCATTCCTGGTCCAGAGGAGCTAATCTTTTTATCTATGTTTTGAGTTCTACTACGTCTCTGTGTGTAACGTAGAGTTACACACAGAGACAGCCAATCACAAACATGATTAGATCTTGGTAGAAGCATGCTGCATGCTTATTGGCTCACTTATTGACGCGGCTGAGTCCTTAGGTATTAATTGGGTATTCAATGACGAGGCATTTTTCAATACTTGATATTTCAGAGGCAATTCAGTCGATGCCTTAAAAATAGAGTGGACACATTTTAAAAAAAAATATGCATAAAGATTGACAGCCTTGCAACTTGTGCAGTTCTTTTACTCGACTGTGTTGCACGTGTAGGCCTTAAAAATATTCTGTTTCAATCATTCATCTTGTGCTAAAACGGGCACCAGTCCAGATCCCTTTCCTGCATCCTCTGTGTGGCAGGACGTGGGAATCGATCGTCATCTTGATTAGACGGCAGGCAGAGGTGAGAATGGACACATTTCTGTGAGGGAGGACAAAGGGCTTGAGAGAAATCGAAAGTATGGGGGGGGGTGGGAGGAAAGAGGGACAGGTGCCAAAAGAGTAAAGAAACGGAATGAAAAGAGCAAAGTGAGTCAAAAGAGCGAAGAGAAAACCTGAAGAAACTGGAGGCCGGGAGTGCTGAGACCAGTGGGTCTGTGTTTCCAGGTGTGCTGACAGCTGTAATCCACAGAGACAGACTTCGGTCGACGTCAGCTGCCGAGAACCACAGGGAGTCTGACAGGTGGATGGAAAAAAGCCCTTCCGTTCTTCTCACCACACTTTCATTTTTTCATCTCAGTTCATTAATCTGCACTAGAAACCATTCACTCTTTTTCAAGGTTCCAGGCTGCTCTGCTGGACTCCTCCAAAAGGTATTTAATATATTTAATATAACAAATTGACCGTCAACTAGGGCTGCATCAATTTTCATTGATCTGTCGATTATTTCCTCGATTAATCGATTAAAGATGCAGTAGGTAAGACTTATAAAACTGACTTTCTGTCATATTTGTTCAAATTGACCCTATGTTCGATCAGATCTACATAGGTAATAAAAAAAAAAAAATCTGGCTCCTCTGGCACCAATTACAGTCTGTAGTGCAATTTGCAAAAATCCACCGCTTCCTGTTCAGATCCTCCAATCAGTGCTGGGGGTTTAACTCCGTGTCAATAGGCCCATCCAAGATGAGGGATCACCATGGATCGCCGACCATTGCATGCATGATTTGTATCCGACTTAATCCCAACTTGCTCTGACGTCACGCGTAACTGGGCAACGGTAACCTCGCGAGATCAAAGCGGCCGCAGGTTTGAGATGCAGGCTGCGCAGTTGCTTTTCACAGACTGCACGACCCAGGCGGATCCAGAGCATGCTGGGAAATGGCGGCCTATCAGCTGATTGGTTCAGAATTGACTTTTTATTGATTTAAAGGCATATTCTGTACAGAAGTCAGAGAGACTAAATCCGTTCAGATTACAGATCATCTACAGTGTGTTGTTAATTAAAATCAGCAAGAGATCTCATGTGAAGCATTTTGACAGCTACTCTATAATAATAAAACCAACAGGAGACTGTATACAAGCTGATATATGGGTCTGATAACATTTTATTGAATTGGAATCGCACCACAGTGTTTGTGTCACTTCCTATCAGCCTGAAGGCTGCTGGAATCGGCTGGAAACTGTCCGACTTTACCTCAGCTTTTTGTCACCGGCCCCGGCTGCTGCCGCCTGCCCTCGTCCACTTTAAAGGCGAGGCGCAGTTCATATCGAAGGAGCCTTAACACTGCTCAGGCACTCGCATTCATTCTCCCTTGTTGGGGCAGGGGCTTAGGAGGCTTGGGCTTTAGCAGAAAGTGTGGGGGGGGGAGGGACTGAGAAGTTGTTGATGTTGAAATTCTTTGGCTAAATCCTGGATCTTCACAATCCTATCTAAAGGACCTTTTAATTGTGTGGTCTATAAAATGTTAAAAAAAAGAAGGTTATTAGTGTTTCCCAAAGGCCAAGATGACGTCCTAAAATGTCTTGTTTTGTCCACAACTCAAATGTATTCAGTTTCCTGTCATAGAGGAGTGAAGAAACTAAAAAATAGTTATATTTAAGAACCTGAAATCAGATAATTCTTACTCTTTTCAAGTAAAAAAATGACTCAAACCGATTGATTTAAAATAGTTGGCAATTAATTTAATTGTAACAACTAATTGATTGATCTTTGCAGTAGGGCCAGAGACTGTTATGGAATTT
Source organism: Percina caprodes (assembly GCA_013375575.1). Lineage (NCBI taxonomy): Eukaryota > Metazoa > Chordata > Actinopteri > Perciformes > Percidae > Percina > Percina caprodes. The sequence goes on from JABXJD010000044.1 coordinate 1,367,519, forward strand.
TTTACCAGCCTGGTTGTTGGTAGAAAGAACAAAAATGGCCTATTTGGATACAAGACAGTTCTCTATTGCATGTATGTAACAAAGGGATATGCATTGACCTTAATTGATCTTAATTGCAGGCAGATGTGCATCGTAGATATACATTAGGGTGTCATTAAAAGACAGGCTAATTAAGGGGTCTAAATGGTCCCCTAAGGAGCTGCCTATCCGTTACACAAATATAAATGCTCAGCTATTCAGGTGTGCGCCTTTTTTGTGCGTGCATGGAACTTACATTTGAGAATATGTGGAATATTACTATAATATAATACAAAGGTGGTTTGATACAATTTGTTGCTTTCCGGTAGTGATTCCTATTCCTGAACTTACAGAGTACCGATCCGATACCAGTGTGTCATATATTTTCATATGTTTTAACAGCCGTATACTATGATCCTTGTATGGATGTGTTATGATTTTTATCATTTTTGTTCAGCTCAGGTTCAACTTTTTGTGAAATATGAACACAAACAATGAACGCCATAGAACTTTCTTTTACAGTCCAGTTTGACGGTCAGTCATAATGGAAAAAAACATAAATAAACTACTATAACGTAGATTATATGTAGGGCTAAGTTACAAAGTATCGGGTCAGTGCATAGTCTCCAGCACTTGCAGATACCAGCATTTTAGGCCATATCAGAGGCTCGTCTGATGCTCAGGACATCTTTAATATTATATTACCCTATCTGAAAATCTGACAGCTGAGGCTCATGGGTGTAGTTCAGCCGTCTGTCATCTAAAGCATAACATTCTCCGTTGAAGACGGTGTTTCCTTCCACTTTGCAACTCTGTTATCCTTATGTCTATTAAGATCAGCTCTAGCTGTTCTTTGGTCCCTTTACAAAAAGAAAGATGAATTCATGTCGTCCAGGTAAGCTTTCCATCCATCCATTTTGAAGCCATCTTGCCAGCTACTTTTCTTGTCTCTAAACAAACCAAGAGAGAGAGAAGATGTGATGGATTTTAAATCAACGTCCCTTCTGTGTTGTATTGTCTGATGAGGTCAATATTAAAGCCATCATTGAAGGCTTCAGATTAACTGGCAGTCTGGAAAGAAAGGCCAGTCGATTAAAGCATGTTTTTTTTTCTCCACCTGTTTTCTTGTCTCTGGCTCCCTGGCCTGAACGCTGAAATGTCAAGAGTGACGGTCAGTAATCTATTTACATATCTGAGCGCGTCGGAGGGAGCTAAAGACCAGAGATGGTAGTGATTGACTGATTTAGTCATCAAAGCCCTGTGGAGATAGAAATCAATATGAATAATTCCTGTGTGCTCATGTGTTGACATTTTGATTGTGACATTAAACTGGATATAGATTTGAACAAATGGACAGACAAAAGTAGAAATGTAAATAAATGTCACAAAAATGGAGATTGTATAATAACTATTTCCCCCTCCTTAGGTTTGCATTCAATAGTTGAATGTGTGAACTTACCCTTTTGTTTTTGTTTCCACAGAAGAAGGAGTGGATGTGGGATGAGAGCAAGATGATGGTGATGCAGGATCCCATTTACAGGTCAGCTGGCCACAAAGTTTATTTTGTACATAACATATTCTTTAGGTAGCTCAACTTGAAATGCTGATATATTTTGTTTTTTTAATTCTTATTCTAATGCCTTCATGGCTCATTTGGCTTTCTCAAAACTAATTTGAATCCAAACTTGATTAAATGCACTGTGGCTACTGAGGAAATGAGAATCTTTTGTCTCTTTCACTGCAAGCGTTGACATTTTCGAGAATGACGGACATTGTAGCGCCTTGATGATAACTTTTAATGACTTCAGGACAAAGCAGCACAGAGATTTAACAAAAAATAGATGAGTTATTACAGAATTGTTGCCGCAGAAACGTGGTATCTGGGAGAATAGAGGACCTCCGATAACACGGAGTACAGACAGCAAACTGTGGGGGGTCAGAGATGTGTTTTTTTTTTTTTTTTACTATTCTGAACAATGGAATTATTGCTTTTAATATTGCGTTTTTAGAAAAGGCAAGAAGCTTCAATAAAGGCAATTTTGAAAAATTTATTTCACAATTGCACCTAAATCTTTCTTAGTTTTGGGTGGGGGGTGGGGGGGGTCTCATAGTCTTGCTTTTCCTCCACAGCGCTGCGGAGGAGGGTCTGGCTAGTGCACAAAGCATTCTGGGATGGGAAAAAACATGATCTGGTTCATTGGCATCATAGACCAATCACAAGCGCGCGAAGCAGCAACAGTGCTGCTGCAAAATAGTCTTATGGAGGGAACTTGTTTTTTGTGGAACATGTGTACGTTCAAAAGTTGTTTTAGTCGTGCAACAGAAAAGTCAGATTGGACAGATAGTCTAGCTAGCTGTCTGGATTTACCCTGCAGAGATTAAAGGAGCAGTTAGCAGAGTCTAAAATTACAAGAAAGCGGAAGGTAACGTACATTGCTGAAATTACATTGACCTACATTGAATTTCCTGCGGCACCTGAGCAATCCCGCAAGTGGAGTATCGATGATATTAACTAGGGTGTGCTTGTGTCCTATGACATCTTGTGTGTTATCACTTTCCCAAAGAGTAAATTACATAAATGACAGATATTCTCAATATGGAGACATGTTTAACTGTAGGCTGCAAAAGAGAGTTTGAATATCTTCAAATGGCTTCAAAAAGTTAAGTAACCCTGGTTCAGCTCTATGATCAGAATTGGGGCTTCTGTGTATGACAAGGTTGGTTCTGAATGTAATCAATGGAGAGACATCATGGGGACATAATTATGTGTGTGTGTGTGTGTGTGTGTGTGTGTGTGTGTGTGTGTGTGTGTGTGTGTGTGTGTGTGTGTGTGTGTGTGTGTGTGTGTGTGTGTGTGTGTGTGTGTGTGTGTGTGTGTGTGTGTGTGTGACATCCATACTCTCTGTTGCACCTTACTGGACTCTAACCATAAGGTCCAGTTTGTTTTGTCCAATTGCTGCAGGGGTATAATCCTTTTGATTTGAACTCGTACCACAGTCAGAACAGAAATGACACACACACACACACACACACACACACATTGCTAAGAGGTAGCTTGTGTGAATTGGTTTCTCAGATGGATTTGTTGAGAAATAAGATGAATACTTTAAGGTCTGCACCATTAATCTCTCTTTAGACACAAAAACACACACACACACACGCACACATGCAGTCACATAGATGTTTGGTGAAACTAGTGAACGGTGCATGACTAAACTAGTAAGGAACACATTCTTTGGCACACACTGTTCATATTCTGGTTTAAATGACTCATACTTTATTGTCTTTTTCTAGATACCCTTCACTCTCTCTCACACACACACACACGCACACACACGCACACACGCACACACACAGACACACACACACGCACGCAGGCAGGCACAGCTCTGCGTCCAGGAGCCCAGTTGGAGTTTCAGCTTTTGGAAGTGATTCTGTCAGAAAGATGGATTTTGCCGGGCTGTTTGCGTAAGCATCCCTGAGCTTAGAAATTCTGAAAGATTTGGTTTTTGGTTGAAGATGCCTTAGCTTGTCCTGCTCATCTGAGCCTTGTGCACATATTTTAATATTACAGTCACAACGTTACAAAGTTACCCGGCAGGATAAGGCTTACAATGGGTAAGCCCCATCGATCATCACTGCCTGTCAGTGTCATTTGCTGAGCCGAGTCTGACAGATCCTGATGACGTCCCATCTTTTCTGTTCAACTTAATTACAAAATGACGGCCCGAAGAGTAGTCTCACTCATTTAATCTGTGGCCTCTGCTGTGTGAAATTGCACCAATCAATCATTTTTACCTGAAGGGTAAAAGGTTTCAAATACGTGTCTTTTGATTGGTTATTGTTTTGATTTGTAATAATTATTATTGAACTTAAATCACCTCCTGGCTCCCATTCTTGGTTATATTTTTGGTTTGAGCAGGAAACGTTTTTTACAAATAAAAATAAGTGTTGATAACAAAAACAACCTTTCTTTCTACAGACAGGATACTAAACAGTCATAAAGCACAAGATATATTTTTGAGATAGTTTTGTTTCCCATACCATATCTCCACCGAGTGTCCACCAATCTCCATTACTAATCAGGCAATTATAGCAGAAGTGGCAAACTCACTGTTTTCTTATCTGCTTTGCTTATATATGTTATAAAATCAGTAAAGTTAAGCCTCTATTATATTAGGCGTAACACTTCCTGTTGCAGGTTATCAATGGAGTTTAACCTTGTTACTTTCAGTCAAGCCCTGCCAGAGCGCAGAGAGGGCAGAGAGTCCTTAACCTTAAGAAAAGTTGCTCGTTGACTCTGACCCGACTCTGACCTGTTTTCTATTAACAAACTTGTCGTGCAGGCCAACCTGCCAATGTATACAGACAGTAAGTGAACCAGATTGCTGCATTGAGCAGCTGAACACCATTTGCTGGTTAGTTCGCTAGCTAGTTACCTTCATAACTAACTTGTTGAACTTTTGTATAGAGATGGTCCGGTACCATTTTTTTGCTTCCCAATTCCGATACCTGAACTTATGTATCGGCTGATACCGAGTACTGATCCGATACCGGTGTGTCAAAATATGTTATTATGTTTTAACAGCTGTATACTACTATCTCTGTATGGATGTGATATGATTTCTATCTTTGTTGTTCCATCTGGCTCCCGTTAAACTCTTTGTGAAACATGAACAAACACAGAACACACAGAACTTTCTATTATTATCCAGTTTAACAGTCAGTTTTAACAGATAACGAACATAAATAAACTAATTTAATGTAGATTTTCTTTAGGGCTTTATTATGTGGTATCGGATCGGTGCATAAACTCCAGTACTTCCGATACCAGCGTTTTAGGCAGTATCGAAGGCGATACCGATACTGGTATTGGAACATCTCTACTTTTGTATACAATATTCACCTTAGAATTTAAGCCAATTTTGGTCTTCACCCTTTTGAAAAGCACTCACTTCTGTTAAAGCCACAGCTGTTACAGTTTTCACTCAAAAAAAATGACACATTGGATGAACTCAATTAAATTGTGGGCAGGATTTCTATCCAATAAATATATGTAGCCCCAACTCAAACAAAGTACATCCATACAACGAATGTTAATCAGTTAGCCTAATTAATTTATATCAGATGGATACAACAGAATATAAATGAGTGAACGTGAATTATTTTTTTCAAATAGATACAATAGTATGTCATTGAGTTAGCCTAAGAATTTTTTATCAAATTCAGCTGAAATGAAATAATTACATTAACTAAATGAAATTGATTTACATTTTTCCAAGTCAAATGTGCATAATTATTGGAAAAGAAATTAATATATGTATAAATTAATTTTTCATTTGATCCCCATTAACATGGTTGACACTTTTTATTTTATTGAAATACATTAAGATTCGAACATCTTTTACTCAGAGCCCCTCTACTTAAATGTTTTTCTTGTTGTTCCTATTGTAGGATGTTTGAGCTTCACTGTGCTGAATGATGTAAAATAGAATGAGCTTTATTGATCCTCATAGGGGACATTCACATATTATCACAGCTCACGAAATATAGCCGCGATAATATGTGAACTTCCCCAGTGGGGATCACTGAAGTGCCATCTATTTCTATTATTCTACACAGTGAATCTCAAACAAGTGCAGAGTTTGAGACTTAAAAGGCTGTTTTCACACTCATCTGCTGAAAGTGCGAATTTTCTCCGAGCTTAGTGAAAATCCAGTCTCAAGGGGCAGGCCTACTGGCACGATTTGTGATATCACAACTAATTTGGACTTCGAGTCTGATCCAGTATTCAATTAATATTGATGCGATGTAGAAACTTGAACCTGTAAAGTGCACATACACTGAACATGGGTGTGTGTAGTACTTCATGCATGTAACACATGCACGCAGTAACATGTGAATGTTACTGCACCGCTGGACATCTTGCGTCCAGCAGGAAAACTTTATAAATGTGCAAAATCATAGATTGTGGAAATTCTATTCTATGAGGTAGGAGTAAATTCCCCTTTTTAAGGATTTACATGTGAAAAGTATACCTTTTCAGCATAAAAACAAAAAAACAACAATACAAATTATTGTTCCATGCAGATTTGTATGCATCTTAATACTAATGTCTGGAGGGCATCATCAACAAAAATATCAAGATATTAACTTTTTTACTAGATAAAATACAAGTATATGAACTTGAATTAACAGTATACTGGTACAAATGAATGCCAAGCTATCCCAAATCTCAACAACAAAGACACTATAGCTTACACATTTTTCAGTGTGTCCCTTAGTGAAGTTGAGTTTGACACTCCTGCTATAGCTGGATAGAACGCACTGCAAAACCTCTGGATTTTGATAAGTGTATTGTTGCTTGCCTTAAACTACAATTACATAAAGGGCAAGAAAAAAAATCTGCAATTGGCATCTACAACCAATAGGCTATGGCAAAGACAACATTCCCCACTGAGCCTTGGTGGTTGGTGTGTTATCATAGCTGATAACATAAAAGTTTTCTGGACCATTGTTAAGACTACCAAAATAAAAAAATAAACACAAAACATTCTGCGTGATTATAACCAACAAGGAAGTTATTTAAATATAACTTCACATAAATGTCACAAAAATAATTAAGAATTCTGTCCACTTACAATCAAACTCAATTTCAATCCATCTCGAGAGTCATGAAATCAAATATGTAGAGATGAATGGCACCGAGGAGGTAGAGTCGAGAAAGTATGATGAAGAGGTGAAATGGGTAAACCTTCTGGGTGGAAACACTTGTCCAAGCCCAAGTCGTAAACCCTCCATCAAGGTAGATTGTCACATGGTTTTGTTCTCTTATGCAAACAACTTGATTTTCAAGCTGTTGTATATTTGCATTCAGCTTGTGCCCATCCAAATTCATTATGGTCTTCTGGAAAAACTCAATGTATTTTAGGTTGTCTGGAAAACTCCAATCAAGGGCATAAATGAGCCCAAAAAGCATGACAAAGCCCATGATGACACTGCCTGAGTTGTTCAGAACTTTGATGCCTTCAGTCACATCTCCAACGTCCTCAGGCTCCTGATCCCCATCTCTTTGGATCACATAAATCCCCATGACTGGTTGCTAGGTCCGTTTCTGCATCCTCATTCGCCAGTGCCTGAACACCACAAACACAGAAAACACCAGTGTTTAAACAACACTGGTGACAACACTTAAACAAGTGTTTAAGAAAAATGGACAGAAAAATAAGGGGACAACTTCATCACATTGGGGGAAGTGACAATAATTAGGCAATTAACCATAAGGCTTTGTCTTTATAAATAAAGTGCGCCATGGGAGAAGTAAGACGGAAGAACTTTTCAACACTACATGACAAACATATTGTGATGAATTTACCAGATATTCTTTGAAGAAGGAGGTCTGGATCTTCATTGAGGTAGATGACGAGGCCTCTCAGGAACTGACTAACGTTACGTGGCATTGACCGCTTTGGCCCGTGGCTGCTTGACGCCTCCATAACGGATGGACACACACACGGACACACACACACACACACACACACACTTCACTTCTGTCTACAGGCCAGTTTTGCCGGTCCAACATTGCAGTAAGTCAACACATTCTCCCTCCAGCACGCTTTGTCCGGTGCCTTTGGCGTTTGTTTCTGATGCGAAAAGTCTTCTTAAACGTCTAGTCTTTTGGCGTCACCTTTTGACGCACTTGGTCTGGACTCTTGGCGTCACTTTCTGATGTTTTTCTATTGTCTCAAACACGTTGGTATTTGGACTCGGACTAGGCTTGGACTCGACCATTGGACTTATCAAATATTCTAGTTGGTCTCAACTGCATCCAGCAATATATGCTTTTTTCTAAAGTAACTTCTTCCTTTAAAACAAAACCATTGATTGTAAAAATCCATCTAGAATGTGCATTGACATTGGTTTCTTGATTCAGCCCTGGCTGTGTCATGTACAGTACCTGAATTTAGGCCACATACACAATGTTGCAGAACACTTTGTACTCTGGATTTTTCAGGGCAAGTGAAACATTCAAGAATTTGTTACATTTTCCATCAGCAGTCTGGAATGTTCTTGTTGCACCAGAATAAATAGGCTCAACATCTAAAATTTTAAGTTGCACTTCAGCTTTACGTGACTTAAGTACGTACAGGACGTTAAACTGGCGTCTGGCACGGTTAGGTTTAGGAAAAGATGGTGGGTGGGGTTACAAAATGTACATTTCAGTGACACAACGGGACACAATTCCCCATCTCCTGGGTGAAAGTCCTGTTGTTTTGACCCATCCACCACCCCAACCAACCTCCTTAAGTATCTTTTCTGTCTTTCATATTTCTTGATACCGTTGTTGCTCTTAATACTATGTCATCTGCTGCTATGCCCGGGGCGTTCCATACAGACGCTAAAGGGTAATTATTGCATCGGTATGTGGCCATACATCCTGGCCCCATTCCAATACAAAACAGGGTCTCAATACCTAACCCTACCAGAGGCAGGTGGGAACTCAGAAGTGTTCCTCCCACCTTGAGTCATACCAAATGCAAGAAACATGAAGAGTCTTGACCTTGCTACAGTATATTATCAGTCACTGTATCCTCTGGGGTCCTTGACTGATTAAATTTAATTAATAATCGACACATTCTTACAAAAATGCTGTACATGATAGATTTTAGCTGTGTACTTCCCACAACTCACTTTCTAACCAGACAGTTGGCACAGTACTGTGATAGCTGTATCCTTGGCTTCTTTCAAGTAATGTTAAACTGGAAGTGTGGAATGTGCTATCAAAATGCAAGGAGTGCAGTTTATATCTCAGCTTGAGCATTGTGTATTCAATTTTCTTAGTAAAGCTGACCCTATGCAGTGTGCTATCTAGTTATACAGGAGAAGAGATATTAGCCTGTAAATGTAAATGGGCGAAGGATTTAGCATGTGTGTCAGCCTCATATCATTAAAGTGTAAATTAGAAGGCTCCCCTCGACCACTGGAAGTCCCCTTGGAAGAAAATATGGTGTGAATGTAACCTTTTGGTAATTGAACCGTTTGAATTAATGCGCTCCATAAGTTAAAGCGATACATATTCATATCTAGCTTTTCAAATGCACTTCAAGCTGCTTTAAATGTTTTAAAAGTGTGTTTTTTTTTTTTTGATTCTCTGCAGCTGGAGGCTTAAATCATTTGGGAAGATTTAGCTGACAATTTGCATTTCTTCTGTGCATTCCTTTCATCTTCAGCTGCTTTCTAGCTGGAGGCAACTGGCTAACTGCCAATGAGGCTGTCCACCACCTTGGATACAACATTTCCTTGTAAACATGTCGGAGGACACTTGTGGTGATCAGTGGCGATTCTAGAGTCTGTTGTGGCCCTAGTCAAGAATTCCTTGGGGGGCCACTCAAAACCAGAGTTCGTCACCATTATTTTTCAAGCTCTACAAATGCTGCTCATGGACCTTGGCTATGGCAAATGCTGCCACGATGTCCTCCAAGACTTTTGCGGATTTTGCTCTATGTAAATGAGACTCAGTCCTGAAAGTCTCTCCTGGGACCGGAGCTAGACGGACCTGCACTCCAGACTGGAGTCTCCAGTTCCACTAGCTAGGTTAACTAACAAAAAATGTGAACGAATAAACGCCATTAGTCTAACGTTAATGCTTGCTAGCTAAAGTTATTTAAATGTCTCCCTATGGTTAAAGTCAAATGACATCATTCAGACAAGCACTGTTAACAACTTAATCTTTACTATCTGCTCTACTTTCAACTGTCTTGCTTTTTTTTTCCTTCTCATCCTTATTTTTTCCTTATCATTCTTATCTTTTCTTTTTTTTCCACTCCCAGAAGGATAACTCCTCTTCATTTTCCTTTGAATTTTAATTGAATAAATGGTATCATGCTTCGACGGGAATGGGGTTCCTTCAGATGTCATTGCAAAAAGTCATTTGTTTGTTTAAGGGGGAGGGGGATTGGAGTGGAGTGGAATAAAGTTTGTCAGCCCCCGGGGGCCCCCCCTAATGGCCTTAGGCCCCAAGCAGTTGCCTGGCTTGCCTGTTGACAAGCTGCGGCTCTGGTGGTGATATTCCACTAACTTCATTTATTTCACAGATTCTAGCTGTGGATCTGATGCAGACAAAAAAAGGGGGAAAAAGTCAACAAAATATCTTAATAACTTCACTCTGGGGGTCAAAAACTTTGTTTCTCATAATGATAGAACAACAACACATTTGTGTGCAAGAATACACAAGAAATGCTTCTCAGAACCATATTCATCCAGACAGTCAAAGTGTGTAAACACACTTGAAGGATTTATGTTCTGTCGTATTTATGTCAGAATTATATCATATTCATGTTCTGCCACATGGACTCAGGCGAGCAAACTAGAAGACGCTTGACAACGTTTTTGGTATCAGGTACAGTCCCATGCTGCATTAAAGCTGTAAAAATATTCCTACTGTCACCACTACCTGCTCCAACCATGTTGAATCACCGTCACAGAAGACAGGTCTGTGTCTGCTGTAGCGGTACGGGATGTAACCGTCCCTATCCCATCTGAACGGCATTAATCCAAGAAGACAGTTCAAAAATGTTCCTGACAAAGAGAAATGTGGCAGCTCTCAAATGGCCACGAAGTCACGTTGCAAGCCAGTGTGTTCCTCTCGCAGAAGTGGCAAACACTCCAAAAGCTGATGACCCCCAGTATAAGTGAAGCTTGATTTAGTAGGACTCACTGCTATTTACTGGATACAGTCTGAAGTGAGTGCCCTCGTCCATTGTGTCCACTGTATGCCTACACTGTGCTCCAACACATATGAGTGTTGGAGTTGTCGGTGACATCACACTATTGTCTAATCAAAGCAATTATATTATTGGAGCTATTGATTATTTTGTTATTGTTGGAACTATTCATTGTTTTGTTATATTTAATAGTTAACTATTTATTTAATTTCTGCTTTGCTTGAATCATACAGCTACATCAATTTATTTATATTATTAGTATTTTATTTGGTTATTTTAAGTATTTGCTAGTGCTTTGTTTTGAAAGTTCCAAACAGCCTTAGCCACCAAGTGTAGTCTACAAATATGGGTGATCAGGTATGTGGGAGGTAGACACCGGGGAGGGCTGATGGTTTTTTACCAGAGCCTAGAGACACCATGCTCTTTAGTGAATGATGAACATGATGATGACGTTTTTACCTCCTTGGGTGCCTCAGTGGCCGTTTGACTTTGAGTTTTTAATTTGTTTTGTTCAATCTGAGGACAAATTGCCACTACACATATTGTTGGGTTTGTTGGTTTTTTTTGGTGGTGGAGTGATAATCCCAGACAGGACAGCCTGTTTTTTGTCTATATTAAAATAGTCCGGTAAATCACTGGGAATGTTTTGCCTAACACCTTAAAATGATGCAACCCCAAGTCACAGGTTGTGGCTTTAGTGTTAATGGGAGCTGTAAATAGTTCAGCCGAAGAGTCACTTTGCCTTCTCAGATTGTTAAAATTTTAAAATATTACAAATGAAATGCTTTGTTGACAATGTAAATAGAGCGGCTGCTGCTCTTGTTAAAGCGCACCTTTCTAAATTGCTGCCCTCTGAGTTTATGGTTGGTCAACTGTTTACAACTTGCCACCGCAGCTTGTGTAACCATGGCAACAGCAGGAAGCATAGAGAAGGAAATTATATAGTAGCTAATTTTACTGGTTACCTGTATGATACCCGTCTTCACCTGCAGAGAACGCACAGATCAGTGTCTGAAAACACCTTGATTGATCCATTGCGACGAGAGGACTCTAATGCTCCTGCATGTTTGAGCTCTTGACTGTAATCTGTTGTTGTCAGAAATGCTCACATCTGGTCTTTGCCTTGAATAGGAGCTTATTGTGTCTTTATCATTAGGGCTTTGTTTGAATGGATGAGTTAATTAGGTCATTTGCTGCCACATGCAACCTGAGTCGACACAATTACAGCAATCTGCCACAGCTTACTGCTAAATCAAACACTGTTGTCATCTGAAACACATGTAATTTTGAGTAATAGTATTATTGTTTAAAGAACATTTGTTTGGCCATCATGCACATTGCGCTCAACAGGTCTCTACTAATGCAGGTGTAGCTGAAGAATTAGATAGAAAATATTTCAAAAAGGTGGACAGAGAAAGAGAAAAACAGCGATGCTGCAGTTGTGTAACCTGCTAAGATGATAGAGATCTGAGATGTGTATGCATGTGCGTCTGAGGCGTGTACATGTGAATCACACAATGGCCCATAATGTCCAAAAATCTAAAGAATCTCATACTGTTTTTAGAACTGCCACACACAAAAAAAAAACATATTACGCTTTCTAACATTGAAAATGTCTTGGAAAATGATTTTTTGAATAGCGTTGAAGCCTGATTCACACTTCACTTAGTGTGCGGCACGCCACCGCAGATGATGGAGTGCACCCTTAGGCACTGTTCTCCATGTATATTTTCCATTGAGTGAGCAAAAATGATCTGTAACAATTTAAGACCAAATCTGCTATAGAGAAGTTTTGTGCTGCCATAATTTGCATCAGATTCAATTATACATGGGAGGAAATGTCTCCTTGGCTGCTCATGCCATCTGTTTCTTCATCTGTCATTAATCCATACATCTACAAAAAACACTGCATGGTCACGAGTCATCAGATACTCAAATATATAAAAATTGATGTTCAGGTCTTGACATCTATTTGTTTTTCTTTCATTACACATAATGAATACTGCACAGTAACCGGTGGAGCTGCTGTTGAGGGCCTGTGAGTTAGTATGAGTGACCGGAGAGACCATACCTGTTTCATTAATATAGCCACAATGCTATCCGATTACAATGTCCTTCAATGGTACAACAATATTCTCAGAAGCTCTCATGTCCTTGCCGAAGGCATAATGATATTCCTGTTTAGACTTTTTTTCCCCTATTGTTATATTTCATGCAGAGACTGTATAAAAAAAAAAAAAATGGACTTAGCCTCCGGGTTTGAGAAGTGAAGCCAATCTGAAAGTGTAAAATAGACAATAAAGCCAGATATGCTTTAGGGCGTGGCTACTTTGTGATTGACCAGTCGCGACTTGTCAATCAGGATAGAGGCTACGCAATACTCATGGCTCTGTGTACATTTAAATAGCCGTGAACTTGTTTTTGGGAGTTGTCTGTGGTTTTGTCTTAGAACTTTCACCTTTTCACTGTGTTTTTTTTTTTTTTTTTTTTACACATCATAAAAGTTAATTGTAATTTTTTTGGGCACCTAAAAATGTCTTGTTCAGCGTTCGATTGTGCTAATAGACACTCTGTGGGATCCATCTTGCACCGGGCACAGCGCAAAGCCCAATGCAGATGTCTTTGCTACTTTAAGACAGACGCAATTGTCAATTTCCCATCCTGCGCCCACGTCGTTTAAATAGCAAATGCACCTGCTCCCATCTGTGCACCCATGGGCGTGCTGGTCTTACAGGGAGGTGTGTTCAGGTGAATTCTTGGCGTATTTCTATCTTGAGGCAGTGGAAAGTGATCACGCCATTGACCAACAAAAAGTAACAAAAAGTCTATTACACAGCATTTCATTGTTATTTTAACTGCAAGTTAGTAAACTGTGCCTAGGGGTCGTGCACACTATGCTTGTTACACACACAGTATCAGTATTGGTATCATATGATGATGAGTAGATCCTGAAAATCTCTTCCTCCTGTTTAGCAAATCCTCCATCATAAGAGCAATGTGCTAAGGTACAAACGCGCCTGGCTTTTAAAGGGAATGGGAGATGACACTCTGATTGGTCTGTCAACGTGATCTAGCGCACAGATCCATTTTTCCGCCGTTAAACTAGCAAAAGTGGATTTGTACACAGCCTAAACGCATCTGCGCCATGCGCTTCATGCCGTGGGTATAGATTGTTCAAATACGGCCCTAAATCCCTATTTGCATGGGACCAGTACTGGAGACCTCTCCTAATCTGTAATAATTGCTGAGGTCATCTGCGTTCTTAATCCCGTTCTTAATCCTGTCTTGTCTGTAATTTGTAGTAAAAAGTACATGTAAATAAGTACATTTTGTTTTAAACCTGTTTTTCTTTAAAATTCACATCCCAATTAACATCAAAGTTAATGTGAATTACAGATTGCTGCCTAGTTAGCGCTAGCTTTAGCTGATAACTTGGCTCCAAAATGTCTAACTCGAAGCATCAAAACGTAAGGCCACAAAGCAATGGGTGATTTCTTGTATGCAGTCTTTGATCTCATGCTCATCCTGAATGCACATTAATATTTTGCAATACCCTTTTTTTTATTTGCGGATCTGGTCTAGACTAGAACAGGTGGCTGTTTCTTGACTCAATCCAAGAGTTTAGGTAATGTAGAAATGCAGGACATTTGTTTCAAATTACAATTTTCTTTTGTGCAGGAAGACCTCCCACCCCCACTAGTTATGAATCTTTCCTAGTTTGCTCCCTATTAAAACATAACCAAATGCCCATGACTGTAAATACCAGCCAGTACGAAACCACAACAGCAAAAGACATTGATGGTATGGGTGAAACGTTTCAGCAATGAGGTAGATCTCACATTGCCTTTAATGTTTAACTCACCAGATAAAATTGCAGATCTTTCTGCTCTGTTTCTTAACCCACACAGTGTGTGTATGTGTGTGGTTGTGTGTGTTTTTATTATTTATTTTTTTATTTTTTACATTTTACCTGCCAGAAAGCCGCAGCCTCGGGGCAAAAGCAGCAGGCCAACTCAGTCAGGAGTGTATCAGAATCCCGTCAGATTAAGCACATATAGCCACCCACACATATGAAACCGGCAGCCCGAACACCTTTTTTTTTTAGTTACAAAGCCCTTGGCAAACACAAACGAACAAGACAGACATCCAATTTTAAAAAACACACTAAATTTTTATTTGTTTCTGAACCACACATATGCACTTTCACACAGTTTTATAACTTATAATGATAACAATAACTATTTGTATAGCACCTTTCAAACATAAAATGCAGTTGCTTTAAGTATGACTTGTATGACTGAGCTGTAGGTGCAGGGCTGGGAGCAAAAATATCTTGAAGGAGTAAAACAACACCCCAGCCATGTCCAGAGTACTAAATAACAATCTAGTGCATAATTTAAAAGCCTCCCTAGCTGATTCATTTATCTATGTATGTATTATGTATGTCTCAAAATCAATTGTCCCGGCAAACAAGTGCAGAAAAAGTAACAAGCAAATGTTTCTTATTGAGTTCTTTTCTTGACAAGAGAAGTGATGTTAGAATTATTCTGCCTGGTCTCAAGCTATCCACTTAAGACAATATTGGTAACAAATAGATCCATA
Source organism: Percina caprodes (assembly GCA_013375575.1). NCBI lineage: Eukaryota > Metazoa > Chordata > Actinopteri > Perciformes > Percidae > Percina > Percina caprodes. The sequence goes on from JABXJD010000044.1 coordinate 1,382,863, forward strand.
GTTGAAACGGTAACTACCGTTTTTTTCAACCTGGACCATATTTTCCAATGTTTTTTTGTGTCTAAGTGACGGGAACAACAATCTTTGACATTAGTCCGGTTTTAAGCAAGATCGCTGCAGTCTGCAGCGGCAAAACAAGCTGCAATGTAAGTTAATAGGGCAGGTGTCCAGCTTGTATTTACCTTCACAAAAGTGCTTGTTTTGCCACGGACAGGCTCAGATTAATATTCTGACAACATTATGGAAATGATCCCTTTAGAGGAGACCTTAAAAACCTTTTAGAGACCTTTCTGTTGAAGCAGAAACAGCTCTGAAGTTGCTAGCGCTAAACCCACCAGATCAGACAGACTTTTACATGTAAATCGGTAAACTGTGTTTATTTCAACCTTAACTGGCGTTTTGATGGTTGGCAAAGTGGAAAAACGACCCAAAAAGTTTTATTTTGTTTCTGTCGACTTTGAATGAAGTGTATTTTCTGGTGGGTTTAACAAATGCAATTACGCGGATGTTATATGTTTAAAACAAGGATCTAACTCTTTAACAGAAAGGTCAACCTCCTTAGAAATCCTTTCCATAATGTTGCCAGACACTTATATTCACAGATATTAATCTGAGCCTGTCAGCGGCAAAACAAGCACTTTTGTGAAGGAAAATACAAGCTGGACACTTTCCCTATTAACTTACATCGTAGCTTGCTTCGCCGCTGCTGACTGCAGCGATCTTGCTTAATACTGGACCAATTTCAAAGATTGTTGTTCCCATCAGCCTCTTTCACACAAAAACATAGGAAAATAGGTGCCAGGTTGAAAAAAAAAGTAGTTAACCTTTGAGACCTTAGAAAATATTTGATTTGATTTTTGCTTTTGAGGATGTGGAAAAGGATGGCTTGAGAGTACTTCAGGTGATAAGTCTGGACAGTTGGCCTTTTCCACCATGTGGAAACCAAATATGCACTTTTGTCGGATCTTTGCTTTGTAAAAAAACGGCCAAATCCTCCCGCAGGTTTGCCAAATGGAGAGGTGATAAACCTAGGAATGCTTATCGTTATTCCTCATGGTCATACAGTAGAAGGTTCGATCAATTATTTCAGACATCTTAACCTCTCTTCTCATGCCAGCTGTTAAGAGTTACAGCTGAAATCATTCTTAATAGGTTCATTTTTTTTTAGTATCCCCATAATCTGTCACTGTTGGCAGGATCACCAGAGAAAAAAGATAAAAGACACATTCCTTCTCTGAAACGAATGCAGGTATAAACCAACAATAATTGAGTTCATTTCTAAAATTCTGTTAGTCTTCTTTTAGTTTAGGGTTCAATAAATCACAGGGAGCTCAAGGTCATTTTTTTGTGTTCTTTAACACTTAAATCAACCTCAGTGGATTCACTTGGTGAGTCAAATCTGTGGCACGTTTCAAAAATTCCTCCTTCCTCTGTATTTCATGAAAAGTTGGTACATGCGAGCAGTAGATAATCATAGCTGTGGATGATGAAAGAAGGAAAAATGTGAGAGGTCTAGAAAACAATTTAATTTACTGCAAATACACCTGTACTACCTGTGCGGACTATTTCTTGCTTAAAATTTCAGTTTCGGTTTCAGTAAAATATGAGCCATGACAGTCTGCCTGTGAATTTCCGGAGAAACCAGATCCAAGTGACGCGTTCGTGCAATCAGCTGCCATCGGCATCGCTTCGGTTTTTTTGGGCCAACTCGGGGAGGCAGTCAGTCCGACTGCCTCTTCTGCCAACAATCAGCCGTCTGGTTTGTGTTAGAAGTGTTTGTCTCTGCCCCTTTATTCTCCCAACCCCCCTACTGGGAAGTTCACACCCACCCAATTACAGTCAATTTTATGTGGGAAACACCCTGATTATGTGATAGGGATGTAAGCTCCGATACGGAGCATACACACATGCTTTGATATTTTAGTGTACTCATGCTATCCTGATTACACACTACACAGTCGGTGGGTACACTTACAGCGTACACACACATGAAAGGTTTTTCCCAACCCCATTCAGTCCTATACCATCTCTGTCTCAGCAGCATCCTGTTCGTCTGGGCTCTGTGCTGATGGGCAATTCAGTCAAATTTGATATTCTGCTCATTTCCCAAAAGGGGAAGAACTCATGAGGAAAAACGAAATGGGAAGAGCAATTGCCCTTGTATAGAAACTCTTCTGAAATGTATCCAGTAACATTTAAACGGTCAGTTTACTTAAATTACAGAAGAAGTGGTCTCGCAGTTTTTGTTTTTTTCTGCCCAAGTTTTGATATATCTGCATTTGAAGCTTCTGCTACAATATAGCGTATTGGAAGTAAAGAAAATGTCATTCATCCCCCTCAAATCTTTAAATAAATACATTTTGAATAACTAAACAGCTTTTTCTGGTTATTCGAGATAATGTACAGAGTCACTGTAAATAATTTTCATAGAGACTATTTCTACAGTGAGAACACAAAGAGGTTGAAGGATTATTTAAATTAACCATGCGATTGCTTTCTGGAAGAAAAAAAATGATCCAGTGGCTTTTTTTGAGATGCATTTATATTCACCTCCTTTGTCTTTGGGGTTGCAGCAGAAAGGTCAGACACTGATATCTTGAAGAAATATAAGCAGTAGCAGCAGTAAAATTGAGATTTTGGACATTTATGATTCATCTTCATTTTGCCGCGTCTTTCACAGTTGTAGAGTCCGTTAATTTTAGCATCTATAAAATGTGACACATTGTGGAATTATTAGCAGAGGGACATAGTATACAAGCCACGGCCACTACTCTGTTCCATTGGCAGAATCTTTAATGGCGGCTCTCTAGTGGATATACTGTAGTACATTTAGACAGAATTTGGAAACTCAAACAAAATCAATGAAATGTAATGCACTGTATGGTAAAGAGGGAGCGATCTCCAACAACCAATGCCTATTAGTTTAAGAAAAAGTCACTAATGTCCTTCATAGACATCATGCCAATTTGCTATGAAAATATCTAAAAACACCACCTTTCAAATGTATTAAGGCCCTTAGTCTCTCCCTTCATACAGTATAGGGTTGTTGGAATGATTTCCACGTTAAATATAATTAGAAAATACTATTCGAATATGATTTTTATTTTTTATATGTTGACTAAGGTTAGCTAATTTCCCTCTTCTTGCCTTGGCCTACCCGCATGTGAAAACAAAATGCTTAATTTGTGGCGGTGTGCCCGGCCGCCACATATTGTGTTTCGTTTTTATTGTTTTTTTTTTTAATGCTATTTAAAACGCGCAGTGTATTCTATCAGCTGCATTTCCTTTCCCTGCTCTCCTACGTCTCCTACGACACTCACGTGTCTCTTTCACCTAGGCCACACACGCACACACAGACACACACACACGCACACACAGACACACACACACACACACACACACACACACACAGCCCCTCCCTCCATGCACACAGCGCCTGTCTCCATGAAAACGGGAGAAGACGGCTGGCGAAATTCACAACTTCATGAAAGGTTGGTATCTTGTGAACACTTTTACACATTAAAAAATCCTATAAAAATATTTTATATTCCAAATACAATGTTGTCAGTGTGTAATGTTGGAGTCCCGACCCTTTGCATACAACCAATTGCGCCTGCTTTAGAAGATTAACTAGTTCTAAGTCTGTGGTAAAATGCAGTTGGCTTGTTGGAACACTATATGTAGCAGCAGTGAATCAAATATACTTGTTATAAATAATGTATATGTTTTTCCTCGACTGAAAAAGGCGCCTGTTGAGGATGAGGACCAGCCTGAACCGGAGGTATCAGTCTTAAACAGAGCTGAATAGTCCGACCATTGAAATTAGTTATGTTATTAATTTTCAACCTTCAATCACTGCTGCTCAAGCAGAAAGACAGGGTCACGGAGAGAAAGAGATAGATTTGTTAGGCATTGAAGAAAGAGTAGGAGAGGAGGACAGCATCCAACAGCGTGTCCTCCTCAGTTTTTGTTACTTGATTGTTACGATAATAAGTATTTTTATTTGGGTTGCTTTGCCGTGTCGGCAGTTGTTGCCAATGCTGGAATAGCAACTTTTTTGGCAGAATTTTCCACCATTTATTCAGGCTTTCTCCATCTGAAGGGACGTGTACGATCAAATGCATTTGTAGAACAGCCAATAGGAAGACCCTCTCTCTGAATTGAGCTGTGATTGGCCGAAGTCTCCTGTGACAGCTAGATTTTCTGCCTGAAAACAGAGCCAAGAGGAAATGCAGCAGCCTTCTCTCACACCACTTACAATTTGCTGAAAGGTTTATTATGGAACTTTTACCCAAAGACGACAAAAAGAAACTGCCTACCCCAGCGTTAACAGTTACTGTGATGTGCAGGAAAATAATCCCCCCCCCCCCCCCACACACACACACACACCCAGATCAGAGGGACCCTGTGGTTCTCTGCATTATTACTGCGCTGGGCTGCTTCCAAAATACTGAGAAATACCACATGAGCCAGACTTAATCATTGACCGTCTCAACACATGACAGTGTCTCTCACAGTTCAGCCAGCCTCATCTCCTCCCAGTGTGATTAATAAATGAGAAGTTAAAAAGATCACCCCCGTCCCCAAAAGAAATAAAAAGAACATCTGCACAGCACCAAGTCATGTCTCTGCAGCTCGTTTGAGGCCCTGCATTATTCCTCCAACTACTGCTTTGACTGACTTTTGTCTTTCCAAAATACTTTGTTTCAAAAACTAGTGAAACACATGACTAACTGTGATTATTTGTGTCCCGAGGAAACCGATGTCACCCGCATAAATGAATGGACACATGTTGCTTAAATTTCCATCATAATAAAGGTCTTTTGGATTTTTATCCTTTTGATTCAAGGAACCATTAGAAGTTTCATTTTTCTCAGAAGTTTCTCAGACAACTGTTTTAACATCCTGTTTTTTTTTGTCTTGAATTCTGCCTTGGATTTGATTTTCTTTATTTCTACAAATGCTTTTTAGTTTCATAGTTGTCTTTCTGAAGTCTCCAGATGGCCTGACCTTAACCAGAAGTGAGAAAAGAGATGCTTGTAGACACAAGTCAATCCACCCACTCACCTGTTTTCCCTATTGTTCATAGCTTTAGTAGCATGGATCGCCCCAAAATGGAACTGAAACACTAAATTAGTTGTTTAAAAAATAGGAAAGGGGCAGCGAGATGGCAGCACATTAGTTCTACGGGCCTGTAATTGTGTCCGAAAATTACCTTTAACTGTGCAGCTAAGAGAAAGTGGCACTAACGACACCCTACAGCTTCCACTGTTATTGGATCTAGTTTCCTCTCTATTCCAAATGAAGCAGAAATATCAGGAAAGGTGTTGGCATTTTATTGTTACATTCTTTTATTTTTCATCATTTAAAAACAATGCAGTATATTTCGACTCATTTAGTTTATTGATCATCTCAGTCCTCAGAAGGAGTAAAGGACTATACTGCTGTTATTACCGTCGCAAACACTTAACGAGATTGCATTTTCTGAGAATGTAAGTGCTGCAGTTTGTGCGTCTACAATTTTTTTTTTGTCATCCTCTCTGATTCAAACTCCTACCACTGCAGCTGCTGCTATAAACCTATCTCAGTCGAATGGAAATTAAGATTAAGACGGTTCGGTTCTTGTTATTTGTCTTGCCCACTCATTGCTTCCCACTGCCTCTGGGCTGTGTGTGTGTGTGTGTGTGTGTGTGTGTGTGTGTGTGTGTGTGTGTGTGTGTGTGTGTGTGTGTGTGTGTGTGTGTGTGTGTAAGTAATGTATGTACACACCATGTCCTTGCTGTGTGTGTCTGTATAAGAAGACCACACTCCTGGGTAGATCTGAGTGTGGTGGTTGGCTATGACACACACACACACACACACACACACACACACACACACACACACACACACATAGTGAACAGTACCAGTATACAGAACAGGAAATGGCCATTTGTCTTTGGGAGTAAGGGCTTGCTGTGTCGCTGAGTCAATCCTGCCTCTTTCTGTTTGTCCTTATTCTTACAAAATAATGTTCCACCGTATAGATGCAGCTGAATTTAATTCATACTTGAGGCTCACCGTTTTGATTTCTTACCAGTTTTTTAGGAAAAATACCTTGAATTTAAAAAAAGGAGTTGGTCAGTTTAAGTATTTTTTTTTCACAGATACTGTATTATGCTCCCAGGGACCAGAAGGTTGTCCATCACCTGCTGCAAGATTTATTCAACATTTATTTGCACTTCATTATAGATTTCCTTCGTCCAATTTTTGCTGCCTAAATTATACTTTTCTCAATTCTCCGTTGGCCTGTCGAATGAAGCCGTTTGTTACCTCCATAGATTATACAGTATGTGCACTAAAACATTCACACTATACTATGAAACTGCAGTGTTATTTCTCAGGTGGCTTTGGTATATATTTACACTCATTTATAATGTATGCTTACACTAGGCGTGTGGGCCGCCTTAGCTTCTAAAGACCCGACTACGGCTGGAAAGGAGTTACTCTCCCACTCAGTTTTCAGAAACCGTCATGCCAACCTTCAGAGCTACACACACTCACTGATACTCATTCACATATGGACACTGGAATAGATGTTTAATTTAATTTGAAAGCTGATTTTATATAGTCAACATGTTGCTCCCTGAAGTTCCTCATATTACCAAACATTCAGATTAAATGGATTTATTTAGTTTAGTTACTTATGCCACGATACAATATTATTGGGATTTTGAACATATTGCAATATAATACAATTTATAACTTTTTCTAACTTCCAATTTTTCCCAATTTTAAATGATGTCCCCAAAAGGAAACTTTGTCAAAAAGATAAATTTCTATTATACTTTATTAATCCCACAAGGGGAAACTACACTTTACACTCTGTTGTTATTACACACACGCTCAAGTCCTATACATGCAATGGAGAGATGTCAGAGCCCATGTAAAGGCGCCCCGAGCAGTTGGGGGTTCAGTGCCCAGTAGGTGAACTGGCACCAGCTACCAGTCCACCACCATACTTTGGTCTGTACGGGGACTTGAACCAGCGACCCTCCGGTTCCCAGCCCAACTCCCTACGGACTGAGCTACTGCCACCCTTTGCTCGTATCGCTTCAATTTTATTGCTGCAAAATGGGATTGTCAAGCAGACCAACTGACCAACACACATATATAATAAAAGATCCATACTTGGTGTCTGTGTATCAGTATTGCCACTGAAAATATCGCAATACTATGCTGTATCGATTTCTTCCCCCCCACCCTTACAAATTCATTGGTAAGCGTTGACTAAGTGAAAGCTCTGGAAAAACAGATAAATGGGCGTTTGAGTTGAGGTTATTTTGTCATGCATTCTCAAGCCAAAAGTGTAGAAAAGTTCAAGAAGCACTCTGCTTTGGGAATTTATTGCAACCACAAATTGTATTTGTGTTTGACAGGTATTATCAAGTTGTTGTTTTTTGTGTATTAAAGGTTATAGTTTTAGGGAAGGTTGCTCATATATACCTCCATAGCTTCACTGGCTGTGGGTGAAACAAGTCTAGCTTACCATCCACAAACAATGGGCAAGTTTTGGGTTGATTTGTGCCTGCGGGAAGGTGATTGGTGAGAGTGGAGCATTATGACAAAGCAGAAGTTCCAATAAACTGTCACGGAACTGATATGAAAGGTTTATGGTAACTACTCCCAATGACACAATAAACTGTCAGGTATCAACACTTAAATATGAGAAAACCAATTTGTCCATTAGTAGCTGTTCTGGAGCTTTTGATCCTATCACACAATCTTCCTTTTAGGCTGCAATTATTACTTTAGTTAGTGCACAACAGTGTTTTCATTATTTCTAAACAATCAAAATCAGAAAGTAAAAAGGAGTTTATTGCCACAGTAAGTTACGCCTGCGTGGAGTTTGCCTTGGTGATCTGTGCATACATACACAAACAAGTCAAGTCAGTTTTATTTTCAGTTTCTTCACATATACTAGACATGTGGAGGAATCAAAAGTTAGTTTCTCACCATCCCCACGGTGAAGAAGACCAAAAAGCACAACAGAAATGACAAGACATTCCCTACCACAAGAGTAAAAAAAGTTGAGTTGTAGGAGTTGAAATTTTGGCTTACTGTTACAAAGAGAGGGAGTGAAGTTTGGAGAGAAGAGGTTACATACCGATATATCGGCGGGCCGATATTATCGGCCGATATTTAAATAGGCGTTTCCCGAATTATCGGTATCAGCATTTACAATGCTGATTCAAAAATTTGAATTATTTATATTGGGGGTTTGGTGCCATGCTTAAGAGGACATTGCCCAGGAGGTGAACTAGCATCTCTCCAGCTACCTGTCAACCACCATACTTTGGTCCATATGTGGATTTGAACCAGCAACCCTCCAGTTCCCGACCGAATTCCCTACAGACTGAGCTACTGCAACCCACTTTGTGATATAGGTCTTAAATTTAATACATAATGGTCTTGAAAAGGACTTAAAAAGTCTTAAATATAACTTGGCGAAACCTGTAGGAACTCTGTTAAGAGACTTGCCGATTTTTCAACCCCAACAGGTGCCGATTGCCGATATATATTCGTGCAGGTGGCCAATCACAGATAGCCTATATATTCATTTAACCATATTATCAAGAAAGTATTGGTCCGATTGCTGCATCCCAAATATTTCGAGCACATTTGTCTGCCGCATTTTCTTCTCAGCATCCTGCAGCCTCAAAGTCCAGACACATTACCCATTACATGCTCAGACACACCAACCTGTACATATGACCGAAACCAAACTTTCCCGGAGGCCCTTACGCTTGAGACAGAATACCACATAAATATTTAATCTGTCTTGCTTTGTTTGTGTTTATGTGAGAGATAGTGAGAGTTTTATTCCATTTGTCTCAGCTGAGCTCAGTTTATTTCAGGGCACGAGATATTGATTTAGTGACCTCACTTCTCATAAAATATCCCCAAATATGTTCATATATATTCACATGCACATATGCACTTTCCTTCTTCTTTTTTTCTTTTCTTTTTTCTCACCTTGACTTTCACAAGTGCAGGAGGAAATTGACTGTCTGCTTGATGATTGAGTCTGTTTTTTTTTTTTTTCATGTTCCTTTCATAATTGCCAAAGCTGTGCTATATAATTTCTGGAGTTTTCTTTGTGAAGGCCTGCAAAGGTTGAGCTGACACAACAGCTTTTCTGATAATTACCTTTACGTTTTCACCCTGCCTTTTATAGTCACTTTTAATCAACATAATGCCTGATCAGTATGCTGTGTAATGAGTCTGGTTTATCTTGCCTTAGCCAAATATCTTCTGGAAAAGATTTTAGGTCGGGGCTGTCGCAGGAAAAAGAACAGGGCTTGTTATTGCAATGCAGTGCAGTGTTTCTCCTTCTGTTGAGCTGTTGTGTTTTTCAGTGTGGTATGTTCAAAAGGCTTTATATAACTTCTAAATGTTCTTTTTTGTTTAAAGTGACATTCCGCGTTCAATAATTAATTTAATAACTAATTGTTCAAACAATCCCAAAGGTATGTTGGCTTTAGGTCAAATGTTGTTTTTCATAATTGTACTGGTTTTAGATCCTTTTCATTACATAAGCCATGCCAGATCAGAAGACAAGTTTAACCTACAAGATCTGGACAAATCACACATAACGATTGACTTGATTCACCCCTCAAAACCCCTCTTGGCAGAAAAAGAAGGGTACATTCCAAACAGCTGAATAAATAAAGAAGCAAGGCAACCTGCGAAATCCTACAGCAACAGAAATTCTTGTGTGTTCCTGTGTCAAAACTGGGGAGGACATCATCACAAAGCGTTGGTCAATTTCTATTGCAACCCATGTGGAAAAAGGCAGAGAAATTTGGATGAGATGGTTAATGGAGAGATGAAGGAAACACAGACTGCATGTTTTTGTGTAATTACCAACTGACCCAGACTGGAACAGTTAGTCCGATCAGTTGTCATGCCCATATCATATTCATAATCATCATTGCAGAGGGATCATCCACACCTATGAACTTTAGAAAACTCAGAAGTAAAGGAAAGTCTGATTACTTGCATAACTTGCAAGAGCAGCAATTGTGGCATCTTATAAAACAGCCTTTTGGCTCTTAATGGGTTAAAACACACATGAATACAGCGCACATGGCAATGTTAGTTCACTTAAATTGTTAAGTTGAGATTTGTTTCCTTGTGTAAAAAAATAAATAAAATAAAAAATAAAAAATTGGACCCCTATGAAAAAGTTTGACCTTTAAGCACTGCCCTTGGCATAGTATTATATAGTATTTAGACCAACCTTTACATGATGGCACATCTTATATTCTCATACTGTCTCATACAATCGGAAGGTCGGAGGTTTGATCCTTGGCCCTGAAGTCCCATGTCGAAGTGTCCTTACACTGAACCCCGAGTTTCTCCCGATGCGCCATCGGAGTGTAAATGTCTGTGAGTGTTTATCTGATGAGCAGGTGGCACTTTGTACGACAGCCTCAGCCACAGCGTGTGGTTCCTCAACTATGCTTTGAGTAGTCGTTAGAAAAGTGCTATTTAAATACAATCCATTTACATTACGCCTACACCATTTAACGTAATGGACAGCGTATGCTGTAATTAGTGGCCAACTAATCTTGTAAAACTTCTACATTGTACAGCGGATTAACATTAAACATGTCACTCAAACGTAGGCATTCTTACAAACAACACAAATTAGCATTACTAGGTCAGTCTAATTGACACATCAAAATCCACCTTTCCTTCCAGTTTATAGTGTTTATTCCAATAGAGGAGACAGATCTCTAACACAACTCCCCATAGTTTGACCAGATCGTAAACTTATCAAGTATTCCTATGTGGTGTACAACATGATCAAAATTGGTGGAAGGCAGAAAGAGGCTGAAAAAGGTCATTTCAGACATCGATCCGTAGAGTCAACGTTTTCAGGGTGACACACCCATGCATGTTTCCTGCTACTGAAGCTGATACCAGAGCTTTTGTAGATATCCAGGACAGGATGTTAAATTCTGGGAGATTATATTAACGCAGATGCATTTGGCTTATGTTTCCGAACATGACGCTCTTGCTAAAATAGGCGCGCGTGCACACACACACACACACACACACACACACACACACACACACCAACAGTACAGCCCGATCTGGCACAGGTGCGTTATTGTATTGATTCCTTGTAACTGTGCGTTTGTCGATACTGTGTGTGTGTCTGTGTGTGTGTCTGTCTGTGTGTTGCATTGCCTCTTAGCCTTTGATTTATAACATTTATATTTACAGGCAGCGATTTATCAAAGATAAAAAAAAGATAAAAAAAGCTTACTTTATAACTCAAAGATCATGTAAAAACTCCATGCACAATAGACTCGACCTGTTAACAAGAAGGCCTTATTAGCTGCGAGTGAGTGAGTGTATGAGTGAGTGAGTGAGTGAGTGACTTAGAAGTTAATAAATGTCAGTACTAGCTGCATTTGATCTTTATTTATGCCTACCATACAATTGAAGACTCTTAACAGACTAAAGGCTGACACCATCTCACATCCTAACCTTAAACACTCATATGTAAAGACTGGGGATCTTGCATGGCCACAAATTGCAAGACTACAACTAGATTCGTTGTGGAAAATTTAACCAAGCTAGCATGCAACCGCTACCGTTGGCTGGTAACTTGAGGGAAAGTTTGCAGATTTTCTGTCCTGCCGTGTATGCAGATGAATGGCGGCCGTACCCGGAGATCCTCGTTTATATGCCAGTAAAACTCCCGTTGGAAGACGCGCTTCAGAAGGGTTGTAAATTGTCAGCTGTCCTTCTTTAGCGTTTAGCTTAGCGTGGCGCCATGGCAACCATAAACAACACTAGCTCTAGCCGTTTGCTGCTTCCTGTTTCGTGCTGTACGGAGCGCACCCATTGGTTGTTGACAATGTGCCCATGATTTAACTTCACTGCCAAGACTTCAAACTTATCAGAGTCGTGCCTCTAAAAAAGCAGATCATGTGTTTTCCTTTTAGATCTCCATTATGTGATGCCATGATTACGTAATAGGAGGGCATCAGTACCTTTACAGGTGTCAGACAAGAACTGTGGTCCATGGAGTGCACTGCTGGTGGAGAAACTTTTGAACTTTGACAATTAAAAGTTCCTGCAGAGTGATGAGTCAAGAGAGAGACATATTTTATGCCTGAGGCGCTGACGTCAAATCATTCACAGTTGATGTTTCCAACAGACGCAAGATTTTAATTAAATTCTCATGTCATTTTTTTGGTTTGTCCTCCAAATGTCTCTGATCATCTAGATTATCTCAAATCAAAATGGATTAATATTGATCACCAGCACCGAGTGTGTAAATATATATTTTATTCAGCAGAAATGTATTAATGATCCGTCTTTCCTTTTATGACGACTATGCTGTTTATATACACTATCTCAGTTTACCTGCCGTGTGAGGTCGTGCGTTCCATTTGTACTCGGAAGTCGTATTTTCTGAGGTCAATGTCGAAACACGCCCTGAACTCGGATTTCCGAGTTGGGAACTCGTACAGCCTCACAGTACCCTAAGCTCAAAATCCAACATGGCTGCTCCGAGCTTTATTTGTGTCTCACTGAATCCGTTGTACACACAGTCCTGCCCAACTTCCATCCGTGGACGTGTTGTTACGCTGTTTGTACACACAAAAAAACTGTATAATATGTTATCAATTGTTAACAATGGCTAACCTGGCTAGAGCTATCCCACAGTGAAAATCTGACTTGTTAAATGGAACGCACACAACTCTGGTGTAGTCTCACATTGCCAGACCTTTCTCCACAGCGCTGCTGAGGAGGGTCTGGCTAGTCCACACAGCATTCAGGGATGGGAGAAAACGTGCTCTGGTTCATTGACATTTCTTTAAACAAATCACAAACGCCTTGGGCTGTGCTAAGTGCCGAGCGGAGCGACGGTGCCGCTGCAAAATAGCCACGGGAAGGAACTTATGTATGTATGTTTAAAGGCAGAATGAGAGCAATCCCGGGAGCGGAACGTCGTGGATATAGAGCAACTCGGGTGTGACGTCATTCCCAGCTGAGGCTTCCGAGTTGCGAGGTAAATGGAATGCACCGTGAATGCTTAATTTCTGCCAGCAGATGAAACAATTGCATCTCAATTTCAGCTGGCTTTTGTTCAACTCTTGTTTTTATAGTCATAGATCTACCACTTACACATCACTGCTCTGTTGACTCACTCAGTGTTATACAAAATGAGAAGTTTCCCTGTTGGCAGTATTTGTAGTCTGATTTATTTAGCCTTTAACCATCGGCGGCGGCGTTCATGTCGAGCATGCTCCTCTAATTCTGAGATCTGATCTATCTGACGCATCTTCACTTGGATGTTTGGCAGCAGTTCCTATTAGAGTCGGGTGATAGAGATTGATCTGTACCGCCATCTCCACGCTGCTTGGGGATTTGTCAGCTAAGCTCACTTTTACTCACTCTTGGCTGAGGTTCACACGCCTGGCATCATCTCCTGGTTTTTTTTATTTTTTATTTTATCATTCCCTACATGTTTTGAATAAGATTCAGTTATCTGTAGGCATCAATTGGCAGAACATAAGACTTTTCCCCCTACTTTAGATTTCAGAGAAATAAATCTGTCGGGACATTGGTTTTTATCACAGTGATTCAGGGTGTGGGGGTCGGGGAAAGAGAAAAAGTTGAAAGAGAAGGCAACTTAAAGGTTTCTGCAAAGTGCAGTCGGATGGGAGCGGCCAATTTTCTTCCAGCAGATGACACGGCTTGATAATAATAGAGACCCTGTAAGTCCTCTGTGTGTTGACAGTGAAAACGGCTTATATCCCACTCATTAAGCTGCACCTCACTGTAATCCCTTGTGCATAATGTCATCTAATTTCTGTATACCATCTGTAAACCTACTGTTGAGGCTAACTCACTCCTGCATTTACATCATAATAATCCGTAAATACATGGCAAGTGTTACCAAGTTTTTCCACTGGGTGCGTATGTGCTGCGTTTCCAACTTTTTTTGGGCTTACGGTTCCGTGACTTGCAGGAATGGGACGGTTGGGTTTAAGGAAAGGTTATGGGTGGGGTTACGGTTCTGTGACTCATGGGAATAACGGGCCGGTTAAAGAAGAAAGCAGCTTCCCTGACATGTGGCAATAAGTGGACGGTTAAGGACACACGCAGGACATGAACCCCGCTCTCATGGGTGAAAGTCCTGTGTTTGACCCATCCACCACCCCGACCAACCTACTTATGCAGAATTTCCCCCTTATATACTACTCGCACAATACTATTTGAATGCAGAAAAAAAACTATTCAATGTGATTTAAAAAAAAATCACATTCTCTTCTTGCCTTGGCCTATCAGTATGTGAAAAGGAAATCCTTTTGGCATGTCACGTCTGATGAACAATGAGTTAGCGGAGAAACAAGACATTGTGAGATCTTAACATCATAGAGCTAACGTTACGTACTGAGTACTGGGGAAAGTTACAATTTGGAAGAAGGATGCAAAATAGTTATAACATTTTACTTTAAAATAGACATCCACCAATGGTATCATTAATTAGCTCATTCTTGTTTCCTAACTGCGTGTTATAGTAACATTAGCTCAGCTGGGAGTGTCATGGAGTCAGCTAAAGTTAATGTTAATTGCCCTACAGCTATCAGAGTTAGCTTCATCTTCATATATTACCTTCTATTGGCTGTATTTTCAGTAACGTGACATACTGTTAGAAGCAGGTTGTTTATTAATCAGCACATGATGTCATAGTGCTAACCAAGCATCATTAGCCTTTACAACACAACTGCTTCAATACACTTGTTGGACAATGTTTCATTACAGAGTTCACTGTTGATTTGTGTAAGTCGCTGTGTGCTCGTGGTGGAAAATAAATGTAAACAAAGTGGCGTGCCAGAAATGCAATGTGCCATGACATAAGTCCCCTTCAAGGCCAGGCTAATGTTGGTAGTCTGTCTAGTGGACAGAACGTGCAACAACAACACATTCTGATAGTGGCATTGGCGAGGCATGAGTAGTGTAGTGCGTATTAACAGCCTGCATTTGAGCATTAAATATTTGAATATAATTTGAATATTCAAAAAAAATGAAACTCAAATGGTATTATAGAGGAAGATTGACAGCTCGACTTAGTGCTCTATTGAAGATTTTCTTTCATGGCAAAGTCCCACTGTGATGTAGTCTGCAAGTGTAGTTTTATAATTATAACTTGATTATAAAGGACAAGGAAATACGTGTTGAGTATTGTGATCATCAGCTCATCTTGAATGTTAAGTATGCTGTAAGTTGTGCTCTATTCAAGCATGTGTTAGAGTTAACATCACCATTGTAAGTGGTGGGTGGTGATGTTGCAGTGGATATGACACATGCCTTTGGTGTGTGAGACCTGGGGTCAAATCCCACTGCGATACATCACCCAATGTACGCAGGAATTCCAAGTCCGAGTCGCTTTGGATAAAAGTGTCAGCTAAATGACATATAACACTTCTCGCAAACACTCAGAAGGTGAGGATAGCAGGAACAGAAGAGAAAGACGAGGCTATTTACAGGGCGAGGAATGTCTTAATGATCTTACTGAATATTCTGAGATGACATGTTTACAACCCTGTCTCCAGAATGTTCAAAGATTTCTAACAATATCCACTCCTTGTATTTGAATTATGGTTTAATGTTTGTATGGTTATGTTGAGGCATCTCAAAGCACTTGGTTAGGGAAGGATTTTTTAAATATTGACAAAGTCAGAACCCCTGTGTGTAGAAGAAAAGATGTCAATCACCGAATTAATGTATCTCACTAAACTTCCTTTCTCAAAGCCCTATAGTAGACAGTGTGTACTTACTTACCAGTTAATTTTGTCTAACAAGCACTTCCCCCTGATCTAATTACAACTTTATTTTCCCTTTTTCAGCCTGAGAGCTCAAATTTGGTCTCACGTGTTCGGATTATAACAAACTTAAAACAGTGTTTATTTTTTGTCACATTGAAACCTCAGAGAAATAAGCTGGGTGCCTATTTTGCATCTTAAGATACATTTAGAAACGCTGCCAGGCTCCAATTCTTTTTCTGACCTATTTTATTCTATCTTTCAGGATTTTCTATGTGTCTCATGACTCCCAGGATCTGAAGATTTTCAGCTACATCGCCAGAGACGGACAGAGTAATGTCTTCCGCTGCAATGTCTTCAAGTCCAAGAAGAAGGTAAGAAAAGACATCCAGTTTTAAAGCTTTAAATACTTCCAAAATGTTAAATAGAAGCAGAGCCTGAAGGGAGACAAAGAGCTCACTCTGAGTTCAAGTTAGACATCTGGTTTGGCCTGACCCTGACATTATTGAGGAGTCCTCGATCAAGGCATTTAACGCCAACCTGCCCGAATGCAGTAGCTCAGTTACCAACATATGCACTCCGGTCCAACGGATATTCTAAATTCAGGGCGAAGAAGAAGATTGCACAAAGACACTAACGTAAATTTTGAACTGCAGAGACAACAAGAGATTTCTCTCTGTAAGCGTCAATGCCAATATCGCCATGCCAATATCGTCATGCCATTCATGGAACGGGGTGGTTATGATCAAATAACGAGCGGCTCCGCTACCGCAGTGTAATCCGCATCATGTCTGCCTCACGCACACTCCAAAAAGAGAGGGGGAGAGGACTAACGTTACGATGTTGAAATTAATTTGTTTGAGGGGGATTGTTTTTTGGGGCATTTTGGGCAATTATTTTGAAAGGGAAGTTGAAGACATGAAATGGGAGAAGTACGGGAAATGACATGCAGACAAATGACAAATGGCAAATCGGAATCAAACCCTAGGCCGCTGCGGTAAGGCCTGCGCCTTAGTACATGGGGCACACGCTCAAACAAGTGAGCTATCCAAATTAAGTTTTATGTGTATTGATTACATATGTGTATTGTTTTTTTTGTTTTTTTTTATGTGTTGATATGTACATCTTTTAAAACACATATATCTACACTAGTACATTGTATTGTACGTTGTATAATTAATTTTGAATTTCAAACTAATTTCAGACATATTAGGAAATAGAGATCCAGTTTTTCACACTGCTCTTGTGATCAAGAAGGTTATTGAATGTAGTGCATCACACTGTTAGGTACCGGTAGTCGTCGACTTAACAAAGGTTATACTACATATCATAGGAAATAAAAAGACTCACTAGATTTATTATAGCTTTCTTAAGTAAATTAGATTTGCCAAATTGACTGATGGACAGATGATGAGGAACAAAGCGATGGATGTGTATGAAGAAAGTTGACATTTTTGTGGGTTTTTTTATTTCATATTGCATTAGTGAAAGGAGTTGCTATAACCAACTCATCAAATTAAGTTTTCACAGGCTGTTAGTTGTGTATTGTTTGAAGCAGTTTCTCCTCATAAATCAAGTCACTGCCCGAGCCACTTCCTGACAACCTCCAATAAAGACACACCCGGGTGTCGAGCAGCCATAATTCCTCCTGGCACCATAGGCTTGTCATTATTTAAGGTGTGAGGAACAGGTTACAAACCCATCTGGGGTGGACTTGTTGCTGCAGGGCTGAGTGGAGCAGAGAAAGTCAAAATAAGAGTCCAGCAATGTGACAAAGTTAGTTAAATAATGTGCTCCCAGTTTCCACTGTAGCTTCCAAAATATTGCAGGACTTCATGGTTAAGTCAAGGGTGAAGCACACAGTGCCTCATTATCTCTTACACACACACACACACACACACAGGTTTCCAGCTTAATGGCCGCAGGGCTAGTTGTCCCAGAGAATCTTGGTATTCATTGCTTTCCATTTTGTCACACTTTTTGTTGTTGTTGGGTGTTTTCGGCAATATTTTGGTGAACACCATTATGTTTTACAGTTACATCACATTTAAAACTGTCTGGACAGTATTTCTAAACATTTACAAGCTCTAAATACTCTGGGAACCTGTTCTTCTTTGGGCGCTCTGTATGTTAGATTGAGGAGGTTTAAACTGATTCGTCAGTCCATGGTATGTTCAGCTGATATTAACAGTGCTAACCCTAGACTTAGCTTCTGGTTCTGTGGTGAAGTTTGAAGAATAGCTTTCCTAAAGTGACACGTTGCCTGTTAATTCCAGCTTGTTATAGACGGCGTTGCTTGGCACTTGGCACTGAAACAGTAGCCTGTTCCCATTTGCCCACATTTTGATGCTAAGCCTTCTGTTTCTTTAACCAAGACTGCTGATTTCTTCTTTTCTGTGTCTCTTTCTGCCCTTTCGGTTATCGGTCTGGTTGAACCATTGTACAGCGTTTTGTTCTCCAAGTACAAAACAAAATAACATTAGTAAAGAGGACTTTTTGCAATCTAAAAGCATTGTAGACCATTTAGGCATATACTATAGATCCATCTGAGACATCTTCCTACCCAGTCAAGCTTTGGTTGCAGGCAATTCCAAACTTTTGAACGGTAAAGTATGTGGAAAAAAAGCCACATATGAGAAGATGTAGAACATTAAACAAGACAAAAAGAATTTTGAATCTCTTGGCATAATAAAAAAAGAGCGGGCATAAACATCCATTACAAATGTCATCCTAGCAGGCTGTGGTTTTGTGTGTGTGAGTTTCGACGTGTGGAATGCTGTGAGTGTAAGGTGAGCTAGAAGATTAAGCAGACTATATTTCCCTCTTAACTACCAGCAGTGAAAGTTTGGCTGCACTTTAGATCACCATTGCATAAAAAGGCTTTAGTGTCCTATCAATGCTGAGACACTGTGACAGGCTATGTCTCTCTTCCCATTCTAACTCATACTCTCTCACTCTTCCCCCTTCTTCCTCTGATTGACTGTTTAAAGGAAGCTAATGAATGACCTGGCCTTTATTATGTAGAATTGAATTGAGAGTGATGGAGCCAAGACCGGGGAGTGTTCATCTGAATACTGAATGCTGCCTGGGCTGAGAGGTCAGTGCGTGCTTGTGTGTGTGATTGGTGTGTGATTGTGTTTGTGTATAACCCTGTGAAATGATTGTATTTTAGGATGGTTTGTTGGATTGGAAGAGGCCATTTTAAGAGAGAAATAACAGGCAGGGAAGGGTCAGAGTTTCAGAGATGGCAATGTTGGTCTGTGATCCACTGACTTTTCCTCTCGCAACATTACTAGGTTGGTGGTTTTGTGCCTAATACTTTGGTTTATGACCAAAATTCTGCAACATTCATATCATTCTAATCATCCTCAGCTCTACTAAACCAAGGTGGCGATCATGGTAAACATTATACTTGCTAAACAGCAGTATATTAGCATTGAGACTGCCGGATGCGTGCCTGTAGACACACTCATACACACACACACACACACACACACACACACACACACACACACACACTATCCATTCAGAGTTCCCATTTGTACGCAAGAAATATAAAAATCCAGAGGGCAGAATGCCATGAGTCTCCTTATGGTTTTGTCCACTCTTGGGTTAAATTTACAGTCTTGTAGTAGTAGTGCTTTGGCTAGTAAAGCCAGTCCAGCTCTAAAACATATCATGTGACCGTATAATTAGACCCTCTGTCCAATCTTTATCCCAAATCATCACCAATGAGGCAGTAATACCTAACAAGCATGTAGAGAGTCATGCATGAAGATAATAAAACGTTGGATAAAACCTGGTTATGGCTTTTTAAACCTGATAATGGACTACAGCACAACACAGCCCTGTATCGCTGCTAAATGGAAACCTTGCAGCTGGCAGCTGATTTTGTTATTGTTATAATTATACTGATTGGCTGCATGATTTCCATTTCCATTAAGCACTTAACACCAACAGGATTACAATCCTAACCAATAATGGGTTAAAAAAAAATCTGTTTTTGGTCCTTATTTATTTATTTCTATTTATCTGTGGGTTAAAGGATACAGACTAATCTGTTGTCCGCAGCTGGTTGATGAGATGGAGAGAGAGAGTTGTGGTGTTAATTGAGTTCTCTCTCAAACCGTATGCTGTCGTTCAGTATCGACTAATAGCTTTTACAGCCTTGGGCGCAGATGACAAGTTGCATCTTCTGCCTTTGAGAATGATTGCAACGCCAAAATAATAATGAAATGTATTATGAATGATTTTTTTGAAAAATCCTAATTTTCTCCTAGGTAATTACATTGGAAAGTACTGTGAGCTGCAGCATAAATAAAGCCAGTTTCAAGTCATATTTGGTGGTAAACTCGTGTTCTACGTAGGGCTGCAGCTATAAATTGTTTTAGTAATTGAATATTGTACCGATTATTCCATCGATTAATCAACTAATAAGGTAAGAAATACTTAGTAAGAAACTAGTAAACAGCAATAGTAAATATTATATAATATATAAATAAATATATATATATATATATTATTGCTGTTTACTAAAAAATAAAGGAAACCTGTCATTCTATACAAAAGACAGATTTACTTTAGAAAAAGCAACATTTTTTTAGCCAAATTCCATGACCCTTAAAAAAATCCATTCTTGGTGGCCCTTAATGTTAATCTTTTTCACCCCTTCCGCATTGAATATGCAAAATAGCTGTTCACTAAACCAAGGGTAAATGTGACGTTCAAAGCTTACAGGAGGTCCATTCAACGACACTGTTCAAGGGGCCACATTTTCAGAAGCCTAAAACTGAGTAAGGAGAAAGAATAAAGAATGCAGACGGCACCGGCATGGTCCGGTGACATCATTCATGTGCATATTAAGTAGCCACGCTAGGGGGAGGGGCTGGTAGCCCGCAGCAAGTTTCCGAAGATTAGTAGCAAGCTAATAAACAGAGTTGCGTGCTGTAGAGAGCAGACGATGATGTTAGCTTGTGTCGTGGAGGAGTACCCTGGATGTTATCTACAGAGATGATGTAACAGCATGTTAGCAACTTAAAATGATCCCAAACTTCCTGTCGATTTCACTCGCCTGTCTCTTCTCTTAGACCCCTCATAATTTTCGCTGTCTTCCTTCATTTGTAATCTATGCTGTCAGTCTTGTGTCCACAGAAGTGTCAGCCTAGTGTGCTAGTTATAGTCCTCCGTGCCATTTCTGGCACATACTATAAGGTGGAGGAGTGGAGGCTGGGGGTGTGGCCTTGACCAACTGCCACTTTGCTCGTTTGAAAGCCATGATGTCTCTCTCTCATGACATGGGACCTTTTAATATCTTAGCATAGACAATGTATTAACATAGTTGGGCTGGATAAAGCTCCAGAAGATGACTAAGGATCAATTGTTTTATCATTGACATTGAGGACTGCTGATATAAAATGTAAAAAGACATATGGCTATTTCCAGACAGCAATGAAAAGGACTCTCAGCTCAGCTTGTTTAAGATAATTGGATTTAATAGCCTTTCAGCAATTGCTATTGAATATCCATATCTCAACGAAATGATCATTTTGTCTAGAACTTTTTGTCTCACTCTCTCTTTCTTACTCCCTTTCAATCTCATTTATTTATTTTTTTTTACCTCTGTGTCAAGGCTGCCATACTTTTTACTGCGCAAAGAAAAATATCCCACAATAAAACAAGTCATTGCATCTATAGTGTAGGTGGGTTTGTGTGTTTGCTTCAGATTGCCTCTTCCCCAAGTACTCCATACCAGCGGTGTGATATATTGATCATAAGTCAGTGCAGAGATGTAAACAAAGGGTGGAGTCAGTAGCGGCCCTTTTTTATTGGTCATATACAGCTACAGTTTCATTTTTAAAACAAGTACCAGCTCTGTCTCACACACTCCCTGTCCGTCTTAACCCCCAGTGTTCCTCTTGCTGTGGCTCTCTTTACAACGTCCTTATCCAGCCTCTGAACTGGGACAAAAACGTAACCTGCTGCCGGCTCAGTTGTCTGTGCAGCTACACCTGAACCCTTTCTATAATAGTAATCCACTATTGTTTTCTATACCTGCTCCTCCTGTGGACGGATCAACAGTCAATCACAGGGCTGATAGACTTAAGCTGTTTTCTCACATAAACTCCAAACAAGGTCCAAGGGATCAGGTCCCGACATTGTCCAAAGTTACCCTTTCACACATGTAGCACACAACAGGAGATTGTCCATCTCAGATGTGTTACTGGAAATAATTGGTTTAGGTGAAGGGTGGTGCAGGGTAGAGCGTGCAGGAGACAGGACATGATGCTGATTGCACTGTGGAGCCGGTTCATAATTTGGTCATAAACAACCAAGTCTCATTTCTTGTATTCTTTTATTTGATTTAGACGGCGGCCCTTACCTACAGAAGTTCCCAAATCTTGTTGTCTCTAGTTAGACATTTTTATTGTTGTCTTCATGTAAATGGCCTTTCTTCTTCACCCTCAGATGTGTGTTTTCTTCCAGTTTAGTGCGAGCCGATAGAAACGTCATCAGCACGCTTACTCGCTGAATGAACTTTGCAGTAGGGAGCTGGCAGGGTAAAGTCTGTTGGACATTTGTGTTCTCATATATAGTTCTGTGTTTAATGTCTAAATAATTTCAGGTTTTCAGTGCATTTGTAAAAGGGGCTATACAGTACAACATTTATACTCACATTCACACCTATGGCTAATTTAGCATTGCTGCTGTATGTCTTTAAAAGGTGCAAGGAATCTGAAATTGATTTATTTTACATCAATTTCAACACTAATCACCAAAATGTCTTTTGTTATCTGAATGGGTCAATGTACCGCCGCCAACTCTTCATCACTACCCTCCTTTGGACAATGGTTTGCGTGTTAAGAGAGGAAATTAATTAAATGATATTGGCACCAAAATGTAATTCAAAGAAATTCAGGAAAGGAGAAAGAAAATAGAAATAAATAAATAAATGGAAATGGAACTTTTTAATTGGTAATTATTCAACAGATTCTGTGTAGTATAGAGCTAAACTGCAGACTTGAGTCTCTGTTGACAGCCTGATATTAACTTGTAACAGCTGACGCATATGACTATGTTGACTATGTTCACTGAGCTTATGTAGTTCTGCTATATGGATGACATATTGGCTTTTCTTTGTAAACCCCTTTTAACAAAATATACCAAACTTACCTAAATCAGCCATAGAAGAAATTTTACAAGTAAAACATTTGCAATGTTTAGATGTTCGAAAGTAAAGAAGTCAAAGAATCAGATCTACCATTTCATACCTATATTTGACACTAATCTCATTGCTACGGACACATTTCAGTCCGTAGTAAAACACATTTAGGTTTGATACTTATCTCTTGCATGGCGTTGTAATGTACGAATGTGTGTGTCTGTATGATGTGCACAGCCTAGAAAGTGAGCTAATGAGCTTGAAGAGTCAGTGAGGCATCATGACTTTATTTCATCACACTTACTTCATGCTCTCACACTCAAGCATGCTATCCCAGAGCTGGTCATTGATTAGTACTTTTTGGTCTGATTATGTCAGTCTGTGGTGCTCTCATGCACTCAGTGTGATTCCTCCCAGCTCTCCCACTAATTTCATTGAGGCAATCAAACTCAAAGCCCCGGCCGTGCACCAATCATTAGAGTAGTTAGTTGGTGATCAAAAAGTCCAGGTAAGGCAGTTAATGAGAGGAAGCAGAATAAGTAAGTAGTTCTTGCTGTAATCACTTCTTTTCCACACTATACATACCTCATGTGCACATGGATGGATGATGGATGGATGGGTGGGTGGGTGGGTGGATGGATGAATGGAATTGGTATTCTTTTGTTATGGCAGCAGCTAATCCAGGCATTGCACCGAAAAATATATATTAATAGAAAATAAACACCACAAATAATATAAATTAAAACAGCTCAATACAGAATACAAGAAAAACCTTAGCATTCTGTATAATAATTAATCACACAATATAATAGACTAGAATACACTATGAATATTCTAAACTACTTGTACTGAAATATAAATAGAGAATAACATACACTATGTACATTAGGGAGATAGAGTGGGAAATAAATATGTGCAAAATCACCATGTGCAAGGTTATTGAAGGTGCAAAACAGAGTGGAGTGGTTGAGGCAGAAACAACAGAAATGGTTGCTCTGATAGTTATCAGTAGGACAGAGGTGAGGTGTTGTCTTTGGGCAGAAAAGATTTTCTCTATAGGCCCTTGTGTCTGTTAGAGAAGGAGCTCTGCTGTCTGTCCAGTAGATGGTGCAGAGATGATGGATGGGTATGTTTTTGAGGTATGTGGTTAAGAAGAAGAGAATGATTGAATGAGCTAATCAACAGAGGAGAAAGATATAAGCAAGGCTTTAATTAGAAGTAACTCCCATGCCATCCTCTCATTGTTTTTCCTGCTTCTTTCTAGACTGCATTATATTCCCTTTTGTCCCTTATCTTTGCTTGTGCCAAGAGTTTTAAGTGGACTGCGAAACCACCGCTGAGCCTTTGTGGGTAACCTGGGATAAATAATGTATTTTGACTGGGCCCAATTCTATAGCCAGTAAGAGCCACTGTTCTGCTGCAGGGATCCAGCTCACTGGCAGCTTGATGTATAGAGAAGAGAGAGATAAGACAGACAGAGAGGGTACATTTGCTTAGTTGAAGTGACAGAGAGGAAAAGTGATGGGCAGAGCGATAGAGACAGAGAGCTAGACAGAGATGGTGACAGATGTCCAACTTAGGAACTAGTCCGTGTCTTTACATCAGGATATACAGGTTTTTGCGTTTGAGTGACAAATCTTTTACTGGTCTTGTCAGCAGCCAAAATTTGAGATCCGTCGGAGAATTGGCTCTCAGCATAACATGTCTAGATACAGGACAGCCGTCCTGATACAAAGTGAGTAAACTGAGAATGATTTGTGTTTTAGAAGGGACTGTCCATTCAACAATAACTAGATAACACTCAAGACTCTGACAAGGCACATTTATAAGGGACTGACAGTTGCCAACAAGTCCTTTACAAAGCCAACAAACAGGGCCGTTCTCAGTATCTTTAACAAATGACTCGTAATGAGTGTTTTGTGATTTACCACTTCTTTGGTAAAGAAGAGAGCAGATGAAACCATTTGGTTATTGTTAAAGGAATACTGTGGTTAGGGTTATAAGATAGCAGTGTTGGCTTTTGGTGTAAGATGGGATTTGAACCACATGTCAAAGTCGTTTGCTTTGTTGCCCCAGCCTTCTTGAGAAGTAGATGTTCAGACCACACACAGCCCTCCCGGGCGGCCTCTAGCTCACCCAGTAAGAACGATTGCCCCATGCTGGCTGAGTCCTGCAGTTGCCTGGGCTTGAGTCCGACCTGTGGCCCTTTGCTGCGTGTCATACCCCATCTCTCTCCCCCTTTCACGTCTATGCACTGCACCTAATAAATAAAAAGAAACAGCCCTCCCACTAAAAAAAACAAAAAGAGTTGTGTTGGGGGTGTGTTGCTTTATGGACCGGTGAGATAATAAAATATGATCCACAAAGTCCAATTTGAGTAACAGATCCATGAATTTGAAGGTCTATCAAACACTGAAACACTGCACAGCAGTTCACATTATTACAGTGTAGGATTCACAACTCTAGAAAGGTTTCACAGCGGCAGTCCTTTTATTTGGCTTTGTGATGATCACCAGGTAACGCTTGAGATTGCAAAGTAATCCATCAGAAAGGTGCCTCTGGGAGTATTTCATTTCATTAACACCTTGCCGTCATAGTCTTTCCCGTTCAGATGAATATATGATGCAATGGTCTGTCTGAAGGTGGAGGTTTTGTGGCTGCTTTTGCTGCGGGTGGACAGTAGTATAACTCTCATAGCCTCAGGAGTTGGAAAGTATCTGAAGAGTGTAAACATTTTTCATCATTTTAACAGGTTTTTATCACAGAGCAAGACATGTTCTTATGATTGACTCTGATCTAGTTTTCAGTCACATAAAGAATGTAACCAACGTCAGCACAGCAGCACTCTGTCAGGACCAAACGTCAAAGCTGTTCTTTCTCATAGTGAAACAGCATGTGCATTAACTGCTATAATGCTTTAGTCTCCAGTGTCCTCAAATAGAGTGGAACTGGAACAAAGAACTAAGCTCAACTCACTGCTTAATCACATCGTTGCTGTCTTTAAATCCCTGCACTGGCTGTGAGTTGGCTGTGAGGATATATTTTTAAGATCCTGGTAATATAAATTTAGTCTCACACTTGACTTTATACTTAACATGCTTCAAAGTTATGTACCTGACCTCTGTCATGCCCTCTCATCCACAGACGCTCTGCTGCTGCTTAAGCCAAGAACACACCGCTGTGGTTTTGCTGTGTTTGATTACCTACTGAAACTAGCTTGACACATTTGCTCGCGGCTCATGAGAAAAAAGAGACACCGAAACTGATTGCCAAAACTGATTGCCGAAACTGAATCACAAAACTGATTGCCGAATCTAATTGCCAAAACGATTGCTTAGCACGTGGGCTGGCACGGTCGCTTCGCTTCTGACCGCAGCTGGTATGAACTGACAGATTAGATAACAAGGGCGCCGGAATAAAAAAAACAATCCGCTTCATGGGGCTTCACTGCACTTGCGCGTCCAGTGTATTTTTGCCATTACTGCACCAAAGATTAAATACTGTGGTGAAGCTGCCTGCTGCAGTTTTGAACAAAAGCCTGATGAAGATACATTTTTGTTTTTTTTACTACTTCCCACCTGATTTCTGTTCAATTTAAAAATCTGACCTATTTTCTAAAGTGTTCCCGCTTCCTCTGTGTAGTGTATTAATTCAGTATTTCCCCATTGACATTCTCTGTGTAAAGTTGACTTGTTCCAGACCTCTCTATTAAAGCCCACTGCTGGGTTTGTGCTCAATGGCAGGTGTTTTCCTAGTTGGATGGTAGGTGGGTTTAAGACTGAGCGTGCCAGCTTCTTCATCAATCTGGATGTGATGGGTGCAGATGAACAGGTTATTTTAATTCTCGATCAATCCGTCAATTATTTTCTCCATTAATTGTGTCGTTGTCTGGTCTATAAAATGTCACAAAATAGGGAGAAATGCCAATCACTGTCTCCCAATGCCCAAGATGATGTCCATACATGTCTTGTTTTGTGCACAACTTAAAGTTATTCAGTTTAATGTCATAAAAGAGTCAATAAACCATACCACCAAACCAAAATACTCACATTTAAGAATCTGGATTCAGAGAGTTTGTTAGATTTATTGTTGGATTAATCGGTTAGTCTTTGCAACTATATGACAGATGTTAGGTTATCTGCTCTGAGGTTACTGAAAAGTTACATTTTGGGCTTTTGGCAGTCAAATCTTTTTAAGGGACTAATTAAGATTAAGAGTCAGGTGGCTGAGGGGAAGAAAGAAAGCCACTCTGTGCCCAGCATAGTGTTTGATTGTGTGTTTCCCAATCAGTGAGTCAGGGGAGCCCAAGCCTTTGGTGTTTTCACTGTGTACAATTACACCAGCATCTGTTATCATCCCCTGTTTAACTGCCTCTAGAAAACATCTTCAAAGGAAAACACATGCGTTTGCTGTCATGCTGAGCACCAGCATGGGGTGAAAAGACATGAACAAGAAGGAGACAGGGGGGTGATTAATGGATGGAGGTAATGGAGAAGAAGAGAACAAAACAGGGTTAGGGTTTGCATGTTGGCATCTCTGACCACTCACCAGAAACAAGAAAGGGCAACGTTGTTTTGTGTATTTTTTAAATTGACTTGGTTTATTTTGTTTTTGTGTCAGCTGACGCCTATTTTGCCGTTTCTATTGCCTTTAACTGCAATCTGCTCTCTTAAAGGACCCATGACATGGTGCTCTTTGGATGCTTTATATAGACCTTACCGGTCCCCTAATACCATATCTTAGTGTCTTTCCCAAAATTCAGCCTTGGTTTAGAATTACAGCCACTAGAGCCAGTTCCACAATGAGCTTTCCTTAGTATATGTCATTTCTGAGTCTGTAGCTATTGGGGGGGGGGGGAGCAGATAAAGGGGTGGTGATCTGGCCCCTAATGACCTCATAAGGGGCAAGATACCAGATCGGCCCATCTGAGCTTTCATTTTCTCAAAGGCAGAGCAGGATACCCAGGGCTCGGTTTACACCTATCATCATTTCAAGCCACCAGGCAGGACCATAGGCAGGCTGGGGGAACTCATATTAATGTTAAAAGACATTTTTATGCAACAGGACCTTTAATGTTTCTTAAAATCTGGTAGAGTCTTGTCTGTTTCAGGATATTATTATGCATTACAAGAAAAAAAAAAGTTTTTTGGAGACTTTCTCCATTATCAAATACTCATGTTAATGTCTTCTTCAGTTCAGAAACACAACACTGACTCGCTGTAATGTATTTGGCGTTTGAAGGTGTGTAAGGTTACGGATTGCAGCTTTGATGGTCTGAAATAGTTCTGTCTGTTACAGTAGCTACACAGATCAGTTGATAGCTCAAAGATTGTGCTCGTGGCCATTGCTGCAACTAATTATTATTTCAATAACCATTAAATGGTTGAATTTAAACACCCAGTTATGCATTTGGGCATAATCATCATCACATCAGGAATGCATTCTTGATTACCATTCCTTCCTAGATTGTGATAATAATCTAGTGAAACGTAAGTGGTTTTGGAGGTTTGATGATAGAAGCATGGCCTTTGGTAAGATTTCAATGAGTTTGGACCCCATCCAGCTTTTAGAAGGGACCACATGCTGTGTGATTTTAGTGATGTGACTAAACACTACAAAGTATAGGCCACAAAGGCAGTTTAGTCATCGTTGGTAGTAGCTGTTGCTCTAAAGCTAAAATTATACTTTCCATGTGTGTGAGTGTGCGAGGATTAGTTGTTGTTGTTGCTCATTCTCCTCTTATTTTGAAAGTGTTGCAAAATCCTAACCGTAGTGGCTAAAAAGTTCTTAATTGGGAGTTGTACGACAATGTAAAGCACAGTGCTGTTAGACTTCCCTATTAAATTACATATGCAAGTTTTATCTACAAAGAATTATGGTATTCTTCACAATTTATTTTTGGCCCATGGTCTTTAATTCAGATATATTTTGGCCCTACATATGAAAGAATTTGGATACCTCTGGGATAAACCTCTGGCCTCTGCGCCTGTGGGGTCCGTGTATGCATCCGGAGTATAATGGAGCCTTAAGGGTCAGTATGGTATGGTACAAGTTTTTGAGATCTGGACATAAATTCCTTTTGCTGACAAAGTGCTTTGTCTCTATGGAAACAACATCAGCACTAAATGAAGCTGAAGCAGCATGCTTTGATAGAAAAATAAAATAATAATAACAAATTACACTGTGAGTACAGTAAGGCTGAAGCCACACCCACCACTGTACAGAAAGTGAATACGGTTGGAGTTTTTCTGACCTGCAAAACCCTCCGTGGAGTGAAGACATGGCCCAGCAACTCAGAATCTGCCAAAACCAGTTTAAGTTATTAATTTAATAGGAAACCCAGATGTGCCTAATAAATTATATTTCTCATTTGATACTAAGCCTGGGGTAATTTTCTGATACTGAGACTTCACACTGGTCCAGAGTTGATAACCTGGACTAGGATGTACTGGTTGACTACATCTCTTCTGCTCATTCAGTTTATGAAGCGTGCTGTGTAGAGGCTAGGGTTCAGTGCTTCAATATGCCATTTTTTCTGCCTCCACACCTCTCTGATCTGACATGTCAGACAACCTAAGTCACCTAAGTTGTTTTTACTTGACCTGCCTTTTCAGAGCAGGGCGGAAATACATAATCAGACGCATCCAGTTCTTTGCACCTGAGGACAAAGTAAGGATCCAATCAGAAACATTAAACACAGACTTAATTGTGTAATATCATCAAGTGACGTTGTGGGACTCTGTGACCTATACAGATCATTTGAAACTCTTATTCCCTGCCTATTGTGTCTGTTTGAAACAAAATACACATTACTGATGAAAATCTACTTTAGTGGAAAGAACATCAGTACATCTAGACTTCAATATATTATGGAAAAATCCCCTGGCGCGTTAGAAGTGATGGCTCTGTTTGGTTTGAAAGAACTGGGTCACAGGATAACAAAGAAAACAACAAAAACTTAAGACTTAAACTTAGAAATATTAAAGGGAAAAAAAACAAACAATCACAATACTCCAAGGTTTAAACTTTTTTTAAAAAGTCACAATAGTTGTGTTCTGAGAATTATAACTATTTCTTTTTTTCTCTCTCTCTCCCCATCCACCCAGAGCCAGGCCATGCGTATCGTTCGGACAGTGGGCCAGGCGTTCGAGGTTTGTCATAAACTGAGTCTGCAGCACACACAGCAGAACGCAGACGGACAGGAGGACTGCCACAGCGAAAAGAACGGCAACGACTCCTCTTTCACAGGTACACAAACACAAAGATCAACATGCACCTGCTACATTGTCAGCAACCCACTTTAAGTGGCCTGTAGGGTCTGTAAATGTTCAGCAATGCTGCTCTGCTCTCAGGGAGTTATAGAAAATCATGTTGGTTCGCTTCTCTTTTATCTGATGTTGGGATGCTGTCCTTACTGCTTGTTCACTTCTAAGTTAATACTTTAGAAGAATCAGAAGCTTGAATGTTTCATGCAGGAATTTGGAATTGTAATCAAAAGTTGTTGCTGTACTGGAG
This sequence comes from Percina caprodes, assembly GCA_013375575.1. Classification (NCBI taxonomy): domain Eukaryota; kingdom Metazoa; phylum Chordata; class Actinopteri; order Perciformes; family Percidae; genus Percina; species Percina caprodes. The sequence goes on from JABXJD010000044.1 coordinate 1,413,373, forward strand.
AAGCTCCTTGAAGGTTGGTGAAGTGAAGTCAATGTTGAATAGAAAGAATGAAAAACAGGTACAAAGTATCTTCATTTTGTTGTTACACCTCGATCCAAGGTTGTTCTGGTATTCCTGCAGTATCACTGAACACTGATGCACGTTTCAGAGGGGCATCTCTTGATTCAAGAGATGTTAACGCAACAGGACACACTGATGCTTACATGCAATAGAGAAAATACACAAGCAGGCAGATGTGTGGGTGGAGTTGATGTAACGGTTCCGGGTTCAGTATGTTATAGTGCAGATAGGGTCTTAAATAAAGAACAAATTAATAAAGTGTCTGAAAACAAGACTCCAGGATCTGTTTTGAAAAGAAATGAAAAAATAACCATATCAAACATACCAGACTGTAGTTTCTTTACAGAATATGGATAGGTTTTCTGGATTCAGACAGAAAGGAAGGTGAAGCCAGGATCCATTCGTCCCTGTGTAAGGAAGGTTTCAGCCGAGTAGTCTTGCAGAGCATACCTTACCCCTTTAGAAAGATAAACAAACAAGGAAGGAATGAATGGTATTTTTAGTATCAACAAGGCTGTGCTAAAAAATTGACCAAACACACAGTCATATGCTGTCAGATAGCACAAACAGATTGTATTGTATACACACACACAGATACAGAAGGGCCTGTTCCTGCTTGCATTGTGCCCAAGTTGGCAAGCAGGAGAGGCCAATGAAGTGAATGTCATGGATGAGTCAACACAAAGAAAGAAGGCAGCACACAGCAACACTGGCCGGCTGAGCTGCCTTTATCCGCTGCCTTGTGCCTGGCCAGGATGGGCTTCACTGCAGCCCAGGGACACGTGGCTCTGAGAGGGGTCTGAGAGGACAGACACGCGGATTCAGCAGTTGGAAGGGTCCACGATCGGAACTCTTTCACACCCTCGTTCCAGCCATTACAGCCCCCTCGAAATGAGAGTGGCAGGCCGAGGTACCGTTATCTACACATCCCCTTCCAGCCCTCCAGAGACAAGCTCTCTTTCACATGTTGATGAGCCCAGTGATCACCCACACACTATAACTGTACATCCACACATAATGGAAGAGCACCACACGCATACAAACTCAGGCCTGCACACACACTCACACACTCGCTGTCATGCTGTGTTAAGCAGCACAAGAGCCGTCATGCACAGCCAATGAGCTTATCTCAAGAACTAATTATCGTGGCAAAGAAGGGAAAAGGGAAAAAAGAGTGGATGATATCGGATTAGAGAAAGGGAAAGCTGGAAGAAAACACGGATAGTGAAGGGGAGGAGGAAGAAGAGATGAATATTAGAGAAAAAAGGGAACTTGGGATCATGGAGGATGGGAGTGAGTAAAGAAAATATCAAATATGGAAGGGACTTTGAGAGGAGGAGATGAGAATTGAGTTGAATCTACAGAGAAAATGTGTTTTGTTCTCAGAAATACTTTTCTGTGCAGAGTTTCTGAACAATTGTACAAAGTGCTGTAACATCAAGTGAACAGTTTAATCAAATGAACAACAAATAACTGCTTAAAAATGGCTTAAATGCCACGAGTTTAAATGAGGCAGATCATTTTACTTATATTGTTATTGCTTATTTGGCCATCCATGCATCGGAAAGGCCTAGTCGGAAAAACAAGTCAGACAGGTTGCATATTGGCATAAAAGATTACATTACATGTCATTTAGCTGACGCTTTCATCCAAAGTGACTTACAGTTGCTGGATATCAGAGGTTGCACGCCTCTGGAGCAACCAGGGGTTAAGTGCCTTGCTCAGGGACACATTGGTTGATGTATCGCAATGGGAATTGAACCTATGTCAAATCCACTGCACCATCACAACCCTACTATATTGCTCATCTATATATACTATATATAGATATAACATAACATATAACATTATTATTTTGACCTTTGCTGCATGCCATTCCCCTCTCTCTTCCTGTGTTTCCTGGTTATCTCCACTACTAATTTTTGAATAAAGGAAAATATATAAAAACTATAAATCCACTAATGAAGGACCAACAGCAATTACAATATATGTGAAAACACATAACTTACTGTATACATGTAAAGTCTGTTGTCAAAAATACCTCATATCATTCATAATGGCTCCAGGGTTTAACCAAAACAAAACCATTAGATAACTTGTTCAGTTGGATATATTTTGATATGTGTCTCCATACAAGGAACTGTGTCATTTTTTTCTCGCTGAATTAATGACAACTTTAACCAAGGATAGCAAGTGAGGGCAGAGAAGGGGTGAAGTTGGAGAGGAACGGGAAGAGGAGGATCGAGGAAGACAACAATGAGGAAAACATGTTAGCAACAGAGGGCTGGAGGAAGGACGGGACGGCACTGACAGCTGGGTAGAAAGTAGGAGGAAGAGATAGAGGAGGAGAGCTGGCAGCAAGTAATCAAGCACAAGTTTTAAGTGGAGGGGGAGGACAGCACTAAGAACAGGGTGCACAAAAGGAAAAAGGAGAGTATGCATGGAAGAAGAGGGGTGAGGATGTGGGATGGATAGTGAAGGGGAGGATACAGAGGAAGAGGACACTGCAGCAGTAAAGATGAAAGACGGGAAGGAAAGGATACAAGTAGCCGATGCAAGCAGAAATGTACGTTGAACACTCAAACAGATCCGAAGTGAGTTAATCTGAGCTGAGGTTTGTCAAAATGTGTGTCAAAACCAATCCAATACACATGACGCAGTTAAAAAATTTGACCTACTTTTTCATTTATCTTATTACTAGATGCTATTGCAAGTTACAGTCAAGTTGAAGAGATTATTCCAAATAGAGTAAGGCACTGGATAACAAAAGACAAAAATAATATCTATAAAGATATTGATCTTTTCTTCTAACTCTGGCCAAGAAACCAGATAAGCATACAGTATTTCTCAATTTCAAGCTGTTCCTAATGTTTTTTTACATGAACTTGGTATTATCTGAGGCGCCTGGGTTGCTCAGCTGGATGAGCGTGCGCCCATAGGTTTATTCCGCGGCCGCAGGTTTTGACTACGCCTTGCGGTCCTTTGCTGCATGTCATTCCCCCTCTCTCTCCGCTTTCATGTTTTCAGCAGTCCTCTAAATAAAGGCCTAAAATACCCAAAAAATAATCTTAAAAAAACTAAACTTGGCACAACCTTACTATTTTGGGTGAGAATACTGACCTGTAGTTAGTTGCTCTGTATTTTAATCTAAATTTAAGATTGTTTTTGTTCCATAAAGAAGTGCAAAGAAAGTGAGTTATCATATCCATATTTTTTTATTAGATGATTGCTTTTTAATGAAACTTGCTGTGGGGAGAGACAGCCTTGAGTGAATGTTAGTAACTGCCATGTATTCTGTCTAGAAATAGCTTTGCCACTTGTGTGAACATGATCCCAATGGCTACAATTGCAATCATACAGTATATTTCTAGTCTAGTCAGGAAGCAAATGCCGTTTTCAATAACTAATGCATACGCACGGCATGCATAGTTATTGAGATAGTTATTGCCCGGTAAAGGGTAAAACAGTAACAAGCATCACAACTAGAACAATAGCACTTACATTTTCCTGTTTATTCAATTGAATGGAGATTGTGTGAGGATATGAGACACAACCTCAGGCTTTGTAGCCAGGTGGAAGAACCGTTCCAACTGTGACAACAAGCATTAGAGTAGTTTTCTGTTGAATTTCCTGGTGGGCAAATCAAAATGAAATAGTAATATATTCAAGAAAATTCAGACTGCTGAAGGCATCAGTTAGTGGAATCAGCATGGGACCTCTTGCTAGAATTTAGACTTTTTTGGTGTTTGTTTTGGTCTTTTTTGGTGCGTTATTGGAATATTTAAAAAATGTTGACTAAATGTGTGTTTTAATAAATTGAATTGGGTAGTTTCCTTTACTAAAAATAATCCAAGAAATCTTGTTGTAACACACAAGTGTGGAGTACAGAGGGAGAACAGGAGTTTTGTTGCAGTCTACATTGATTTTGTCTCAGACATGTGGCAATATTGTTGATCTCCATTGTTAATGACTTCTGCTACGGCAAAAACACGGTCTGTATCCAATCTGGTCCAATTTGTCCCATTAAAAATGTATTAACAGTAATGAGAGCAATATTTAAAAACTGAAAACGCAATATGGAAACGCTCATGAAACAAGAGCGTGCTGGTTTGTATTTGCATTGTTCATAGCTCATAAGACTTGTACCTCTGAACAATTTAAACATACATTTAATCATAATCATGCATATAGTATGCTGCGGTTCTATGGATAATGTTTCTTACAAGCTTTGCTGCTTGCTCCTGCCTCTGCTTGCATATTTTTGCTGATAATCTTGCTTTTCCTCTGAGAGAAACTATGAGCAACGGCTCTTGGATATTTATAAATCATTGGACTATACATTTTTGGTAGCCATAGTAGGCTATTGCCATATTTTAACATTTTTCTGCCTGAGCGTGGCCTACCAATAGCTCAAGCCTGTCCTACAGTGACTGCAGCTAAAGCTAATTAGCAGCAAGATGCCTCCTTTTCCGTGGATGACTACTACAAACTCCTTCAGAAGATTGCACTTCTGAAACCAAGGTTCACCTATTAGAAGTGAACGTGGAAGTGAACAGATCTTGTGGAAATGACACCACTTTACCATGGACCCAAAACAATGGACAAAAGCATGCTAACACACGGCTAATTAGCACCAAGAAGACTACAAAGAAACAGGAGGGCAGTGGAGCGGGTAATAAATCAACAAGTGGTAGTCCTCCCTGGAACTCGGCTGGTGCGAAGCCTAAGAGTAAATCATTTTCCTGGGAAATGGGAGGACGACTAACGGGCAGGGCACAGCGCCCTGAGATCTGTGATACGACCGGCTGGCCTGCATTATCATCCCAGCAGAGCGCCTCTTCAACCCCTGTACCTAGTCGGACACAGCCGTGGACAGCTGCAAAAGGGAAAATAAGCAACAAAATGCCTCCCCAACAACTTTGTTTGCAACAAGATAACAGATATGCTCCTCTGCTGCTGGACGATGGACAGCCATCTGATGACCGGGATTGCGTCTCATCGCCACACAGCAGGGTAAGGACCAAGAGCAATTCAAAAGTAAAAGCTAACAACTGGGCCTCAAACCCTGATTGTGGGTGACTCTGCTGTAAAAGATTTAAAAAACAGTAAAAACACCAAAATACTCTGTTTTCCCAAAGACACTGTGTCTGACTTGACCCAAAGAATCCCAGATATCATGGCAGAACACCCAACTGTGAAGAACATTATACTACATATAGGGTCACATGATGTTGTAAAGCAACAGTCTGAATTGCAGAAACTGGACTTTATGGAACTGCTAAACAAAGTCAGCTCTTTAAACGCAGATGTGTTTATCAGTGGGCCTATACCGCCAGTGAGAAGAGGAGCCGAGAGATTCAGCCGACTGTTGGCACTAAACAAATGGCTGTCAACTCAATGTATTGTCCATTCTCTGCAGTTCATTGACAATTTTAACATTTTCTGGGAGCGCTTACATCTTTTAAAGCAGATGGACTTTTCCTTAACAGGCCAGGAGTAAAGCTGTTCACCTCTAACCTACTTTACTCTCTACGCTACACTGCTCCCCCCGTCAAGGACACAAGACCAGACCAATCTAAACAAGAGGAAAATAAAACAAAGTGCGGCAGTGATTCACCACAGCCCCCACCTGTGCACAGATTTGACCGTGGGAGACCAGACAGCAGAGATACGGAACCCCAACTCTCCTTTTCACCCGTCCAGCACCCCTCAAACCCCCCTACCAGCCCCGAATCCCTTGAGGAGCCATCGCTATCTCCACGCACTCTTTCCCCTCTTTCCCCTACCCACATGTTGGAGTTCACTGACCAGATGAAGCAGCTGGTAGATGTTGGAACCAAATTTACCCCCCTTCCTTCACCCATGACTCAACCCCGGACAAAAGTAAAACGCCAGGCACCTCTGCCCGATAAGGACGCTTGTGTGCAAAATCCAGCAAGCAAAAACTGATATGTGCCGGGCCTAGGCTCCAGGACTAGTGACACTCATGACTTTTTCAAAGACAAGCCCGGGCCCTGTGTTTTCAATTCTTCCTCAATTTATGTTGTGATAGGCAATAGAAAAATGATGGTGAATAAGCACTTAACTGCAAACTTAGCAAATTTAGCATCCATTCCTCGTCAGCCACAGCCTGTTACAAAAAATGAGAACACACTAACACTAGCTTTACTAAACATCAGGTCTTTGGCAGGAAAATCCTTTTTAATTAATGATTTTATTATTAATCACAATCTAGATTTTATGTTTTTAACTGAGACCTGGTTAGACCATAATAACAGCGCTGCTGTTCTCATCGAGTCAGCTCCCTAACTTCAGTTTTATGAGCGAGAATAGAGTGAATAAGAAAGGAGGTGGAGTTGCCATTTTGTTTAATGACTCATTCCACTGTACGCAAATATGTTATGGAAATTTTGCTTCTTTTGAATATGTGGTTCTACAGTTGAGATCGTCCCCTCAAGCAATATTTCTAAATATCTATAGGCCACCTAAATATTGTGCAACCTTTATTGATGACTTCACTGAACTGCTGTCTATAATCTGCATTAACTTTGATTGTGTAATCATTGTGGGTGATTTTAACATTCATGTTGACAACCCCAGGACAGGGGACCAAAGAACTGTGTTGTGTTTTTGAGAACTATGGACTGACTCAGCATGTGACAGAGCCCACGCACAATAAGGGGCACACTCTGGACTTGATTGTCTCCAAGGGTCTGAATATTTCCAAGGTTGTGGTGACTGACGTTGCTCTGTCTGATCATTCCTGTGTTTTCTTTAACGGCTCTATCTCTGTGCCCAAAAGTGTCCAAACAAAGATAATCAGAAAACGGTATATCACTGAAAACACCAGTGAAACATTTACTCAGCTTTTCTCCGCCGCACCCGCCCCCCCTGGGCTCTCAGTCACTGAGCTTGTAGATCATTTCAACTGTAAAATTACAAATGTTATTGATGCCATTGCTCCCACTAAGGTCAAAGTTGTCTCTTGTAAGGAAAGGTCTCCATGGAGAAATGTCCCACTGGTGAGAACAGAAAAAAGAAAGTGTCGAAAAGCTGAACGAAGGTGGCGAAAAACAAATCTCCTGGTCCATTATAACACCTATAAAGAGAGACTTCGCATTTATAATTTGGAACTGAGGAATGCAAGGCGGTCCTTCTTCTCTGATATTATCTCTAGAAACAATAATAATTCACGTGCTTTGTTTGCTACTGTCGATAGGTTAACAAACCCTCCAGTACCAGTAGCATCTGAACTTTTATCTTCCAAGGCCTGCAATGACTTTGCCTCCTTCTTCAAAGAAAAATTCAAAAGATTAGACAAACAGTTAGTGCCTCCATATCAAGTACAGGATGTGTGTTGTCACAGTGTTCAAGCAGAACTAGTTCCAATATGACTGAGTTTCATGCGATCAACCATAAAAACCTGGAGGACATTATACAACATCTGAAAACTTCCTCCTGTTGCCTTGATATTCTACCAACGGGTGTTTTCAAAAATGTCTTGAATTGTTTGTCTTCTGATCTTCTACAGATTGTGAACACATCTCTTCTTTCAGGAATCTTTCCACAGGCCTTGAAAACTGCAGTAATCAAGCCACTCTTAAAAAGAACAATCTAGACACATCCCTAATGAGCAACTATAGGCCAATATCAAACCTTCCGTTCTTAAGTAAAATCATTGAAAAAGCAGTTTTTCAACAACTCAATTATTTCTTGTCACTAAACAACAGCTTTGATACCTTTCAGTCGGGCTTCCGACCACACCACAACACTGAGACGGCTCTCGTTAAGGTCTTTAATGACATCCACCTTAACACAGATAATGGCAAAATTTCAGTCTTAGTATTACTTGATCTCAGTGCTGCATTTGACACGGTCGACCACGACATATTACTAGACCGATTGGAAAACTGGGTTGGTCTTTCTGGCTCAGTACTAAACTGGTTTGAATCTTACTTACAGAATAGGGATTACTTTGTGTCAATAGGTAATTATACATCTGAGCGTACAAATATGACGTGTGGAGTTCCCAAGGCTCCATTCTGGGGCCTCTTCTGTTTAACATCTACATGCTTCCACTGGCTCAGATTATGGAAAACAACAAAATAAGTTACCATAGTTATGCGGATGACACACAAATTTACATAACCTTATCGCGAGACTATAGTCCAATACAAAAACTGACTAAGTGTATTGAACAAATTAACGGCTGGATGTGCCAAAACTTTCTGAAATTAAATGAGGGAAAAACTGAGGTGGTTGTTTTGGAGCAAAGAGGAAAGATTAAAAGTTTGCGCTCAGCTTCAAACAACAATGTTAAAAACAACAGACAAAGCCAGAAATCTTGGTGTAATCATGGACTCTGACCTGAATTTTAACAGCCATATAAAGACAATTACAAAGTCAGCCTATTATCACCTTAAGAATATATCAAGGGTTAAAGGACTTATGTGTCAACAGGATTTGGAAAAACTTGTCCATGCTTTCATCTTCAGTAGACTTGACTACTGTAACGGGTCTTTACAGGTCTCCCTAAAAATCAATCAGACAGCTGCAGCTGATTCAGAACGCTGCTGCTCGAGTCCTCACTAAGACCAAGAAACTGGATCACATCACTCCAGTTCTGAAGTCCTTACACTGGCTTCCTGTGCCCCAAAGAATTGATTTCAAAGTTCTTTTGCTAGTTTATAAATCACTAAACGGTTTAGGGCCAAAATACATTTCTGATCTGCTAGTACACTATGACCCCCCCAGACCTCTAAGGTCATCTGGGACAGGTCTACTGTCTGTTCCTAGAGTCAGAACTAAACAGGGAAGCAGCGTTCAGTTTCTATGCTCCTCATATCTGGAATAAACTCCCAGAAACCTGCAGGTCTGCTGCTACTCTTAGCTCTTTTAAATCAATGCTGAAGACCTTTCTTTTCGATGTTGCCTTTCTTTAAATTATGTTCATTTCTTTCTTTTATACTGCACTGTAACTTTTATTCTTGTGTTTTATTTGTTTTTATATATATATATATATATATATATATATATATATATTTTTTAAACTGTTTCTTCTGTGTTTTATCGGTTTTATTTTCTTTTAACTGTTTTTGTGTAAAGCACTTTGAATTGCCCTGTTGCTGAAATGTGCTATATAAATAAAGCTGCCTTGCCTTGCCTTGCCTTACTTAAATGTATTCATGTGTGTCCGCCCATGTCTGTGTGTGTGTGTGCTTGTGGCCATGCTCATGCCTACATGTGTGTATGCAGGCGTGCGTGCTCATCCACCTGTATGTGTGTGTACTTTCCTCGGCTCAGCTCGGGAGCTAACGGGCACGGAGAAGACGCCGACCGTCGCCGAGGAGACGGACATCGATGCGGAGGAGGTGAGCCAGGTGTCGGCCGCAGAGGAGTTAAACCTCAACAGAGGGGTGACTGATCTGGACGCCACAGCCAAGACAGCTAACCTGAACAGTGTAGAGAGCAAGGTAAAGAGTGTGTGTGTGTGTGTGTGTGTGTGTGTGTGTGTGTGTGTGTGTGTGTGTGTGTGTGTGTGTGTGTGTGTGTCTGTGTCTGTGTCTGTGTCTGTGTCTGTGTGTGTGTGTGTGTGTCTGTGTGCGTGCGCGTGTAGCTGCGCGTACATTAACTATATGTTTTCTTTTCAGTATTTTTCTTTTATTTTTAATTTCCCACATTTGTCACTCTTTAACAGCTTGACAGATTAAATGGGATATGTGCAGGGATAAGTGGGTTAAGGTTACATGGAACAAGATGTGTGTGTCGACATGCCTTTACGTTAGTGCGTATGTATTTTATTACACAACCGTATGTGTGCATGTGCAACAGTCACTCAATTTCACACTTGCAGAACTATTTAAACTGCAGAATGCACTTCTGTTCCATTTTTGTTGGGATGCGCAGTAGCTATGTAAGGACTACTAGCCAGTCAGAATCAGAGGATGAGGCGTGCTACGCTAGCAGCTATGCGAGCATTGTAACGTCCGTCACTGAAGTAAAGGCTGGACTACAACAGAGCTGTTCGGGGCAGTTCGTGAACAGTGTTTTCTGTTGGACATGGTAAGTCCCTTTGGTTGAACTCTGGGCTTTTTCCCTTTGTAAACCTATAACATGCACACAAAAAGATATAACACAATTAAGGAAAGGGGAAAAGCCAAAAAGCATAAAATGAGCACTTTAATTGGCTGTCAATTTGTTAATCAAAGTTTGAAGCTCACCAAAAAACATTTATTTGTCTAGACATGCACTTGACATATTTAATGAAAATAAGACACTGTAGGAGTTTAAGGGGATTGAATGGTTGTTTTATTTAAGATTATTTTTGGGGCTTTTTCCTTTATTAGATGGTGATAGTGGATAGTCAGGAAAGGTGAGAGAGAGATGGGGGATGACACACAGCAAACTGTGTGAGCTAGAGGTTGCCCCGGGGATTGACTGCTTCTAAAGTGTTCTTTTAATATGTAAGGAGCACTGACTTTCCTGCAGCTCATCATGCAGCCAACGTCAACAAGGGCATAACAATAAAGATTGGCGGTGCCCTAGAAGGAAAGAAAGGGCCACGAAAGGACAGCTTTAAAAACATGTCTGTCTGCGCATAAAAATCTAGAGTCAGTTCACGTTAAGGTTAGGATACCTGGCTGGAAATGAAATGTCTGTTCCATCACTTTGGATCAGGCTGACCCCTGAGTGTGACAGAGGATATCCATCCATCCATCCATCCATCCATCCATCCATCCATCCATCCATCCATCCATCCATCTTCGTTCCTCTTATCCGGTATTGGGTTGAGGGGGCAGCAGCTCCAGTAGGGGATCCCAAACTTCCCTTTCCCGAGCCACATTAACCAGCTCCGACTACGGGATCCCGGCGTTCCCAGGCCAGGTTGGAGATACAATCCCTCCACCTAGGCCTGGGTCTTCCCCGAGGCCTCCTCCCAGCTGGACGTGCCTGGAACACCTCCATAGGGAGGAATCTGGTACGGATGCCTCAGAACCACCTCAACTGGCTCCTTTTGATGCGAAGCAGCAGCGGCTCTACTCCGAGCTCCTCACAGATGACTGTGCTTCTCACCTCTAAGGGAGACACCAGCCCCCCTCCTGAGGAAACCCATTTTGGCCGCTTGTACCCTGGACAGAGGATATCCAAAGCTTTCACATTGTCTAGTTTTATATCTTTGAGGATCCTTGAATCCTGAAATGAAAAAAAGTATTTTCACTTTGATTTTAATAGACATGTCCATATTAACCACCAGTAAAATCTGGGTTAGTGTGTGGCATGTGTATAGAAAAAGCTCCCACTACTTGGTTTCTATTCAGGAGCTCTCAGAAGTATGTGGAACTCCAAGACTACTACGCTAGTCATCCAGTTTACGTGTTTATGTTTGTGCGGTCTCATAGTGTTGGATTTGATACAGCTCAGTCAGACTGTCTGCTCTCCGGCCTGTGGAAAGCCCCCACCAGCAGTCTATTTATAGCCAGAGAAATGTCCTGTCTGGAAGTGTGTGAGCATGGCTGCCTGGCTCGGCTGGCAGAGCAGCGTTGAAGCTGTTGTTTACTGGGATCTACAGCAGTATGCAGGGGTGTAATAGAATTTTTGATCGAGATATTGCTGGGAGGACGACACTGCATGATAAGGGCAGAGTGTGGGGTGCGTGGCGTGATGTTTATTACACTTCTATTTGCCTAGAGACTTCGGGCTCTGCATCAAGTGTACAGCAATGGTGTAGTGTATGATAATCATTTTATTTATGTTTTTGTTTGGTACTACTTCCCACCGCCTGACTTTGCTTAGTGAGGTAGTGGACGGGGATAGAGGGAGGGTATTAGAAAAAATTATTCTTGGAGTCACTGTTGGAATCAAACAGGTAGGTATTCTTTTAATCCCGCAAGATGGAGCAGTTGTATGGAAACAACTCATACAGTGTCTCTCATCAAATGCTCAAAGGCTTAGTCCTCTGAGCCTACTTTTATTGACAGTGGGAGTGCTTGATTCCTGCCATGCACAATCATGACCTCACAGGGACAGTATGCCCTCAGTCTTAAAGGTCCCATGACATGGTGCCCTTTGGATGCTTTTATATACTGTAGACCTTAGTGGTCCCCGAATACCATATCTGAAGTCTCTTTCCCAAAATTCAGCCTTGGTGCAGAATATAGCCACTAGAGCCAGTCCCACAATAAGCTTTCCTTAGTATGTGCCATTTCTGAGTCTGTAGCTATTGATGGGGGGGGTGGAGTGGAGGCTGGGGGTGTAGCCTTGACCAACTGCCACTTTTCTCATTTGAAAGCTATGATGTCTCTCTCTCATGGGTGGGCCAAATTCTCTGGGAAGGCAAAGCAGAGAAAGGGGAGGTAATCTTGCCCCTTATGACCTCATAAGGAGCAAGACTTCAGATCAGCCCATCTGAGCTAGCCACTGGGGGGCCATAGGCAGGCTGGGGGAACACATATTAATGTTAAAAAAAAAACTGTGGAATTTTCATGCCATGGGGCCTTTAAGGCTGTTTTAAGCTTTCGCCGTAGCCTACGTAAGTGGCCTTGTGTGTGTGTGTGTGTGTGTGTGTGTGTGTGTGTGTGTGTGTGTGGGGAGTGTGTGGTAGAGCAAGGGCAAAGTGAGAGAGTGACAGCGATTAGTTTCAGAGTGAGTACCGACTCTAGAGTCATAGTGAGAGAAACAAAGTGTCTCCCTGTTCTTTCTGGCCAAGGTTGGAAATCTGTTCCAGGAAAAGTTAACCCTCTCTTGAATTCATGTTGTTAATGGAGAAGGAAAACCAGGAAAGGAGTCGGGGGAAATGACACGCTACCAAGCTAGTAGTTCCATTTTTCAAGTAGGTTTGTGTCTTCACGTACCTACATATTGTACGTAGCAACGGCGTAGATTTTATGCAGACGTATAAAACAGCCTTTAGAAACATTTTTGAAAAACTAACACTACATTTTTCCAACAGAGGGACTGGCTCCTTGGTGCCCTACAAATTGTTTTCATCCTTATTTTAAGGTTAAATATTATTATTTTTTATGTTTGGTTATATTTCATTGCAATCTTCTTTTCCATATACAGTCCATTTGGAGAAATGATTAATTTTCATGTTTTCAAGGTGCAACGCTGTCAACACAAAATTCACTGTCAATACAATTCATTATTTCCCTCGATACAGCGGCTCCTGGCAACTAAAACGTGATTAATACTTTCATGTGGGGAAAGAACGTGATCTTTGTTAAATATTGAAAATATTTGACAATGACACACGCTTTAGGCAGTCATTGGCCAAACTCAGCAGGGTTTAAACTTCTCTCTTTTGCCCTCTATTTTTCCCACAACTATCCCATTAGTTTGATTTAGTGCATTGAGAGTCCGTACTACCACACTACGTGCCATACTCTGTGCAAGTTTCAGGTTTTCTTTCAAGCTTGTATTCATTTAACCACCAAGATTTAGCACTTAGCATTGTTAAGAGAGAAGTTGTGTCCTGAAAAGTTGCCAATTTTCTGGATAAAGTTGCAGCTCTTTGGTTATAGCCATGCAATTATCTCAGGGGACATATATCTGCCAGCACAACCAACAGCATGTCTTGTTGTGTTTATGCTTACGGTTGTAGTTTTCAGTTCGTCATGTTCTTTTCACCTTGCCCCTAAACGTGTCAAACATTCCCCTTTGTAGGAAAAGCCCTTATCTGTGGTTAAGTCAGGGTAATTAGGTAAAAGGTCATTCCTTAGGCAGTCTAATTAATGGTACAAAATGAACAGACGGGCTGTTAGGCAACTTTTCATCATGACCTGAAATAAGAATGTTATGTTACATTAGCTCACTGAAACATACCTGTTCACTCACCACATGGAGACTCCCCTGAGACAGGCTTTGAGAGCCATTTTGAGTCCTAATTCCGAGTTACAAAACCAGGCTATTCAGCTGTTTAACAGGCCTTGGGTCCCATTAATGTTAGAGTTATGAGACCTTTCATTACAGCCCCTGATTGAAAGCAACAGAGCGTGAAATCAGTGAAACAACGAGCTCTCAGCAACAACCTTTATTCTCAGGGCATTGGTGTGTGTGTGTGTGTGTGTGTGTGTGTGTGTGTGTGTGTGTGTGTGTGTGTGTGTGTGTGTGTGTGTGTGTGTGTGTTGCTGCACGTACATTAATTATATGTTTTCTCTTCAGTATTTTTTAATTTCACACATTTGTCACTCTTTAACAGCTTGACAGATTAAATGGGATATGTGCAGGGATAAGTGGGTTAAGGTTACATGGGACAAGATGTGTGTGAGTCGACGTGCCTGTACGTTAGTGCCCATGCATATGTATTTTTATTACACAACTGTATGTGTATTTTCCGAGCGGAGGGATTTGATTCACTGCAAGGTTTCCCTGGAAGCTCATGAAAGGAAAAGCAGCCTGTGAATGTTAAAGTTCATTCTCTTCCTGTCAGGTCCCGTTAGACTGACAAATCCTCGGTGCCTTGCGTTCAAATGATCCCGCAGGACTTGGAGAGAACGCATCAATCCTACCTTTGGGCTTTGTGTCCATGAGGTTGACTTAGGACGTTATTAAAAGGCTTGCCTCCGGTATCAGAAGGGGTGCCACTACAAGACAAAGTGGAAAGGTCGAAGTCACATTTTTAGAGAGAACTGCACTTTACACATTTCAAAAGGCTGCGCGCACACACACACACACACTTTCTCTCTCTCTCTCTCTCTCTCTCTCTCTCTCTCTCTCTCTCTCTCTCTCTCTCTCTCTCTCTCTCTCTCTCTCTCTCTCTCTCTCACTCACTCACTCACTCACTCTCTTTCTGATTGGAAGACAAAATGGAAAGTGATGCATACCAACATTCTCTGGCGCAGCTATGGCCACTGGGGCGTGTGTGTGCGTGTGTGTGTGTGTGTGTGTGTGTGTGTGTGTGTGTGTGTGTGCGTGTGTGTGTGTGTAGACACTGATCCATTAGTGTAGCGCTACAGGCAGCACTCCACAGACAGAACTCTCTCGCGCGCATTTTTTGTTTTTATTCTCTCTCTCATCCCATCCTTGGTATACCTCGATTGTTTTAGGCTATCACGACCTAACATAGACAAATTACTGAGTGGATGCACGGGGCCAGGGGCCCACAGGGTCAGGGGGCCTCTGTCTGAAGTGCCTGTTAACATTTCTTGTTGGAAAGTCACAGAGCTCATTTAAAAGTAAGAATGCCCTGATCGTGTTTTTGTTGCTTGTGGTGCTCAGTGGAGTCTAAACTCTCAAAGTAATGAAATAATTGTTTTTGGAAACACTTTATGTCATCCATAATTTCCAAATAATTCATTAATCATTTCCAAGACATTTCTATAAAACAGCAATGAAATGTGGCACTAAATATAAGGAAACTAGAGACTAGGAATGCTAATTTAAATTTTGAACTGTTATAACCAGCAGGCAGCGAGTTCCTGTTCACCGGTCCGGGAGGCTCAGACATGTGTATAAAAATAATTACTAATGCTAATTTTCTGGGATGCATATCTTCTAAAAGAGATCATGACAGCCCTTTTACAGTGGATGTTTTCAGTATATAGTCACTGGTGAAAAGCAGCAGTAATAATGGTGCCGATGTTAGCGTAACTCCTCTTTTGGATTTGCTTCTGATGATCAAGCGCTGCAGGGTTGGATTCATTGTAGGTTCACTGTAGGTCGTCATTGCTTTTATCCAGTGAGACTGTAAACAGCCAGGAAGTGGCTTTCTGGTGATGATTGCTCACCTGGCCTCAGGACAACAGTGTGGCAATGACATGAGGACTTGTGTGGGAGGCAGGTGGGAGGAAATTCTCCCTTTATTCTCCATCCTTCTACCCACAGCTAACAACAACATCCACCTGTTCTCTGCCTCAACCCTCCTGTTGTCCTCGGGTCAAATTTGACCCGTTTACAAAAACTTTCTTTATCAGAACTATGACAAAAGAATATTGACAAAGAGTGACAGATGTTGAAAAAAAATCTACAAAAACACTCTTTTTTTTTTAAATGCTGAAAAAGTGACCAAAGAAATCGGAAAAAGTGACCGAAAACATATCAAAAAACATTAGAAAAAGCGACAAAAAAATTGTTAAAAAATTGACTAAAACATCATTTTCAAAAAGCGTCCAAAAAGTGACAAAAAAAATTGGAATAAAATTGACAAAACATCGAGAAAAGTGTAGACAAACAACAAAATGTTGAATTTCAACACAGAAAACACAAAGTTGCAGGTCGACGGGAAGACAACACCAGGGTTATCTGACGATCTCAATGTCTCAGGGACACGCACTAACTATTTCCTCTAGTTGTCTCCTCAGAAGCCTTGCAGGACAGAGAATTATCTTTCCAATACTCTTAACGCAGGGAATAAAAATGCAGCCTCTAAACGAAAGAGGCTACCGGATCCCGTCCCACTTCTGTTTCATTCCTTATGTTCTCGAAGCAAGTTATCAGACTCTGTTGCCCCCCTCTAGCATGTATTTTTTTTATTTTATTTTTTTTTATTTCCACTTATTTGAGTCTGGAGAATGGATTAGTATCTTACCTTCTATCTGTTGTCTCCTCTGTCGCTGATTTGTAACATAGTATGCTGCATTGTCGTTGTTTGTGCACCGTACACAGTGTAGTTTCATATTTATTAAATTAATTTATTTTCTTCTAAAACAAAATGCCTCGCAAATCTTCCAACTCCTTCCCGTCCCTATCACGTTACAAATTGACTACCGTACCCGCGGGAATCCCGAAAAATTGTCACCCTCTAATACATACCTCATAATGTTATGGTATGTTGAGCTGTTTTATCCCATACAGGAGGCAGCTCAGTGTGCGTCTTGCACATGGGATTGTTTTCAGATGAGTTCTCAGCTGATAACAAACTACAATTTAGCCAATGAGGAGTGTAAAACAGTGACTTTTTGACCTGAAGCAGAGCTGAGCCAGTCCAGGATCGATCAGGGTTTTCAGGTTTGAATCAGCCTGGCCATTGTTTTCATAAAAGTCTCAACACAAGACGGGGGACTACACTTTTACTTCCACACATTTGCCTGGTTTCTTCTCTCTCTCTCTCTCTCTCTCTCTCTCTCTCTCTCTCTCTCTCTCTCTCACTATGGTTCTATCACTTTCCACTCCATTAGCCTGCATTTTGTGCTGAAATTCAATATCTTTTGCCAGGAATGTCTGAGTGCACAAGTTTCTCATAGATTTCTACAATCATGTGCCACTCCATTTCTCCATCCTCGAGTTATAAACATCTTTTAGAGCTTGACTCTGGGATACATGGCAGCCTTTAAAGATACCACAAAATGGACAGAGTAAGGAGTGACAATCTATCAGGCATACAAATCAGATATAACCGATTAGGCAATCTCAAACTTTTGTTTACACTTTTGAATGACACCTTACTGAGTTTTAACTAATCTCATCATCAACATGAATTACATCTTATTACAGATGTTAAAATGTCATTTCTCAGTCTTTGAAATCAGGATTTAGTAAAAAAAAAATAAGAAAGATTGTCTGTTGAACAAGCATACTTGCATGTTTAATTTTTAAAGTCTCTAACAAATTCACAGCTGCTAATACTATATTTACACACACACACACACACACACACACACACACACACACACACAGCTCCTGTGTCAGCTTAGACCGCTTCACGCCGTTTGCTTAGATCATTAAAATAGGGCCCCTAGTATCAAGACCAACAATGCTCCGTGCTGAGGACAACCAACATGAACCACAGCTTTAAGGGGAGACACCCCAGGTGAATAGGAAGAAAAAAAGAGTAATATCTGCATGAAACTTCCCCAATTGATTACTGACATTAAGACATATTTTTTATTACAATCTTTTAGAATTTTTATGTTTAAGTATGCAAATAAGGTATTATCTTAAATTGGACATGCAAATAAATGCCGGCACCAGTGTGACTGTATGCCTTTATTAAAACAAAATGAGGCAACCATCAGCTAAGGAAAGCATTTAGTAATGTGGGTGGTCAAAGATGCAACAAGAGCAGCTAAGACAATATAAAAGGGCCCGGGAATCCTCACGTGTTGCCCAGGTGCAGGTGTTCATCACCAAGCTCTGTGAGTCCAAAGCCTTACCTGAAAGATCACACAACCACACGTGTTAGCGACTGTAGCCTAGTGTGTTGTATTTGACTTACATTGACCAGAAAGCTTGTTCACACTGAATATTCCAAAATCAAAGAAATGATTTTCTTTTCTGTGAATATAATTTTTTTTCTTTTTTTAAACAGCTTGCCGAATATATTAACCTGATAGCAAGATTACCACTAGTAATAAACTCAAGACACCAGAATGCAGTGCAGCCATGTTCTGTGTTTTAAGGAGCACATCAGCTCTTGGATTTTGCTTGAGTAGAAAATCTCACCGACTAAGCTTTTGTGACATATAACTCGTGCCTGGTGTTTGGGCTTGTCTAAAGAAAATCTGGAAAAGTAGAAAAGCTAAAGACGAATACAGAAATCAGTGATTACTGTAACACTGGTTAGCTCAGCACAGTTCAGCTTGCTGCATAGAAAATAGTCAAAAGGCTTTTTGGTCAGTTGAAATAGTTTGCTTACCTGCTTGTTGCATGGATCAACTTACCAAATCAAAACACTCATGATGTTAAGTCTACATTTATTGTCTTATAATATCCCTCTTAATCTGATTACTGAAATCTGCAATAACTGGTATTGTATGTTTTGTTTTTCAAATACATCACTGTTATTACCTTTGAGTTAGTAGAACATTTTAACTGTTACCTCCTTACACATCCAGCAGATATAGAGCAACAATAGCATTCGTTTATTCCGAGGTGTGTGTCTGCCTACCTGACCAATATTCACTCTCCTTTTACCTCTGGTTTTGGTTTCCACCAGCTCCTGAGGGAAACCGCTATCTCTTTAACTGCTAACTGCTCCTCTATGTTCACCAGTTGTTCACTAACTTTGTCTGTCATTGCCTTTTAATGTACAGGTACACTACCTGTCAAAGGTTTGGGGTCACTTAAAATTTCCGTACCACTCCATTATAGACAGAACACCAGCTGATCTGAGTGGGTGGCTGATCTTTAGGCAAGACAAGGCAAGGCAGCTTTATTTGTATAGCACATTTCAGCAACAGGGCAATTCAAAGTGCTTTACACAAAGGCAGTTAAGAAACACAAGAATAAACAGTTAAAAATAAAAACAGATAAAACACAAGAATAAAAGTTACAGTGCAGTATAAGAAATTAAACATTAAAGAAATGAGCATCATTTAAAGAAAGGCAACATCCAAAAGAAAGGTCTTCAGCCTTGATTTAATAGAACCGAGAGTAGCAGCGGATCTGCAGTTTTCTGGGAGTTTGTTCCAGATATGAGGAGCATAGAAACTGAACGCTGCTTCCCCCTGTTTGGTTCTGACTCTGGGGACAGAAAGCAGACCTGTCCCAGATGACCTGAGAGGTCTGGGGGGGGGGGGTCATAGTGTAGTAGCAGATCAGAAATGTATTTTGGCCCTAAACCATTTAGTGATTTATAAACTAGCAAAAGTACTTTGAAATCAATTATTTAAGTCACAGGAAGCCAGTGTAGATATTGCTTTAATGCAATATCTACATTGCCCATTGTCAGCAACCATTCATCCAATGTTCCAAAGGCACATTCTGTTTACTAATCATTTTTTTAAAAACTATCTGAGAAAACACTGAAGAACCCTCTGAAAACTGCTGCCCTGGTTAAAAAAAACAATGCAACTGATCTCAGCTGGTATTCTGTTTATAATGGAGTGCAATGGAAATTTCTAAGTGTCCCCAAACTTTTAACCGGTAGTGTAGTTAGTGGGAACTGGGTTTTTAGAGCTTTTTTTTGCCAAATACAGCTTCCTGCTGCTTCAGAAAACACCACCAACATGCCTGATTTACTCCCATGTCGAAGAATCTTGGAAACAGGGAAAGAAAGTCATTGTGAACATCTTTATAAGATCCTCTCTACTACTTTTACCACTGTGTAATGACTGATGGAGTTGTAAATCTGTAGCCGAGGCTGTCAGCAGTGAAGGAGGCCAGATGTGTGTGTGTGGGGTGGGGGGGGGCTGTGTGTGTGGCTATATGTGTAGCTGTGTGGCTAGTGTGATCACAGCTGGCTGGAGGTAGACAAATAAAGACTTCCTTTATTCCATGTCATCTATCTTTAGTTTCCTTTCCTTCTCCCTTTCACCTTCCCTTTTAAGCCCTCTTTCACTTTGCTGTTTTTTCCCCACTTCCTTTTGCCACACTATGAGTACAGCAAGAGGCCAAAAGATAAAGGAAGCTGCCTGCTTAGTGCCATGTGCATGTGTGGGAATTAGATGCTAATAGCGAGCATTTCCTCAGGCAGGCCATTCTCCAGCAGTTACTGTATGAGGAATTTCAGTGGTAGGCTGTTTTTTCTCCATCCTCTCTAACCCCCCCACCCGGTTTAAATATTCTACTCTGCTATCTTCTCTGATTGGCTTTGACAGGCTTGTGTGTGTGTGTGTATTGAATGTGTGTGTGTGTGTGTGTGTGTATTGAATGTGTGGACGTATTCGGACACAAGCATTCATATTGGATTCAATGCTTGTCTCTGAAAAAATAATGATTAATAATATTATTAATTATTATTAATCTTGTCACTACGGAAGCATTTTTATGAGTTAACTTTCTTCAGTAATAATATTCATCCACTGAACACCTTAAACACCCATATTTTCTTGCCCGACTAAACATCCCTTAAGACATTTTATCATGTGTGCAACCCTTTCTACCTCGATCATCTGTTTTTTCAAGGGGGCACTTCAGGCATCATGCCATTACTGAGAATATATATTTTTTTATTACAGTTATTGGCTTAAGGGGAGGCTATAATTACAGGTCAAACTAGGTGACATATTTCAGTAAAAAAAAAAAAAAAAATTCTGTTTGGCCTAGAAGGGAAAAATGTTCACCTCCACCTTGCTCTTTAATTTACTCTTTAAATATTTTGGATGCTTCTTTAAAGTGCTGTTAAAGCGGCATGATAAGATGTGTCACCACCAGGGGGCAAAAATACTCTAGATATGATGTAATCAAGTTAGTAAGCTCATCAAGCTCAAGCTAACATGTTAGCTATGGTTATGGCATGTTAGCAAGGGCTAACATGTTAGCAAACAGTGTACTTACACACCATCCCATTGAATAAATGGTTTTATCCAACAGAAGGTTAGCCCAGTATTTAATCTCCTTTTTAGCTCTGGTTAGGCTTTACTTCTGGGATGTGTAAAGTTATCCACATGAATAAAGTGAAATAAAATGGCAAGCGTGATTATCAGACTACCTTTTTACCCTGCTCCGGGTCTAACCCTAGCTGCAAATGTTGGGATTTCTTCATCAGCTAATATTTCACTTCTGCTCTCTGTTGTTTGGTGCTGGACGAGTGGCATGACCACATATGACCACACTTTTTTTGCTGAAAACAGCTGCTTACAATGTCATAGGGGAGTTTATAAAAGCTCTATAATCTATCTATCCAATGAATGGGCTAAATGATGCTAATCGCTAGAGTAGAATTGCTAAACTGCGTGTTAATTCTCAGAGGGTTCAGCATCGTAATAGAACTCACCCTTGACCTTCAAAAAAGCTTTAGAACCCCCCCCCCTTCTGTAACTTTGCGAATCCGACATTCACACCCACTTCACACAGGATTGACCGGCTGTGTGGAGGTGAGAAGGTAACCTGGGTTTGAACTCCTCCCTATCTCTCTTTTTTCATTCTTGACACAACTATTTCTGTCACTTTCCACATGAACGCCTGAGTGCAACACTCTGGGATGCCTTCTAGGATAGACTGTCTAAAAGTGTGCGCTGTTATCCCCTTATTTAAACTGGCTTTTACCATCACCTTCCACTGTGGCTGTTCGGATCAACTATAAACAATTTCCAACATAGTCAGACAACAGGTAATGCAATATATCGATATTATATCAACATTAATATTATATGTGACTAGATAATGTCTTAAATTTTGGATATCGTGATATAAAGTGTTGTCTTTTCTTGGGTTGCATTACAGAAAAGTGATGTAATTTTGTGAACTTACCAGGCTTACTAGCTGTTTCATTATTTGCCTTTACCCACTGAGTAATTATATCCACATTATTAGTAATTATTTATTATTGTGTTTATATTTTGTGAAAGCACCAATAGTCAACCCTACAATATCACCACAATATTGACATTGATGTATTTGGTTAAAAAAAAAGGTGATATTTGATTTTCTCCATATTGCCCAGCTCTAGCCCTTAGTGGCACGTTCACATCAAAAACGTTCATCTGTTTTTATGTTAAATGTCCAAAATGTAGCCTTTTTCTTTTTCCGTGTCGTTGGTGCTCACAGGACTACCCGAAATGTTTGTCCAAAGACAGTGAAAGGTACTGTCTTTTTCCTCCAATATTCTGTGAATGATGACAGTAAATACTATATTAGTGGTTATTGGTTGAACTTTGTAAGAACTCTTGGGAGAGAAAAGTCAAATAAATTATTTTTTTTTAAGGTTCAATGTTGGAGGTGACTCAAATGTAAATCAGAATGGGATTTATTTGAGTCGTATCTTATTCTGCAGCTGCTGACATTCTGTTTAAGTCTGTCTTATTTTTCCTTTTATATAATAATTATATTATATATATATTATAATTGACAATAGTTTCTGTGTCCACAGTGCTTGAAAACCAAACATGTCACCATTTCTCTTCTCTGTTAGTTGTCCTGCTGAATGATCTCATTCACTCTGCCAGTCACTAAACCTCCCCCGTTTGCTAGACAACACTCACTGTTTCAAAGAGAAACCAGCAGTCTTGTTTAACACCCTTTACTTAGGCGGGAAGAGTGTCACTTCAGGTGTCTGCAAGTAGCTTCTATGGAGAGAAAAATGGTGAATGATGCGTCTGTATTAAACAGGCACTTTGAGAGAAAGTGAGCTCATTTTATGTGATACAACATCTTTCTGAGGAGTCAAACAAATTCTCTCTTTAACGCACACAGCATTCTGCCCTGCTAGTTATCATGTGATGGCACGAAAAAAAACTTGGATAATTTTCTCTTATTAAGCTAAAAGATTCAACTCACACAGGCCATCAGTCATATATTCTTCTAATGGTGTGCGTGTGTGTCCGTATGAGTGTGTGTCCATGTGATTGTGTGCACGCTTGTGTGATTGTGTGCGCGTGTGTGTTCGTCCGTCCGTCTGTCTGTCTGTGTGTTGTGTTGTGCATTCATCATTGTCTGTGTGTCACCAGAAGGTCCATAAGGAGAGACAGATGGTGAAGTGTTTTGGCATGGATTCCTTAAGGCGGGTTCAGGTTCAATTTAATTTAGGTGTCCCCTTGTTTACCGACCGTCATTTGGCGTTGCAACTCCAGTCACTTTGAAGCACCCTGCGTCGCCCGCTAGGGATGTGACATTTTTTGGATTCAGTCAGCAACCTAATTGTTCAAACTTGGCAGCCATGAAAACCGCTTCACATCCACCTGTTGTAAAGTTATAGAGTCTAACATACATAAAGCAAGCAATGCAAATTGCTTTCATTTCTTAGCCTCATGTGTATTCAAAACATTCTTTTGAACCACTCTGCAGCAGGAACTTGCTTACGTAGTTTCCAACATTGGCGCTTCAAAAATCAAAGGCAATTGTTCCATGTTAAATGGATTAACTGTAAAATGTGATCTACATTCACAACCACCTTGCCTCTTCTCCTTGTTTCTTGCCGTTGCATCAACTCCGATGGCGCCTGTTGGATAAGGTTGGATTGGATTTGTCTTACATCACAGGGAAAACTCTAAAACACCAACAGTGTCTGATACACACAATCTTCTGGGAGCACCCATTTTCTTATATAACAATTTGATGGATTGAGGAATGAAATATCCAATTTACGCTTAAAGCACATCTTCTTTTTTTGCCCACACATCATGCCATTCATGAATCTCTTTTCTTGCCACTTGTTAAATATATGTCTGTGTGGTTTCTGCTTTTCATAAGCAAACACTTTAACACAAAAAAATGCAAGGTGTCAATGCATGACCAAATCTTTCTAGACAAGGGGAAATCTGGTTGCATTCTAGCCAGATGTTGAAAGGCTGTTAATGCATCCGTCTTCAACACGCATGTCAGAATATATAAGTTTTCCACATGGAAGATGGACCATCAACCCTTATACAGTTAAAGAAATGACCCAACAGACCCGTTGTTCAGTGAAGTCTATTAGAAGCACTTTTCCGATGATAGCTGAGCATTACTGCACAGCCTCCAACTAAGCTTGACGACATAGATGTGACGTGAGCAACGTGTCTGAAAGTTGTAAGTCTTCTGGTAGCTGTGCCGAGAGAAATCTCAATCATTCCCAATCGTGCAGAGACGGAGAGCATAGGTATATGTTAGGAGATAACATAGACACAGGCTAATTATTGCTAACTAAAATGCTAGTTAACATTACTAATTAAACTTAAAGAGCTAATGGAAGTCCAAATTGTCTGCAAGCTTACCCTGTACTATACTGTGATTCCTCTACTGTGCGACAGCAAGTTGCGTGGTTATGACACAATCGTTAGCCTATTTTTACAAAAACGTCTGCTACGGAGCCATAACGTGAGATAAAAGGTAATGGAGCCTTTTATACATTGTTGTGTTTCTTTAGAAAGAAACAATGGACAAATAGAGTCTTGATATGCTTCAGATGTAAAGTTATTTACTGTCAAAGTGGCGCCAAAATGAATGGGAGTCAATGGAATGCTAACAGTGAGTGATGGCTTGGTAGCATCAAAATGGCGGCATGGGAGTTATGCTTAGAGAGGAGAGGCTCACCCCCTTATGTCAATCTGTGTCAGTCATTTGCTAATGGCCTTTTAACAGTTGCAGCAGCCAAGCTGGCTCTCGCGAATGTGGCATCAAAATGCCGTAGCTCTGGCTGGCGTGCCAGGATTTTCAGCGCACAAGCAGAGGGCACGCACCACTCTATCTTTTTCTTCGGCGTTCGACAAAGTGGACGTCCGGATGTCAGGACTCTCACAGTGACTGCATGTCTCGCTTGTAAAATTACTGGGTTAAGGTGAGTTCTTTTATGGTGAATGTAAGGCTTGATCCAACGAGGTAAGTATTGTATCAAATCGAAGCATCGACGTCAATGCTGCTGCCGGTTCTGCCGTTGTTTTTTTCTAAGGTGCCCATCCCTGCATCCACTGAACAATGACAAGAAGTGGTAGAAAATAAAATCTGATTGTCCACTTTGTAGCAACGAGGTGATGAATATCTTCCCCACATCCAGTTGTTGCTAGCTTTGATTCATAATTACCCTCAGATACTAAATGGTGCTGATGCTTTATTTTAGCCGTAGTGTGATTAGGGCACTATGTCTGCATAACAAAACATATTTTTGACTGGTTGAATGATGAAGAGGGTGCAATGTGTGACTGGTTACTGCAGCCTTGAAACAATTAGGATGCTTGATAGCGTTAGATGGAGGATAACTGAGTCCCAAAGCTCATTATTGTTGGATTGGAGCGTCTTTGAGCTGCTGATCTGCATTCTCAGCGCCGCTCATTCCACACTGGTGCAACTAATCAACATTTCTACATTTCAAATTCAGATTCTTGTTTGGATGATGGCTTGTTCTCCAAGGCATTTTATTGATGCCAATGCTTGTCCCGATTATATTTATTTATTTACTGTGAAAGTTTTGTAAACTGATGAGAGTAACTTTTGTTGGTCTCAACTTGCTAAGAATCCGATAAATATCTGTTAAAAGTTTGTAAAATATATAAATAAGTAAAGTAGAATACAATGTTGGATGGTGCAATAATATTTCTTTTAAGAAATGGGCTGCAGTGTTTTACTTTGTGATCCAAAGTTTCAGTCTGCTTTTCTGGCTACTTAATGTTAATGTTTTAGTTGGTCACTAAATATTGACTTCATCTCTCTCTCTCCCCCACCCCCTGGTGCCAGGCTTCAGAGGAGGCCTCTCTGCTGATGTCCAGCCCCAGGATGCTGCTCCCTGCATCGGGCGCGCTGCCACCAGGTGCCCCCCTGTCTGTCCACCACCAGATCCAGCTGCTCCAACAGCAGCTCCAGCAGCAACAGCAGCAGACACAAGTGGCTGTGGCGCAGGTGGGTCTTTCTCACACATACACCCACGCAGCAAAGAGGGGTTTAAGGCCCGGTTGGTAAAAATTAAAAGCACACTTAATTCAGATTGGCCATTTAGTGAATTTATTCCCCAAAATGTGATTGCTGGCATGTGGCCACAGTCCAAGCAAGGGAATCAACCTTGAACCAAGCAGTAATGAAAATACGTCACTAGGAGAGGATAAGCCTTTATTGTCTCCTTTAGGAGAACATTATCTTGGGCATTTGAGAGAACACAGGTGACTGCACACAGCCTATATACACACCAAATATCCGTACATATACTAACAAAGTACAGTTAACATTCAGTAAAACAATCAGATCAATATACGGAACAGACACACCAAGAAGATTGCATAATAGCCTAATGTACACCAATATGTTGCCCATTCCTCTCAATAAAAATACTTTTTTAAATGATAATATTGCACATAGAGTATGCCATACATGTTTTTACTCCTGTAAACACTTATTTTCCACGCTACCACTGCAGCTATGAATTTGCAATACAAGAGATTTATTTCATACTTTAAAAATTCCCTGTTGTCAGTGACATTATGATTCAGATTTGTGCAATACCTGCACATGGTGTTAACCTTGAGTATATTGTATATACTTTTATGTTTCCATGGGAACTTTTGCTGCCGTTCTTCTTTATCTCTGCAATTGCACAGTTTAATTTGAAGTCACTAGAAGAACAATACTCGAACGAACAAACATATTCCTTAAAAGGAACAAAAAAAAAAACTGATAAACTCAACTACCAAAAAAAAAAATCATTTTGTATCAAATAAGAACATTAGCCATTGCTGACTACACTGTCTGTGGCAAAAGAAACACGTGACGTGATTAATGAAAAATCTAGTGCAGGAGGTGAGCACCCGCTTGCAATCCAATTTGGGTTTCTGAAGAAAGGTTCTGAGTGCACACACCTTCAGACATCAATCACCCAGCTTGAGTGGCTGCAGTGGGAGAAGGGACTAGTGACAGCAATGGCTTCGGGGCTTATGAGCTGATCAACACACATATGCAGTTTATCATCCTGCTTGAAAAAGCGTGACTTGAAAATGCACGCACCCTCTTTCTCATGCCACACAAATACACACACACACACACATACACATACACACATTCCTGCCCCAGAGGTGTCTCAGATTGTTAGGTACTAATGTCTCATGGCTTCCAGAGACAGATACAGGGGGTCCTGATTAAACCGCCTGTTCACACTGAACTTAGATGCTCCCTTTTCATGACCTGAACAACTTTACACAGACCGCTGCTACAACTAACACCTCGAACATTTGGACTGAGCGTGCCCAGACATAAATGCTATTAATTATACCCTGATGAAGCCAGAGTTCACTGCCTGTCTAGCTGAGACACTGGGGTAGAATTTTTATGAAAGGAATTATTTTACCTCAGCTCATACTCAAATGAGGTTGAGCTACCCTGAGGTGCTTCCACCTGACCTCGGCTCTTTTGCCAAAGATTTCTCAGCGGCCCTGTCTTGTCTGAGCTGCTCTAACTGTGAGCTTGCACGCAGCATCAAAATGAGTGTCCACTGACTGTCATAAGCAAACTGCCTCTCACAGGTCAAACTAAAGTTGCCACAGTCTCCTTCTAATCAGCCGTATTGAGGGAGGAGCGCTTACGCCACTGCTGAATGTCAAACAGTAGATGTAACAAGATGATTAGCTCTGCCCACATAAGGCACATTGTGGGTGAAGACATAGAGGTATTGAGTGGTTACTTGGCTAACACTTGGTGTGTGTGTGTGTGTGTGTGTGTGTGTGTGTGTGTGTGTGTGTGTGTGTGTGTGTGTGTGTGCGTGTGCGTGCGTGCGTGCGTGCGTGTGTGTGTGTGTGTGTGTGCGTGTGTGTGTGTGTGTGCGTGCGTGCGTGTGTGTGTGTTTTTGTTTTTTAGAGTTTCCTGGTGTCTTTGCCTCAGGTTTACACCATAAAATAAAATAGCATCTTCACTTTCCTTGCTTTTGAGTGGTGAAACTACTTGTTGGAAACTTTCCACAGGCTCCAAAAACATCCAATTTGGTTATGTTAAAGGCATATTGCGCTTGTTTATGATTATCAGCAGGCTCCCACTGGTTTTACAGAGCTGTCAGGTTTGGGTGCAGCTCTGCAGTAACAATATTACTGTACAGTAACAACCCAACAACACACACCAGTGATAAAAAAAGTAAAGTTTCTTTTTAAGAAATGTACATTTTGGCACATTCGTAGTACTAAGATGTCTTGTATTAATGTTATAATCCTCTTTTAAGATTTTCATGAAGTCAAACCCCCGTTTATGACCAAGAAAAAAAATATGGTCTTTTCAATCTTTTCAGCAACATGAGAGGATGTTGCTGAAAAGATTGAAAAGACCTTTTTTATTTTTTTTTTTTTTTAATTTATTTATTTACATTCTGAAATTTCCCCTCTATATAATCATTTTCATTTTTAGTGGCGGAGTCCGCTATTCCAGGATTCAAGTTGTCCTGAAACATTGGAAATACACAGGAAATAATGCAGTATATATAGTCATACATATAGTAACTAATCTATAAAATAGATACGATATATCATATAGAACACCATTCTTCAAAACCCTTATTTTAAATTGGCAATAACAAATGATTTTCATAGTGATACCCTCATACCATGCAGCACCCACTGCGTCTGCATTTGTTTCTCCACTTATTTACGTAGTTTTATTCTCTTATTCTAGAAATTGAATATATTTTTCTATTGGCTTGTGATGAAATGCCTTTCATTGTGTTCTGGTGTTTTGTAGACCAAACTAATAACAGATTTAGCATTAAGAATCAAAAATGATGATACTCTTTAGTTGCAGCACTATCTTCCTTTAATTTGCCTGTCTGTACTTTGTTACAAATCTTTGTTTGATAATCTTAGCAGCTGTATTTCAAATTAATGTTGCAATATGGATATTATCTTTACTGTTGCCCTCCATGATGATGAAAGTGACTTTTTGGCCCAGCCAGGAACATGGGGAAATATTCATGACGTTGAACCCTCGCGGCAGAGGCTGAGCAGAGGTCACAGTGAATGGAGGTAAATTAGCGAGCTGGCAACTCAGCTCACTCAGAGATGAGTGGAAGTAGAGCTGTTTAATGAAGTCAGGGAAGTTAGGGAGCACATCGACGATCTGTTTCAGGAAGTTTACTCTGCCGATGCTGCTGTCACTGCTTAATGAAATTTGACCCCTCTCTTGCTTACTGATCTTTTCTTCAGTATTTCCTGTCCTCTCTCCAATGTTTTTTTTTTCTTTTTTTCTGCCATCTACACCTTGCTTCACTCTTTTGCTTCATTGGTCTGTCCTTAGTCTCGCATTGCCAGACCTTCCTCCACATTGCTGCGGAGGAGGGTCTTGCTTCTCCACACAACATTCCGGGATAGGGGGGAAAAACATGCTCTAGTTCATTGTAATTTCTTTAAACCAATCAATATTGCCGTGGGCGGCGCTAATTGCTGGACACAATGATGGTGCCTCTGCAAAATAGCCTCGGGAAAGAACTTTTTCTGGTGGAACATGTACTTTAAAAAGTTGTTTTAGTCGTGCAACAGAAAACTCAGATTGGACAGATAGTCTAGCTAGTTGTCTGGATTTACCCTGCAGAGATCTGAGGAGCAGTTAGTCATAGTCCTCAGAAATCCACCGGAGGTTAGAACGCCAACACAAAGAAAGTAGAAGGTGAGGTACACCCGGGCGGAATTTCCAGCGGCACAATCCTGTAAGTGAAACGTTGTCGATATACTAGTCTGTCCTTAATTTCTTCTTTCTTCATGCAAACACATCTTCATATTTGTCTCGGTCTGTTTTTATTCCTTCTTTTCTCCTATGCTGTTGCTTGGACTTTTCTGGTTCTCTCTCACTTGATTGAGCAGTCTCTCACTATCTTACACACATAAGTGCAAGTGCATTTCTAATGGTTTCCTGATCATTGCACCAGCAAAATGCTCATTTCCCCTTTGGTTTTTGAGATGGAATTAGACACAAACAAGAGCTGGAGAGGTTTCAAACGTTTCAAAATGAAATGGGACCCGGCGTGGGCAGAGAATGCGATGATGGTAATCCTGTGTGAAGAGTACATCTTCAGCAACCAACCCTGTTGAGTCACAACGCACAACCAATAGTCCTAATCCCTTTATGCTGCCAGTGGGAGAGCGGCTGTTTTTCTATTTATCTTCCCTGAGAGGGTATTGGTATCATTCAAACAGCCTTGTCATTCAGTTTCTGTGATATTTGCACTTCTAAATTACAAGGTTTCCCACAACATCTTAATTTCTTTGTGTGTTCATCTCATTGTTTCTCCTTATGTATTGCCAAGTGCTCTTTGCTACAGTGGCTTTGAAGAACAGTTTCCAGAGATAACAGAGCGGAGAATGTTTCCGCATGGCACTTATTCTAAACCCTAACCCCCAAATTCCACTGAATAAATAACGGCTGCGGAACGGCGCCGCTGTCCGTCAACACCCAACAGGTCCGGATCTGTTGCGGAACGGCTGCAGCCATTACTGACAGCTGAAGTCACGAGGACCCACGAGATCTCGCTAGTTTATGTAGAATAGAACCACAAAAACAACAACAGTTTGTTTCCATCCACAGGAGTATAGTGGAAACAACTCTGTGCTGTGTTTTCAAGGTGTAGTGCAGGGAAACATGATCGGCCGTGAGCACACTCTATTTCATTAAGAAAACTAACCAGATGTTTTATTTTGTTTCCGTGCTCCAATTCCTGTCCTACACTATCTGCCGTGTGCTGCTGAGCTCTCCGGCGTCCGGAAAAAATAGAAGCTCTGCGGACTGCTGGAGCTGGGACGGAGTCGGAACGCAGCCGTTTCGCAGTCAGTGGAAATACACACATTGACTTTAATGGAAACCTCACGACTCCGCCACTGTTCTGGAGCGGATCCGCAGCCGTTCCGCATCCAATGGAATTTGGGGTTAACACGGTTGTATTTTCAGAAAGAGAGGAAGGCAACTGTTTGAACTCTATGAAATATATTTTGTATTTTAAAATCAGTTTAATAGAAATGTGTTTTGTATTGTAAAGAACTGACAAGAAGGGAGGACTAAAAAGTCAAACTGTCGTGAGAGAAGAAGTTGTTGAAGAAATTGTTGAAGAAATTGTCCTCAGGCACTGTTCTGTTCTGGGGAACAGTTTTGAACAAAGAAAGCAATAAAAGGGAAAGAGATGCTGCTTCCTAATTAGAGCTTTAAGGAGTCATTTCAGTCGCTTGAAGCTCCTTCAATTTTACGACACTCAGATAAGACGGCAGAAAACATTGGGTAGCAGCAGGTTTGCTACCAGGGGACCACCACAGTGAAGCACAAGCGGACCACCTTTTTAATTGGCTCTTTGTCTGGCTTCTATTTTTAGTATGATGTTTTAGATATTCTCTCTTAAAGTTTTAAAAGGACTATCGACATTGTTGTTTCTTTAGTGGATTGTCATGCTGTATGAGAGTCTGGTTGAGTTAATTTTTCCTTTTTGTGCATTTATTTTGTAATCTTTGGGTGAGGAATGAAGGGATATTTGTCTTGATACCAATCTGATACAATACCGATGTACATCACCCTAGAAAACAAGTTCGATAATGTGGAAAATGGCGTTATAGCCGCATCATATGGCTACATTTTCATGTACAATTTATCTACCACATTAGCGATGTGGAGGAACCATGGACTGTAAAAATAAGTGGACAAAGCTTGTGGGTCTGCAAAGTAAAGAATATGCGGAAGTGCCTTAAACCTGTATTCTATCTAATTTCCAGTAGGAGGCGACGCCACTGGCTCCAAAAAGAAGTCTGTTGCTATAGAAGTCTATGAGAAAATGAGCCTACTTCTCCCTTAATTTTTTACTACTTTCAAGATTTCTTCAACACAGCATGATGTTCATTATGTAAATTATGGTCCCCTTTTTTTTAAAGTAGACAATACAGCAGGGGATGGTTTAGGACCTTCAATCAGGACAGAGGCTTTGCAATGCTAACATGGTACTGTGTACATTAAATTAGCCATGAACTTGTTTTTGGGTGTTGTCCGTGTTTTCATCTTAAACTTTGACCCTCTCACTGTGTGTTTCCACTACATCAATGTTAATTGGAACATTTGGTCAACTAAAAATGTCTCGTTCAGCATTCTGCCAATCAACCTTGCTAGCTACCGCTAGCATTAGCTAGTGACTTGAGGGATGGTTTGCCGATTTTCTACCTTTACCACATTGAAATGAAATGCCACACGCGGTACGGTGACAACAACTCGCGCTGGGACACAATCCGCGGTCTCTGGGGGACGCAACAACGGGCAAATGAAATGCCACATACCGCAGACAACAACGGGACGTACCAGCATATGCAGGACACAATCCCCGAGCGCAGGGACATGATCCGCGGCCTCTGTAGCACGCAACAACGGGGAACGCCACACGCCGGCCACAACAACGGGACAGTTGTGGTTAGGAAGAAAATAACGCAGAAAGGAACTGCAACAAGCAGGATGTGATCCCTGGTCTCCGGGGTGAAAGTCTTGTAAAATAACGACATTAACGTGACCTGTACACAAATCAATAGATTAAATAATGTGACCATTTCACAAACTGCCATGAGACTGGGCTGATGGAGGCACACATCACTTAGATAAACAGACATATCAGTGGAAAAAGAAACCAGAGAGATCCAGCTGTGATAGAGTGCTTTTCATCTTAGCAATTTTTCTTTCCGTTTTTTTATTTTATTAGTAGGCCCAGCCTCTCTCTTCTTCTCATTTTCAGAATGAAGCCAAATGTAACCTTGTGTGGCTGCATCACAACGAGACGTGCTAGTTTTGATCAGATATTCTGACAATAAAGCCAAGCTCTGACTTTTAAAAGTTCTTGGTTTATTTTGCTTATCTTGCTTTGTTAACTACTGTTTTTCCATTGGGTTGTTCACTGTCCTCAGTGAGAGACATATAACGTGGACTTCATCAGGACAAATGTGACACTTGGCTCCCAATGCCTCAGTATAAACCATGCAGGAGTGGCTTATGTGCTATCAGAGGTGTCAGCAGGGTAGCATATGTCAAAGTCAAGCTGCACTCTTCCATAGCTCAAGATAGGGTCCTATCAGCTGTAAATTACACCAGCAAAGTCATCATCAGGGTGTCAGTTCTTACAAATGAGTTCTGCCGAGGCAGCCTGGCCCCAACACAATCTGGAATAACCTCCATTTGTTGCTAAGTGCAAGGATAATGGAAGTAAATGACTGTCTCCTCGACACTTGTTTCGGGACAGAGGATGTGTGAATTTTGACTCCATCTTGTGTTTCTCTGCCTCACTGGCTCTTTATTAGGGTGGAGAGGAACTGATGAGGGTTCATCTTATATGAGACGTGAGAGAAATGATGTGGAGATGACGTAGAAGAAGTATTAAAAGAGTAGATTGTGATTCAGTAGTTTGTTTTAAATGAAGAACAAAATCTGAAATCAAATGGCTCTTTCTTCATATTTACTTTAATCAGTCCCTCCAGGATTTCACAGACTTTTTTTGAAATTGAACGGTCATTGAAAATGCCTGATGTTGCGGGAGCTTTTGTAAAGAATTGCGATAAAAGTTGCAATGTTTTTGTATGTTTGTTGCAATGAAATTGTGGGAGACAGAGAAAGTTGCAAAAAAAAGTACAGATATTTTTTTTTGTATAGTTCTTTAAAAATAAAACTTGTTTTGAGGAGAATAAAACTACTCTAGGCTGAGTTTTCCTAGTAACCTTAGTAAAAAGGCTCAGGATGCTGCAAATGTTAAAACAATATGATAATGGCTGGTGGACTTTAATTTATTGAATGAATCAAATTTGAACATGTGGCTTGTTGATCTTTACATTGTTAGTTAATTTCCTATCCTGGCCTGGGACACACATTCATACAGTTTGATGAAGTACTTATTGGACTTTAACTTATCATTGCACTTACAATAACGAGCGTAGCTGTCCTCAATTTAAGTCATCCTGTACTACGTCTCATTTCCGGTTTATCCTGCATCCACCGTGTGTGTGTCTGTGTGTGTGTCTATTGTGAAAAATTGTATATTAATGTTAAAATGTGTACAGGTCGGCAGGACTGTCTTTCGCTGTACGTTTTGTTTACAAGTCACACACGTCTCGTTAAACAAGGAAATTAATTTGGCCACGTACGTGTGACATCAACCCGTTCTTACTCCCGCTTGCTCATCGAATCTCAGTCACATACTGATATTCAGTCTGGCACGTGCGACTGCAGGGATTGTTTTAAGTCACGGGAAACTCTGGTTATTGGTCAAATTTGCGAAAAACTTTGCGGTGATTGGCCAAAATTGCGAGTTGCACCAAAGTTGCAGTGATTAGTTGAATTTGCGTGAATTGCTGCAATTGCGAAATCCTGGAGGGACGGTTTAATACTACTGATAACGATAGATATTTTAAATTCAGGTCGGAAACATTCAGATATATTTTGATTTGGAGAGTTATCTTAATCCGCTGTAGTCAAGGGCGTAACTTTGGGTTCAACATTGGGGGGTTCGAGATTTCCACTTTTGAGCAAAATTGAAATTTTGAGCATCAAAACATTCTGTTGAATTTTTCTGTAATACTTTATGGTGCAAATGTCTTTACTTATGTAAAGGAAATTAAAATATTTAAATGTTCTAACCCCTCCCCACCCCCCCTGTAAATAACGTCTGACTGTAGTGCTGAAACAATGAGTCAACTAATTGAGGCAATTTCAAATATAACTAATTACGCCAATTTTAATAATACAGGTATTTTTTTTTAATATAATCTAGTATAAATTTGTGTAAATCCAGATGAAATTACAAGACAATACGGTCAATTTGAAGACATGATTAACTTTTGACTATTTTATTTATTTATTGATTTATTTAACAGAGAGAAAACTATATATATATATATATATATATATATATATATATATATATATATATATATATATATATATATACACAATATATTCTTAGTATAACTTCTATGGAGGACATCATTATGCCATTACGCTACATCGTTTGGTACTCACAACACGCAATAAAATAAGGGGATATTAATAGAAGTATGTACCACACAAGACACTGTGCTACATAATTTTTTGAAAAAGCAAAAATTCTAGTTAATGACTACAACAAAATAAAACTACATCTGGAGTTATCCTTATCTCTGCATTTTGAATTGATTTTCTGACTGCTCAGGAAGTCCTGAAGGATTGTCTGGAGCCTTTTCTGCAGCCTTTCAAATGCCAATTACAGTTTGTTTTGTAGTTTTTCCTTTTGATATGTGTCCTCACTGACGTCAAGAGCCTCCTTGCTACCATGGTTTCCGCATCAAGCTGAAATGAGAAACCAGGGAGTCATTAGGAGTTTCGATGACTTGTACCTGCCCACAAGGCCCCATGATTCACAGCGCTCTGAAAAATACTCCTGTTGGCCTTTTACACCGCTAGCCTTCCTCGACATTTTATGTGGACCTGTTCAGACACACTCTAGTATTGAGCAAGCTATTCATATGTTCAAAACAAAATGGGAAATGGTTGGCTGACAAGAAGCCATTAGAAAAAGCAGGGAACTCCTTAATTTCAACAGTAAAACCCAGTTCAGACCAAAGATTCAAGACGAGTTGAACTTTAAAACTTTTATTCTTGCAGCGAGCCGGTCTGCAGTGTTCTGAAACCTGGCAGTTCACACCAATGCGACAAGACAAGATGCTTAAGATGCTTGCTACAGTGGCATTTCTAGTGATGAATCTGAGAAAACACGTTCTATTTCTTTGATTCACTGCTTTGTTCTAACGCCCGCTTGACCGTATAACGTTACCGTGCTTTCAGGTGGTCGTTGAGGCTCCGTCTAAAAGTCTGACATGTCGACCATCTGTTTGTAACATGGATCATGGATCATTTCATTTCTATAGTTTATACTGTAGCTGACTTTATCAGCTGACGTCCCTTATGTTCTAAAACCAGCCTCTGCGGCTGGAACAGCTGAGTCGCAGCGAAACCATCAGCTGGCTTGAGTCGAGATGAGACGGGCCGGTTCAGACCTGAAACCTTTCCCTGCGACGTTCTTAAACGGTTTTGTCTCATTGCAAATCTTTGGTCTGAACTCGGCACTTCTGGATTCTGCAATCTATTCAAAATGCCTGTAGTGTCATTGGATAAAAGCATGTTTGACACTCTTGCCATCAGGGCTTCTTAGCCTATTACACAGCTGACATAGAAAAGTCCTGCTGGACCATGTTCAGACTCCCGGGTTAAGCTTCAAACTATTGAAAGCAACGCAGCCTCTCCTGTCAGAAAGTCATTAGTAAGTGGGCTCATTCAATACACTGGGCTTCTTCTGAACCATTCTTGTGATTTGAAACCTTTAGAATTTCTCCTTTGAAATTGTTGAAAGAAATTATGTGCTCAGGGTATGAGCTTTCCGAGTAAGGTAGGAGGTGGGGCTGCTAACATTTGATTTGGAGAGTACTTTGAAGTGTAAAAAAAAAAAAAAAAAAGGTGCTTCTAAAAGTGTGTGTGTGTGTGTGTGTGTGTGTGTGTGTGTGTGTGTGTGTGTGTGTGTGTGTGTGTGTGTGTGTGTGTGTGTGTGTGTGTGTGTACACGGTGTTTCCCTCACTCCCATTGTATAATAAATAATTTAGAGTGATGTGAAAATTTCAGCATTTCAGTTTAAAATTGAAATAGAGTCTCCACTTTAGTCTGGCAGACTGTGGCATTAATGTTACACGAGGATCACAGCAGCCACTGGAGCTCTGCTACTCCCGTAATAAAAATGTAATTGAGGGATATAAAGCCATAGGAAAATTATAAAGATTTAATATCTATCCCTCAAGTGTTATAGTACCTTGGGTCCTGTATGGTTCTGTGTATTTGCATTTTTGTAATCATCAAATACCAGAAACTTTAATTATCTGTTAGTCTGCTAATTGTTTTCTGGATTATTGTTTTCTTGACTAATTGTTTTAGCTATAAAAATGTTTGAAAATTATATTTCTAAAACCCAAAGTAACATAATTTGTCAAAATCCAAAAACTTTACAATGATAAAAACAGAGAAAAGCAGAAAAAACTCATTCAAAAGAAAAAGGTTTTTGGCATTGTTGCTTGAAAAGTGACTCAAACGGAGAAGATCAAGGTTGATTTTATTGCTACATGAAAAACAGGCATGCCACAAAAGACACTACATAAATAAAATTTGCACCCCAAAAAATATGTACCCAGTTAAACATTCAACAATTGTAAAACAAAAGTTTGTAATGATTTTGCTTAAGCAATGAAAACCTGTAGCGCTTTGAGTTTAACACATGACAAGCATCAGATACAGTACAGGAATCCTAATGGCTTCCAAATACTTGAGAATGTAAAATCATTATAATATTACACTTCATGTATACAGCACTTTTCACAACAAAGTACAGTGTTGAACCAGCTTGAGTCAAAATATGTTTTTCATCTGACGTCTCGAGATGGATCTAGTCAGCTGGTCAGTGTGTAATGTACAGTACGTACATCAGGGGTGTCAAACTCAGTTTCACTAAGGGCCACAGTTGAAAATGAGAATCACATCAAGGGCCAGACATCTATAGACTACATGAAAAGTTTATTGGCTTTTATTTTAATCAAAAAAGTCAACTACTACAAGACTACAACTTTGACTTTATTATTGCATGTCTCATATAACTTTCTCAATTACAGTTTCATCAACATAAAGCCCTTAAAAAGTCAGCAAAATTGGTCCAGGGGATATAGCAAATCAAGCAAAACCATTTTTAAAGTCTGACTCACAGCAACTTGTTTCACAGCCTGAATACGAAAACTCTCTGGTTCTGTAGGAATTTCTGAGTCTTAACGTCGGCAAATATAATAGAAGATATAATATTCTCACATATTGGAAGAATGCGACTGCACTTATGATTAAAATGTGGTTGAATGATTTAACACCTCACATTTTTGAGAAGATCTGGTTTAAATAACAAACTCTCAATTAGATTTTATTTGGCTACACCCTGATAAGTAAATTAAAAGACAACACATACAAGTTGCAATGACAGTATGCAACACAAATGATGACTTATAAGTCTCCAAATATCAATGTACTGCATCACCATTGTTTGTGGTAACCTTTACTAAAATATTTGACCCTGACAAGCATATCATGTTTAACGGGTCAGCATAGTTTGATACTTCAAGGGGAGTGGTGTATCTGTGGACTACAGATAATAGGGTCACTTTATTTAATCTATTGATTTGTGTACAGGTCACATACATGTTGTTTTTTCCTGTGTTGATTACGAATTTTGAAGTAATGTATTTCAATGGGAAACCTATTTCAGAACAATTAGTGTAGCCAGTAGTATTGAAAATCCGCGCGGGCAGGTTGGTCAGGGCGGTGGATGGGTCAAACAACGAGGATTGCGTCCTGCGTGTTGCGTGTCCTTTCCACGTTATTCTCTTCCTAATCACAACATTAACGTGACTTGTACACAAATCAATAAATCAACAAAAACGTGACCATTTCACTGGCATGAGACCGGGTTGTAGGGCTGGCACGATATACTGTTGTCCCAATTGGATTCTTTCACGATACATGGCTGCCAATTCCATTTGTTTCGTGAAGTATTGAGATTTAGGAGTATTGAGATCTTCTTCAACAAAAACAAAAGTTGAATAATATAATTCCAGAGACAATATATCATGAGACAATTGTTTTCTAAAAATAATGCACATCACGTCAGTCAGTCAGTCAGTCTGACATCGATTTTATTTGTAAAGAAGTACATAATATGGATTATCTGCATTTTCTGCTTTTGGTCAGAAAACGAATACGATGGCTCACGGGTAGCTCACTATATATATATATATATATATATATATATATATATATATATATATATATATATATATATATATATATATATATATATTTACTACTTAGGTCAATCATTCCTCTTCTAGGGACAAGAATAAATACATAAATTTTTTTCCCCCACCTCTAACGGATAAAGGCGAGTAATGCTGATTTTATGAGTGTGGACCAAGGGAAAATGTTTGTATATACTGCACTGAGCATCTGTTTCTATCCTCCTCCTCATCTATCTGTCCCTCTTGACTTGCCTCCTCCTGTGCAGGTCCACCTATTGAGGGACCAGCTGAGTGCGGAGGCCACGGCTCGGCTGGAGGCCCAGGCTCGAGTCCACCAGCTGCTGCTGCAGAACAAAGACCTGCTGCAGCACATCTCCCTGATGGTTAAACAGATCCAGGAGCTGGAGACCAAAATGTCTGGACCAAACTCCAGTGAGTGGATCACACAAGAGACTCATGCACCTACATACTGTATGCTGGAGTCAATGCACATGAACACACGCTTGCTGACATGTTAAAGTGTACAGCTGCAGAGACACGGACGAGATGGGAAACAAGTTTTTATATGAAATGACAAATGAATTTTGTAGTTTTGGACCCACATCTGCCTTCACTGGCAGCCAGTAGGAAATGTAACAACAGTAACACGTCATCCCTTCCATCCCCTTCAGCTATTCTGATCGGATTTTGACGCAGTAAAAAGACACTTTAGCAAGAAGATATCCAACAATAACATTAAAGGTCCCATGGCATGAACATTTCACTTGCCCCTTATGAGGTCATAAGGGGCAAGGTTACTTCCCCTTTCTTTGCTTTGCCCGCCCGGTCATTTGGCTCACCTATGAGAGACAGACATCCTCCTCCACCTTGTTCCCCCTCTCTCCTCCTCAATAGCTACAGACACAGAAATGACACATATTAAGGAAATTGTGGGACTGGCTCTAGTGGCTGTAATTCTGCACCAATGCTGAATTTTGGAAAAGAGACTTCAGATACAGTATTAGGGGATCACAAAGGTCTATGTAAAAGAGACTTCAGATACAGTATTAGGGGACCACAAAGGTCTATGTAAAAGATACTTCAGATACAGTATTAGGGGACCACTAAGGTAAAAGCATCCAAAGAGCACCATGTCATCGGACCTTTATGCAAATGCTGGTAGGTGATCAACATCCCATCAGTCATTCTTTTCAAAGAATATTTTGGTCATTTTGGGACAGCACTGTCTTCAAAATTTGTTTTATTTAGCAAGAGAAAATGTCTGCCTTTGGAACAAGTTGTGCATGATAGTGCATGTGATAATAGACAAATTATTCGATTCTGCAAGATCTTTGTTGCTCAAGTAGGTGCAGTAGTTCATGATAAAGTAACAAAAATGATAGATTTTTATTGGATATTTTTATCCAATAAATTATATTTCTATCTAATAAATGTATTGGATATTTCCACCTCAGAATGTTTAGAAGGCATTTAACAAACTCACTTTAAAATACTCACTTGTTCCCTTGTCCCTAGGTCTTGCTAAGTACTTTCAACAGATTTCTCACTAACATATAATAAAAGCAGTCCACAAGCAACACCTGCCCACTGCAATCATACACTCCACAAAACACAGTTCCACTGTAGCATAAAATCAGTTTTTGTAAAGACTGCTGTTACTATTTAAAGATATTTTAAAACAGGGAAAGATAAAAAGGACAAGAGACAAGGTGACATGTTAGAGAGACAGACTGTAATTCACCTGACCTTAGTAAGCTGCTTAGTTTACCTGGCACCCCCAACCATCCCTATCCTCAATAAAGGCAAAGAAACTGAGCGAGTCATCTGTCAGTAGTATACTGTATCCCACAGAGAATCTTTTTTTTTAAAGATGGACATGATGGAGACACATAGATAGTCATCCACATCTAGGTCAACACACTGTCAGGTGAAATCGCATGTGACTGAGCAAACATCCAGCCACAAACGGGCTTCTAAATGGACATTCCTACATTAAAGCTCCTGAGTACCAGTATGAGAGCCTTCATTGCTCTGTTTATCATGCACCACTCATGCCCTGGTCGCAGTTCATGACTCCTCTCTGTCTTGCTTCCCACAGCTTCACACATTTTAAAGCCTGTTCATCGGCAATTCAGAAAGACACAATCTTCTCTGCGCTATCACAGTCCAGCCTGCCCTCTAATTGTCACCCTGCGAGAAGCAATCTGTAATCTTATAAGCCAATATTTCAAATATTCAGTGGGGAAAATATCGTCTCATTGCCACCTCTGCATGTTGGACATTTTATATGCACCTCATGTTGCACAAGGTCAGAAGAATTGTTCTATGGATACATAATGAAATGTAATGGCCAAATGCATTTCATGTCATATATATATATATATATATATATATATATATATATATATATATATATATATATATATATATATATGTGTGTGTTATTAGTTACACCTGTCCTTTTCACAGCGTTTTTACAGCATTTAGTAGAATCTTACAGCATGAAACCTGGTGTGGCTATATCTGAGAAGAGGTACAGGAGGTTTAAACCCAGTTCTACTCACTTGAAAGCTTCTTAAAGGAATACTCTGAAAATATGTTCTGAGTTCTGAGCATAGACTGTCAAAATAATGGACGTAGCAGTAGTGACGCCATCCATTGGTTTGTGGATGGCCCTTTGAAAACTTGGCCATCGCCATTTTGGATTTTTGAAACCGGACGTGACGATTTTTGATGAGAGGGTGGAGCTGGGGAGGAGGATACACCAAGCCAGTGTTGTTTATGGTTGCAATAGCGCGGCACTAAATGCTAAAGAGGGAAAGTGGCCGATTTTCAACCCTTCTGAAGCAAGTTATCAAGTAGAGAATTTCCGGTAGGTAAACGCAGTCCTTTGGGTCCGGATGCCATTCATCAGCATATATTTCAGATGGCAGTACAGAAAATTGGCAAAACTTTATATTAAGTTACCATCTAACTCAAGCATAGATAGCTAACTTGGTTGGCAGAACGCTGAACAAGTGAAAACACACAGTCAGAGGGTCAAAGGTTAAGATGAAAACATGGACAACACCCAAAAACAAATTCAGGTTTATTCTAATGTACACAGTGTTATGGACGCATTGCTAAGCCTTTGTCCTGATTGACATGTCAGCATGTAGCCCCGCCCTAAAGCATCCCCTGCTTTATTGTCTATTTTAAAGGTTTGAAACTAGCGATTGCTCCTATGAAGTCATTATCAAATGTTTACTGAGGTAATAAATCAAATGAGAAGTAGGCTCATTTACCCATAGACTTCTATAGAAACAGACTTCTTTTTGGAGTCCGTGGACTCGCCCCCTGCTGGAAATGAGATAGAATGCCGTTTTGAGGCACTTCCGCATTGGCTTTACTTTGCAGACCCAGAAGGATTTTTACAGTTCCTAGAACATGACGTTCCTATAACCCTTTTTTGTCTTGTGTTCCGACTGGACCAAGTTCTTCTGACTGCAGTTCTTGTAACTCTTTCAGCTCCTACT
This sequence comes from Percina caprodes, assembly GCA_013375575.1. Classification (NCBI taxonomy): domain Eukaryota; kingdom Metazoa; phylum Chordata; class Actinopteri; order Perciformes; family Percidae; genus Percina; species Percina caprodes. The sequence continues at coordinate 1,455,989 of JABXJD010000044.1, forward strand.
TCAGGACATTGTCTTTTTCCCTTTTCCGGATAGTGACCTAGTTATGCCCCCACAGCACGCCATCTCTAAAAGCCATGCCATCTGTGTTAGCAAAACATACTTGAATTACTCGACTTTGTGAATTACGACGAGAATGGACAGAATGCTGAAAAGTGGACTGATGCGGAGGTGCAGGCACTACTGGCCATGTACGCCATCAAGGAGGTGCAGAGGGACCTGGAAGGAGCCACAAGAAACATTAAAATCTTTGGGAAAATCACCAGTGAGCTAACGCAAATGGGGTTTTGAATGTGGCGCTAAAGTCAAGTGACGACGCTATAAAGACCGTTATCGTGCTTGCGGCACTCCCTTACCCCTCCTACCAGTTCCTATGGCCACTTGGTCAGTGTGAATGCAAATGACAAAAGCGGTTTTGGGGAGAGTAGTTAGTAGAACGGTTTGGAAGTGGACTGTACCTATAACTACGTTCCTGTAACTATTTGGTCAGAAAGAAGCTATCGTTACAGTCTGTGGTTCTGAAATGACTTTCAAGAGTTGTAAAATCCTAGTATTACGCATTAATATGTTACGCTAGCTGGACTTCCTGGATCATTGTCTCACTGGTTCAATGGATATTTTTATTAATGCTGTTGCTAATTTTTGAGAGCACTGTAACTGCTGTGAATCTAAGCTGCCGTCCTCCACGAAGGAGTAAACTATAAACTTAAACGAGTATTCCTTTAATGTATCTTTCTCTCATTATTTAAGTTCCAGGACTGTTCTCTGTTCTCATAAATAAGGAAGCAAATCTTGTTTCACTGAGCAGCCCTGATGATGATAAAATGCTTTTTGCTGGTGATTTTTTTCTGCTTAACCAATAAAAAAATGATTTATTGGTAACTGAATATATACACTATACTAATACATTATTCGTCTGCCATGATCCAACAGGAGGGGGGTGATAACAGATGAATTTAAAAGGAGGCACAGTGGAACTTTTGAATGTGGTATAAAATATTTTATCTGTCATTTATTCCTTGTCTCTTCCTTCTCATTCATCACTTCCTATCCCTCTTTTCTACCTCATCTCTTTCCAGTGGGATCCCAGGACAGTCTGTTGGAGATCACCTTCCGGTCAACAGTACCTCCAGTGATCTGCGACCCCACAACGCCCAAACCTGATGTGTCCGCCCTCAACCTCCCCGCGCTGGGCTCCACGGACGGGACCGGCAACGCCTTCTCATCTTCCAATGGGAGTCTTGGAAGCCCTCTAGGTAGGGACAAGTGTCTTCTCAAACTGGAGTGTTTCCGTTTCCTCCCGGGGCCTCCACCTCCTCAGCTCCCCTCGCCTCCCCCGCTGCTCAATGCCAACAGACTAGAGAGCAAAGGCCAAGAGGTGTCTGAGGGCACAGCCAAGGTGTCGTCCTGTGACGCCAAATCTCTGGGCTTCCTGGACTTTGCCGCGAGGTTTCGCGAGTCAGGTATCGCCTCAGAGTATGAGTCAAACACGGACGACAGCGATGACAATGAGGATGAGGGGGAGGACGACGACGACGAGGAGATGGAGATCTTTGGCTGGGGGAGGGACGAGGAGACACTGAGGCTGCTAAATGTTCTCAACAGACAGGGAACTCCAGACTGTCTGGGAGATGAAATAGCAGTGTAACGCACTAACCTATCCTAACCCCCTATATATATATTTTATTTTTAAAAGTATTTATTTACTATAATTACTATGTTGTATTAAGTACCAGGATTGTCAGACAGTCGTGGATCAGGGCCCCAGCTTGAGTTAAACAACCCTAAGCTGTAGACCTCACTGAATGTACAAAGGCAGCAGCAACAACTGCGGTTGCTGGTAAGTTTTAAAATCTGTCCAAGTTTTCACTCAGAAGGTGTGTTCGAAACCGTTCCCTATCACGGAAAAAGTGCACTAAATAACGTAGCGTATTTGCCATTTTGTGGTGGTGTTTGAATTCTTAGCAGTTCATTTCATCCACTGTAAAATACCCACACTGCACAGCTAATTTGAGCGTACATATGATGTACCTTACATTTTACTCCAGCATACCACAATGCAACGCGGTCATGTTTTCCAGTTGGTCACACTTGTGGATCTAATCCCTAATCTATATGCATACTCACGCATACACACTTGCTTCTTTAAATCTTGTTTCCTTCATTTCCTTTAGCCTTTCCTCTTTGTTACACACACCCATTACTTATACATACATCGCACACACTCCCAAAGTCTCCTCCCAGCTGTCTGTTGCTGAATTTCAATTTGAGATTTGGGAGTTCTGTAGAAAAAATCAGGAGTTTATCTTTAAAGTCTTTGTCCTTTCATTTAACAGTAACCAATTGTAGGTTAGTCTGTCTTTACGATGAAGATGTGAGGATGTAGACATAAAATCAAACCAAAAGATGAGCTCAGTTCAAAAGAAAGCTTTCAATTTGTCAGGATTGGGAGCGTAGCTGTCAGTCGTGCTGGCAGGAACAAGACGACAGGGTTCGGGACTGGAGAGACTGATGAGCTCTTGTCCTTGCTGGAGTGAAAAGTGACTCTGTCTGATGAGCAAAGATGAACACTATATCCGGGGAGGAACTTTATTATGGTCTCTATGTTTGGAGAGGGAAAGTCCTTTCTTGAGTTCATAATTATTCAAAGACTATTTTTAGACAAAAAAATCTGTGTCTGTACTGTATGTACAAACTTTGTTTTCTATGTCATCCCACAGAACTGTATGTTGAATTGCTCCGTCCTTGACTTCTGCAGGCAGCCCTCTTTGTCTCCTCACAGTTTGTTGACTTGGTAGCCGGAGCATGTTTGCACTCTTTTCACTTGTCCACACATTTCCCCCGCTTTCATTTTAATTTATGTAAAGCCAGGATTAGTTGGACCTCGAGGAACGCTGTTTGTTTCTTGTATTCATCCCGTAAACAAAAACTCTTTCCTTGTGCCAGAACAGCAGCGGCTCACGGATGACAGCCAAAAGTGGTCTCATTTGTTTAAACCCAGCTCTGTGTATGGCCTCCAAGCACAATGCAGTATTAAAGTGTTCGTTTTGTTTCACGAGGAAAGCCACTGAGTTTTCTTTCTGCGTACTATAGCAATGGTTTATCAGAGCACTCCTGTCAAATCAGTGCTGGCAGGCCATTGTTTGGTGAAGGTAGATGCTGCAGAGATTTAGAGTCAGGACTCAATGGGCTCACTATGTTTAGCAAAGAGGTTTAGCCTGATAGGATCAAACCAATCTAGTGAAAGTCCAGTAAACTAACTCCCAGTTAGCCACTTGCTTACTGAACATGTTGGTATTAAAAGATAACAAGATTGAATCAGAGATTTATTTATTTATTTTTGTTTGGAAATTATACAAACTTTTCTAAATCAGTCTCTGTTAAGTGTGTTGGAGTCAGGTGTTCTATCCAAACTATGCATACACACCAATAAGGATAATTTGAGATTGAGTCCCAGGTTGATGTTTTTATGGGACCAAAATAAGAAACCCTATCCTGCCAGCGTGCATAAATTAACTTTAAAAAAAAACTAAAGAAAGACTCAATGTGAAAGGGACCGGGGGATATATTCAAAAATGCAGGCAACCCAAAGAAACAGAACACCAACAACGGTAGCAGCATGATGTTCTTTGAATAAATGAGCAACCACTGTCCAAAAGAGTGGAAATGCCTCTGTTTTTGGCTCAAATTGTATACATGTCCATTCTTTATATGGCCTATATTACAGAAATCACAGGAAATGAAGGAAGAGACAAATAGGGTATGGCATGCAACAAAGGTCCACAGCCGAACTTAAACTGTGGATATCATAGTTTATGATTGCCCCCTTAAATAGACCAATTGGGTGCTCCGTCAATACATTTTCCCCCAGTTTTCTTTTTATTTAAATTGAAACTAAACATTTGCCAGAAATCATCTTAAACATATTTAAATAGTCCCTAACTAGGACTGTGTGTGTATAGTTTTTTTGCTTACTGCGGTGAAGAAGTGTAACGTAAGTTAGAACGAGAATGGCAGGGTCCCTTAAGTGAGTGGCGTCAGTGCCCGTGTGGTCACGCAACGAGAGCGAGCGGTAACGAAGAGTAGCCTATGAGTGCCAGTGTGAGGAAAAAGAGTCAGCAAAGTCGATGTAAAGTGAGTTAAAATTGAACGATAAAACAACAAGCTAGAGCTAGAGCACATGGTGGCTTTATCTATTGTCAATCCTGCCGGTAAAGTGGATGGCATTACCCTCAAAAAAGCATTGGGGTACATGTGTTGCAGCCATAAACTGTATAAAAAATAATCGCAGCACAGTGTTTCCATTTCAGCTCAATGTCGTATAGAGCCACAATGTTTTCTCTCATCTCAGTTGATCCATTCCACAGACAGGTCAGAAAGCTCTTTTGTCAATAAAGTAAAATATATATTAAATAGTTTGCCCACAACGCCTAGTGCAGCCCGTCTAGCAGCTGAGCAGAGAGGGCGATCGGCAGATCACTAACTTGTTGCTCTCTCTCTACCAATATAAACCGCTCTGTTTTAGGCTACGTAACGTGCATGCACGCTGAAATTCAACCGTGCTGTTTTATCGGGATTAAGCTATAAACAGAAGAAACATCGGTAAAAACTGCAGCTTTAACATTAATGTGTCTACCTCAGCTGACAAATGTCTTTGCCTTTGCCAAGACCTTCATTAGAATCAATGTCATAAAATCCATGTCATTAGACACAACGTGCACACGTGCAGGCCAATGAAGGTGACGAGCTCAGGCCCACGGTAGGCATCATGTGACCGCAGTAATGCGGTAGTGATGGCCAAATCAAGCTTCCTGAACCATTTTTTTTTTTTTTTAGCCCACTAGATGGGGCTGTCTCTTCAACAAATGGTTGAAAACACAGTGAATTGCCATTCCCTTAACCTTTTTCTTTGAACAGAGAGCGCCATCTAGTGGGCTCAAACGATGAAGAAGATGGTTCACAAAGCTTCATTTGGCCATCACTACAATGCGGTAACCGTCCCAGTCCTATCCCTAACCCCTCATTGAACATCACTGCACTCTTAGCTTTCTTTCTTTTTCTGTGGACAGAAAAGTTTCCTTGAAGTGCTCGCTTTTCTTTTAACGTGTTTGACGCAGATGATAGGAAACACAAAGATCCGACAGTGTGTCAGGATGAAATGTGTTCTGTCTTTTTTAACACTCTCTCCTCTACATAGGCTATTCTGTTGTCTCATCATCTGGCTTTTTCCTTCTCTCATGTGTCTTTTCCTGTCATGTCTTTTTTATAGCATGACATTGAAGGCACAGGTGTGTCAGGCAGCTCACCATAAGGGGAACAAAAAAGAAAGGAGCTAGAAGATAATAAACAGCAGTTTTATCTCCAACATAGCAACCGATGCAATTAACATCAGATAATTTAAAACTTAATGAAACTGCCCTTGAAATCGACCAAAATATATTCTGACCTGTTGCAATAAATTGTCAGTGAAACACATCTCTACACTGATTTTGAAAAGATTTAAAAAGATGACCCCCATCTCTTGATTCATTAATCGCGTTTAATCAAAGAATGCATATCATTATCTGGTAGGAAATTACTTATATATCAGGCTCAATCACATTTTTGACTTATGTAGAGCGAGGTTACCTGGAAACCTGAAACCAAGGGCATGTCTGCAGAACGGGCATCATGAAAGTGACTTTGTGAAGGTGCTATCAGTACTTTTTTATATTAATATCAATTTTTTTTTTTTTAATTACTTAATGTCCACCTTCTTGTGCCATGTAAGGACATTATCATATCTATAGAAATAAATCAAAGAGTACAAACTCTTTTTTTCTGTTTCTGCATCTTACCCATAGCCCATACCATGTCTTAACTTGCATTGCTTTATTCTAAACCTTCCCTCTTTTCTGTTCCCAGCCTGCTCTTGACAGTTTTCTCTCTTCTAGCCTCTGGGGTAAATAGTACCTTTTATATCATCTGTATTTCTCTCACATGGGTTAGACTTTAACCTTATTCTCCTGTCATCTCTTGAACCCAGCTCTTCCTCCAACCTCCTCTAAAATGCCAAACGAACTGTATTTCTAAACTGTCTTTTGTTGCAGATTTATCTGTTAGCAATTCATGCTGTGTGGTTGCAACAGTAAATACAGCCCTTGGCCTTTTACCTTGACTGGGATGCTTTAAATCTGTAATCCCAAGTGAAGGACCCATGTTCAGGGGTTTGTAGAGAGATCATCAAATGCTAAGGCAGAGGGAAGATTAGTTTCTTTTGTGAGTTATTTGTGTTGCAGGCTCGGTAAAAGTTAAAATTTGAACTCATTCCTACATCTTTAACTGGTTATTTATTCAGCTTCTAATGAATGTATGGGATACAGTCAAATTCTAGCAACACAAAAGTGTGTGTTTGTGGTTGCTAGTGTGGTTTGTGAGGGTGAGGTCATCTACTATACTTCAGTGTCACTATAAGCACCCATTGCAGATCTGCCAACCATTAGTGTAGTCATGGGCTCTAGGGTAACAGAAAGCAAGACCGCTTCTGTAGCTTTGGGTACTCAATGGGTTTCCTCACAGATGTTTTGTTTATCTGACTTTCTAAAACACGTTCCTGGCGTTTTGTGTTCAACCTCTTGTAGCGTAGTATTGTGGAATCGCTACGTCTCTCACAGTACAAACTTAGCAACTTTCTTTTTCCCATAAGAAAAAAAGCACATCCTGGCTAATGTATCTTGAATACTTATTTTGCCTGTGTGATGTGTTTGCTGCAGGCAATCGATGCTCGTTAAATGACAGGACACTACGACACGGCTGATAATCGTTGCATTTCAGCCTGTAAATTGGCTCCCATCTACAAATTAGAGCCTCTCCAGCAATCCTCATTAAAAAAAAACAACCCTAAAAGTGTCCCAGCTTGTGTTACATGTTGACTGAAACCTTTGGTATTCAAAAGTCTTTCAAACAATTGGAATTTGCTTTCTGTATCAGACACTATTATTTTAAAAGCTGAATGTCTCTTGCAAAAGACTTGGTTTCCTCCCTCCCTCAGCATTAATTCATGGTCTGACTAGGATTGTCATTGCATTCTGAGGGCCACGTTGCCAACCAGTCCAACCAAGCAGAGCAGGCTTTGGTGACTTGTATCGATTTCCCCGTCACAGGCATGTGTTGTTGAAACTGGGGTTAACCACTGGGACAGCATGGGAGCAGCACAAATCAATACACTTCTTTACAGGCTCAGTCTGTCACCTGCAGGGATACACTTAAATACACAGACACGCAGATGTCGACCAATGTCTGACATACCTACACAGACTGTACTTGGTATTGCGTGTTCTAGTTGGTCTTTAAGAAGCAGAACAGAGACACTTTGTTTTCTTTGGTTTTGTTCTCCAACAAATTGGATGTGAATTTAACCATGAGGGGAAAGTATTTGAGGATGTTTGCATCCATGTTGGGTGAATAATTTAGGAGTTATAGCCTGTGATCCTAAACACACAGACAAAGACAGATTTCATCATCACTGGTCGAATCGGTCCCATGACCTCAATCCAACTGATCTTGTGTTACACTGATTAAGACATGACTGAAAGCATAAGCTTCCATTCTTTGGACACCCCATTTTGACACATAATAATTATAGTTCTTTTTAATTTATCCGATACATTTTTCATGTACAATGTTCAATCACATTGATGCAACAATTATATAAAAATCCAATATTGCTGCAGTCCTGCTAATTGATTTCCAACATTACCCATGGCCTAATACATTCAGAGATTTTAAAGGGATAGCTACCAATCTATAAAATGCTACAGAAAAATTTCTGACAGTTGACAAATTAGTGTTTTCTCACGGTATACTGTCACATTACCCACCACTACCTAGCCTCATAGTTGTCTTTTAATTTTAGATACAAAGGGCTAGACCACTTAATTTGTTCAAGTGTCCACATATAGAGACTACATTATACACCTGAGATTACCCAACATAAATCGGACTTTGACACACATATACGCTCCATACATTCATAACCAGCTGTAGAGTGTTAACTGTGCTAGTGAAGAGTTGGCTGAGGTTGTTTAGTTAATGTGACGTAGTGCTGATGGAGACATGAGTAGGTAGTGGATCACATATAAACAAACCCTGACAACAGATCATCCCAGTGCTGAAATTAATGACCATGTCTGCACCAGAAGAGCAGACGGAATAAAGGATTTTAAAAGCCGAGCAATTGATCCTCTACCCTCAGCATTAATGATTGCAGCCAAACAGGATTTACCAAACAGCCAAGATTGCCACTGAGAATATAATAAATGAACATAGTGTAGTGTAAATGTACGTCTTTGTATTTGTGTGCATCAGCATCTGGATCGTCCCTTACCGAACTTACATTTCTCAGCTTTCGGTGTACTTTGGGGCTGAAACAATCAGTCAATCAATCGCCAACAACAATCAACAATTTTGATTAATTGTTTATGTTATTTATCAGGCAAAAATGCAAATGTGGTGGTTCTCTGTGTATATATCTTTGTAAATGGAATATCTCTTGGTTTTGGACAAAACAAGTAATTGGAAGCCATCACCTATAAGAAATGGTGATGGGCATTTTTCAACCTTTCTGACATAATAGACTAACGATTAATAGTTTGATCAAAAAGTAATTGGTGGATGAATTAATAGTGAAAATAATTTTTGTGTCTCTCCAGTAGAAGCAAAATACTACTGGTTGCTGCCCTCTACAGCATTACTGTCCTAATTGACCAAATTTTCCAATCAGGCCATTGGATTTAAACTGGCATCATTCCACTCACATCTCTATCCTCTTGGCTGCCACTGCATGGACAGATTAGAGTTTGTTGGTAGAGATGCTTTACTTGCATTTGCGTCACCATTCACACAAATATTCATACACATTTAGAGGCGGCATGGACTTGAGCAAAGCTGCCTTCATGTTCTGACTATGCGTCGACGTCTGGATGTAGTGGCAATCTGCTTTGATGTTCCCATAATGCAGAGTTAGAAACCATGCGGCTTGGCATGGTACTTAATCTGGAACATGTGGCGCTCCAGATGTAAAGGGCTTGAAAGAGTAAAGTGCTATTGAATCGCCGCGCAGCTGAAGGCCTGTCTCCGCCACATCTGTCTTGTTCCATTTCCTCCCCTTTTTACGCTGCTTCCTTGAGTGTTTCTTCACATATGCACTGACAAAAGAAAGCTGACAACACACGTTTTTTTTTCTTAAATGCAAGTGAATTTTGGCATCAACCTTAAAGAGAACAACTCCCGCTGAGGCAAGCAAGAACTGAACTGGAAAGACAAGAGATACCTTTGATCGTTTTGGTCAGTAATATTTCAACTTTTTGAGTTTGATGGTTCATATTAAGACTCAGAATAAAACACACTTAGACACATTGAAGCTCCCGCTGGTTTACTCTGTCTCGTTAAACACTAAGTTTGTCTCGCTTATGAGGCCTTTCATGCCTTTGATTCCCGGCCTTGCTGCAGTTTGCCTAGACGCATGCCAAAACATACGCATGTCCTTTTGTGTACGCTTGTTTGAGGCCATTTACATACAATACAATGACGTTTTAGACAATAGTGTTCCACCAACTTCGTGTCAACAGTTTGCATTTGTCCTTTTCTGTTTCGTCGTGACAATCCCGCCTTGCACGAAGTTAGCTTCATTAAGACGTTTTCCCACTTTGGTGTGGAAGAACTTGACTTGCCTGCACAGAACGCTGACCCCAGCCCCTCCAACATATTTGGGGTGAACTACAACACTGACTGTGATACAGACCAACATCAGTGGCCGACCTCTTGCGGCTACCTGCAGCTACGTTCCAAAATTTTGTGGAAAGACTGAAACCAGAAGAGTGAAGGCAGGTAAAGGCCCATGTTCGCACACATCGCACATACTTGTGGCCATGTACTGTACCTTATCTTTAACATTACGTTAACCTGAATCCTTAATTTGATCCTATTCCTTGCTCAATTAAATCCAAGTTCTAATCCTAAAATCCTGAATTCTGCCTCTGAAAAAAACAGTGCTGACAACATAATTTCACTTTTAACTAACATCCTCACAATGATTGAAGTCCAAGGCCACAGATGGGCACAAAAAGAATTAGAAAAGAGGGAAAGGCAGAGAGAAATCGAATGCCCGGGACAACAGATACATTATTTTTGCTTCATCATGGCTACATGTACTTCTACGTCTCAGACGCTCACACTCCACGGACCCTTGGAATCAGACAAACAGCAATGTGGCAAATGGCTGAGTGAATTATTGATCGCATGGCTTTGATAAGGGGGGAGACTGAAGGCACAAAGATGTCTGGCTACAACCTGTAGTGTGTAGTTCAGAGATCTTCAACAGGCGGTCCGGACTTCCTAGGGGGTCCTCAGAGTCACTGCAGGGGGGCCTCCAAATTATTGTCAATTTTTTCTGTCTAGGTGAGGTATTCACTAAGATAGCCACCCACAGATCCAGTTCATCATGGCGATTCACTGTGCCACTTCATCAAAACATTGTAAATAAAAATCAACAATTAATATTTAATAGCTTAGTATACTATGCAAAAACTGTATGTTTAAAGGCTTTAGGCTGCCCTACATGTTATTGTAGAACCAGTTTAATATGCAACTTCAATTTATACTGTATGTATTAGGGGGTTAAGGGGTTCTTGACTTAAAAATGTTGAAGACCCCTGGTGTAGTCTGCTGTTTTTATGCTCTCCCATTTATTTGTCTTTTATTTTTCAGCCCAATGTTTCCTGTTTTCTGAGCAAACAATATAACCTAACTTCAAGATGACATTAATTTTAAATCTTTGCTGAAGAATGTCTGAGAAGTTGATAATTTGCCATGTTTAATGTCTTTCAGGTATTATTTCCTGTATGGTCAGTAATTCCCAGAATGTTCATGAACAAGTGCCAGCAAGTAGAATGAACTCGTTCCATGTGGCTGTGTTTTTTTTTAAATGCATATGGTGAGAAGCATGATATTACCATAAGAGTATTAACTTAAAGAGAGCAAGCTCACTGACAAGTTCCCTTTAATTAGATCATTACATATGCTGTGGCTGCAATGCATTGTGGTCTATTGAGGCCACAGTAAGTTAGAGAAGTCAGCACAGTATCTCAGCATCTTTTATGATGCGTTTCCCCCCAAATGCGTCATTTATTTTGGAAACAAAGTGAGTCTGAAAAGAAAGACAATAAAACTGCTTTTACGCCAACACTTTTATGCAAGTCGTGAAACTTCATAACGGCTTAATACATTATACGTCAGTCCACCACTGGTCTGGACTGAAATATCAAAACAACTATTGGATGGATTACCATGAATTTTGGCACATATACCCATGATGCCCAGAGGGTGAATCCTACTGACTTTGTTGGTCCCTTTTTAATCTAGTGCAACCAGCAAGTTAAGGTTTTCACATATCCTGTGAAATATCTCTACCAGAGGGATTGGCAGGATTGGCAATATACAGACATTCTTGGTTTCCAGACAATGTATCCAACTGTCTCGCGCCACCATAAAATTTGTGGTTTCAAGTGAAATGTCTTGTCTACTATAACAATTTGATGAATTGTCATGGAAATTGGTGCACTCTGTTATGTTCCCCTCAGGATAAATTGCAATAACTTTAAATCTAGCACCATCATCAGGTGAACCTGTTTTGGCTGGACAACATTTAGCATCAGCATGCCATTGTAAATGTGAGCTGACATTAGTATTTAGCTCCGAGCAGTGCTGTAAGCCAGTACAACCTCACAAAACTATGAGCACTCTGTCTTGTTACTTTATATGTAACATTTCATGCTCAGTTTCTGTACAGCCTCGAGTTGTTGACTTTTGTTCGGTTGCATATTTTCAGTGTCTCAATATGTCAGTAATAAATGCATCTTGACTGCATTTATTTATTTAGCAATTCTTCAACGTTTTGACTATGAGCATATAGAATGTGTTTGCCCATTCAGATCCAGATGATTTGCCTCTACTCCACAGATATCCAATTTCTGTTCTTTATCCCATATAGTTCCCTTTTTCCACTTTCTGTTCTGTCGTTACTAAACCTGTATGACTGACTCATCGTCCGGAGGACACATTAATGCCAGTATCCATGTTTGTCTTTTTTGAGAGACACATTAGTCAGGTACAATGATAATCTGGCTGCTATTTTAGAGTCAGTGGAGGAAAACATCATAATTGAATCTCATTTTTTTTATAAACGGAGGAAGTGTGGCTCAGGTTTCTAATGGGGTCTGCAAGGTCACGACAGGATAAGAGGTGAATGCTTTGCAAGGCAGCAAGAAAAACCTGTCCCATTTAACCATATAACAAAACTTTCTGAGGTGCCCTAAAGATGATTTGAAGGCAGAAGGTTGAGACTGAGGTCTGCTGCAGTAATTGCCCTTCTATCTAACAGTCAGGCAAGGGTGCCTCAACTCAAAAATGTAATCAGTATTGGATTTAGGGGATTATTTATTGCATGGTCTGAATTCTATAGCAGCAGTTTCATTAGTATTAGTTATGTTGGAGAATTTGAGCTTTGCACAGAGGCTTGTTTTAAAGTTTCATTAGTATTAGTTTCACTTGACAGTTTTGGTGCCATCCCTAAATGCTGCTCCTGCCAATGAAACAATCCCAAAGGGAAAACGGAGACGACGTGTGTGTGAAAAGGTTACTTCAGCTAGAGGAGGAAAAGGTAGAAGAACAAAAGGAGGATGGGAAAAAGGAGGCAAGTCAGTTTTTCTTAATGGGGCTTCTGTTTTCCCCTGAGACTGAGGGTCAGACCGGGAGGCTCAGTCTGTCACAGCAAGATAGATGCTTACTGATGTTTTGGGCGATGGAATTTGAAGTTTGCTGCCCTGCTCTGTTTACGATTAGGCAGCGGCTGTTTAAGACGAGGAGGGCAGCTTCCAAGGTAAAGCCTCAGTCATCTGCAAAGCTGTGCTGCCAGTTCCTCCAAATTTGGCTAATTAAATTAGATAAAAGTGAAATTATGTCCTAGGGGGGAAATTAGGCTGTAGATAAGATGGAAACAAAGAGTGCTGAAGATAATAACTGCACATTGAGAGTAGTGCAGGAAATAAAAACATTCTCATTTTAGGATGTGTTAGATTCCAAGCAGGTAGGGAAAAATGAGACTGTTTTTTGGTCTAGTGATTAATGATTGTTGTCTTTTAGAAACAAGGGTGATATAGTGTGACATTTGTTGTTACAGCACTGCAAAACCTCTTAAGGATGATCTTACTTGGCTTTGTTAAAGGCCCAAAATATAGTAAGAAGAAAAGTATTTTACACTTATCTTCATTATCAAGAGTTCCCTGTGTGCAGAAAATCCTAAATGTTATGTCTGATCCTCCCTGAAATGGAAGGAAGTAAAATCCAGAGGGAGCCCACTTTCTAAGTAAAAATTGACTAAAAGCCAGCACAAAGTGATGATGTGAAAGGCAGCGTGTCAGTCAGAGTTCAGTCTGATAAATCAGAAACTTCTTCCATTAATTTGGTCCTGCATACGGTCCCTCATTAGTCTGAGACAGAGCCCCACCCAGACTCTGGTGGGGCCACTTTAATCATTCATGTTATAATGAATCCAGGTGACAAATTGATGAGCGGCTTTGCATCTGTTCTCTGTGCATGCGCTCGCATTCGCGGTAAGATGGTAAATGGGAGGTGTTTTGCTTACCTCAGGCACACACACACACACACGCACGCACTCACCCACACACCCATAGCCTAATGCAGCCAAGTGAGAAGCTCTAATTTAATACATCAGTGATAATGACCCCGTCTGGCCTGAGGATTAGTGTGTTTATGTGTTCAAGTGCGATTCAGGTCACTCATCCTCTCAGCCCAACACTCATCTCACATTTTCTGTCCCCACAGCGTCTCACAGCTTTGTACTGATCTGTTGCACAAGAAGAGAACATCATTGCACCCTGCTTCTCTGGTCAACATGCAGGGCTCAATAAATTCAGTGTTTTTTTTGGGGGGGGGGGACGACAATGTGAAACCAATACAAATCACTGAAGAGAAGTGGAAAAGTGTGTGTGTGTGTGTGTGTGTTTGTGTGTGTGTGCGCGTGCGCGCTCCTTCTCGGTGACAGAAGTGGGTTACCCTCATCTAAGAACAAAGCTAAGAGTTTGACACTTTGATCGGTGATGGCAAAGCCGAGCGGGGCTAATTACAACCTCGCGCTGTCTGCTTTGCAGAGTCGAGCCAAAGTCACAGCGAGGGTGTTTGGAGCTGATTTGGCCAATTACCAGTTCCACATGGTGAAAACTGTAATCATAATTACACTGTGAGTCATCAGTATTTATTATTGAGTTAGAGAAAATGACCATGTGGTGAAAAATAAACTATTTTATTATTTTTTAGCTGGAGCTGCGGTTGATATCCACTTTAACAAACGTCTGTCTGTGTGAAGGTCAGCAGCAGCTCAGCTAGCCTAAAGTGACCACGAGTCCAAAAACCCAAAAGCATTCAATTTATACTTCAATGAATTCAACTAATTCCTTTATGTTATTGAACTGTTATTATGTCAATATCAGTCATTATTTTGGACTTACTCTCAAACCTTAAAGCTAAAGTGCATAGTACGATTAAAAAACTCTTCAGAAGAGGTAATCATCTTCTATCAAGTTTCTGCACTGCAAAGTCACCGGATGCCATAATCGTCTGAACATAGCCATACTGAGAAATACAGAGAGAGTTGTGTGGCGCTGATAGTCTTAATTAGCTTTGTAGAAACTCATCTGACAATGGCTTGAACGTAACAAACGTACATTAATATCAAAAGTTACGCTCTTCAGTTTTAAAAGCAGTCTCACTTTCACCCAAACTAGTTTTGTTTCTATATTTTTCAAAGCACAAAATAACCTATTATAGGTTCACAATTGTGTTTTTGAGACTTTTTTTGTCAAACACACTAACAGAATAGATTCAATGATAATGATGTTAAGATTAACATGAATGCTCTTTTTAGGGTAGATTTTCCAAATTGGTTAGTATTTCAAAAGATTGCGTTATCATTTTAGTTGATTGAGCCTGGCCGCCCGCTGCTGGTACATGAGTGGGAGTAAGAGCTTTCTGCTTTGGCTTTGTTTTGTGCCCATTAAATGGCTCTTTTTACTTCCTTTGCTCCTCTTCTAGCTCTCGTTCCTGCTTATCCTGCAGGGTGTGGAAGTGAACGAACTACATTTTTCAAATTCAACAACAACCTGAGAGTGTGGGGGGCTTACACGTTGGATTCCACTATGACAACATCTTCTCAACTTGTTTCATAACAGCATGAACCTTCTATGTCTGTGTTTGTTTCTAATCTTCTTGTTGGAATAATGCTGTTAATCCACAGAAGCTCCTGAAGAAAGACTGAACGAAAGATATCCTCATTTTAGCATTAATGAACACCATTTATATCAGATGGAGACCTTCTGACATGTTTGTAATTAAAATACACAAAACACATGCAAAAACGCATGTAGGAATCTGCTGTTACGCAGTCCTCCAGAAATACGCAAACAGTCTCGTCGGCTACTCTGATAACAGATTATTTTATTCATTTTTAGATTCAGTGTGACGTACACTGCCGAGGATAGCATTAGCTCCAATGTCCATTGCAAATTAACGTCCATTAATCCGCTTAGAAATCATAACAAAAATAGATGCTACTTTTAACCCCAGAGCCTGCCTGAGTAACGTTTTTATAGTTCCTTTACTTTTAAAGTAATCAAGTGGTAGCTGTCTTAACATCCACTGTTACATTTTATTTAGGAGGTGCTGATAGCTAATCTAAATAGAATAAGACTTTAAAAAAAAACTTCAACACGTTTCGGCATCCAGTCTTCTTCAGGAAGTACAGTAACTTCCTTTTTTTTCTTCAGGAAATGACTTCCTGAAGGAGGCTGGACACCGAAACGCGTGAAGTTGTGTTCATCTTATTCTATTTAGAATATGCCAGATGCATAAAAGGCACTTTATATAAATTTTTCTTAAAAGACGAGTGCCTTGGCTTCTTCCTTGATGTCTATTGGATTTGTTAATGTCACCTACCAGAGAACACTGCCTTTTTATCACTAATATAAGTTCCAAGAAGCTCTCCAATCTCTTCAATATATTTACTAGGTTGGGGGGTGCAGTTGTCTAGATTTTGTCGGGGGTCATGCTGTCTGTTTAATTTAATAACAGTCGCTATTAAAATATCCCCTCTGCTGAAGTTGCAGTGTGGGGTGATTTAACATTTGCTTCTCTAATATCAATGCCACAGTAGACAAGATTTGTAGAAGAAATTTAGCCTCTTTCGTCAGCCTAAATCACTGTGGGGCTGCAGCACAGAGGGCTCTCCCATCTTGACTAATCGGGAGGACATAGATGAACTGTTTGCACAAATGAAATTCTCACTTGTGAGGTGCAGGCGCTGCTGAAAGAAATCTCAGCACAGAAACAAATTGAAGGAAACGCCTGTTAACCAGCAGTGATTCAACATCCTGTCAGGGGGAAACAGAACTCACCAACATTAGATCTTTCAATTTGTGGGTATTGAAATAGTATAATTTTTTTAGAGAGTAGTGGTAGTGCCTTTTATTTATGATTCAACCCACTGAGAGAGAGAGAGAGAAAAAGAGTGTTCATCCTTCACAGTGATAGACTGAGAAGCTTTAGTTGGTGTCTTACATTTCCCTGAGCGCTGCCTAGTGGTAACTTTAAAAGCACAAGTGAGAGATGTGGAGGAGAAGAAACTACAACGTTCAAATGAGTAACGCTGACAGTATGAAAATAATTTAAATGTACGTCATCTCTAAAGCAATTTAGCTGGTTGTGATATTGGAAGAGGATAACAGCTTGTGCCTTCTGTGTTCAACTGAAATACATAGTTCTCAAATGGTGTTTAAAAGCCGTTTTGTTTTCCCAGCGGTTTCACTGGGAGCACACTAACACTTAGACAGCTCTCACCACTGCCCGTGTGTAGTCAGACTTCGAATCATTTCCTTGAACGCTCAAGGATCTGCCAATTCAGCACACAGCAAGCTATATATCTAGATAGAAGTGAAAATAGAACAGAAGAAATGTAGCATTTAAATGAAAGAAATAACATCAAGGTAATGATGTAATGACTCTTGTTTTATGGTTTTGTTTTCTATGTTTTTTTAACATGTAAGATGGATTGATTGATTTAGTCAATTATTTGGTTATAAAATTGGAACCGTGAGCCGTCCAGTAGCCGAGTGGTAAAAACATATGCCATATACTGGAACCTCAACATCCACCATTTGACTCTGGCTGGAAACCTTTGCTGCATATCACCCCCCTTTTAATATCACCCGATCATGAATGAATGGTATATTTCCGACGTCACTTCCTTCACTGCAGCTCACTTTGGTGGGAACAAATTGACCTCCAGTGCCTGTGGGTATACTGGCAGAAACTACCAACTTTGCATTTGTTTAGAGGAGCCTTCAGTGCTATCTCAGTACAGTCCAGAAATGGCCATAAGTACTGGTAAAACATCACATCTGTGTGTAAATGAGCCAGACTCACTAAGACACCTGCTGGGCTCCTTCCTAAACAGCAGATTTGACCTTTTCAGCAGCATGGGATGCTAGAAGACATAAATAAGCTATAAATCAGGAAAGAATTCTACATGCATTTCTCTGAGCACAACATCTTCCCCTTCTAGTGTCCTTCATAAAACCCTCCAAGGGGCGTACTACATTAAAGAGTCCTTCCATTAGTTTTCCATTACAAGTTAAAGTGGGAGGAATATGTGGCCCTGTAGTCTGGTGGGATCAATAAGGATGTTTTATACCCTCTGCAATGGGAAACCATTGATCCTGAGATCACTGGATGACCTTGATGTAGGCCTACACCCTGAATGACCGGCAGAAAGACTTACAGGATGTAAATGAAGTGCCTTTGAATCATAGTAACAAATGGTCAACACAACATTTACATATACTGACCTCTTAGTGAGTTCCGTTGGCTCAACCGTTAGCTCGCTGTACGATCCAATGAAAACAAGACTACTGAATATTTATTGAAGTTCCTTCATTGTAAAACTGAAATGAAAACAAAAATGGCCATCAGATAAAAAGAGTCAGACCAATTCACATCACAATGTAAGATGACAACATTTACCAGCCAAAACTGCTGAGTCATGGGAGCATTGCTAATACTGGCTAACAGCTGTGCTATCTAACAAGGAAGAGAATCAATTTGCAGCAAAATAAAGTATGTAGTAAGTAGTAAGGAAGTACAGAAGGGGAAAAACAAGACTATCACCTGGGAAACGTATGTCTGAAAGGGACCAGTAGTTCAACCCTAACCCCAAATGTTTATATAATCTTAACTAGTCGTTACGGTGCCTAAACATAATTGTCAATTCTAAACTCTGGTAGATTCATGAGGACTATGGTTACCTGGTCCTCAGATCTCTGCAGGGTAAATCCAGACAGCTAGCTAGACTATCTGTCCAATCAAAACGTACACATGTTCCACCAAAACAAGTTCCTTCCCGAGGTTTTTTTGCTGCGGCATCAAGAAGGAGGTGCTGTTAAGGAAGGTCTGGCAAAGACTAGAGACTACAGCTGCATTGACACAGTGGGTTTGCCAACGCAATGGTTTGACTTTGCTTATTGATTTCAATTGATTTCATGACTCCTATGAATAATTGTATATCTTTTTGTCAGTGGTTCTTGTCTTTTTCTGTCTCCTTGAAGTTACTGGGAATGATTCATGAAGTGATTGATTCCTAACATTGGAGCATTTTCCTTAATGGCTAATGTGCTTTTGCAGATCTCTTGATTGGTACAGTTTCGTTTAGTTTATTTCACAAGTCATCATCGTATCATTAAAGGTGCCCTGCCACATGTATTTCATTACTTTGTGTTAATGTCTGAATGTCTGTTCTACCATGGGACTTTGTAACATTTTCTTTGTGGACAAAATGCCTTGGTTACCTTGTTTTAAGCCATTCTAGCATGGTATAGAAAGCCCGCAGGAAGACTCAGCTCGATTTGTGCCAGTTCTCATTAATATTCAACGAGCTAAGCTGCTTGACTCTGATTGGCTTACAGCTAGCCAATGAGAGCCTAGCTATCAGTATCCTTCAGCCAGCACAACAGGGCGAGGTCGTGAATAGTAATGAGCTCAGGCAACATGACATCAGACTGACCAGCTGTTGTAATTGGCCTGATTTCTCTTCTTATTTCTTTCCAGTGGCTAGAGCTGACAGAGGAGGTAGCAGTTAATTTTCACATTCACAACATAACACAAACACATATTTTAAAAAATGCAAGTAGAAACTGTTTTGTGAAGCAGGGCACCTTTAAAAACAATATCAGAAGGTACAATGATCATATGTAGGCTGCGTGAAATGCTTGTGTGTTCAAAGTGAAGTCAAGGTTAGCTGTTCCACCCGAGTGTGACTCTCCATCTGATTCTAAATGGTGATATCTTGTCTCCTTTTATCTGGGAAAGAACGTGTACCTTTCAGATATGTGAATGCAAGTCAAGGCTGCACCCATCACCTCCACTGGCTTGACTTATTTGTAGAAGACATGAATCAGCTGCATTTTAAGCAGAAACCACTCAATAATCTGTATCTTTAGAGGTAAAATGATCTGAAATCTAATGCTTTGTCTCATTAAATGCTTTCCGAGAAACATTTCTCTCCAAGAGGTAAGATCGTCTGTCTTAAGTGGATTGACAACCACCAGAGCTCCCCTTTTTACGTTTCTGATCCTGCACTTTGGTCCATTTCTCCATCATTTTTTCATTACTTTTATTGCTATTTATGTGCATGTGTCATTATAGTTGCCTTCATGTGATCATTACATACAGTGTTACTGCATTGCCATATGTTGTATGGATTCTCATGAAATGCCTTTGAGTTTTGCTGTGATGATGCAACATCAGTTTGTTTGGTGTAAAGCTGCAGAGTGACTCCAGGGGGAAATGGTATAGTCATTTAAAGGAATACTCCACCAAAATTCTACCTTTTGAGTATCAAATACTCTCTCTCCTTTAGGCTTCAGTTTTCCTTTAGCTCCCCTTCAAGAACTGAGTTTATGCATCTCATTCTCAAAGCAAACATCCCATTTGTATTGTCTAATGCTTGAAGAGTCTGTTAAATCCTGCTGTGTATTCACCTATCTATCCTGCTGTGTATTCACCTATCTATCTTTCTTTCTCCTTTTTTCACAGTTGATCAAAGTATGTTTGAGAACTCCATTGCTCAGCAGCAGAGTCCTCAGACCTCCAGGCCGGGCCAGCTCTCGGCCCGACGCTCCCCAGCATCAGCTAATCATAACCTCAGTTCCAACTCCATTGACTCTCCATCCTCCGGAGGCCAACAGAGGCTTAAAAATGCCATTAATCTGGGCAAGGCTGTCGGCGCAAAGGTTAGCACAGCATAAGCATTAAGTTCTCCACACGTCATGTTTTGTTTAAACTCTTGATATTTGGGTTGTGAGTACATTTCATTTTTTGTTTTTCTTCTTTCTTTCTGTGTTTTTCCTTCTATATTTGTGTTTTTCTTTATTGTCTTTCTTTCAGGTCAATGACTTGTTAAGAAGAAAGGAGCCCAGCCACCTCGGGGACATTGGAGTCACTGAGGTCAACAAGAACGTTGGTGCTAATTGGAGCTGTATGGACCAACTAAACCAGACCACTACACACAGGTACACACACACACACACACTCACACACACACACACACACACACACACAGAGAGACACACATACACATGCACACACTTCCTGAGGCTTTGACTTGGCTGGCTGGGTACCTGCTGTATGCCTCTTTCTTCTTTCCTGGTCCAAGATGTCAGCAAGTGTTGACAGAATCTTGTCCTGGTGCCACCTAAGTCTCCCCTGAGTAAGCGCCACCTTGCACCCTGCTAGAATGTGGGCCATTGTTCCCCACTCCCCATAGAGCCTGCACATGGAGTCTTCCCTCATGCCCCACCTGTGTGAGTTTACCGGGGTTGGGAGAGTGTCATACACTGCTTTAAAATAATACATACATACACACACACATATATATATATATATATATATATATATATATATATATATATATATATATATATATATATATACATATATATATACATACATACATATATATATACATATACATATATATATATATATATATATATATATATATATATATATATATATATATACACATATATATATATATGCACATATTTTTATTTATTTTTTTATTTAACCTTTATTTAACCAGGAAGTCCTTGAGATTGAAATCTCTTTTCCGAGGGAGACCTGGCCAAGACGGCACACCAGTTACAATTTAAACAGAAATACAACATAGACAAGAATCACACAGAGGAAAGGAACACGTCACAAGTGGCAGTTACATTTTTGAATTACATGGCATTTTAACATGGCCTTAAATTCATTTAGTGGGACTAGATCATTAAGATGGAGCAAGTTTTGCAAGTTATTCCAAGACCAAGGACCGAAGTAAGAAAAGGCTTTTCCCCAGCTCAGTAAAAACCCTTGGAACCTGGTAAGATCTCCACCTGGTGGACCGGAGATGAAAACAGCTGGAATTCTGCTTAAGGAGATTACATAAATATGCCGGCAGTTTACCCAACATGGCCTTATATAGAAAAGTATACAAATGAAGTTGTCTACGTAGACTTAGAGACGGCCAGCCAACCAGATCATACAGCGTACAATGATGAGTACGGGAATAAGAGTTAGTTAAGAAGCGCAGAGCACTATGGTACACAGAATCTAACAGATGGAGAGTACCAGAGGCAGCATGCATGTAGACAACATCACCATAGTCCAAAACACTTAGAAAGGTAGCCTGCACAAGTGTTTTTCTGGCTGACATGTTAAAACAAGTTTTATTTCTAAAATAAAACCCCAGCCTTAGTTTCAACTTTTTTACCAGCTTTTCAACATGAACTTTGAAAGAAAGTTTGTTGTCCAGCCAAAAACCTAAATACTTACAGGTAAAAGCCAGTAAATTAGAATATTTTGAAAAACTTGATTTATTTCAGTAATTGCATTCAAAAGGTGTAACTTGTACATTATATTTATTCATTGCACACAGACTGATGCATTCAAATGTTTATTTCATTTAATTTTGATGATTTGAAGTGGCAACAAATGAAAATCCAAAATTCCGTGTGTCACAAAATTAGAATATTGTGTAAGGGTTACATTTTGAAGACACCTGGTGCCACAAAGTAATCAGCTGATTAACTCAAAACACCTGCAAAGGGCTTTAAATGGTCTCTCAGTCCAGTTCTGAAGCCTACACAAACATGGGGAAGACTTCAGATTTGACAGCTGTCCAAAAGGCGACCATCGACACATTGCACAAGGAGGGAAAGACACAAAAGGTTATTGCTGAAGAGGCTGGCTGTTCTCAGAGCTCTGTGTCCAAACACATTAATAGAGAGGCAAAGGGAAGGAAAAACTGTGGTCAGAAAAAGTGTACAAGCGATAGGGATCACCGCGCCTAGTCAAGATTGTGAAAAAAGATTCACAAGGAGTGGACAGCTGCTGGAGTCAGTGCTTCAAGATCCACCACCAAGAGACGCTTGAAAGACATGGGTTTCAACTGCCGCATACCTCGTGTCAAGCCACTGTTGACCAAGAAACAGCGCGAAAAGCGTCTCACCTGGGCTAAGGAAAAAAAGAGCTGGACTGCTGCTGAGTGGTCCAAAGTCATGTTTTCTGACGAAAGCAAATTTTGCATTTCCTTTGGAAATCGAGGTCCCAGAGTCTGGAGGAAGACAGGAGAGGCACAGGATCCACGTTGCCTGAAGTCTAGTGTAAAGTTTCCACCATCAGTGATGGTTTGGGGTGCCATGTCATCTGCTGGTGTCGGTCCACTCTGTTTCCTGAGATCCAGGGTCAACGCAGCCGTCTACCAGCAAGTTTTAGAGCACTTCATGCTTCCTGCTGCTGACCTGCTCTATGGAGATGGAGATTTCAGGTTCCAACAGGACTTGGCGCCTCTACACAGCGCAAAATCTACCCGTGCCTGGTTTACGGACCATGGTATTTCTGTTCTAAATTGGCCAGCCAACTCCCCTGACCTTAGCCCCATAGAAAATCTGTGGGGTATTGTGAAAAGGAAGATGCAGAATGCCAGACCCAAAAACGCAGAAGAGTTGAAGGCCACTATCAGAGCAACCTGGGCTCTCATAACACCTGAGCAGTGCCAGAAACTCATCGACTCCATGCCACGCCGCATTAATGCAGTAATTGAGGCAAAAGGAGCTCCAACCAAGTATTGAGTATTGTACATGCTCATATTTTTCATTTTCATACTTTTCAGTTGGCCAACATTTCTAAAAACTCCCTTTTTTGTATTAGCCTTAAGTAATATTCTAATTTTGTGACACACGGAATTTTGGATTTTCATTTGTTGCCACTTCAAATCATCAAAATTAAATGAAATAAACATTTGAATGCATCAGTCTGTGTGCAATGAATAAATATAATGTACAAGTTACACCTTTTGAATGCAATTACTGAAATAAATCAAGTTTTTCAAAATATTCTAATTTACTGGCTTTTACCTGTATATGATAAAACATTTTCAATTAAGTCCCCACTTAACGTATTAATAGTTATATTATCTGGGGATTGGGAACGAGCCCTTGAAAACGTCATACATTTGGTTTTCTTAGTATTTAGCACTAACTTAAGGCCATGTAATGAAACTTGAAGCTGTTGAAAGGCTAACTGAAGGTTAATCATGGCTTGATTCAGTGAAGAGGCAACTGAATATATCACAGTATCATCTGCATAAAGGTGAAGTTTAGCAGTTTGCACGTCCTTTCCAATATTATTTATGAATATAGAAAATAAAATAGGGGCTAAAATCGAACCTTGAGGAACACCCTTACAAATTTCTAAAAAGTCTGATTTAAGACCATCTATAGAAACACATTGCGTTCGTTCTGTAAGATAGTTTTTGAACCAATTAATAGCTGTGTTTCCTATTCCAATGTTACTTAATCTATCTAGTAATAGCTCGTGGTCAACAGAGTCAAATGCCTTGGACAGATCCACAAATAATTCAACGCAGTGTTGCTTTTTGTCCAAGGCATTTATAATATCATTTAATAGTAACAAGGTTGCTGTAACAGTGCTGTGTCCAGCTCTAAAACCTGACTGTACATCAGTTAAAATGTTGTACTTTGCTAAGTATTCTTTTAATTGACAGTTTACTTGAGCTTCCAAAATTTTTGCAAGAATAGAAAGTTTGGAAATTGGCCTATAATTGTGAAGATCTGAAGGGTCGCCACCCTTTAACAAAGGAAGCACATAGGCTGCTTTCCATACTTTGGGAATTGAATTTGTCTGCAAACTACAATTAAAAATATATGCTATAGGCTTAGCTATAAATTCAGCTGCAACTTTTAATAAGAAAGGTTCTAGGTTGTCTGGTCCTGATGATTTTTGGGTCAATAGCTTTAAGAGCAACACAGACATCTTCTTTTAAAATGGGTCTAAAAACGAAGGTTTCCGGTGGTGTTTCAGAGCTGTGTATATATATATATATATACACATATACACATACATATATATATATACACATATATGTATATATATATACACATACATATACTATATACATATACTATATACATATACTATATACATATATATATATATATATATATATATATATATATATATATATATATATACATACACATGAAACTAAGAAGTTGACAACAAAAAGGTGCCTCTGCTCCTTACATTCTCATACAGCACGTCTTTGAGTGCATCCCCATCAGCTCCAGTGAACAATCATGCAGAGGTAATGATAAGTTATTTCTTGTCATTGTACGATGTTAGTTACCATGGCAATTTTCTTTCGCTGTGCAACTAGAGAAAGGCATATGTTTTTGTAAACACGTTGAGAGTACACAATGAGAGCCGTACGAGTGATCACCAGACGTAAAAGTAGATTTGAAATGCTTGCTGGTACTCTCCACCTTCGTACACACACGCACGCCCAGATGCTCTATCACTTACTTTTACACCCTCTAACTGGTAGACAAGTGAGTGTAGGTATCAAGTCTTGCTGTCAAACTCGATGCCTTCTCACCTACTGTGTATAAAATTGTAAATGGCTTCCGCTAGGTCTAATACAATTGTTACACAATTCATCAAAACAGATTCTAATTTACAATTAACTTATTCTTGTTTTCATCAGCCAATTGGCTTTGAGCATAAATTTGACAAGTAGTATCTGCTCATAACGTTTGTGTGCCAAGGGTCCCACTTGTATAAAGTTCACAGTCGTTATACTAACATAAGCTAATTTATCCTTTGACAAACATGAGTGTTACAACGGGCAGTGAGATGAGGACCCAAATGCAGAAAAGCAGCAGGCAGGAGGGAGCTTAAGAAGGATTTTATTGACCACAAAAACGGGGAGCAAAAGGCAAAAAGCCAAAACGTCCACAATCCAAAAACAGGAATAAGGGAAGGCGATAATAAAACGGGGAGGACTCCAAAGGGAAAAGCGTACAAGGAAACTCCAGGAATAACTCACAGGGAAGGCAGGAACACAGGAAAGAAAACGCAGACTGGGGGAAGCCACATGGAGGAAGAACTTGACGTTAGACAGGAACGGGACAAAATGATCGAGCACTAGATAAAGGGAAACACAGAGGTTAAATACACAAGGTAACGAGGTAATGGGGAACAGGTGAGACATCAGGTGAGTCACATTAGGGCGGGGCTGGACAATCAGACAACACAAAGCAAAGCTAGACAAGACAAGACAAGACCGGACAGGAAACAAGACTACCAAAATAAAACAGGAAGCAGAACAAACCGATACACAGGGGAACACAAGACAGGACCAGGGAGGAGACTAAGACAAAAACACAAGGAGACCAAAGAAAAAGGGGAAAATAAACCCCAACAAAAATCCCAACCCACAACACATGAGTGTTTCTCTCAAGAAAGTGAATATGCGTATTTCCCAAAATGTTCACTGCCCAAAGAGAGAGAGATCAGTCAGATTAAACACACTCTCACACACAACCAAATAAAAGAGAAGAGATGGCGTTTTGAATCACAGACTCTTGTTTTTCTCGTATAATTCTGTATATCATGAATTCACCGGTACCGTTGATGCCTTCTAGTACGGTCATGTTTTACTAGAAGAGTCCAGCTGAACAACCTACTGCTGTTGTATTCCTGACTTTGGGTTTTCTGAGAACTCGGAGTTTGTGTCTTTGCTATTTTTTTTTTTTTATTTTTTTTTTTTCAAATTAAAGGCGTTTTGTTTTAATCACGTGTGAACCTTTATATTAGTGTGACACTAAAATGTAGAAAACAAATGATTTGAAAATAGAAGAAAGCAACGTCACCTGACCACAGTGTTTGAACAACACATTCTCACTCCCATCGCTTAGTTGGGTGCCTTTGGCGTTTGTTATTGGAGCATTAAGTCTCCTTTAGTGTCATATTTCGATGTGCTTGGTCGATACTCTTGGCGTCACTTTTTGACGCTCTGCGTCGGGTCTTACATTTTTCTGACATGTTGCACAATAATGGGACATTTAGGTTCAGTAAAAGATTGTGGGTGGGGTTAAAAAATTTACGTTTCAGTGACAATCGGAAACAAAAGGGGGACGCGAACATTGGTCTCTCGGGTGAGTCCGGTGTTGTTCGATCTTTAATAATAATGCTTTAATGCTACTTACAGCGCCTCGGTCAAGTTGCTTACGGATTGGTTTGAAGGACTCAAAAAAATTACAATACCAAGCGTGAACTTAACTCCACTTCCCATGTGGTAAATACGACCTCACAACATTTGAGGGCGCCATGTGTACCAGTATTAAAACTTTTGGTGGGACAGTACTTACAATAATGACCACTAATGGCTTTCTCTGTTTGACTAATTGCCTCCATGTCTCTCGCTTTCTTCTCCTTTCTCCATCTCTCTCTACCTCCCCTTTTCTCCTCCAGTCACATCTCCTCCTTTGACTCCTTCCCCCGGCTGGACCCCCCGCCTCCATCAGGGAAGAAGCGCCTCCCTCGAGCGCTGAAGACCACGGCGGACATGATGATCTCCTCTGACCCCGTTGTATCCTCTCCAGACCCTGCTGACTCCTCCTCTTCCTCCTTTCTCTCATCTCCTGACAAGACGCCCCTCATCGCCAAGGAGGAGCTGAGGAACAGCGAGGAGCAGCAGCCGGGTGAGAAGAAGGATGAGGGGTCAGAGGAGCTCACGTTGCCTCCAGGCCCAGCAGAGAAGAAAGTCACTGCTGAGTGGGAGACGACGGGCAGCAAAGTTGATGGAGTGATAGGTGGAGAAGGAGATGATGATGAGAACAGGAGCAGTGAAGGAGGTGAAGAGGAACAGCCCCAGCTGCAGCTCTCTGTGCCGGACCTCATCAACAAAGATCCGCCACCACCGCTGGAGCCCAGAGCAAAGCCATGCGACATCTGGCAGAAGGCGTCAGGGCCGGACTCCCGGCAGGCCTCCACCCCCCGCTCGGGGAAAACTTCCTGCCGCATCAGCCTGGGTGAGGAGGTCCTGCTGGGGAACGGTGCCCCCTGCAGTAAAGGCACCGGCGTGAGCACGGTAGACGAGCCCCACCCGGACCTGCTGTCGTTTGAGTAACGAGACGAGCCGGGGTCAGATACCACTTCAGTATGTCTCAAAAAGTTTGGAACTTTGCTTTTTAATTTTCACTCTAGAGGCTCAAGAGGTAATTCAAACAGACAAATGATGAAAAGTACTGCGGATCAAATATTCACTGCCACTTTTAAATATATAACTCTACCTGCTCCAGGGTTTGCTTTAGGAAAATGGGGAAAGTGCTTTCAGTAATCAGGGCAGGTGCCAGACCTGCTGCATTTTTAACTTTTTTAGCGACTTTTAAGATGTGTGGATGAGTTTATATGTCATGGTGAATACACTCCAACATGAGCTCAGCTGACCCGCACAGATGAGAAAAAAGTAGCAAGAGAGAAAATATGTTGGAGGTGAGGGTTTGTTACGATGCATCATTTTATCACAATGTACTTATCTTGTTTCAGCTCTTCCAATATTTTAATGTCAAGTCTGCTTTAGGAATGCAATAATACCAGATGAATGTAAGTAATGTCATGAAGTATCTCTTTAAATGGGCTAAACATGTAAAAACAACTTCACACAGATATATTGTCTTCCAGAAAAGTGAAAAATGTATTACTCTATACATCCTTGAAAGAAAGCATGGGTTGTACTTACCAGCATTAAGTTATTATATTGTCTTGCCATCAATTTCAGGAATCCTTTTTGACATCTTTAAAACCATTTAGAGGGATATTTGTCGATATTCTACAAAAGCTGCTACAATGAAACCAATTACAAAACTGCAACTAATGAGTTTTAAAGCAATGTAGTTCACATTAAATATAATTAGAATATTTAAGTTTTAGCAGAATTTCCATTAGTGTAATAGTAATTTCAGCATGGAATCAGAAGGAAACGAGAGGTAGAAGGACTTCGGATGTGTTAGAGATGGAAAGGGGGGGTTCACTTTCAGTTCAGTCGGTAAGAAATGTCCCGCAGCAGTTTTTGACATAGTTTGTCAGGACTGGAATCCTATTGACCCGTAGATCCATTCATATTTCATCCTTTGTGACACATGTTTGGTTCAGGAGTTTTTAGATTCTTTTTTTTTTAGATTGGCCTTTGGACAAGACTTTTTAAAACTCCCAGCGAGTGAAAATATTGATCAGCATCCAAGGTATTTGGTTGCTTTTGTGTAGTTTTTTTAAAAGAAATCTGGGCTTTCACGCTCAATTATTTTGAATCTTTAAAAATAAATGGAATAAGAAAGAATCTAGAAATACAATGGAAATCCAGGTGTATAACAGATTATAAAGATTATTTTTTGGTGCTTTGTAGTTAAATAGAGCCTTCTGGCAGCAAGAAACCAGGACATAAAATCCATATAAAAACACTTACTAATTCCAATCAGAAATTATTTATTAAAGCTTTAGTGCGTAAGTTATTTATATTAATGAACAACCTTTACATTCCAGCCATTGCCAAATGAGTTGATACGAAGCTTAAAAGAGTTCATATTTTTTTAATCTTCCGTGTCCTCCTTGGCTACTAGGGAGGAGGGGTGGGGGTGTGGGGTGGTGCACAATCACGGAAGGCTTGTATCATGTTGTTGACGGTGTTTTTGTCATTACTTAGAATTCCTCATGGGGGAGACATAAACTACGCACTATAGCTTTAACTCTAAATATCGTTTTTGGCACCGTGCACCAAAAAAAGATAAGCTCATCATTAATGAGCAAATATTAGTAGAAACTAAATTGAACAATTAGTGAAACCAGATTCAGGTAATTTTCATGAATGGCTTTCAGGCTTCATCTCTGCTGACAACAATTATCTTTGGAACTGAAAGTAGACACCCCCCAAAACCTGACAGAGTCAGAATGAAAGGATGGCTTGGCGGACGGGCGGCACATGGAGGGCGGGCTGGTGTTGAAAAGTTGTTTTTGAGCAAAAGAAGACAGAGAAGATAATGAGCTGTCAACAGAGAGTTGAAAGAGGTGTGTTTTATTCCAGCAGATCATTAAGTGACAGACCAAAGACAGAAATTAGCGGCTCAGTCAGAGACGGTTTTCTTTTTTATTATTTTTAGCGACATGTATTTTTTTTTTTTCTCCTTTATTTTCACTTCTTGTATTATTGAAAAACCAAAGTCAAAGCATTTCAAAACATTTTAAAAGAAATTCATATCCTTGTTTTAAATCTTCTGGATTTTCTGACTGTGTGTGTCGCTGTAGGAAGAGCAGGATAAAGCTGCCATGGTTGTTTTTAAGTACAATCCGAGATTAAATCTGTATTTTTACTTTCACGCTATTATCTGAGCATCTGTGCAACTGAATTAAAGTTCACTTCAGACACAAATGGAAAGCAAGCATATAGATGCCAAATCCTGACCCTAAAAATAAGCCATTTTTCTGTGAGGTCCTCTGTAAGTGGCCACTTTGTCCTTGCAGGGATTTCCTGACTTAAAAAAAGAGCCTAGAAATTCCCAGAAGACAGCTGTAGTTGCGGTCAGGTCGTGCACAGCAGAATAAGAGGAATGTGGAGCTGGTCTCTCTTAGAGAAAGGAAGTCTTGTCTCTCTCAGTCTGTCTTCTGTCTTCATATCTTTGTCTTACATACTACAAGTGTCCCTGTTTATTTTAAAGCTGTAACAACAGCAAACAACTGCTGACATCTCCCCACAAGCCAAACTACATTACAAAAATATATATTTTCTCAATTAATTTTATCAGGCAATCCTCAGACCTTACTGTGGACAGTTCCT
Source organism: Percina caprodes (assembly GCA_013375575.1). Taxonomy (NCBI): domain Eukaryota; kingdom Metazoa; phylum Chordata; class Actinopteri; order Perciformes; family Percidae; genus Percina; species Percina caprodes. The sequence goes on from JABXJD010000044.1 coordinate 1,486,326, forward strand.
ACTGTTTATTTTATATTCAACTTAAAGTTTGCAGTCAGCTCTGTGGATTATAGTGCCTGTTTGTGGGAACCCATGCTGCTGTTGAGTTTTCCAAATGACATGTTTTAATGCTTCAATGAGCACAAACACAATGTATCTGCGATGTATTTGTATTGGGGTGGCAGATGCATCAGCAAAGATATTTTCAAAGCAAAACAATCTGCATTGCTAGATAACACATAAGTGGGGAAAAGTTTTTAAAGTTTGGGCAAACTGACCGTTTAATAACAGGGGGCGGAGTGTAATAATGTTATGACAATAAATAAAAACCATAACCGAGTTATCTGATACTGATAATCACCAAAACATAGACCAGAATTATAGTCAATCACCATTTACAAATTAGTAATTGAACTTAAAAATTCCCTAAAAACCAGGTTGTCTTTCTTTAACATTAATATTAATGACAAGCAACAATCAAAGTTAAAGTTTAACACTCACTATGTGGTTTGATCACATTTGACTGACAGTATATCGGCTAAAAAGATATATATTTTTTTAAATAGATTGTCATCACATTTTGATTCAAATTGCTTTAAACCCATGAGAAACACAAATACAGAAATCTCTCATTGGAAATAACCAAAATTGTTCAAACTTGGGCAGAATTGTGCTGTTCTTGTTTGACCCCCAAATTAAATCTGTATCTTGTGTCTCTTCTAAATCTGATGTATATTTTAAGTGACTCTGAGGGTTGTTTCAAGGCTTGGGGTGATGAGAAAGTCTGTCACTCAGCACAGAGATAATTACACACAGGGATAATCCAGGTATCATAGAAGTTTGGAGTGAACTGAACAAAACCAAACACACATCAGACTGACAACAGCTGCTTGTATTTAGTCAGAGGGTAAAAGCAATAAGATGAGAGGAATGGTTGCTCAGAAGGCGTCCGACTGTCTGAAATGGCTCGTTTCTTTTCCTTTCAGCAAAAGTGTAAAGAAAAGAAGCTGAGGACATTTTGTAAGACAATCTGAGCAGATCGGTCCAGTTATCATGCATCCTTTAGAACCACTAAAGTAGATTTATATTGTATTTTCTAATGAAGGAACAGTGGTGTACATTTTATGGAAATATTCTATTGCTTCTTTTCTTTTTTACAATGTCTGTGAATATGCAAATTGGGTCTTGCTCTAACAAATGAAGGAAAGTGATTTATTGTGATTTTCACTCCTAGAATCTAGTTATGGCAATCTGTTATGTAGTTGTCTCAATTAATTTGATAAAAGAGAAAAAGTGATCTTGCTTTCTATTTTTTTTTTTTTATATTGTTAAATGTGTCTTTGTGAAGCCAGTTGACATCATTTCAGCAATTATGATGAATGAAGAAAGTCGAACGCTGCACATAAAGGCTTTCTAAAAAACAAGGCACAAATGGACCGCTAAAGCAAACCTGGGACTTTTTTTTATCAATTTATATCTTCAAACTGCTGCAAATTAAATCTTTTAATTTTTTATGTGATTTTTTTAAAGTGGGGATGTAATAACTCCTGTAATGAGTGTAATCTTCTAAAAAAAAAAAAAAATCTGAAATAGACCTAATCATGACCTTGTTTTGTGTGACTTGTGTCTTTTTAACGATCATTGTGACTCTTTATCTGCGTAGAAATTCCTCTTTTCAGTTATTCTGTGCATATCCTGTTTTTTAAGTATTTCCTGGTCTCGGTCCTGCGAAGGAGGAAGCCAACCTCCCACTCAGCGCTGCCGGCAAACGTCCTGTTTTGACAGAGCCGGTGTCCTTGTCAGGTTGTTTTCCTTCTGAATCTGTGTCAGTCGTCAGTATAGACAGGCCCCGTGTGTGTCCTCCCTCTGTTTAATAGTCTGTTTTAAGAGACCCAAACACAAAGAAGTGGCAGGAAATTAGGAGTGGAAGCTGCTCTGATGTTTAATTAATCTGCGTTTGTCCTAATTCATGGAAATCGTGGTCTTCCTCTTGGCGTCTCCGAGTGTCGCTGGCCTTGTGTTTGTCGCTGTGTCGAGATGAGCTGAAGCCAGTCAGTAATACAACGGAGGAAGAATCCAAGACTTGAGACGACTGCGGGATGAGGCTGTTTATTCACCCAACTTCCACATCAGTTGTGTAAACAGCCAATCAGCTAAGACACACAGGTCTTGTCACTGTTGAATAATTCAAACATGGTGCATTTATTCATTCTCTACAAAGGAATCTAGACTTCTATGCATAATAATTTCATCAACTTTGGGGGACAGTTACGGTAGCTGGCTGGATGAAGTCGATACAGCATAATGTTGTTTCAACAACTTTCTGTATTAAGTCCCAATATGAGTTTCTTGGCTAATTTGTGGAAAGTTCTCCAGAAACATAAATCATTTTCAAAGTTTTGCAGTAAACTGAGTTCAACAGTTTCACAACTGACACTCACAGTTGCCCAATTATCAGGCCTTTTTGATGAGACTAGCCGAGGTTGGGAAGAAACTAGTCAATATCCACGATGTTCCACTTCCGGGATTGCCCTGTTGCCTGAAATTCCGCCTAATGTCCCTTTTTTTTGGCCGGATGTCTGTTACCTCCCGCTTTCTTTGTATTGACATTTGGATTTATGAGGACTATCAGATCTCTGCAGGGTAAATCCAGACCGCTAGCTAGACTATCTGTCCAATCAGAGTTTTCTGTTGTACGACTACAACAACCTTTACACGTACACATGTTCCACCAAAATAAGTTCCTTCCTGAGGCTATTTTGCAGCGGCACCGTGGCTCCGTCTGGCGCTTAGCACCGCAGAAGACAATTGTGATTAGTTTAAAGAAATGCCAATAAACCAGAGCACGTTTTTCTCCCATTCTAGAATGCTGTGTGGACTCATCAGACCCTCCTCCACAGCGCTGTACAGGAAGGTCTGACAGTGTGAGAGTAAGAAGAAACCATTTCTGTGGCGTGAGATTTTGGTCCTGATGGACCGCAGCCTTCTAACGGTTTGTGTCCGGGTGCTTAAGGTCGGCCACAATCTCCCCTGCCTGCCTCAAGGTCCTGGAGGGACCACGCTTTGTCTTTTTTGTGTCTGTAGATTTGTCCTAAATTATAAATATTTTGCATTAGATCATGCCTCATTTGAATATTTAGTTAATATTTATTTCTTTCACATAAAGTTTTGGAACAACTTGTATTACAAAATATAATAATCAACTGGGGAAGCATCATGGTGCTATGTTAGTTCATCTGTAGTGTCTTGCGAGATGTATGGAATTCTTTAAAGCCAGACATCTCTACTTCAGTAGCGCTTACACACCAAACTTTCCAGTTACATTCATATTTAAATTCTCAGTTTTCACCGAGGTTGTTGTTCATATATCGTTCATAGCATGATTTATACAACATTTTATTCCTTAAAACATGGCAAAAATTGTTGTTTTTATGGTTGTATGACAGGATTTTCTGATTTACGGAGGGATTAAAAGAGATCAAAAATCCCCATTGTTAAAACCTTTGACTCTAATATGTCAACAAAATCAAATAAGAATTTGGAAGCAGGCTTTATCTAATGGTCAGATTTCTGTTCTGCAAACTAGCGCATATTTAAAAAGAAAATGCCCCATTTATATATTTAAACATACAATTCCACAAAACTTGTAATACAAAAAATAATTGTCTTAATATAATTTATCAACGGGGGCAGTTCCATGGTGATATCTATAATTTAAAAAAAAGACCTTACTGTCTCCTCTTAAAATTGGTTAAGAATTTCACTACAGAGAAGGATGGTGCAACAGACCTGAAGACTTTCAACCCACAAACGACCAGTGCATCTCCTTTTTCCTTTAAACAAGATCTTGCGTGCAGTTGCTTTTTAAGGCCCCAATGGGCTGGTGCTGAGTTATGAGATGTAAGTACATTGTCATATATGCTCCACAATGTGTTATTTTTATCATAATGATATTCATGTGAGTGCCAAGCAGAGAGAAATCTGAAAGGAAAATCAGCACAGCAATCAGACAAACTGCCTTCAGAGCATAAGAGGTAAATCACGTCTTTGAGGAGTCGTTTTCAGAGCACCGTGAAAACAAATTATTAGATGTTCTTTGCAATTGTAAGAAATATACCCCATACTGAGAGTCTCAGGCTGTTATATCTATGCAATATTTAATACATTCTATTATTTGATGAGGCAGACAGCATTATAACACTGCCCCCCTACCCTCACAACATAAGGAGGGGAATGTCTTTAATCAGTTTAACACAAATTACTATATTTGTTTAGTGTGATTTCAGTAATGACAGTTTTAGCCTAGATAAAGTCATAAAGGATTGTATACAGGTCACATGATATTAATGTTGCAGCTCAGTCTCTTTGCCTTGATTTGCATTCATATTTCTCTTGAGTTTACTTGATTTGTGCCCACTACAGGTACCACCATGACTCAAAACTCTCTCTCTGTCTCTCTCTCTCTCTCTCTCTCTCTCTCTCTCTCTCTCTCTCTCTCTCTCTCTCTCTCTCTCTCTCTCTCTCTCTCTCTCTCTCTCATCCTCAGGAGTCAGCCGGAGCATTAGTCACTGCCCGCTGGCCGGATGGGGTCCTTATCAGGTTTATTGATCAGTGTGTGTGTGTCTGTGTGTGTTTGTGTGTGTGCAACCCACATCTCTCCATTTAGGTCTACATTTAGGTCCACATTCTTGAGGCATCCACATTTGTACACAAAAAGAAATGTCAGACCACCATACTATAACACTGCCTGACATTAGCAGTCTAAAAAAAATCAACGAAAAAGCGAGTAACACTAGCATTGGCCGTGTGCTGTGTTGTTCCTCTAAGAACATGCACCAATACAGTTTTATTTTAAATAAAAACTCAAGAGTGATGACACTGACCCAAGAACTGTGGTAAACATAACCAACCAGCGGCCTTTTGGGGAATAAACCCCTCAGTGACAGACTCAAAAGTTATCCAGTGTCTCACTGCCAAAGACATCACTTCTGGGCCTATTTCTGAATTTGTGTGTGTGTGTGTGTGTGTGTGTGTGTGTGTGTGTGTGTGTGTGTGTGTGTGTGTGTGTGTCTGTCTGTCTGTCTGTCTGTCTGTCTGTCTGTCTGTCTGTCTGTCTGTCTGTCTGTCTGTCTGTGTGTGTGTGTGTGTGTGTGTGTGTGTGTGTGTGTGTGTGTGTGTGTGTGTGTGAGCACCACAAATTCTCAAAACATCTTCATAGACACACTTCAAAACCAGAATTTATCATTAAAGCTGCTGCTGGTAGCCAACAACAACAACAACCACCACGTGTTGCCAAAGCCTTGGAAATGAATTCAATTTATATCAGCTTTTAACCAAAATGGGAAAATAAACAACAAAACAGCACACATGTCATGGTTTGCTCTTTTTAGCGTAACAACAAATACTTGTTTTTGATTGGTTGGCAGGATTTCATTAAGATCATACAACAGATCCATTAATCTACATCAGTGCAGGTGGAATACTAAAGTAAAGTGAACCAAGGCAACTGTGCTTGTTTGACGCTGTGCTAGTGTAATAGGGTTTATATATTATGTCATTCCACTTGCCATTATTGTTATTTAATATCAATGTAGAATTATTGGCGCGCCCTCTCTCTGCAGTACTTAAATGCCACTGGCTTTTGTGTAATCATTGCCAGTTAGGAGAGACGTGGCCAAGGTTAGTTGCCGAGTGCAGCACAGAGTACAAATTTTGTTTATTAATGTCCGTATAGTCATTGTATGATTCATTGTAACATATGTGCACTGTGATTTATGAACATATTAATAAAAAGAGTTACAACCACGCAACTTTCTGTTGCACAGTAGAGAAATTACCGTATAGTCAGGAAAAACTTGCAGGCAGTTTTGACTCAACATTAGCTGTTTATGTTTTATTACTAAGGTGACTAGCATTTTAGTTAGCAATATTAGCCTGTGGCAATGTTATCTCCTAACATATCGTCTCTGCTGATTAGGAATGATTGAGATTTCTCTTTCAGACAGGTTGCTCACGTCACATCTACGTCTTCACGCTCAATTGGAGGCTGCGCAGTAACACTCAGCCGTCACTGGAAAAGTGATTCTAATTGACTTCAATGGTCTCCGTCGAAGTCTAAGGCGTCCCTGTGTCCATTTCGCTCACTGCCTAAAGATCAACGAGTCTCTCGCTTGTCAGTCGTCATTTTACGCACAACGAGTTGAGGGGTTGCTCACACCAGCCAGTCCTGGAAGTGTGACTGAGCGTGGTTACACTAACAGATAGTCCTCCCTTAAATGGGCCTAATCATGAGTAAATACATACTTAATAACAGGTTTATGATACAAATCCATCCTACCTTTTCCTTTGGTGAGTGTTTGTGATATACCCAAGATAATACAATCTAGTTAGACAAGGCGTTGACTTGAAAAATAAAAGTATGATTTGGTAATCATTAATTCAAATCAGGTAAATTTCGCACAACAGTTAAATGCTCTGAAGAAAATATTTAATAGTGTAGACTTGGCCTTCCTTGGTGTGTCTATTTTTGGTAATCATTTGTGCCTTGGATGAAATTCAATACACAAGTATGAATATAAATAGGCATGAGGCTGGTCTTTAGTATATTTATTGTCCCAATGATGAATAAACTACAAGCTGAGTCAGTTGAACCATAGAACTGTTTATTTCTATGGTTTTAAGACCTGGAAAACAGGCAAGCAGACTATTAATGTTTGAAATGTCCACCTTCTGCTACTATATGTAAAAGAAAAACTAATGCATGCTTGACCAAACCAAAAGAAGAAGAAAAAAAAATAGATAAAGCCTGACAATCCACAATCACTTTCATAAGGCATTAATTATAATCCAATTTAAAATCCATTCAAACAAATAGATTTGGAACATTTGGTGTCCAGATGAAATAGACTCGAAGATGGAAGTGTTCTCTGCATCTTCCTCGTCCATTATTTCAGGACACCTCGTTGCAAATTATCATTGTTTGTTATGATGCAGACACTGAAGTCATACTTCCTGTTATATTCATTCATTTCAATGAGTTTTTTGGTTTTTGGATAACTATATCTTGTGGGAAACATCTTTAACTGTTAGGGAAAACATTTATAATTGAGGAGACTTTCTCTGAGTTTAGCTGTGGAGACATGCACTCACAGTTTTGGTGAATCTTCTGCTTCAGGTTCTCTGAGGGTCACTGTACTGCTGTAGTTCAAAGAAAAACTAGGATGACACTTACTGCAGGCATGGCATAGATGCCACCGATGATCTAATTTCTTCTAGACAAGAAGGGGAGACGGGAAGAGATTTGTTTTGTGGTTTTTGTATGCTTCCATTTTTTTTTTTTTTTTTTTGATGTGTTGCTGCTCAAATCCAGAAGTGTCAGAAGTCCCTCTGGTTTTTCTTCTTTTCCTTTATTCTTCTTCATACTGCTCCTCGCATCCTGTCTGCCTCTCTTTCTCTCGCTCTATCTCTCTCAGACAGTAATTGCTCCTGTCTCTCACAGCCCAAGTGTTCCTACCTGACTTTGACTTCTGTTTTTTGTGAGTCTTCAGAAAAAAAGGGTATGCTTTGTACAACTTATTTAGAGCCTCCTAAGTCCTTACCTCATCCATCCATCCATCCATCCATCCATCCATCCATCCATCCATCCATCCATCCATCTATCCATCTGTCATCTAGGGGGCTATTACAGCCTCGTCCAGACAGGGCCTCCTTTATGGGAGAAGGCTGTCAAAAGAGAGCCCTCTCAACAGGATGGGTGTGGGGGGATGTACAGACAGACAATCAGACAGACTGTTAACTGAGGCAACATTACGTCTGTTTGTGCAGTGAAACAGGTCGCAGGGGCTTTATAAGCCATTAAATGCAGTGTTTTAAAGTTTTTAAAGCTTTTTTTTTCTTCTGGGAAAAGAAACAGAAACCTGTCAGTTAGATATTAACGTTGTACTGTATGTGTTTGTGATGCAAATCAATGTCTCGTTTTGCATTGAGTTCCCACAGGGGGGAAATAGCTGTTGTTTTGGGTAATTGTAAGGCAAGCTATAAAACCTGAATCAGACTAAATGCAATTTCTAACCCAAACCTTGGGTTCCCTGAGGAACTGAGTAAAAATAACCAAGTGCCTCATAAGAAAACACGCACATTCACTCATCTCTGGAGCAGCTTCCAGAGAGAAGAGTGCACTTTGTGTTTTACACGTGTAGGAAAATCCGATTTAAATGCTGCAGAATGTAACGCTGAGCTGTTATTTTTACTCATCTGCTGTTGGTTGAAATGGGGTTAACTGCTGAATGGATCACACCAGGCTGCACATAGTGTACAATCTACACGACTAACTGACATGCAGAGTTACTAGTTTCTCTAGTGAGTCCACAAGATGCTCAATAATAGCCAAATGTTGACCAGCGGCCCTCATGTTCAAAAACCAAAACACCTGCATCCTTTAATAAGATCGTACATACTTTATCAACCTCGTCTACTGAAATACGCTGTTCCCTGACTCTTTTTTTAATCTTTCTTTTTTTCCTTTCTAATTTGTCGTCCATAATACCAGGGCTGTGAAAAATCTATTCTGTGGATTGCCATGAAATTTGTTACACATATTCAGCTTCCCCTCAGGATTCATTGTATCATCTTTTAATAAAACACAAGCATTAGGTCAAAATTGTCCATTGTTTATAAATAAATTTTTGCAAAATATTCCCAAATGACATTCCCATTAATGTCCACTGGGCTGTCTTCACTACTACAAATGTTAACATTTTAATACGCAAAACTCAGATCTTTAACATACCTTCTAAACACTGTCTTTGTGAGTATGTTAGCTGCTGATGTTAGCATCTAGCTAAAGTACAGTGCAGCCTCACAGAGCCTCTAGCATGGCTGTCGACTTCTTTTGTGGTCTTTTTTTTCTCCCTTAAACATTTTATAATTACTGTTTTAAAAAGTTTTCTATGAAGCTAAGTACTCGTTAAAATATGTAAATATGTATCTCAGAATACTCATTTCAAAAGAGACATTTCACAGTAGATTTCAAACGGTGTCCTAAATGTTACCTCCATCCTGTCACAGTAGACTGAAATGCTGGTCTGAGGACACATTCTTCAGTTGTCCCAAAACATGGACAAACACATTGCAGTATAGTGTGTATTTTCATTTTGACTAGACGTGAATAAAGATCTTTTTTCCTGGCGTTGTAAAGAAAAAGTGGTCTTCCTTTTCCTTGTGTGTAGCTCTCAGTGTCAGCACTCACCACACACTATACACTATATACATTATACAACATTTTCTTTAGTGATTGTAAATCAAGAGTTTGGGAGATGTAGGCAGTATATTATTTGCAAACTCCACCTTTGTTTAGTGCAACCCTGGATATCTTCTTCTATAATATTAAGAAAACATAAACTGAGCAACATTCAGCCTAGTCCATCATTTGGCTAAACAGTGCCATCTAGTGAGCAACTCAAATTATTACATCTTTAAAAAAGAAATAGAAAAAGTTAAAATCAAATAATCACAGAGTGTGTATTTTATTCTAATTCAAAACTAAATTATATTTTTAAGAAGCAGCACCATTAAAGTCTCAAAAATGATCACGGAGAACATCTGCCTCTAGAACATCTGCTAACTAGGCTTTGAGGTAGGTTTTTTTTTTAAACTCTCTCATCTCAAGGACATGTCTAATGAGATGTCTTTCTTTTTTTTTTCACTTTTTTTGACATACTATACTATGACTTTTTTTGTCACTTTTCGACATACTATACTATGACTTTTTTGATCATACTATACTATGACTTTTTTATCACTTTTTTTGACATACTATACTGACTTTTTTCGAGATACTATACTATGACTATTTTAGATATATTATATAGTGACTTTTTATCACTTTTTAACACATACCACAACACCTTTATTGCTTTTGTTTTACATACTACGACAATTTTCGATATTCTATACTATGACTTTTTTTTGACATACTATACTATGACTTTTTTATCACTTTTTCGACATACTACACTATGACTTTTTTATCATACTATACTATCACTTTTTTATCACATTTTTCAACATATTACACTATGACTTTTTTATCACTTTTTTAGACATACTATACTATGATTTTTTTAGATATATTATACAGTGACTTTTTATCACTTTTTGACACATACCACAACACTTTTATTGCTTTTATTTGACATACTACAACAATTTTCAATATTCTATATGACTTTTTTTCCGACATACTATACTATGACTTTTTTGACATACTATACTATGACTTTTTTTTTATCACTTTTTTCGACATACACTATGACTTTTTTATCACTTTCTTTGACATACTAGACTATGACTTTTTTATCACTTTTTTCGACATACTATACTATGACTTTTTTATCACTTTTTTCGACATACTATACTATGACTTTTTTCGACATACTATACTATGACTTTTTTGACATACTATACTATGACTTTTTTGACATACTATACTATGACATTTTTGATCATACTACACTATGACTTTTTTCGGCATACTATATTGTGACTTTTTTATCACTTTTTTTGACATACTATATTATGACTTTTTTCGAGATACTATACTATGACTATTTTAGATACACTATACTATGACATTTAATGACTTTTTTATCACTTTTTTTACATACTATACTATGACTATTTTAGATATATTATACAGTAACTTTTTATCACTTTTTGACACATACCACAACACTTTTATTGCTTTTATTTGACATACTACAACAATTTTCGATATTCTATATGACTTTTTTTCCGACATACTATACTATGACTTTTTTGACATGCTATACTATGACTTTTTTTATCACTTTTTTCGACATGCTAGACTATGACTTTTTTATCACTTTTTTCGACATACTATACTATGACTTTTTTATCACGTTTTTCGACATACTATACTATGACTTTTTTATCACTTTTTTCGACATACTAGACTATAACTTTTTTATCACTTTTTTCAACTATGACATTTTTAAACATACTATACTATGACTTTTTTTGACATACTATACTATGACTTTTTTATAATACTATACTATGACTTTTTTTAATCACTTTTTAAACATACTATACTATGACTTTTTTCGACATACTATGACGTTTTTATGACTTTTTTTGACATACTATACTATGACTTTTTTATGACTTTTTCGACATACTATACTACGACAATTTTGATATTCTATACTAAGACTTTTTCGATTCTGTACTATGACTTTTTGACATACTATACTATGACTTTTTATCACTTTTGACATACTAGACTATGGCTTTTTGACATACTATACTATCACTTTTTTATCACTTTTTTCGACATACTATACTATCACTTTTTTTAACATACTATACTATCACTTTTTTATCACTTTTTTTGACATACTGTACTATGACTTTTTTCGACATACTATACTATGACTTTTTTATGACTTTTTTGACATACTATACTATGACTTTTTTATGACTTTTTTGACATACTATACTATGACTTTTTTATGACTTTTTTCAACATACTATACTACAACAATTTTTGATATTCTATACTATGACTTTTTTATCACTTTTTTCGACATACTATACTATGACTTTTTTATCACTTTTTTCGACATACTATACTATGACTTTTTTCGACATACTATACTATGACTTTTTTGACATACTATAATATGACTTTTTTGACATACTATACTATGACATTTTTGATCATACTATACTATGACTTTTTTCGGCATACTATATTGTGACTTTTTTATCACTTTTTTTGACATACTATATTATGACTTTTTTCGAGATACTATACTATGACTATTTTAGATACACTATACTATGACATTTAATGACTTTTTTATCACTTTTTTTACATACTATACTATGACTATTTTAGATATATTATACAGTAACTTTTTATCACTTTTTGACAAATACCACAACACTTTTATTGCTTTTATTTGACATACTACAACAATTTTCGATATTCTATATGACTTTTTTTCCGACATACTATACTATGACTTTTTTGACATGCTATACTATGACTTTTTTATCACGTTTTTCGACATACTATACTATGACTTTTTTATCACTTTTTTCGACATACTAGACTATAACTTTTTTATCACTTTTTTCAACTATGACATTTTTAAACATACTATACTATGACTTTTTTTGACATACTATACTATGACTTTTTTATAATACTATACTATGACTTTTTTTAATCACTTTTTAAACATACTATACTATGACTTTTTTCGACATACTATGACGTTTTTATGACTTTTTTTGACATACTATACTATGACTTTTTTATGACTTTTTTCGACATACTATACTACGACAATTTTTGATATTCTATACTAAGACTTTTTTCGACGTTCTGTACTATGACTTTTTTGACATACTATACTATGACTTTTTTATCACTTTTTTCGACATACTAGACTATGGCTTTTTTCGACATACTATACTATCACTTTTTTATCACTTTTTTCGACATACTATACTATGACTTTTTTTAACATACTATACTATGACTTTTTTATGACTTTTTTGACATACTATACTATGACTTTTTTATGACTTTTTTGACATACTATACTATGACTTTTTTATGACTTTTTTCAACATACTATACTACGACAATTTTTGATATTCTATACTATGACTTTTTTATCACTTTTTTCGACATACTATACTATGACTTTTTTATCACTTTTTTCGACATACTATACTATGACTTTTTTCGACATACTATACTATGACTTTTTTGACATACTATACTATGACTTTTTTGACATACTATACTATGACATTTTTGATCATACTATACTATGACTTTTTTCGGCATACTATATTGTGACTTTTTTATCACTTTTTTTGACATACTATATTATGACTTTTTTCGAGATACTATACTATGACTATTTTAGATACACTATACTATGACATTTAATGACTTTTTTATCACTTTTTTGACATACTATACTATGACTATTTTAGATATATTATACAGTGACTTTTTATCACTTTTTGACACATACCACAACACTTTTATTGCTTTTATTTGACATACTACAACAATTTTCGATATTCTATATGACTTTTTTTCCGACATACTATACTATGACTTTTTTGACATACTATACTATGACTTTTTTTATCACTTTTTTCGACATGCTAGACTATGACTTTTTTATCACTTTTTTCGACATACTATACTATGACTTTTTTATCACTTTTTTCGACATACTATACTATGACTTTTTTATCACTTTTTTCAACATACTATACTATGACTTTTTTAACATACTATACTATCACTTTTTTATCACTTTTTTTGACATACTGTACTATGACTTTTTTGACATACTATACTATGACTTTTTTTTATCACTTTTTGACACATACCACAACATTTTTATTGCTTTCTTTTGACATACTACAACAATTTTCGATATTCTATACTATGACTTTTTTTGAGATAGTATACTATGACTATTTTAGATACACTATACTATGACGTTTAATGACTTTTTTATCACTTTTTTGACATACTATACTATGACTATTTTAGATATATTATATAGTGACTTTTTATCACTTTTTGACACATACCACAACACTTTTATTGCTTTTTTTTGACATACTACGACAATTTTTGATATTCTATACTATGACTTTTTTGCGACATACTATACTATGACTTTTTTTCGACATACTATACTATGACTTTTTTATCACTTTTTTTGACATACTATATTATGACTTTTTTCGAAATACTATACTATGACTATTTTAGATACACTATACTATGACGTTTAATTACTTTTTTATCACTTTTTTGACATACTATACTATGACTATTTTAGATATATTATACAGTGACTTTTTATCACTTTTTGACACATACCACAACACTTTTATTGCTTTTATTTGACATACTACAACAATTTTCGATATTCTATACTATGACTTTTTTTGACATACTATACTATGACTTTTTTTCGACATACTATACTATGACTTTTTTATCATACTATACTATGACTTTTTAATCACTTTTTCAACATACCATACTATGACTTTTTTCGACATACTATACTATGACTTTTTTATCACTTTTTCAACATACTATACTATGACTTTTTTCAACATACTATACTATGACTTTATTTATCACTTTTTTCGACATACTAGACTATGACTTTTTTATCACTTTTTTCGACATACTAGCCTATCACTTTTTTATCACATTTTTTGACATACTATGACTTTTTTTAGCACTTTTTCGACGTATTATACTATGACTATTTTAGATATACCATACTATGATGTTTAATGACTTTTTTCAACGTACTATACTAAGACTATTTTAGATATATTATACAGTGACTTTATCACTTTTTTTTACATACTATACTATTTATCATTTTTTTGACATACTATACTATGACTTATTTATGAAATTTCTTGACATACCATACCACATTTTTATCACTTTTTCCAACATACTATACAATTTTCAATATTCTATAATATGACATTTTATGATTTCTCACTTTTTTCGACGTACTGTACTATGACTTATTACAATTTTTGAAGTACTAGACTATGACCTTTTTTGACATACTATACTATGACTTAAATCAAAATACTGTAGTATGTAGTATATAGTATTTTTTCGCTATATTCTACAATAACATTTATCACTTTCAAGACATACTATGACTTTTTTTTAGATGTAGTATACTTCAGACTTTTTTCAACATGCTATACTATGACTCTTTTTAATCACTTTTTTTCAACATGCTATAAATGGTCCAGTTTTCCTTTATTATTCTTGGAACTATTGTTTTCCATTTCTTGTACAGTCCATTATTGGAAATCCTTCATTTTTGCAAAACCTGTACAATATCTTCAGGGATAAATCAAAATGTACCAGATTTATATCAGCATCTTTTAATTGGAGTTCCAAAGTAATTTAACAAAGAATTGTTTTTCAACTTGCACATTGTAATTTCAAAGAAAAAACAGAGAAAAAATAAAAATGGCACTCCTCTTTAATATTTGGTTGCACAACCTTGGCAGTGATGACTCCAAACGTTTCTTGTAGCCATCTTTAAGCTTCTTGCACTTATCAGATGTTTTTTTTTAAACCACTTCTCCTTTGCAATTTGTTCAAGCTCTTAAACATTTGCAGGGTTGTTTTCCCCAAAAGCAGATTTCAGCTCACCTCAAAGATTTTCAAACTGGATTGAGATCAGGACTCATTGCTGGCCATTTTAAAACAGTCCAAGTTTTCTTACACTGGGAAGGCCATTTCGCTCTAAAATCTCCGGATAATTCTCTGATTTTATGATTCCTGTGATATGTTCAAGGCCTCCAGTACCAGATGCAGCAAAGCAGCCCCACAGCATTATGGATCCTCCACCATGCTCCAACTGTTGTAGGGTGCTCTTTTCCTTGTAAGCTTACATGAGCTGTCTGTAAACAAACTGTTGGTGTGCATTGCCAAAAAGCTCTATTTTTCATCTCAGTTTCAGAACATGTTCCCAGGACTGCGGTTTGTCCAGGTACTCTTTGGCAAAGATCAGTCGTTCCTTTTCATGTCTTTTCCTCAGCAATGGTGTCTTCCTTGACCTTCGCCCATGAAGCCCTGTTTGCTTTAGTGTGCGGCGTGTAGTTCTTGTTGAAACCATGACCCTAGACTAGTGATGGCCAAATGAAGCTTTGTGAAGGAGTTTTTATTTTCTGAGCACTCTCTGTTCAACAAAGGGTTGAGAATACATTGAATTGCAATGCCTCAGGCCTTTCTCTTAAAACCAAGAGCGCCATCTAGTGGACTCAGAAAATAAAGACATTGCTTCACGTAGCTTCGTTTGGCCAGCACTACCTTAGACTGTTACAGGTTGGCCTTCAGGTCTTTGATTGTTCGTGGTTTTTTTTCCACCATTGGCACCAACCTTTTAAAGACAATTATCTTATCAATTTTTCTCTTTGCCCCTACGTCCCGGGAGATTCTTGACAGTTCCATGCTTTACTAACTTCTTAATAACATTACGCACTGTTGAAACAGGGAAACCAAGATCTTTGGAGATGGCCTTAAACCCTTTGGAGGTGACTTTTTAAAAACACTGAAGTCGTTATTCATTGGCTATTTCATGTTACATAGGCACAATTTATCACAGGTGATTCTCATTTGTGAGTTACCACAGGTACGTCATGTGTTTCCATACTGATTTACAGCAAAGGGTGCCAATTTCAGTGACACAGCAAGCTTTAAGTTCTTCTATCCACCCTTTCCCCCCATTGTGTTTTAAACTGTTGTTTAACATTTGGATAGGAGTTAATCCACATTATGTACTTAAACTTCATGGGTGCCAATAATGGTGAGCAGGGCTGTAGTTTAGGATAATAAATAATGCACAGCACTTCCTGGCGAGGTACCCAACATGCATCCAGTCTAGTAGGCCAGTGGAAGATTTTCTGTGGTCCATGTGGATTTATGAAGCTGACCAGGATGTCTCCATCTTCATCAGATGTTGGTGTATTGAGCTAAAGTAAGACCCTGCATTCTTCATCTTACTGTAGATATAAAGACATGCAGATAGTTTTGGTTCATTTGCTCAGGTTTTGAGTCATACATCTGTGAGACCAATACTATGAAGGTAATTGGAATCGTTTCTGATGTAACATATTTGCTTAAAAAGAAAATAGGACAATAAAACATTAAACAACTAAAGTGCAGGACTTTATTATTATTAACCATTGACAATCAGCAGAGAAACAAGGCATGACGAAAGGAAGAGACACAATGGAATTAGATTTTGTTGAAAGCTGCTACGTCAACACTCTGGATCTGAA
Source organism: Percina caprodes (assembly GCA_013375575.1). Taxonomy (NCBI): domain Eukaryota; kingdom Metazoa; phylum Chordata; class Actinopteri; order Perciformes; family Percidae; genus Percina; species Percina caprodes. The sequence goes on from JABXJD010000044.1 coordinate 1,503,204, forward strand.
ACAGAGCAAAAAGACAAAGCTCAAATTAGTTTACTGGCTGGGATATTCTCTGATTTCTCTTGCAAACTGTTGAGTTGGTGTATGCTTTGATTCAGCCTCATTTTGACCACATGATGGCAGTAATGTGCTGACAGTGTCTGAAAATCCAATTCACTGACATGATCAGTTGCCAGTTTATTATGAAGACAGGACACTGACTTTTAACTGCTCTCTGATGTGTTTTTCAATAACAAGCTTCAGATTTTTTCCTCTCACTCACTTTTAGTGATAGTGTTTTAAGTTTCAACACTGTCACCGTTTGTGTGGAGGGGAAATATGATTACTATATAATCTTCAGATTAATGAGAGACCATCCCCCTTCATGAATCAGCCGCCACTCAGCCACGCATGACAACACACCAAGCATACGGCAATGTCAGCAGCATAATGTCAGTTAAAATTTAACTTTAACCAGCCAGCCATGTGAAAAAGACAAAAGGCAGAGAGAAGCTGACTTAACTGCTGTTTATAACAAGCTAATACTAATGCAGACAAACAGTGTTGCAATACAGCTTACCTTTTATGAAGGTTATAATGTTCAGGTTTTATTGTAGAGGTGTTGATTAAACACTATGGTCATTTTGGAGGTTGTAGTTTGTGGTGCGGTTGCATTGTAACTACGTGTGCTGCAAAGTACTTACAAAGTCCTCAAACTTGGTGATCTCTTCCTCCAACATGTCTGTTCCCACCTTGTCGTCCTCAACAACACATGCAATCTGGAGCTTTTTGATGCCGTAACCGACAGGAACCAGTTTTGATGTGCCCCATAACAGGCCGTCCGCCTGCACAGAGCGCACACACTCCTCCAGCTTCACCATGTCAGTTTCATCATCCCACTAAAAAAAAAAAAAAAAGGCAGGAGGGGTTATAGAACACCAGTTTAAAGTGGCGCAGTCAGTATCACATTTCTATACTAATTGTGTATATGGACATTCTTGGCCAATAAAGCAGATTCTGAAATGTATTCTGTCTGGTTTTTATCTATAGGTTTAGGCTCCAGTTTTTATTTATAGTTTTAGGCTCCAGTAGACACTGACTTTTGAGTAAATCTGTTCAGAACGCAGACTTACAGGTTTGACATCCAATAAGATGGAAGACTTGGCGATGATGCCGGGCTTCTTGGCCTTCTTCTCTGCATACTCCTTCAATCTCTGCTCTTTGAGTTTCTCTGCCTCTTCGTCATCATCACTACCAAACAGGTCAATATCATCATCGTCTTCCTCCTCATCTTTAACCGGGGCGCTGGTCTTCTGCTGGACAGTAGTGCCCTGATCGGAGTAAAAATAATCACATGCCTACAGAGGGGTATATGGTGATGTACTGGAAGTAAAATAAAACTAAAACACAAGATGACTGACTTGGTAAAAGCAATCTGTATTAACTCACATTTGTGTAGGGTACTGAAGGAGTGGTAACAGGGGTCACAGCTGCAGGAGACTTCTCCAGAACGGATACTCGACATTCCAGTTTGGAAAGTGCAGCCCTCAAGTCATCCACCACTAAAGACACAGGACCAGAGTCAATGAGTCTTACATGAAAAAATCCACCAGTAGTAGAGTGAACTTTAAGTCATAGTATGTTGTATACTAGTATAGTATGTTGAAAAATTCATAGTGTAGTATGTCAAAAGTCCTTTTGTACTTCGAGGTAATGGTAGAGCAAGTTCAAAATAGTCATAGTATTTAGAAAAAAAGGTCTGAAAAGTCATAGTATGTTGAAAATTCAGTGTGTATGTAGAAAAATAAAAATAAAAGTCATGGTATAGAATATCAAATATATATACATAATATAGTATGTCAAAGTAAAGAAAGTCAGTGAATAAAAATTCATAGTGCAATATGTAGAAAAGTTTAACAAAAGTCATAGTATGGCATAAAAAGTCATAGTATGTCGTAAAGATTTCATTTCAAATAGTCATACTATAGTAAGTTAAAACAGTCACTGCATAGTATGTAGAAAATGTCAAAACGTGAAGAAAAAAAAAAATCATAAAAAGTCACTTTAGTATGTAAAAGTATTTTTTGACATTTTAGTATGTTGGAAAAAATGCCATAAAAATTCTAAATATGTAGAAAATTGTAGAAAATACAAAAATAGAAAATAAATCAAAAATAAATCATTAAAAAAATAATAGCATGTTAAAAATAAAGTCATAGTATGTCAAAAGTCAACGTATAGTATGTAGAAAAAAAATCTTTAAGTCATAGTATAGTATTTCGGAAAAAAGTCAGGTATTGAACGTTGAAAAAACTCATAGTATGCTATGTAGAAAAAAATCAAAAGTCATAGTACAGTATGTCACAAGAAATTTAAATCGTAGCATAGTATGTCATAAAAAAGTCCTAGTATAGTAAGTCAAAGTCTTCATTCATAATACACCTTTCTCATAAGAAAACAAAAAGCAGTATATTATAGTATATATAACATTATTATATAACAAACCCACCTTTGAGTAAGCTGTGATTCTCCAGCTCCAGGCTCTGGATGCGACAGATGATTTCTCCTTGATCAGCTGTACTGCTGCTGCTCTACACAGTAAAGACACAATAAGAGAAAATAAATGACAGTTTGGAGCGCAACATCTAATGGTCGAATCATATTAGTCCTTTCATCACACCCAGGACTATTAAGCAGACCCCATATGCGAACAGGCAACACACAGCAAGCGTCGATCTCAGCAGAGACACAGGAGCTGTAGATGGAGCCTGACAGAACAGTAAGTGGTAGGTAGCTCCAACACTTCACACAATTAATACTCTAAAAGCTGACTAAAGGTCTAATTAACTCAAACTCGAGCATGGACGTCAGTGAGGTCCACTGAGAGAGCAGCAAAGGAGCTTACAGGGACACACATTACTTGGCGGCACTTACAAGCTGGGACTGTTGGCTCACGGAAGGTTGACCAGACCCTCTGTTACACAGTGTTGTCTTCAGCTGGGGGAAGGAGGGGATTTAAAGCATGAAAAAGGGAAAGAAGGAGGAATACAACTGAATGAAGTACATGCTTATGGAGTGCTACCAAGGAGTGTGAAACAGAAAGCAAACAAGCCAAGGAAAAGCAGTAGAACTGGTAGCTTATGGAAGATAACACCCACGTCTCTGTAGAGTAAGGGTTGTATGGCTTCCACGGACCACCAAGCTTCTATGTATTATTCAAATAAACAAGCTAAAATATGTAAAACAAGTCCTAGGTATGTTCAAGTCACATGTTCAAGATACCAAAGGGTCTCTGATTGTAACCATCAACTACACTTATCCAACTACACTGTTCTTCTTACCACTAGCTATGAAAGGTCTAGTTTCTTAAAAGACACAGTCACAATCACAAGTGAAAAGGCACAAAGTGCCAATAACACATTACACAAGACAAACTAGTTTGTCTCCTCAAATATTCAAATGTAGCCAAAGATTAGTTTGTCTGCACTGTTTAACTTCCCGCAACCAAATTCACAATTTAATAAACCCGTCAGCAGCGAAACCATAAAAAACAAAACAACCAAAACAACTTGCTGCCACTTCTGCCGCTGTAAACCTTCAGCAGAATAACAAAATTAAAAAGGGAAGTGATTTTAGAGATACAAAACATGACTGAGATATTAATCTTCCTAAATGTTAACATTTTGTTCCTGAAATTAAAAGAACATGCTACACACTTGCTTATGTTCATTTAGAAACGGTCAGCAATGCACATTATGCTGAGCAATTAGACAAGAGTGCCTTTTATTGAAGGTTTTTAACCTCCATGTTTCACGTGTTCCATGTTTTCAGGCCACTAAATCTGAGTGACACAAGCAAGAAAGATGTTTATGCAGCTGCAGAGGTTTTGTCTTTTCGAAGCAGGTTTTTTTCAGTGGTATGCATAGGCCCACATAAAGTATTGGCAGATGAAATCCCTTCATAGCAAAAACTATGCAGATGCACATTCTCACATTTGTATAAAAGGTGTGAAGTTGGCTCATTTGGGGCTTGCCAAGCATACAGCTATGAGAGATACAAATCAAATTGTAATCACTATTGATGAAATTAAGTAATACACAAATCCTATTATACTGGAACAATTAAAGCAAAACGCTTTATAGGTCAAGTGGGACCTTGGCGGCCCAGGCTACACGTACAGTCCTTGAGTAAAGGTGGAAAATGTGAGATAAGGGGCAGAACACGGCACATAACATGTACTTACTCCTGCTAGAGATTTCTGGATGTTTTCCCGGGCCCGAGCAATGTCTTGCAGAATGCTGTTAGCTCCATCATCCTTAAGAAAATTCATTGAAATCAACATCAATTTATCTTTTACTTTGTAAAGATTAAATGTGCAAGTTTTTCTTTGTAGCTCTGACATTTCGATCTTGTACATTTGCCATCTACCACCTCATCTCATGGCTTTTATGTGCAGCGTTGAGAGACTGCATCAAGATTTAAAATCTCAACAATTGCAAGTCATTTGTGCCTACAAATGTCAGGTAAAATGTCTCTGTAGGAGAGCCTGTCTCTTTAACCCCTACTCCCAAAAAAGCCCAGTATGCTCTGATGGGCCAGCACGCCTCCTGAAAAACTCCAGAGCTTCTGCTCCGTGTTTCACTAGTTGAAGCTGGAGTTACTGTAACGGAGTATATAGCATGACTTCGTACGTTTAAAAAAAATTAAAAATTAAAAAAAAATTAAAGGCTACACAACCGGACATGTCACAGCAGTAAAATGACTGGAATTTCGGGAGAAATGGCATTCATTGGCCAAGATAACAGCTATGTCGCGTTAGCACGTAGCTACTTAATAGTTAGCAGTATGCTAACGTTAGAGTGTAGTGAAATGAAGCAGCACTTTCTACCTTTAAAAATAAATCTTTTATTAATGAAAGTCCAAGTCATATTATTGAAGTTAACACCATTGGTTCTATTTATTTCTATGCTATATAAGTTAGTAGTAGAGACAAATTACTGCTTGTATGTATGTATGTATGCTTGTGTGGTGTTGGGTGGGTGGGTGTGTGTGTGGGTGTGTGGGTGTGTGGTCAAAAACTGTATGTGCTACCAGGTTGTACCTGAGGAACCAAAGACTGGTTCCTATTTATACCAAGGGCACTAATTGGCTCCTACAGTAGATATGACAGACAAACACAGAAAAGCATAAAAGCATGTGACCTATGGAATTAACACAAATAATGTCAACATGATGGTCAAATGGTTGGAGCAATCTCGCTACAGTACTTCAGATGGGAGGAGTGATAACTAAGACTAATATAAACTGAACCTCTGAGCCAGTGTGGGTACCTGTGTTGGTTGGGAGGAGCCGTTCGTGCGCTCGTAGAAGCGTCTTTCTGCCTCATCATAGCGAGGTTTGTCAAACCAGATCTTCTCCTGGGACAGAAAGTCTACCGAACTCATGGTGCTACAGAGGAGAGAGAGCAAGGAGCGACGAGAGGGATGTATGACAGGACACAGGAGGTTCAGGGGAAAAGAAAATAAATCTATTACAACAATTTATATTAGTTATAATAAAAAAACAAAAATGATTTATTAGCTATGATATATTATATTCTTTATATTAAAATGGCTTATTGTATTCTTTTACCTACACTCCCCACAAAACAGACCACCCCAATGAAACTATCCCCAAAAAAAACTTGAAATTAAGTTAAGTTGGCAAACACACAACAATGGTAATACAAACATCAGTCACACAGTTCATTTTCCACAAGAATAAAGAACAAATGACCCAAGAACAATGAAAAAAGAAAAAATGTTAACGCATTCAAAAATGAAAAAGGGAAACCCATGATTACATAAAAGAAAAACAATGAAAGATAAAAACGGAAACATCTGGAACGACTCCATTCTCTCGGTTTGGTCATACTTGTCCCTCAGTGGGGCGGTGGAGGCAACTGATGCCGCTTCTGGCCTCCGACCCTTCTTCACCACCACAGCTTCACTCCCATTGTATCCATGGAAACGGCTCTCTGCAGCATCATACCGCCACTTGTCCAGCCACACCCGCTCGCTGTCAGGGTGAACGAAGAAGCAGACTGCAGCCCCCGACACGTCTTCTTTTTCTGAGACCTCAGCTGGCTCATCTTCCTCCTGAATAGGGAGCAGAGCGTGGAAGACTTCTGCTTTACCCTGCAGAACCACCCGCTTTTCCCCCACCACCACTTCCTCGTCTTCTTCTTCCTCCTCCTCTTCTACAAGGCTTTGAGGGTGGTCGCTACTTCTGGAAGTGGAGGCGCAGCTGGAGCGTTTGGAGGAATTGTTACCGTACAGATTCTGGTAGAAGGCTGCTTGGCGCGGTCATACAGCGGCTTCTCCAGCCACACGTCTCTAAGCAGCTCCACAGGGATGCGGGGCAGTCCGTTAATCGATTGTCGACTGGTTGGCGTGACAGCTGCTTGTTGGTTGACAGGAGTTGCAGGTGTCGGGGCTAGAGACTGATATCCCTCATCAGGTGTTCTGGGTGCAATGGGGCGGTTAGGCGGCGATGGGAGGTTCAGAGAGTTTGGAATAGGCGGCTGCACGGATTCTTCAACATAGCGGCACTCTGCTTGGTCAAAGGTCGTCTTGTTCACCCACACGGACTGGACAACATGGTGGCAGGCCACCTGACCGCCATGGTGGCACACCTGTCCTGAGGAAGATGCAACGGCAGTGGATGGAGTGTTTGAGAGATTGCCCGGGACTGGAGGCGACCGCTTTGACTTGGTGGACCCATTGGAAGAGCTCGCCAACCAGCACTGGTAGAGGCTCTCGGCTTGTTCGTAGATGCTACGGTCAAACCAAACACTAGCACACTCAGACTGCAAGCCAATAAGCCCAGCGCGAGGTCAGATGATGGCTGCCTGGTCCTTTTGTCTGGCTTTTCGTCATTCTTGGTCTTACGGTCAACCTTCCCCTCAGAGCAACTCTCGGGATTGGATGAACGTCTCTTGCGGCGGCGACGGCTTTTCCCGCTGCGCTTTCCATCTCCGTTCAAGCTGCCGCTCTCGGGGGAAGAAGACGCCGTCTCTCCGTTTCTATGACCTGATTCAGCTTTGTTCCTGGACCCCAGTGCTGCATTTGCGGACTGGTCAACCTGACAATGGCCTGGAGGCTGATCATGCTCAAACTGATCCAGCGCAGAGCACTGGGGAATCTTCTTTGACATCATCTTTGATCAGTTGCAAAAGGGGGAGAGAGAGAATAACAGGAACAGGCTTTTGGATTAGTTAGAGAGACGCAAGAAGGCTAAGAGACAGAAAGGGATTGATCTATTAGACTCAGTGTTATAAAAGGAATCAGTGTCAACAGTCAAGAGTCTACAAATCAGTCCCAGAGAAAAGCAAGCGGCATGCAAAAAAATCAGAACCCATGCAGATAAACTAAAAATATTTAGTACTTGTTTGTAAAGGACATGCCCCAGCTAGGCTCACAGGGGGTACATTCAAGAATACATGCAAGGAAAGTTAACACCAGGGTGCTTATGCTTTTGATTCGAAATGCCAGTAGATTGTCTAAGCAAAGCCAAAATTTGAAAATGCAAGTCTGAGTGGCAGTTTTCCTGCTACACAATGATTTCCCAAACAAACAAGGGATTTACAGAAATGCACCAACTGATTGGCTGGTGACCGGAATTGGCCAATTTTCACGTGATCGGCCATGACTGGCGACTGGCAGGTCAACAGTTCGTTCTCTTAATACATCCACGGTTTACGTGGCGAACTCATGAACTCTCCGTTTCATTGTCTAATATATTCACCAACATTAAACATTGTGTTTCCATTGTTCCTAATCTTTTACATGCTTATCTAAATAAAGCGATGGATGTATTTAGACAACCAAGGAGATGTAATCATTATGTTGTGCTACTAGCTGGCTACTAACTAGCACGAGCTAAGGTTAGCCTGCAGTCAATGACATCAATAGTCAACGACAATTTTCATTTTAACACTTCAGTTTAACATGTATTCATAATTAATGCTTATCAAAATAAATTAAGGTTTTGAGAGAACCAAGGCGATGTAATCACTATGTCTATAATAATGTTATCTAGGCATATAGCTATGTACAGTGTTACCGTTTTCTTAATACACACATGCTAGCTACCACTGATGTTAGCTACTAGCCGATAGCCCCGGCAGTTTGGGAAATGCCAATGACGTTACAGGCTTTACAGCATACATACATCTCTCAGATGTATCATAACGATAATACCATGGCTGTATTAATAGAACACATGGTGAATTTCAACCATTAGCTTTATCCATTATTACAGCTACAGGACCTCGGGAGAACCGTCATATGAACATGGGCGACATGCATGGGCGCAGTCCCGTAGGTCTGCTTGGATTCATAATAGGGTTGTGCCAATGGACGATATCATCGTCAATCGTGATGGCTGGCCGACATCACAATGGAGAGCCACTATCGTGATGCCACGGCCCCCACCATGTCAGACACACGCTAATCCTAGTCGCGGGCGCTGGACGGGAAATTGACAATTGCATCGGTCTTAAACTAGCAAAGACACTTGCGTCAGGCTTTGCGCTGTGCAAGATAGAGCCCCTTAATTTCCCGCTAAACCCATGGTGGCTTTAAGACATGGCGCTGTTCCTGGGGGCTCGGGTCTAATGCAAAATGTTTTATTAAAGAAAAGATAGAAAATAAACATTTGTATGTGCTGTGAAGTGGTTAGAAACAATCGGCTTACATAGGTATTGGCAGGTCAAACTCGTAAATTGAACTAGAAAATTGTAATCGGTGCATCTCTAATTTACAACATTGCTTATAAAAGATATGGCTTGGGACAATTGCTTTCAAGTACATAACAGTAATTGCCACTACAGTATTCATTAAAAAAAAGGAGACAGCTTTTAAGTTATTATTAGCCTGATGAAGAAACTAATTTAACATCATGGAATTTCTCATTTTGGCTTATTCTAGGTTTTAAATGACAGTAGCTTTCTGCAGTACCATTAAAACCTTCAGTGGAAGTCTATATAATAATGCAGATCATGCTGCACCAAGAGACCCTGGTTTCTTTGATAACTCACAGCATACAGCTGCAGTCAGAGCATTATATTTATAGATTTCAACCTAAATTCAAAACTCAAACGTCCGATGTCTAACCAACACAATTTTTTCCGATCACTGTGACTCTATTGTAAACGCTTGGTAAAATTTTTTTAATTATTTCAATATCAAACTTTAAAAATAAGGCACAAGATTTGGGAAAAAAAAAAAACTTGATACAATGATACGTCAGCATGCATAAAAAGGAAAGGGTGTAACAAGTCTACGGAAAAAACAAAGACAAAACAAAAACACACTCATTGACATTGATGGATCTGTGAAAAATACTAACATGTTCATGCAAGCAAATTAATTCGGTAGGTATTGAGGTTTTGCTCTAACAAATCACACAAGCCATGCCTTTTCATGATGTTAAATGATCCTGTTGCAATACAGGAAATGCATTCCCTTAATGTTTCCCCATGTGGATGTTAGTAATATTGATACTGATTGGATATTGAACACTAATACACCATTGTGATGTATAAAGGCACTGTTTTGGGAAGGCATTTACTGCTTAATGCTCATTAGAAAATCGTATTCAAGCTCTTAACTCACCTTCCTGGGTAAAGGCGTTGAGCTTAAACTAGTATTCAAAGACAAATGCTCAACACGTTCTTTTCATCCAGTTAACCGCAAGCCATTGAAGAAGAAATTTAACAATCACCACCTTGCAAAACAATGGAACTGATACAAGGGTAGAACAACTATGTACAAAAGGCCAAACTTAAATGATTGTTAACAGCAATACTCACATGTCAAATTCTGAATGCAAGATGAGGGAAAGAAGCTGCGTGTTAAAGATTTCTCTAAATAAATACCGCGACGTGAAACTCCGCCTTCTTACAGATTTCACATCGATACCCCTGAATGACGATTAATATGGAAAATACTCGCTCTATTATTTGCTAAAATAGAATATTCAAATATTAAGCAAGAACTTGGATGAATCCCAAAACTTTTCTCCACTCTTCATACATGGAAGACATTAGGGACTGTTTCTTTTCCTTACTTTCATCAAAAATTAACCTTTGCTGTTAAAGCAGTCCTATCAAAATGCTTCAATCCAATCAAGTCAATCAAGAACATAACTTAGAAAACAGCACTCTGGAATGCAGACCATAATCCACACTGGCAGCTGCACATGCATGTATGTGAGCTTTTAGGTTGCATCCTTTAGCTGCAGCTTTATGGACAGCCATTTATTTAAAAGAGTAAGGCTAGAGATATTCCGTATTTTTCTGATTCCCAACAAATCCCTTGAAAACACAGTACCCAACAATGTGGTAGTCAGTCCCATCTCTTAAATACTTTCCAACTTCTCTTCTCTGCCAGGTCTGTGGCACACTGCTCTAACATATACGCTCATTTAAATAAAAGGATATTCCTATAATAGCTAAGCACTGCAGTTTTTAGCAAAGGTTCCTCAAAACAGTGGGCTATTTTAAGCAGCAGTTGGTGCCCTAGTGAGTATTTCCGGCAGCAGGACGGTTCATGTGGGATTGACTCAAAATAAACTACAGTGCCAGTTAGGGCTGGGCGATATGTACATAATCAGATATCACGATATTTTTGACCAAATACTTCGATATAGCAAAGATATTGTAGGGTTGACAATAATTGCTTTCCTACAATATTTACACAATGAGGTTTGTGATAAATAATATTCAGTAATGTGGATATAATTAAGTGGATGAAGGCAAATAATAGAACAGGTGGAACTGTCTGGTAGGTTCAGAAAATGACATCACTTTACTGTAATGCAGCTTGTAAAACCAGGAAAAGACAACACTTATGTCACGTTACGAGAGTACAATATCCAAAATCCAAGACGATATCTAGTCATATATCACGATGTCGATATACTTCCCAGCCCTGGTGCCAGTGTTAATCATAATAAAAAGGAACATTGATGTTTTTAGATTTTTGGACAATAGAGGTCTATTGCACAGAAACAATACATTATGCTTAAGATACATATACTTTTTGATAAGGTCATTTCAATGATTGTTTTCGTTTTTAGATGGGATCTAATGATAAATAAATAAAAATATTGCCCTTTAAATGTTGTGCATCAGTGAACATCACTATAATGTCATGACTTGGGGATGTCACCCCAAATAACTACTACCAAGTGTCAGATACAATCCAAGTTTACCTGCTTCACAATGAAGTACATTGCAGGGTCAGAAGCAGTACAACACCACAGGAAGGGTGGGGTACAGTGATTTGCTCAAGGACACTTCAGCAAGACAGATGCTAACCACTGATATACCGCATAACTTCATTTAGTTTATATAGTTTAAACATAAAACCACATCCTTTTAACTGGACTCAAGCCATCATCAAGCCCAAATCTAGATATCAACGTTAGATTCATTGAGAAAATAGGTCCTGATTTAAAAGGATTTTACCCCTGAAAACAACGCATCACTGTCAGAAATGTGTAACTGTCATGAAGAAAAAAACTGTCGTGCAAGATGTTAAACAAATAAAGAAAAGCAGTTTCACAAAGCTGTCATCATCAAAACGTGTGCCCTGCTAACCCTTAACAGCCATTTTCATCTTGCAACGTTAGCTAGGATGAAACGAAACCGAGTAGGATTCGTAATAACACGTCGGTCGGTGGCTTAGCGTTTAACAAAACAACAAAATAACGCTTTTAAATGTGACACTAAACCGTTAGTTTAAAAAACAAAACAACACTTTGACATTAATTTAAAACGTCACTATTGAACAGCGGACACTGAAGCCGGTGTCCAGCCGGCGTGACAGCCGCTCTGGGCAGCGTTAGCACTAGCAAGCTGCCCCCTTCAGCTAGCCGTTAGCTAGCCTCGGCTAACACACGCGGATAGAGTCCCTGCTGTCTGTTAACCAACGAGCAGTCATTCATTTCCCAAAATGTCTCTTAAATGAATCCCAAGATTAATGGCCGACTGTCAGTCAGCGTTAACGTTACTTACTGCTGTTTTCTGTATCGTCGGTGTGAGACCAGGCCGGCGGATGAAACGCGTGTTTCTCTAGCTAGTGTGTGGCAACGGGAAGGAGGAAACAAGGAGAAGGAAGCAAGGAGAAGGAAGCAAGGAGCAGCGGTGATTGTGTGATCTTAGAGGATGAGAGAGGGGAGTTATGAATCATTAATATTTCCTGATGCCCCATGTTAAATCTTATGTATTGTTGACAGTCAATGATGATAAGAATAATAATGTATTGCTTTTTTTTATATAGCACAGCACCTTTTAAAAAAGATAGATGTAAAGATCCTGAGCATAAATTAAAATTAAATTTGTACAGCACTTGAGTAAATCAAATTACATTCCACCAGTTTAGTCCATCATTTATTCTCTTGAAAAAGAAATTAGATTCTCGTTTTGTTTTATATTATTTTTTCAGGAATATATTTAAACCTTTTCTTTGTTATTTCTAATGCTGCATAACAATCACTTAGTGTGACTTCTCTTTATAGGATCTATAAAAGCAAGTGAAACTATAACAGATTTAGGGGCTGTTCTGGAGATTTCAATCATATCACATTTTATTTATCTGCAGAACATCATCGAATGATCCACTCCATAGGTCATTAAAGATCATGATATACAATTAAAAGCTCCAGAACAGCTGCGACATGGACCTTGTGGTAAGATTAGGGCTGTAACGCTGGGTTGTCTTCATTATCGGTTAATCTTAAAGTTATTTTCTTGATAAAAATATTACATTTTTGGTCAATAGCACAATTTCCTGAAGCCCAATGTGACATCTCAGAATTGCTTGTTTTGTCTGACAAGCAATCCAAACTCTCCAAAATACTAAATTTCTAATTATATAAAACCAGAGCTGTCAAAATTATTCCCATTCAATACTCAGGTAGAAGTATAGATACTAGGGTTTAAAAAGATGTCTTTAGAAGTATCAACTCAGGCCTTTAACTCAGGTAAAAGTGTAAAATACTGGGAAAAAATGCCATTAAGGGCAAAACCTTAGGCTGTGCCACAGGGGCCTATAAGGCATTACCCCACCCCCCAAAAACATTTTTCTAAAGGCCATAATGAGTGTAATGTTATATTAAATTGTTAATGTTGAAACATTTGGGATGCACCCGTTTCAGCCGCATTCATGCCCATTGAAAATGAACACATTTTAGTGCATGCAAATACATTAAATAACCATACAGTATATGTGTACTAGCCTACTAAGCATTAACATGTGTTTCATGGAGCAGAAGATATGATGACTAGTTGCCTTTAAGTATTATTATGGTGCAAAAAGTCAAACTTCAGAGGCACGTTATAAATAGCCTTTATTGGAATGTAAATGTACATCTAAGCTTAGCTGCAGGAATCTGTGAGGGAAACGGATTCACTCAATCAGGATGGCACCATTATCTGGATAGGTTTTGTTTTTTTTAAAAGATGAAAAGCTGGAATGAAAACAAGTCAAACTGAAATAGGAGTAACAAGGCTATTTTTAAAATGTAAAGAGTAGAAAGTACAGATAACTGCGTGAAAATGTAAGGAGTACAAGTAAAAAGTATGCTGTAAAATAATTACTCCAGATAGCTCAGTTGGTAGAGCAGGCGCCCATATATAGAGGGTTACTCCTCGACGCAGCGGGCCCGGGGTTCGACTCCAACTGCGACCCTTTGCTGCATATCATTCCCCGCTCTCTGCTGTCCTATCAACATAAAAAGGCAGAAAATGCCCCAAAAAATTAAATAATTACTCCTGTTATGTATAGATACCCAAAATTTCTACTTAGGTAAGGTAACAAAGTATTTGGACATTGTTACTTGACAACTCTGTATGAAAAAAAAAAAAACTCTAGATGCTACATCTCAACGTAACTCTTAACAAAAATAAGGCACTGCACAAAGGAATCCAGTTCAAAGGACACTTTATAAAAAAAAAACATTCTACACTCATCATCTTGATCATGAATATTTATCTCAACATTATGTTATACTCAAAGCTAGCTACTAGAAGTTAACTACACTGGGGAAAAAACTACCAGTCATGTCCATTCTTAAATCGTCCCAAATTTAAGTTTTATGCTTCATTTTGCCAAATATGAAAATGGTGCTATATACAAGATTCAGTCTGAGCCGGATAACTTCCACACAGCTCTCACCTCTCACTTCATAAGCAAACATGGAGGTGGCGAAGCTAAAGCTGCTAAAAACACCAACAGTGTTAATGGGGTTTAGTTCACAAGTTTGCTGCTGTATTAATTTTCTGAATGTCGTATATAGCACCTGTAGATACTATATTTTAATATAATTAAATACCGGTACATCCACACATTACTTTCATTCTGTACGCCACATAACATGCGAATAATAACCTAATCATGGCTAGCAAGGCCTTATTATAAAAGTTGCTTCTTGGACTAATCAATGCTTCAGAGTATAGGTTGATTAATGTCTGAAGTCTCCCTCACTATGTTACTCTCTGACACCAGTGTTTCCTGTATTCAACATGGTCTTCAATAACTGTACTGTGTGCATCTTATTGTGATATCCACAAATATGAGTAATCAAATTTGGTTACTTGCATTACTGCCTAAATCAGAATAGACTGGATTATTGGTGTGCATGTAAAAGAAGCCATTCTCTCAAAATAAACCACAAGGTCACGATCAATTCATTTACTTCACTTACATCAATTAGCCAAGATTTCCTTTATGCTCACACCAATCCCTCTGGTGAAAGACATAAAGAACAAGTATAAACTGCAGTTGTTTAAAGGGAGAAAAAACAAATTAAGGTAAAAATTAAATAAAAAGTGTTGCTGCTTTGTCTTTGTGTTCCCTAGTGAAGTTGAGCCAAAAAGTCAGTTTGTTGTCAGGCTTGAAGACAGTCCATTGAGTAGTTATTTCAGACAAACAGCAGCCCTCATTTACTGGATCCTGCTGCTGACTTTCGGCCAAGCTCCCTGGCTCTCTCGGTGGCGGATTCCACAGCGCTCATGGTCGCCGCCCTCACACCGCCCTGTTCTAGGGTGTGAAGCCCGTGGATGGTTGTTCCACCTGGGGTGCAGACCTCAGAGCGGAGCTGAGCCGGATGCTTTCCAGACTCACGTAACAATCTCCCAGCACCCTGCAACAGATAGAATAGCAACTAAAATAACGATGGTGGGTTCAAATATTGTGCAGGCATACAGGAAACACAGCATTCAGAAGCAATATCAAAATTGCTGACGTTGCTACAGTGAAACAAAAACGCACAGAGTAAAACTGACCAGAACAGTTTGAGATGCGATGCTGTGTGCCAGAGCACTTGGCATTCCCATTTTAACAGCTCCTTCTGCCAATGCTTCAGCAAACAGATACACCTGCAGAGGAATCACATCAGAGTCATTTTTACACTGCAAAACCAGTGTTTTAAATATTTGACTGTGCTTTTCTGACCTTCCTTTTATTTGTTTTTAAATCCAATGGATGGAAAGCTGCCGCTTTCTTGCCATGCTGCATTAACATTCTGTAGTAATGTAACAGACTTTTCTTAATCAATACTTCCTGTATTTTGACAATAAAACAATCTAAGCAGATCTAAGTTTTACTGTGATTATGTAATGTAAGGAACTTTCATGTCTATGCAAGTTGTAGAGAACTGTATAGGTAGGAAAAGGCAGGAAAGCAAATCAATCTATCAATCTATCTATCTATCTATCTATCTATCTATCTATCTATCTATCTATCTATCTATCTATCTATCTATCTATCTATCTATCTATCTATCTATCTATCCTATCTATCTATCTATCTATCTATCTATCTATCTATCTATCTATCTATCTATCTATCTATCTATCTATCTATCTATCTATCTATCTATCTATCTATCTATCTATCTATCTATCTATCTATCTATCTATCTATCTATCTATCTATCTATCTATCTATCTATCTATCTATCTATCTATCTATCTATCTATCTATCTATCTATCTATCTATCTATCTATCTATCTATCCTATCCTATCCTATCTATCTATCTATCTATCTATCTATCTATCTATCTATGAGTGCCTGCTCATATATACCAGTTTTCTACAAGGTTCTTCTCCCATCCCGAATGCTGTGTGCCAGACCCTCCTTTGCAGCACTATGGAGGAAGGTCTGCCAATGCGAGACTACTTCTGAACAAACCACACAATCCTGGGGGCACTCACGAAAGCCACTCCGCTCCCGCTCAGTCCAGTGTGGATGTCGATCCAGGCCTCAGGTCCCTCCTCCACCAAACCACATCGGTGCAACAAGGAGCGAAGAAGAGCGCCGTCCTCCTGTTTTGCATGGGATCCCCTTGCAAATAGGAGAGCCCCTTCCTGAACCAAACATGGGAGGTTTGGCATCAGCCTGATGGCAACTGAATTCTCTGGCAGGAGCTTGAGATTAAAATAGAAAAAAATATATATTACTCATCTTCAGATCACCACAGAACCACCATTATACGTGGACCCTCACCTCTTCCAATGTTGCCAGTGTTACTCCAGCTGCAACAGACACAATAATGTGTCGGTCAGTGACGTGTAGTGAGATCTCATTGAGAACTAGAGGAACCAGGTGCGGTTTGACCGCTACAAAAACCACATCTGACCCACAGACCACCTCTATGTTGGAGTGAGTGACGGCAATCCCGAGCTCCTGAAAGCCAATGTAAGCGATGTTACTGACCCACCAACATCCAACATGCCCACAGGTAAAGCAGTATAAACACCTCACCCTGTTTTAGTTGACAAGGTATTAATAAACGCAGCACACAGAGAGGACCACTACACAGAGAGGAAGGTGTTAGGTCAAATCATTTGTGCATCACATTCTTAATTTGACATTAATTCATGTCAAATTAGTGTCAAGTAATTAACATAGTAAGTAACAGTAAGAACTGAAGAGCTGAAGAAAAGCCCCCACAGCTTGACCAGCAGGCTAATTGCTGTGTTTTAGTACTGATACAAATACTTATTATTTATTCTTTCAATCAAATATTAAGTGAGCAAATAAGGGCTTAATCCAAATTTTTGACTATTCAGCTATTCGTTCTTTTGGTAGGTATTTTAATTTTGGGATTTTAATTTTAGTTTTTCCTTTAATACTGTAATAAAGTTGAGACAAATTGTACTTTTGGAGAAACGCAACTCCATGTCGCGCTGCAGCGGCCAGTCATGTCACCGCCGATCCGACCTGTCAGTTTGCTTTGAGGCAATGTCATCTCAGACAAGTATAAAAAAATGTTCTCTTTATAATCTATCTTTATAAAAAAAAATTATTTTTTGGGTGACTGATTGCTTAACATTATGTTCTGTTAATTCATGCACACAAATGTCTATGTATAGCCCAAAACTACTATATTATGTGCACAAACTTGACACATGCACACCTCCAAAGAAACAGAACAAGGTCAGCATAACAATAGATTGGTTTGCAGGTCAACCATCCATTCCCATAAAACCTGATCTTAAAAACAGTAACCATGATCCTAACCATATCTGCTCACTGTCCTGCAATCTAACCCATCCTACTGAGAACTCACAGAAACGGTAGTAGGAAACAGAAGTACCTGAAAGCGTCCCAGGTTCCTGGAGGACGGTGCGCTCACTTTGACGTTTACAGGAAGAACATTTCCTTTAATGGGAACACACAAAAGACTGTTAACTCTTTGATTTTAAGCAGGTCTAGTCTCGGTTTCAACAACTCTCTCTTAACTTACCAGCCAAGATGCCCTTTGCAATGCCAAAGGCCATGTTCCCTGCACCAATAAAACCAATCTTTAGCTGCGCGTCCATCTCAGGGTCCATTTTGATCTGAAGGAAAGGAAAGAACAGATTTGAGGGACAACAACATGCTAAATTATAGTATGATACTGCAAGACAATGAAAGCTGCCACGATTACTATTTTGATAATTTACTAATTGTTTTAGTTACTTCTAGCAAATATGCCAATTTTTGGATATTTTATAGACAAAAACGATAGCAAAAAAAATAATCAGCAGAATAGTCAATCTAATCTAAAAACAATCAGTCTATATGATGAAAATATTTTTTTAACTGAATCAAACAAAGATCGTCTTAAAACTATCTTTTCTTTAAAATGGAGAACAAGTTAAACATTTATTAGTTGTATTAAGGGGTTTTACAGAATACCAAAAATATCCCTGAAATTGAAAAAAAAAAAAAAAAACTGAACTGCCATTTATTATATCTCCACACCTGAAAAATGTCTAAATGAGAGATACGGCTGCCTCATTGTAATGGACATAATTTTAATGTGTGCAAATAAAATCAAATAGAAGAATTAAAATCAGCATTTGAAATTATCCAAATAATATGTACAACACTACAGTAGATATTATAGAAATTCACCAAATAAAAGTTTAGGGATTCAGTACTACTGTGCTGGATAACTTCCAGTAAAATGTGTAGATTTGGGACTCTTGTACCAAAACATGTGGCCAGAGACGATTGGTGCTAATGCATCAACACTATATAACAACAGAGAGATGCAGTTAGATTGTCAACTGTGTTTACATGCACACAAGAAACCGGATTACAGTGAGAAATCAGGTTAAGGCAAGAAATTAGATACAAATTAAATCCTGTGTGACAGTTGGTCAGTAATCAGATTTCTCCCCCTCCCCCATAACTACTGCCAGTGTAACTATCATGCAACTGCATCCTTAACCCACATAAGAGCGTACAGGGCGAAGAAAGCTGGTTTTCAGCAGTAGCGAAACCAGTCAGTCTGCCTGTAAATCAGATGTCTTTCTTGATCTTGTAACCTGATGTTTCTGGTTAGTTCTGCTCAGAGCCAGGAGCACACCGATATCTGAAATGCATCTGAAGTAAACAGAAGGCATCATGGTATCGGTATCTGACAGAAAATGCATCAATAATCTATTTTGACAGTTGATAATTTGTTGACCTGAAATTCCAAACCTTTGTTACTGCTCGATAAACATGAGGAGTTAATACTTTTCTTGGATATGACGGCTATGTGAATTGATTATCTTTGGGTTTTCAACTGTTGGGTTGTCAAAGAGGCCACGCGGGGAATTATTCATCCTTTCCCACATTTTGACTTAACAGAAAGCTGCAAAAAAAAGCGATGGGACAACAGCAGAGAGAATGCTACAAACCTATACTGTATATGGCAAAAAAATAAAAATAAAAATCTTGTACCACAGTAGTGTATGGCTATATGTTACATAAATTATTTTAACTCTCCTTCTTAAGATATCTGGTCCAAGGTAGAACTAATGCAGTTTCATACCACAGCACTGCAATAAATCCTACCTTCATGAATGTTATGTTCTGCTTTTGTTGAAATGGTGATTTTAATAGTGGCTTATATGTAGTCTGCCCTTCCTGATATAAATATCTCCAGTAATAAGAAAATAGAATTCAACATCAGCAAACAGTTGAATTAGCACCTTTCTACATCATAACCGTCACAAAAGTAAAATTTCTTGCAGAACCTTTGCAGCATTAGTTTTAGTTAGGTGCATCTAGTTCATGAGGGTATATCAGAACAACCCAGAGACATGTTCACAAAAGGCACACAGTTGGGTAATGAATGCATGCATCTAGACCAGTGGTTCACAAAGTGGGGTCCGGGGACCCCCAAGGGTCCTTGAGGGAGTCCCCAGCAAAACGGGGAACTCTTATTCTCACTATAATTCCATCCATAAGTAACACAATAGAATAATGCATGACTATGTTGGACATGGGTTTCATACACTATCTTTAATAAAAACATCTAAAAGCAAAAAAATCTGATTTATGTCATTTTAGGCGTCCTTGACATGACAAGATTTGGGAACCACCGACCTAGACAACGCTATGGAAGTAATGGAATCACGGTTATGATCTAATGACAAGACTACATCGCATACACGGCACGGCATCACCCCTACAATTAAACCCAGGTTCTGGGTGGAATTGTCCGGGCAGGGCTGCGGCCAGTGCAGCATTGATGCTTCTCCGTCCGAGTCCTCTGTCACTTCATCATTTCTGTCAGAGTGGACCCCAGCTCCGACCAGGGGTGTCTGGACTCCATGATAGCTATCATTGTCTTTTCATACCGCCACCAACCTTGTATTTTGGTCGGTGCCGGAGAGTTGGGTTCTCTCTTGCACTTGTAGTACGCACTTTTAAGAAGTTTCCAGCGAAACTTTAATTGGTCCACAGATCTGTGATAGCCGGCCACTGTCATTCTCCTGTGTGCCACCTTGAAGAGTTTGTTATTCCTCACTTTCCTCCCGTCTAAGCATTTCTTCATGTCCAGCTCCTTGAGGATTTCCAGAAATAACTCAGTCTCCTTCACGTCCCAGTTCTGTTTCTTGATACCAGAGTCGTCCATTGTTGTGGCAACGTAGCCTGGCTGACGTTAGCTCGATGGCTAGCTAGTAGCTAAACGTCTGCCCAACACGAATGTTCACACGGCTAGGTTGCTACTTAAATACTAGCTAGCATGTCTAGTGTGGTAGGGGCAGAGCGGTGATGTTTCTATCTTACATTTTAGCAGGTAGTCTAAAGGTCGAGGAAAAGCGTGCCGATAAAATGTTAAAAATCCTGTCTTTAAAAACCACGACAGCAAAAAACAGCCCTGCTGCTGCATCTACCTAGACACTAACCCTAACACTAAAATAATCCAGCACAGATTAGAAATACAATGCACGTGTTACTCGTTGACTGGACAACCATAAAATAACACGGAGTGACACAAACACGATGTCAGGCGATGCTCTGAATAAACACCGGCTAAGGTTTATAAACGTTGGTGGTATAATATTTATTCACCTGATATTTCAGATTTCCTGACGTCCAACGTTTAGTAAAAACTGAAACTGCAGTGGGATTTAAACTGCCTGTGCTGTCAAACCGGTAACACCCGGAGAATCCACTAAAACAACTAGTGAACTATCGGTGGGTTTGTTTTCTACGTCTTTCCTGATACGTCAGGTGGGCGGCGCATTCATTCATACTAGACCCAGACCCACACTGCACACTTGGTTCCCGCACATTTACCATTCCGTTTCAGCCGTGATATAAATCTAACACACTCCATGTCCGTCCCCTTCAAAAATGCGAGCAATTCAATTGGCTGTGTCCTCGTCCTATAGGGCGAAGAGATGATGGACAAAAAATAATAATAATTAAATGTCATTCCCATCAGCTGTGTGTGAGGGAGACCGCGCCAACAAGGACCTGCCAAATTAAGCAGGTATGTCATTTAAAAATATTTAAATTTGTGCGTTTTTAATCGGGTGTGTTTTTAATGCCAAGGTGTACTTTTCAGTTGTTTTACTCGAATATATTGCTGTTACAAGTGAGTGTTTTGAATGTGACATCTATTAGATTTTTAAATGAGTTAATTTGTTTTCCATTTTCTCATGCACACCGAGGGAAACGTGAGTGATGAGCTCCCGGTGCTTAAAACAGATGGAAATGTTGATGTAGGCTACGACTGCGTCCTGTTTGATTTTAGTTCAAAACCTGTCGCTGTTGTGTATTTAATTTTAAATTGTTGTATTATGGGTCTACAGGAGGTAGACTACTGTGTTGGAGCGCCTGTGCAGCAGGGGCATCAATTGCAGACATGCCTGGGCAAGCCTCCTTAGTGTGGTCTTCATTCAAACATGTGAATGAATGAATGAATGAATGAATGAATGAATGAATTGTGTGTCAATGTCCTCGTACTACGCATGGTTTCACAATCCCGTAATTTCATATAAACCCGACCCAAAGTGCTGCATAATGTGCATATTATTTTTCAAAAATATTGTCTGTGTTGCCGTCGCCATCTAGCGATATCTTTAAAATCTGGATATTTTAGGTTATATAGTCTTACACTTGTGCAGATTTCAGATGAAAAGTAAGCAGTTACACACTGTTCGTGTCGGATATGTTGTGGAAAGTGTGGTTAATTGACTTTTTGTTGTTGTTGGTAAAGCCAGAAAACAGTCTTAATCTCTGCCATGTCTATCAAGAGTGACAGATATTTGGTTAAAATACTATTGATAGTAAGTTTTCAAATAAAAGCTTTAATAAGGAAAACAGTGTTTTCCCAAACTGTTTTTTGGCTGTTATTTCATTGTGCAAATCTCTTGCCAATACATATTTTAAGTGACACACAAAAGCTGAGTCATGATTTATTATATATTCTTACTGTGTTCTGTTCCAGACATGGCTCATCTCCTGATCCACCGCCTGTATTTCCTGCTGGTCAGCATTCTGGCCTGTCAGTGTCCTGCAGTCAGCGGGCTGTTTGAGTGGCTGAAGGGGGCGGCGGCCCCTCCACCAGCAGCAGCAGCAGCAGCAGCAGTAGTTCCAGCAGTTCTTGCAAAGGATGCTCAGTTTGAGATGGCTACAACAGATGAGAGGTTTTTGTCTGAGGCAAAGCAGCTGGAGCTGAGCCCGTTAGACAGCTGTCACTTTAAGGTAAACTTGAATTTCAGGGTTTGGCCCACTTAGAGTCACTTATGCAAACATGGTCAAATACTTAAATGTTGAGATTTGTGTATTTTATTTTTTATTTTTTTATACGTAAGGCTGTAACTAACAAACATCTGGTTAATCATCAATTAATACAAAATAAGGTCCTTGATTAATCAATTGGTCTATAAAATGTCAAACCGTGAAAAATGATCGGCCTCAATCAAATCTAAGGTGATGTCTTCAAATTACTTGTTTTAATGAGAGACACACACAGAGAGAACCTTAAAGTATTTAAATGTTGGAACCAGCTAATGTTTGGGATTTTTTTTTCCCTAAGATCTGTCATGGGATATTTTGTGACTTTTAAATATGCAATTACAGTTTAACCCTCCTGTTGTCCTCGGGTCAAATTTGACCCTTTTTAAAAATGTCTATATCAGAAATATGGTATTCCTTTTAACCAAATTACCACAAAAAAGGATGGATTCCATGCAACGCTCTTTGCAAATACAATTGATCACTTTCATTGAATTTCGGGTGAAAATTGAAATGGTTTCAAGTGAGAATCCTGACCAAACTCATCCAGTCAACATACGTTCCTCTGATCTTAACCATTGGTCAAAATAACTTATCTTTGCTTTTATTAACTCCAATATTAGGTATACTTCTATACAAATGAGGGTTATTGACCACGGATTCCAAAAAGTAGTGTAAAACTAGTGGTAGTAAGGTGGTGTTAGTGAAATAAATAATGCTTCAAATGTTGAAAAAAGGCTAAAAAAAAAGTATCTTAAATTAATCTTTATGACCTGGGAGGACAACACAATGGTTTAAAAAAACAAGTTATACACTGCTGTAAAGACTTTTCCATCTTTGAACCTATTCATGAAATGGTGGCAGTCCTTCAAGCTTTGTTTGCCATAGCATCAGCAGGCCTACACATCCAGTGGTTTGTCGTTTTTAATATTTGTATAAAAAGCAGTGCTGTGTTGTAGGTGGTTGCCCAGCTGAAGGCGAGCTGTGAAAGCCTCCCAGAGGAGCAGCTTGCGAAGCTTGGCGTCGTACTGTTTAACTGCCAGGCAGCGGTTGAGGCGCCAGACCTACCCATGCACAGAGGAAATGGTGAAATACAAAGTTAGGATTACATTTCATTGTCAAACTAGTGTTTTTAAACTTTGTGAGGCTATTTGAAATCTATTGTTATTTCAGACTATAAAAGAGTGCACAGCAGAC
This sequence comes from Percina caprodes, assembly GCA_013375575.1. Classification (NCBI taxonomy): domain Eukaryota; kingdom Metazoa; phylum Chordata; class Actinopteri; order Perciformes; family Percidae; genus Percina; species Percina caprodes. The sequence continues at coordinate 1,526,938 of JABXJD010000044.1, forward strand.
ATGGATTCAGACACGTGGAATGCTTACCACATAGTGAGCAACAGGGCGCGCTCTGTTTGCTACGCGACTCGCCAGCAGCTCTTCCGGCGCAGAGCAGAGCACACTGTCAACGCTCTCATCTCCACAGCCACAAGCCAGCTGGACGCAATGAAGGACTTGAAGGTAGATTTTACTTTTCTATCAACTTTTTAAAATTTTTTATTTTTTTTTATATCTTCATGTGCACAGTATGCGGGTCGATTTTGCTTTGACCTGTGTTTTACAACAGGAGGGCCAGCTGGAGCTGAAGGAACTGACTGCAGCCTCCTTGGACAAGCTGCTGGACGGTCACAGTGCTCTGCAGGAGCAACAGGGGAAACTGTATGAGGGCCAGGGGCAAATGGAGAGCTCACTGAGGGACAACTTGGAGCGTCTGGGGCAGGAAAAAGCCCTCATCGCCTCTGGACAGGAACTGGTAGCCCAGCTCATTCAGGGCATTACAAAGAGAATGGGTGAGAGCTTTCACGTCTTCATGTATCTCACACTGCAAAAGTATTTAGCAGTTAGTATATTTGGCACATAATTAGAGCCATACGTTAGTTTTAGATTAGGGCTGCAAATTACATTCATTTTCATTGTCGATTAATCTGTTTTCTTGACTAATCAATTAGATTGTTTTTAAAAATAGTCGATCAGTGTTTTCCCAAGATCACATTCTCAAATGTCTTGTTTTGTCCATAACTCAGATTCAGTATTGTCACACAGGAGTGAACAATAAAATATTTACTTAAGAAGCTGGAATCCGATAATCTTTACATTAAAACATAACTCAAACCCATTTTAAATTATTAAAACAGGTTGTTTAATAGTTGATAACAAATCGACTAATCTTGGTAAGTAGGGTAATTGACTTGTGCTTGTCTGAAGTGTCAACATACCAAAATGTGTGCCTGCATTGCTCGCTAGATTGTTATCGACTGCCTTCCTGTCTTTTCTTTTTTGTGTTTTAAGAGAATGTGAGTGAGCATCTGCAGATCCAAGGCTCGGAGGTGCAGGACAGCCACAAGGCGATTGTTAAAGACCTCGCAGATGTCAGACACCAAGCTCAGGACATTCACCAAAAAATTGGTAATCAAAACAGAGCATCACAAATCTAAATTCATCACGTTTTTTATTAAAATGTCAAATGTTTTTATTTTTTTAAATGTTTCTTGTGGCTGATCAGATCACAGTATGTTGGAGTTTCTGCAGTACCAGGACCAGACCTCGCAGTACTACACTGACCTGATGAACAAACTGGAGCGCATGAACAGCACCCTGGGAGCCACGCTGCGCTACCTGGACAGCATGCAGAGCCGCATCGAGGAGAGGCTCCACATGATCCAGGGCTACCTCGGCTGGGCAGGTGGGACATAACGCCCACGGTGCACTGACCAAGTTTGTGTGGCTTTTACGCCTTTAATGGACAGGACAGAAAGGGGGAAGACATGCAGGAAATCGTCACAGGTCGGACTTGAACCCTGGACTGTGTTGAGGAATGAACCTATGTAAATGTGGGCCTGCTCTACCAACTGAGCCATCTATAATGAATCATTAAATACAATATTTATTGAGTTGAAATAATGAATTAATCAGCAACTGGTTTGATTGCATTCCAGTTTTATTTTATTTATTTTATTTTTTTAGCAAAAACATTTTTTCTTCTGTCGTATGATTATGAAGGAAATATCTATTTAAGTTTTGAACTCAGCTTGTTCTTGTTTGAGAAAACAAGTTATTATGATGGCCCATTTCTTTTCACAATTTGTCATTTTAGACTAAACCGCAGACTGACTGACATTAAAAAAACCGCATTAATTGCATCTCTAACCAAATCAAAAGCAGATCTCAGTTGAATCTTAAGGTTTTATGGGTTCAGTTCAAGAAAATATTATTCATAAAAACATGTTTTTGACTTTTAGCATAACATTGTATAAATCTAATGTCTAAAGCATCTTTTTATAGAAAGCGTGCAAAAAAGTATTTAAATAATTGTTTATTGTACATGAACACCCAGTTTGGCGGTAAAAGACCATCAGGACAACCTAATCAACCATTAGGATGATCACATCAGCCAAATATCATCTGTAGTCTGATATGTCCTAAACACTTAAATATGGCTATGATTTGATCGATATATTTCCCTCATGCTTCTTGTGATTACAGGTTTGAGCCTGACCGCCATGTGGACGTGTGTTGCACATACGGGCTACTTCGTCCTGTGTGCTGTCCTGCTGACGTTCCTGGGTTGTCCAGGTTTCTCTCGAGCCATGCTGCTGCTCACCGTGCCTCTTAACGCAGTGGCCGAGGTCAACCAGCAGCCGGCACTGGATCTGCCCTGCCTCAGCCTACTGCTGGTCATTCTCTCTCTGGGTACAAACTAAGGCATGGATACCCGACCCGCGCCCGACGGGTCCCAATGGGTCCCGACGGGCCGGGTATGGACAGATATTTAGAAATTATGGTCGGGTTGGGCTTGGTCACATCAGCGCAAAAGGCATTTGTTGTAAAATGGTGCTGCGGCTCCTTTTAAAAGAACTGTGGGTGTGGAAAGTGGGCAGGAGAGAGAGAGAAATAGATGCTGATGCGCTCATAGGTTATATCTGAATGCCGTCCTACAGTAGCTTAATAAAAGCGGTCTTACCACACAAACGTAGTCTACATGTGTCATTAGTATGACTTTTTTTTTTTTTAATTGTCGGGTTCAGACACAAGTTTCTTAATGCCTGTTGGGCTCGGACAGAAAAATTTGGCCCGATTCTTGACTCTAGTACAAACCATAGACTGTATAATAATGGACAGAGCATCCGGTACGGTAAGGGCGTGGCTATGATGTGATTGACCGTGAAAGTTAAACGTAGAGCGTAAGCAGCTCCTCCCTCGCCTTAAATCGTCAACTCCATGTCCATTATTATACAGTCTATAGTACAAACCTAAAGCTGCTACCAAGGCAAATACAATGTCTCCAGTACTCTCATTCGTTTCTTTTATTCACATCTGCAGGTCAGTGGTTTGTGAGTCATTTGTGGGCGTACCTCCAGTCCAGAGGAAAGCCAGCCGCCCCGCTGCCACTGGCCTCATGGGCCATCGTGGAGCCACAGAAACCAGTTTCATCCAGCTCATCCTCATTTCCGACCTCCTCTACACCGCAGAAGTGAGTCTGTGGAGTTCATTACATACGTCTATGCTGCAACTGATTTTAATTTTTTTTTCTCAACAAAATTGTCAACAAAAAAGATGTCCGATTAGTTGTTTTTAAAAATGCTCTGTATAATTTGCCAGAGCACAAGGTAACATCAAAATGTAATGTCCGACTAACAGTGATTCCTTCCGTAAGATCTAGACACCATGCTAATCTTTTATCCTCTGAGGATATTGACTGTACAATGATATCAAATGTAAATGGACTGTTAGCGCTTTTTAAGTCTTAATGACTCCTCGGAGCGCTTCTACATCTAACAGGAACCATTGACACACACACACTCATCAGATAAACGCTCACACACATTTACACTCCCGATGGCACAGCTTTGGGGGCAACTCGGGGTTCAGTGTCTTGCCCAAGGACACTTCAACATGGGAATCGAACTACCAACCTTCAGAATGTCAGGCGACCGCGTTACCACAGCCGCCCCAAAAAACAAAATACTTGTTTATATGGCATTTTTGCTAAGAAATGACAAACCATTAATCATAGAAGTTGCTGTTTAATTTGACATGTATCCCCAGAGTTAGATCCTGAATTAAAACATTGAGTTGCTATCACTAAAACAATTGTGCAGGATTGTGGGAGAAAGGTGCTGTTATTTCTTTCTGTAGGTTATTTGATATAATCCTTTTTAATTTTAAATTTTTTTTGTTTTGTTCCCAGAGATAAAAGTGATGGCTCTATCGATCAAGACGACCTGTTGAATCAGGACAGCTTCATATCTGGTTTGAAATATAAAGATATACTGTACCTTAACAGAGAAAACCATTTACAAATAATTGGCACCTTTTTGAATAGATTCAGTTACTAAAATTTACTCAGATCTGCTCTCACTTATGTCTTTGCCTACAGGTAACTTGGGAATATCAGCAGCGTCTCCTCTTCACAGGAAGCCAATCCCAGAGTCCAGGTTTACGCCAATCATTGGCACACCCAACCACTCCACTCCCAGGCTTGTACCGCAGCCAGTTCTTTCAGAGGTGAGCAAATCAATTTAACGTCATACATCGATGTTAGGTGAAAACCTTTTGTATGTAAGAAAAAGGGTCATTTGAAACATTGAGCTATTTACCTCAGACAAAATTGACTTGTCACAGACGGTGGCCAATAACATTGATTACAAAATATGGAGATGCAATGTTTCTGCCTGATAGCGACTATATATGAAGGAAAACTAAAGTTTAATACTCAGTACCTCATAAACTAATACAGTTTGCCCTCACATGTTTCTTTTTTATTTATTTTTTTAAGGCTCGGGTTGCCGATATCCCCCTTAGAAACCTGGGAGGTGTTTTTGATTTTGTACTCGACTCGCACGACTCCATGAACGACTCCCGCAGTGCGAGTCCTACCCCGTCAGTCAGCAACAGGTCAGGGTTATAGACTGATCACACATGCCTTAAACACTAACAAGCAAGTGTTATTATTAAGCCTTTTTTAACAAAAAAAAATGATTGCCTTCTTTTTCCTGTCTCCTGCGGTAGCTCAATATCAGGCCGTCAGCTGTGCAATGGTATCACAAAAGCAGGGAAGGTCTGTAAGAAGAGAGCCGTGCCAGGACAGGACTACTGCAGAGTCCATGAAGGGGGGCTCACCTCCTATGTTGCTAAATGAGCACTGCATTTTTTTTTTTTTTTTTAAGACTACAGATGTTTTAAACATGTGAATGTTTAACTGTTAATTTTTTTAAGTAAACACATGTCATTACCCATGGATCTGTCTGTATTCAAATAGAGCAACTTTTTTTGATGTGTCTTCTCTGCAAAAAATGTTTTATCAACTTTTATTGTGATGTCATTGTAAGGTCTGCCTGATGTTTTTTTTTTAAGTTAATAAATTATTTCTTTACCATGAATCAGTCTGGACTTCTCAAATCTTAGCCTGTCACATATTACTTAGATTCAAACAAGAAACTTAAGACATTACTAATATATAAAACATTTAATTTGCTCAGTGCAAATATACTGAGTAAAAAAACATCCAATCCACTATTCAAACAGTACATAACATTTTTGTTCAATAAATACAGTGAATAAAGAACTTAAAAACCCTTCAAGAGGTACAGTGCATATGGAAAGCATTCAAAGCGCTTCACTTTTTCCACATTATGTTGCAGCCTTATTCTAAAATGGATCAAATTTATTTTCATTAAATTCTACACAATACCCCATAATGAACACTTTAAAAAAAGTTAGATTTTTGCAAAACAGGCACACACCTGTCACACAAGGTCCCACAGTTAACAGTGCATGTCAAACCACACAAAAAGCATGACTGTCTGTGGACCTTGAAGACCGCTGCTCTAGAGCGCCCTTTACCTCAGACTGGGGCGACGGTTCATCTGTTAACAAGACAACGACCCTAAGCACACAACAGATATAGAAGCAGTGGCTTCAGGACAACTCTGAATGTCCTAGAGTGGCCCAGCCAGAGCCCAGACTGGAATCCCATTGAACATCTCTACAGGGATCTGAAAATGGCAGTGCACAGATGCTCCCCATCCAACCTGATGGAGCTTGAGAGGTTCTGTAAAGAGGAATGGGCGAAACTGGCCAAAGATTGGTGTGCCAAGCTTGTGGCTTCATATTCCAAAAGACTTGACGCTGTTATTGCTGCCAAAGATGCCAGAGCAAAGTATTGAGCAAAGGCTGTAAATACTTATGTACATATATTTTTGTTCTGTATTTCTAACAAATTTGCAAACATTTTAAAAACTTTTTTCATGTCATTTTGGGGTATTGTGTGTAGAAATCTGAGGGGATTTTTTTTTTTTTTTTGTGGAATAAGGCTGTAATAATGAAATGTGGAAAAGTGAAGGGCTGTGAATACTTTCCGTGTGCACTGTAAGTGATGAAAATACTGAAAAAGACTAATCCCGACAGATTGAACCCCAAATTAACTTTACTTACAATTAACACTGCCATAGTGAACAAAATTCTACATACAGTTAGGTAGACAAATTGTTTCTCATACTTTCTATTAAGAGAAGCGTTGCAGACTTGAAGTGAGATATTGTCTAGCTCACTGAGTCGCTGAATCTACCTGGAACACACAATCCACTCACTCACATCCATCTACCTTAGCACATGAGCCACCTTGTTTTCTTCCAGCCCTCTCCACCTCTTCCAACAGAGCGGGTCATTGATCGCCAGACTTTGTACCAAATTGATTGGCAGAGCATTCACTTCCTGGCTGTGTCATAGTTGGCAACAAACCAATCACAGGTTTCCTTTAAAGCTGTTAAAACAAGAAGAATAAGTGAAGACAGGCAGCAGATGTAGTCAAAACATACTTCTTTTAAATTTTTCCAAGGTATTTAAAAATGTACACACACACACACACACACACAATACAGTCTAGAATTAGACTTCCGTCAAGGCTTGTATCGTTTTGGACTTTATTAATGACACGTGAAACCTCGCTGCCCATCCAAGATCTTCACGAGCACATTCACTGCCCTGTTAAGCCATTGCCTGTTTTAAAATACTTAAATTGGCCCTCCTGGCCTGCCATTATTATATTATGACCAAAAGGATTGATTTGCACACGTTTGATAGCCACATACCTCTCAATGCAATCCGTCAATTATACGGTTATGTTATACGATCATTATAGAAATTACACACTATATTGATAGAAATGGATTAAGTGGAAATAGATTTTTTTCCTCATTATTTTCAAGTCTTTACTGGTGCAAAATATGGTGTATCACAGATCACATACTGTAGCTCATCTGTAATATATCTGCCTGTTATACTCTCTTTGACCAACAGCTGATATTGTGAACAAATGAAGCATCAAGAAATTAAACCTTTGGGAACTAATTTGCTAGAAATTTTTAATGCTTCATCTCACCAGCACATGCACACACACAATTAGTCAGTCCCACCTTTTTTGAAGGGTGTGAAGGTGAAGTCCGGCAGGTAGCGGTGCAGCTTTGCATTGCTGGCTGTCTTTTTGAACTGGCCGTCTGCTTTACTGGTATCAAACTAGAGATCAAAGGTCAAGGAAACTACATGGACTGATGGTTGGAAATCTGATTCAAGACAAAGATTTACCGTGTTAAGACGCCCCAAATCTGGAACATGGACTTTATATTGTAAACTAAAAACTTGCTGTAATGACTGATTAACTTAACATGATCAAAAGGATACCACCACTTCTCCTTTAAAGTCCAGTGCTTGCACAACTGCTTCTGCAGCTTCTTTGATGGACACTTCATCCTCCTCTCCAACTGGAACCAGCAAACACAACACAGGTTTTACTACGAATTTAATTCACCTTTCACTATCGATATGCTGTGTATAAGGACTTACCAGAGAGAATGATTGGATCGACCTCAGTATACTCTCTCAAGACCCACAGGAAGAGACGAGCCAGGTCCAAAGAGTAGATGAACTGTCTTCTGGGAGTGCCGGAGCCCCAGACCACCAGGGGATTTCCCTCCTCTAATCAGAAACACAAATGAGTACACAATTTATTTAACTTCATGTATCCCCATTATACCCTATGAGTTCAATACATGGGATTGGTATCAGCGCTGTTACTAATCATATATGTAAAAACATGATTTAGTAAACGTAATAAGGTTTGCAGACACCTTAAAAGAATGTATGAAAGTCTCCTCTGATAGAGATGTGTAGTTATAGTCTTATTACGATCTAAGACACAGTAAGGTAGAAATTTTGAATTGAAAAAAGAAAAAAGAGCATTAATAGACTTACTTTGAGCAATGTAAGCTTTGTGAATTAGGCCTGGCAGCACATGACCGTCCTCAATGCTGAAGTTGTCATGGGGACCAAACACATTAGTGGGAATCACAGCTGTATAGCAACTCCCATGCTGCTGGAAATACGCCCTGGGAAACATACAAACAGTTTTAAAGACAATTCTTATTCTATGTTGACAGTATAAATGTACTAAACATGCAAAACCAACAACAGAGTTCCCACCTGTTATGAACATCAATCATTCTCTTTGCATAGGCATAGCCGAAGTTCGACTCATGAGGTGGACCATTATGGATCTTGTGCAAAGATGTAAAGTAATGTTAGTTGCCATTTACAAATGTGCTGATACTTGCCAGCTAAGAGCACATATAGCGGCCTTTTACCATGGTCTCGTCGATAGGGTAGGTGGTTTTATCCGGAAAGATGCAGGTGGACAGGCAAGAAACAACCTTGACGGCGCCAACTTCATGTGCTGCCTGCAGCACGTTATCGTTGATGTAGACATTGTTTCTCTGGAGGGGACAGATACAGCATTCATTATTCTATTACCCAACAAAGTCTTCTTAGTTTTAACACATATCCAACAACCATTTCAAACATATGTGCTAATTTATTAAATTCAAGATACTCTATTTTCATTGTATGGACACAACGAAATTATGTTGGTGTTAATCAGTCCATTATTAGTAAATTAATAATAAAAAGATAAAAGCACACATGCAATTAGCAGTGACAGCAGATGCATGATTTTCTCATACCCAAAAGTCCAGGTTATACTTCATGTTCTTGAAAAGCCCCCCAACCATAGCAGCCAGGTGAATGACGTGGGTTGGCCGATATTTTTCAAACTCTGCCCGTGTCTCTTCCATGTTCCTGAAAAAAATGCCACAATAACACAGAATGCTGAAAGTGCAGAGACAGTCTCCAAATTGTGTGTGCATTATTAGTACCAAATACATGTGTTTGCATGTTTGCAGTAGCTAGAGAAAGTATGCTCTCACGTGAGGTTGGCATCTTTGGAGGACAGAAATATCCATTCTTCCCCTTCCTTGGCTCCCCCCTCCTCTTTGACCACATGTTGTATAGCCCTGCCCACCAAGCCGGATCCTCCTGTCACCAACACCCTCAATGGAGGGGTGTGCTCACCCTGACAGCTCATCTGGACCAAGCAAAACACAAAAAGATTTAATGGGTCACAAGTACAATACAAACAAAACAAGATATGAGTGTTTGCATATGATAGTGAGGCTAGATTTAATTTCAGAAAGGAGCAGGTAATATGGCACTGATGGCTCCTGACAGTGCCTACAGGTGGGTACAGAGCAGCTGTATAAAGGGTTAGGTAAATGCCATGTCCTGCAAGAGTTGAGTGCATAGGATATACACATATTCTTTACAAGCCCCAAACAAGAAGTTTGATTAATTATTAACAAAAAAAACAAACAGAGCAATTGAAAGAGCCTTTGACAGAAAACTTGAACTTACAGAAACACTTCACTCGTATATAGGCATTTTATGTGTGGTTATGATTGTTTTATTATAATAAGAATAATAATAATAAGAATAATTATTATTATTATTATTATTATTAACTGTTTTTGTATCTGTTCATACTAACAACAGTTGTTGACTGTACACAACTTAATTGTCTGTCAGAAAAAAAAATAATAGTAACAACAATAATAACTATTTAGGACAAAAATGGAAGGTCCATAGTACATTAATAAATGACAATATTTGTAAACATATAGCAATACATATTCACCGTTTTCTGTGTAAGGTTAGGTATATGAGCATTGCAATAATCAAACTCCTTGTATGTACAACCATAACGTTACTTGGCCAATAAAGATTATTCTGATCAAGCCAAACTCACATTACATACCCTATATTGTTAACTAACGTTAACTATAGTTAACTTAAGGTTGGTTAACTAGCTTACCTCTATTTTCGGGTGACGTAGCCTATTACAACGAAATCCGAAGGTAACTTGTCTGCTGTTACCTGCTCATTAGAGATGACCACCGTAAAGAACTGTGCTTCCCAAAGCCAGCCAGACAAGCTAGCTAGCTAACGCTATTAGCCAAAGTTGACGTAAGCTATGCTAGCAGGTAACCGCTATGATATTCATTCCTTTCACCGAGTGTTATACTAATGACGCTACATAAACTAAACGCGAATGTGACAACTATGTCAAGAGTAAATTATATAACTTCTAATAAATTATAATGATGCTTCCATTCTAGAGCAGTAAAACTATGTTAACTCCGAGCTTAACAAATAACGGTAGCGATAAGTAGTTGGCTCTAACCCGTTAGCTGTAAACTAGCAACATGTTCAGCTAACTAGAGAGCCAGATAGAATGTAGAACTCAGCTTCCGGTTATAACCTTCAAAATAAAGTTTTATTGATGAACAGCCGGGTCGTTCTCGTGCTACAAACAGACACCTTGACGTGCTGCAATTATTCTCAAAGTGGAAAGCTATTAAACATACATGTTTTTCGTACTACTTTTTTTCTTTCAGTATTTTGATTGTTTTGATGGGATTTTTTACTTTTACTTGTGCATATAATATGTATATACGCTTTCCGGTTGTTCTTTTTCTTAGAAAATATATTTGTATGGTTTTTACACTATGGTATTGCTACTTTTAAAACACCTACACTACCAAATTCAGACAAAACTATATTGGTAAAAAATGCCTATGCAGTGTTATAAAACACATCTTTAAAGGCCGTTTTCTCATAATTAGTTTTTTTCTCATGAGCCATACATCTCCACTTGCACTTACATAAACCAAACTTGAAACTTAAAAGTTTGGTTTTATATATATATATATATATATATTTAGAATATTTTTTTACAGAGAGCATCGTTCATATCATTCAAAGCCGGATTTAAACATTTTATTCCTCAAACCATGGCTAAAATTGATTTTCTTATGGCTGTTGACCATATTTCCTGATTTACAGAGTGATGAAAAGCGATATGGAAAAATCCCTTTTCCTAAAAACCTTTGACTCTAACATGTCAACAAAATAAAATAAGGCTTTCTAATGTTCAGATTTCTGTTCCGGAATTGTATGGAAATGTTTAGATAATGCTTAATTTGCATATTTAAACATTCAGAAAACATGTATTACAAAAATAATTGACTTCATGTAAGTAATAAAATAAGTGTCATAGCTGATATATATATATATATATATATATATATATATATATATATATATATATATATACTTAACATTATTACTATGTAAACAACAGATTTTTTGTTTCAAACGGATAGCAAAAAATATAAATTTTATAGTTAAAAAAATATTTTTTTGAGATAATGTTTTTTCACACTGCTAGCATAAAATATATATTTGAGTGTTTAAAAAAGTATTTTGAGAGAGATTTTTTTTCTATTGGTCTGAAAACTTTTTCTCTCAAATATTTTGTACAGACTATACAATAATAATATTTTTTTTTTGCTATCAGTGTGATAACTTTTTTTCCCCTCTCAGATCTTTTTTTTTCTGGCATGTAAGAAGAAACAATTCTAGCTCCATACTGATGGAGGCGCATCAACAGAGATGGCCTTTTTTTACACTTTGCTCATTTTGCACTTTGTTTTCACCACTAAAGGTCAGCAGTTAGTAACTCTTATTGTCTGAGGGACGCGCCCCTTAAAGCCCATGTTGCAGGTTTAATTTTCCAACAAATTTGCACTTATTGATTGTTAAAGAATATTGTATGGAACCATCCACATTATTTTTTTTGGACAATTTGTTGAAAGAAACCCATTTGTCTCCATTTAAAAAAAAAAAATGTAGTCACTTTAAAACCCAAAAGTCTTTTGCTTTATTCACTTAGATTCAAATCACTATTAATTCAACCAAAAACACTGAAATTCCAATAGCTACATCTATGATTTCAGTGCAAATGCAAACAGAAAATGCAGTTCTTCAATTGGCAAAACATCACAGAAAATTTAGCACATTTTTTATTTGAATTGGCCCAACATCTTCCTCTGCTGGTTCTGTCTACTGAGGAGACGAGAACCTGCCGAGGAAGAGGATGGACTTGGTCTTATTGTGCCTGATGAAGAAGAGGAAGGGGTGGTCCGCTGTGAAGTGTTCCTCCCTCAACATACAGAATGCTATCATGCCTGCTGTGGCTGCAGCCGCCTCCGTCCCCTCCTCGTTCACCTCCACAAAGGCCTTGTGGGCCACTGTAGACAGGAAGAGTCCTCGTTCCCCGTTCATGCCGGACAAATCGGCCTTTGCCCCACAGAACACGTCTGTCATGCCCAGTTTGATCAGAGGCTCGTTCAGCTCGTAGTCTTCCTCCAGCTTGAACTTGGGCAGGTGAACTAGGATTTCTGAGTGGACGTCCATGTTTTCCCTGTTGGTCCATTGGTCCAGGTTTTCTCTTGTGAGCACAGTCTCCAGCTGGAACGCACACACACACACACACACACACACACACACACACACACACACACACACACACACACACACACACACACACACAGAGTATTACATTACATTGAGATCAAGATCTCTTTTGCAAGATGCAAAACAATGGGTAATATCAGAGTTATTATTCTGCGTATTAGAGTGCAAATGGTTCATAATGTATGGATCACAGCTTCTATTACTTTCCTTGCGAGCCTAGTTAATTGCTTCTGGGCTGCGTACCTTCAGCAGAGGGTCAGAGCCGTCCTCGGACTCCTGAGGCAGCAGGATGAACATGCTGAGCTCCTCATCCACGTATGGCAGCTCCAGGATCTGCAGACCGAGATTAGGAATGTAGTTGTAGGGCAGCTTCTTCATCTGGTACATCATCTCGACCGGCTTGGCCTCATTCTGATGTGCAAGAAACAAAAATCAAAGATGATCTGAACACGTTTGTTGGAAAGACCGTGCCTGTGCGCATGCGTCAGTATGAACATTTCCAGCCATCACCTCAAGGTAGATGCGCAGCGGAGCGAGAGCGAGACAACAGTGTGTGATGTGTGCGTCATTGCTGAAAAGTGAGTCGTTCGGTGTAATCCCTATATGTTTAGATGCCTTTGAGTATTGTATGTGAGATATGTTTGAGTATCGTCAAGTAGTTTGCTTAGATACATGTTTAGCGCAAGTTAATATAACCTTGCAATTACTGAGATTACTTTCACTTTTGTAAACCCTTAGCCTATAGTTCGCGATTACTGTTGGTATCCACTTAAACTGTAACCTGCTCAGAGATGGGAAGTAACGAAGTACAAATACTTCCTTACTGAAGGCCTACTTAGATTTTTCAGATATTTTTACTTTACTATTTATTTTTGTGGCGATAATTTTAACACAAATATCTGAACTTTCTACTCCTTACATTTTTTTACAAAAGGTCGTCTATCAGGTGTGATTGTGACTGCATGTCGGAGAATAGCGCGGACACGCGCCTCACACCGCGTGCAGGCGCGCACGTCACACGGAGACAAAAGTGACAGAAAACAAAAAGGGACCGTCCGGAGGATAATCAGCTATTAGCTAGGCCGCACCTGGCTGTTGATTCAATATAATGGCGATTGTTGAACGTTTTTGCTCCAGTTTGTATTTTAGGGGCCTTATTTACATTAAGATAATGGAATTAATAATGGGTTTATTGTTATCATTTTCTAGCATATATATAATTCCAAAGAATTGTGTATGGTAGCCTTTACAATGTTATTTATTTCTTTGCAGAACCACACACACACACACACACACACACACACACACACACACACACACACACACACACACACACACACACACATAGAAGAGATACCCACGGCCATGTTTGTACTGTTGCTTGATTGTAATAAAGCATCAACAGAGAGAAGTTGTCTCTGTGTTTTAACAGACACACCTGGGGTCAAGTTGGAAACCACAATCAGCTTTAAATGCAGTCCTAAACTAGTCCTCAATAACAAGTTTCAAATAATTTCACTGGAGTTACGGTTATTATTGTTTGTGTCATCAATACCGAATTCAATCTAATTAGATGAGAATATACACAGAATTCTCACAAAATCACAATTGAATTCATATCTTGCTACTCAGTCAGAAATAAAAAATAGTTGTCATTCGCAAGGCTACTTTTACTTTCATACCTTAAGTAAATTTCCAAGCCTGTACTTTGTTACTTTTACTTAAGTAAAGAAGTTAAATCAGTATCTGTACTTCTACTTGAGTACGAGAAGTGAGTACTTTTGCCATCTCTGGTCGAAGGTAATTCAGTTGGCCACTAGGTGGCACTGTTGTATTGTATTTCACTGGAAATGCTGTTGCGCCATTAGAATTAGTCACTATAGTACAGAAATGTTAGTTAAGTCTGTAATAATGTAAATGCTGCAATAATTTGATATTGGGAAATTAACATTCATGTTATTTCTTGTTTGTCAGACCACATACATGCATGAAGACAAATATATACCTAATCACCTACACATAGATCGCTATATACACATACAGCCACTACATACCACACAGTGTACCTTATTGTGCTATGCTGTGCCTCAAGTAAAGTTCTGGATTGAATTGCATTGACTCCTTTGTGTTCTGACCGACACCCCAGTGAGACACCCATCATTCCTAATACAGTCCTACCATATTTACCAACCCAACACCTATTTAACAGTGTTAGAAAGTTTGAATTTAGTTTTTTTAGTTCCTCATTTGATAAATGGCTTCCTGTATTTAGTGTTCATGTCTTTATGCTGCAAACTTCACCTGGTTGACTTTAAAGGTCATCTCTTTAGTGTTTGCCACATCAAAGCGATTCATCCAGTTGCCCTTAAAGTAGATAGCATTAACCAGAGCCAATCTTGTCATTGGGGTGACTGTCCCTGGCTTAAGAAGATCTTTGATCTTATCTGAAAGGGAATACACAGACAAAGCAACCACTTAACACTGATTCACAGAAGACGCTATCAAATGATCGCTGTCGCTGGTCCAATTAGGATTACTCACTTTCTGTCTGCTGCTCGACCCAGCTGTTGATCTCTGCTCTGCATGCCTCTGGAGCCCCGATGAAATCAACAGCCTTCAGGTCTGCCTGGTAGTGCTTCTGTGTGTCGTTGAGGAATTTCTGTAGAGAGTGGAAAACGTCTTATTAATGCAGTCATTATAAAGTCATTGATTCAATAATAAGGTGTTCTGTGATGAGTGAACATTGAAAACTCACTGGAAGGAAGTTGGCGGTAGTTTCTCCGTAGAGACGGTTGGCTAGTTTCAGGATGTATGATGCAGATGGCGAGTTGATGTCAGCGTTCAGTGTCTGGAAGTCTGCGTGGACGCCTTCACCAGAGCTGAATGAGAGGGCCTGTGTGCACGTTTGGAACAACACACTTTAGTTTGGGATCAAAAAATAGTTACAGGTAATGAAAAGTAAGAATATTACACTGTTCTATGAGCTATGATACCTTTACAGCTTGTAAGACTTCTGCTAGAAATTTAAAAAATGTGGTTAGTCGAGAGTGGCAACACAATATTTAAAAATGCCCCTCAACTTACTGATACATTTGCAGGTTATACGATGTGTAATATATATAATATATATAGCGTTATATTATGCTACCCACTTTTGCTTGATTACTCTAATTACACATTCAATTTAATTTTAACGTCACTTACACCGCAATATTGTTTCTTGTATCATGGCAACCGCATTTTAAAATACCTTTATTTGACGCCACTTTGCTTACTTTCAGTCTACCTTATAATCATTGTCTATTGTTTGCCTGTTTTTCTTGTGTGTTTACTTGTTTGTGTGTTTTTTTTTTTGCTGTTATTGAAGAAAATGCTGCTGCTGTAATAAGGACATTTGCCCGTTGTGGGATGAATAAAGTATAATCTATTGTCAAGCATCTTTGCTGTATATGATGTGTAGTCCTATGTGTTGCTTCCCCATGGCTGCTACACTGTATATAAGCTTAATAATATATATTCTCTATGTGCCTTTTAGTTGCTTCTATTTCTAATGGTTAGTCATATCTGTTGTTTTAACATTGATAAATGTATGTGCCTGCTCTACATAGTATACACTATAAGGCCAAATGTATATAGACAGCCATGCCCCATACTTGTGTGTACTTTTGTGCACTTTGGATCCAGGTCTGTTTTTTAATGGTATGAACTAGATCACTTAGTTTTAAATAAGGGAAGCTTAATGCTAAAATATACAATTCGGGGGAACAGTTTGGGGAAGGCTCTTTCTTGTCTTTCCTGCACAAAACCAGGAATACAAAGAAATTA
This sequence comes from Percina caprodes, assembly GCA_013375575.1. Lineage (NCBI taxonomy): Eukaryota > Metazoa > Chordata > Actinopteri > Perciformes > Percidae > Percina > Percina caprodes. The sequence goes on from JABXJD010000044.1 coordinate 1,543,165, forward strand.
TTTTCCTAATTTGGTTTGAAATAACTTGACTGGCGTGCACGGAGTCCTGACCTAAACCACGTCCCACACCTTTGGGATGAACTATAATGCCGACTAGGAATCAGGCCTAATCGCCCAATGTCGGCGGCCAAACTCACTCATGCTCTTGTAAATAGGATCAAAACTTTGCAGCCAGGTTTTAAAGTCTGGTGGACTGACTTCCCAGAGGAGTGGAGGCTGTTACAGCAGCAGATGAATGCTGTGTTTGCTAATGTTTTGAGTATCGAGTCGTCATTCATCATTAACCTGCTGAACCACTGCAGATGAAGGTTTGCCGTTTGGCTAAAGCGAACATCTTTCCATTACAGAGGTCATTAATCAAAATAAAATACAATTAACAAAGGAGTTATTGTACTTCAGTAGCAAACAGGTTGTATGAACTGAAACAGTAACTCTTTGTTCAACCTCCAGTTTTGATAACCTGCTTTTAAGCAAACAGTACGTTACTCGTTTTGGAGGTGCTTATCGAGGTCAAAGTACAGGTGTCATAAGACTTTGCCTGTCCAAAGACACATCTTTCATTCTTTGCGTACAAGACACACCTTAGCCAACAGCCTGAACTTCAGAACTCACAAAATGTTTAATGGAAACAGGCTTGGCCGACTGTATTTCGTAATGTTTATTACTTTTTATAACTGGGCTAGAAGTGGAGGCGGAGGTGCATGTAATAGAGAGACAGTGTGCTGACCTGTGCCATCTGAGCAGCAGTGTCTCCTTCAGCACCCAGGTAAACCATAGCCAGGGCCGAGCTGATGCTCAGTGGGGAGACGAAGATGTTCCCGGTGGGATTTGCTTGGCTCAGAGTGCGGAGCAGCTCCAAGGCAAAACCTGTGTTTGAACTGCTGATGGCGGCCATGACTGATGTTGTACAGTTTTCCTGTAAAGAGGAAATCGGTATATACTGTAAGTCCATTTTGTGAAATACATTTTAGGACTTTTTTCATTTAAACAGAAATGCACCTAAATTATATGTTATAACTGGTGTCTACATGAAACAAACTGTAACCTAAATACATTTTTCATCATACACAATTGACAACACCCACCAGGAAAAAGAGGCTTTACATTCCTTAAAACTAAAGGATTAAGGGATAATTCTTCACCTATTTCCTTTGGTTACATGTTATCTCCTTCTCCATCCCTCTCTTTAATTGATAACAGAAAATAAAGGCAAAATGCAAAACATTAGCTGCAAAGTCTTGTTGCAAGTAAGGTGTATACAACCACAGCGCACACAGTGCAGTTCAGACTCCGGAAACGCTTGTTGAAGCTGACATGTGCGATGCTCCTGTTTTAGCTGGTTACAGCTCTTGTAAAAGTTAATACACATTATTTATAATTTGGTCAATGATTCAAGTGGGCATCCTGAACTGGGCCCATATTAATTGAGGCATTTTTGTGGATGAGGCATGTTGCAGGATATGCATAAGTTTAAAATTAGACCACAATCACATTGCTGTTGTGAAACCCTCATACGTGTATCAACCTATAGAAAAAAAGAAAAGCTGAAATATGTTTTTAGAAAACAAATAATTCAATAAACCTATCCATAAAGCTCCCCCCCTCCCCTTTTTTTGTTAATGTAGTCTACCAATTGAATGCAACCTACCTGTGGTCCGGTGGTACCATTTTACCCACAGCAGGTGATGTTGACACAATTTCTTTTGCACTAAAATCCTTTGAATTATCTATTTGCACATGCATGGCATCGTGGCCACCTAGATGATCATCCACGACACTGAGATGTTACATCCACCACCATCACGGTTTAACCACTAGTTTAAGATATATTTAAAGGGAATTCTGCATTAATAGCGAGTTTATACCGGGTGATTCAAAACAGGATTCTGGTATTGAACTTTTTTTTTTTTAACCTGCCAGTTTCACAAAATCTCAACGCATTTATTAATAAAGTTCGACACAATATGATGTTTTTGTTTTGTGTTGTAGGCTATGTCTCTGACTGGTGATGGTTTTCACACGGTCGGATACCCGGAAATAAACCCGCAGTGTACACGACCACCTTTAAATAGCACAGGGGCCACACTAGCTGGTGTGAACTACGCAAAACACCATAGATGACAGGCGGATAAAGCTACATGATAAATACAGTCGGTGTGTGTTTCAGGCCTATTGGCGAACGTTGGTACATTACCTGGAGGTCCCGCAACGACTGAGGCACGCTCTGCTCGCACGCACGTAACGTGTGGAAAAGTGAAAGCAAAACGTAAAAAGACAAAAAAGTCCGAAAAGATCCTCTGGAAATAGAGATACCAGAAAGTGCAGGGGCAATGGTTAAACCCACAAGTCCACCGCTGCTCATTTATACGGAACACAAACAGTTGTGGGGGGGTGGGACGCGTGACTGGGCGATAAGTCACTGACTGGTGACAAATAGGCCACATGCCTCACATACATACTGAGGACAGTGGCGTGGAAAGGTTGGAACAACCTTTACACCAGTTCGTAAGCCACTTTGAATATCTAAATTGTTATATTTTAGTTTTTTTTTTGCTATCCGATGACTGGGCATGGATGGATGGATGGAGGCAGGGCCAAGGTTTTAGATCCCCCCACCCCTCCCCCAGCAGAACCCCACCCATCTCACACATTTCCGTCTAGCCACACACCTAACTCAGTACACATTTCAGAGTATTGAATAACTGCAGCATTTCACCTTTAATGTAAGCTTTTAACAGTTCAATCGTATCTCCCAACGTTAGTGTAAATGTTTGATCAAAGTTTTCTCTTCACTGCCAAGTAGATTCAAAATGTTTATGTCACACCGGTTGCACAAGTACAGATATGGAAAAATGCAATAATACTGAGAGGCTTCATTTGAAAAATAGTAAGGAGCAAATGTAAGGGACACATCACAGTAAAAAAGTATATAAAATAACAATTCTAACAGGCAATGAAAGAAAACCAGTAAATAAAAAGACAATATAATAACTAAATATAAGAAGCAATACACATATATAAGAAGACAAGGTTTTTACGTGGGTTAGGGTACTGCACAACCAAATAAGTGCTCTTAATGACCCACAGCCCTTCAGTCTCCATAGGATAACATGGGGAAACTCGACCCCCTAGGAATTGTTCACTTTTTAGTTAAGGGGCTACCAGAGGAGTTTTGGGGTCTTTAGTCAAAAAAGACTTGACCCTCCCTTTTCCAATATATTTTTCTATAACCCTCCATTTCCATGTTAACAAGCATGCAATATGAAAGTCTGGGATTGTGGAGAACACTAAATGGTCTACAGAATAAGCATGTATTCAAACCTTTAAATGAAAACCATAAATTTCGACCATCAAAACTTTAGTTTATTGCCCGTAACTCCGTAATAAAAGGAAATAACAGGAAGATATTTGGCTGATAGAAGGAGGTTAACATGCTCTATGTTTTGACCTGAGGAAGCTGTTCATCATTATTGCACTCAGAGAAAACTGGAATGCGTTTCAGTCATCCTGGCTCTGCCATATATATATATACAGTATATAAATGTATATATACACACACACACACACACACACACACACACACACACACACACACACACACACACACACACACACATTGCACACAGAATGAATAGAGCTATGTAGCCTAATAATGGTGAAAATGCCAAGCCCTTCATTTAGGTTAGAGTTTTTTTGCCCCCAAACAGATAATATCTTAATTGAAATATTTGATTCAGCCTTAAAAAATCTAAAAGTGTTATATATGAGAAATCTTGTCATATAAAAGCCTTGTATGTCATGTCCTGTTACACTGATATGAATATATGTTTTAATAACATTTTGATAAATGATTAATAAAAGTACACCTCTGCCGTAATCGTGACAAATATGAAATATTTCGCAGTGTCATATTTTATGCTCAAAAATAGTAATATGCTCAAATACAGTGGTGGAATGAAACAGAGTACATTTACTCAAGTACTGTACTCAAATACAATTTTGAAATGTTGTACTTTAGTATTAGCATTGTAGGCTATATACATCGACTTTATTTCAGAGGAAAATATTGTACTTTTAACTCCACTACATACATCTGACATCTAGTTATACACAATTATTTTTTTCTTATTAATACAAAACATAATCAACAAATAAATTATGACATACAAGTATAGATTAAGCTAATATATAAAGTTGTTAAAATTAGCCCTGCATTTAACCAGCTGAAACCTTAAAACTGTTACATGAATGCATCAGTGATTATAATCTAACAGTGAAAATATAATATATATATTATGCTGAAGTGGGTCATTTTGCTTGCTAAGTAGCCTATTTTAAGTTTTGAGGCTTGAAGTACATTTTTGGACAGCTAATACTTTTGTACTTCTACTTCTACGTCTTACTTAAGTAAAACATCTCAGTAGTTCATCCAACACTGCTCAGATCTTAAAGCCAGACATTTTCCAACACATTCATAATTGTAGCAACATAATACTTCTCTTTTTGGAGCCTAGAGAAAAGCAAGAAAAGATTGAAAAAGAAGCTGACTAAGAGCACATGAACACTGTGGAATGTGAGGTTTACTTTAGGGTCTTCAGGTTTCATAAACAGTCTGCCTTGCTAAAAATACTCTGGGTTACTTCTTGGAATACTGAGCCAAGTGAAAGGGAATCTCCAGGCTATGTTTTTATTTTATTTTAAATTGAAAACCTTTGTAGATGAACACATATGTACCCTACTTGAATTATTCAAATCATGCTATTGAACTATATCACTTGAACTTCTCGCTATACTCAACCTTAGTGTACAGTAAATAGCTGTTTCTTTTCACTTTGGCTCAAAGTAGAACTTAGAATAAATACTTTTTATGTAAAAGGGCTTGAACAAAGGCAGAGTAGAGGTTGCTCTTTTGAAACATTGTGTGTGTTGAAAGGTGTGTCTGTGTGATTTACTATAGAGATTATATCTTGTCTCCACCCGTAATGCAGGCTTACAATATAGCCTTGACAACCACTGAAACATGATAACATGTAGGATTCATGGCAACCCTTGGACTTGGACTACACCTCTCTGTTACATAACAACCATCCTATAGCCTGTCCCTTTGTAGTATAGAAGCCATTCTCCCCTCTTTCTTCCTAACACAAGGTTTTATTTTTTTTACATTATCCCTCATGTTGTCCTCGGGTCAAATTGATCCATTTTCCTATATCAATATTCTTTTTAACTACGCAATTGTAATTACCAAAAGTAACATGATTGATTCCACACAACGCTCTTTGGCAAGTACAAATCTCTACTTTCGTTGATTTTGGCGTGTCTTATTCAATTTTATATTCATTTGGGGAAAAAAATTGAAGTGGTTTTGAAATAGTATTGAGTAAAAGTTGACATATTCCAGTCTGTGATTATCCATCAACATCCATTCCTTTAATTTTAGTCTAAATAATTCCTAATTTCTGCTTTTCTAACTCAAACATTAGGTATAATTTCCTATAAATGAGGTTTATTGACCATAAAATAACTGTAAAACTAAAGTTAATAAGTTAGTGTTACTTAGTGTAAAAACGTAAAAAAGTGACAAACATTGAAAAAAAGCTTCACAAGTGTTGAAAAAGGGACAAAAACGTAAGAAAAAGTTAAAAACATAAATAAAAGCCTCAATAAAACTGTTGATTTTCAATTTTGACAGGAAGACAACACAAGGGCTATTGGCATCATGTGCCAATTATGATAATTATACCAAAACAATACTTTAGTATGAGAAATATAGATGTTGAAGATGTTTTACCACTGTAACAAACCATGATGTCCTTCTCAATGCATGACATCTGTGTTAAATAAAAAAGCTTAAGAAACTAACCAAGGATGTAATGTCAACACTCAATATTTGCCGCTTCACATATGCTTTTAAGGGGAGATAACCAGCCCAGACAAGTTTGTTTTTGCGCTAATAAATAATTCACTCTGTTCAGGACACTTTCCCTTCTTACAGAAAGTGGAACATTAACAGTAAAATAGCTTAAATAATACAATACAAAATTTAACAGAGAAACTCAGAGACGTTGCATTTATTTCTAAGAAGACTTTAGCCTAATTGCTTAAGAAGAAAATTCAAAAACTGAATACTAATACTGAAATTAAATAATTTTTTTAAGTGAACTGTATATACAAATGAGTGAAATGTTAAAACATTTAAAAAATGCTAAATAATTGTTGTTTACTACTCCTTTTTGGTGGCCGTTGGTGGCCCAATGAACGAAGCCAATCAATGCACACGCAAACAGTGAGGGCTTAACATATGTCTTCCACTAGAGGGGGGCAGAAGGATGTCCCATCATGGGAAGATGTCTTGCTCTTGTTTTGAGTTGCCTACTCTTCAGTCTACACTTGATGCATCTGTATTATAAAACTGGAAGTGCATCATCCCACAGAAAGGATGGACACATTAAGAAACTGTTTTCTTTCACAACCTTGCCCTACCTGGCTGGTATTACTACAGGATGTTTTAATGGTGTGTCTAAGGGTTTGGTCCTCAGGGCCTTAGGTGCTTGAGTGAAGATTTAAAAATGAAAATAGAAGAACATATTGGCGGGTCAATGCATAATATTAATATATATATATTTTTTTACTTGAATTAGACACTGTGTAATTGGTCTAAAAGACACATTCATCCATTGCAGTCAAGTAAACATCATCATTCACTGTTTTGGCTATTAATTAAAACAGTCAATTATTATTTGATATATTATTTAAAAAATATGTAGGAACCAAAGTTGACTTAATCCTAGTGTTGTGTTTGTATCTGCTCATGTTTAAATTTATATATTTATAGTTGTTTGCTGTTAATGTACATTATAGTCACCAAAAAGTACTGGATATAATTAGGCCTTTATTGTGACAGATCTTATGTACTCTGTTCATGTTTTTTTGACTACTGTGACGGTACCCTGTTCTGGTCAGACAGAAGAAAATCGGGTTTAGAAAAGACTTTTTTGACCGTAACGTAACATAAATGTTGGGATGTGTTTGGATGAAAATAGAAGACTTGGCTGTAAAGGAAAGTTTGCAAATAAGCCTCAGAGAGTGCAAACAAATTAACGAAATAAGTGGAAATAATTGTTGGAACGAGTCAAGACCAATCCTGCCTACTGCTAAGATTCTGAAATGGATTTGGTAGTTCAATTTTGCCACTACAAATTATTTTATTTGTATGTTACTGTTTTTTTTTCTTATATTCCACATCCGGGTCTTTGTGCTCTTTGTAGACGACTGCTTGAGGAATCTTATTTGCATGAGACTAAACAGATTTTCAGATTTTGTAGGGGCCTCCACTGCAATCCTCCCCAGCTTGTCCTCCCCCTAACACCCCTCGCTGAGTGTTTGGGAAACTCACATACCAGCCTCAGTCCTTCCTCCCTCTCGGAGGTGTTCTGTTCCTGCAGTTGACATTGGCATTTCCATTAGCAGCAGCATCCTTTTGTCCTGTCAACATGGTCCATCATCACAAGAGCCCGATCTGTTCATTTACTCATCAGCTGTGTCATACGTGAAGGGAAACTGAACATGAAAATAGGGTTAACCTTGAGGAAGATAAGGGCAATGTCAGACCTCACGTGAAAAAGTACATGTGCAGCTAACTAGTAGTAGCAGGAAAGCTACTCAGGCTATATAGTTACTTGATGCACAGACAACAAATAGGATTTTTGTTCCTCAACTGTGGGGTCAGGACCACACATGGGGTTCCATTTAACTGAACAAGAATTTGATGGTGGCACACTTCTCTGTTGAAAATGTCCCACTAGACAGGAGAGAGGGCCCGTTGGTGGAGAAGGTTCTGGGTTCTAATCCTGGTCGTTCTGGGCCTTTCTGTGTGGAGTTTGCATGTTGTCCCCATGTTTGCATTGATTTCCTCCAGGTCAGGGCCCTTGATGAAGGCACTGGCTCAGATCTGGAGTTGATCCCCAGGCGCTGTAAATGGCTGCCCGCTGCTCCCTTAATGGATGGGTTAAATACAGAGAATTAATTTCACGAGAATTAATTATATGTATGTGTATATGACAATAAAGAACCTTCACATGACATTTCATAAATCCCATCATTACTATTCAGACTTGAGGGGGGGCTGAAGGAAGTGTGTATGTATTTCATTTTCTAACTCACTTTACCTTTGCCCTTCAGCAGGCACATGAATGACACTTTAATGCCCCAGACCAGCAGTTAACAGTTATAAACTCTTGGAGACCATGGCTTAAATGGTCCCTTCCAGCAGGACAAATTACAAAACAAATAGAGGCCTGTATCCCCTAAAGCCTGCTTGCTGAGCTGCGGCAGCCGTGACACAGGAGGCCTAAGCTGGAAAAACAAAAGTCTGTATAATGTGGTGTTGTGGAAAAAAATGTAAGAGTAAACAGATACAATGTGATGAGTTGTTTGTTCCATGACAATGTTGGATGTCAAGGTCAAATAGTTTAACCTGCACTGAAGAGGAGTTTATGAGGCATCAAATATAACTTGATCCCAACCCTGAGCCGTCCTTGGTAGTATTACTTCTGGGACAAAGGCAGAGTTCACAGAGTTTTATCTTGTTTCTTACTTTGTCCTTACTTTACTTTTTAAAGCTAAATAAAAAGAGAAGTAATATTGTTTGGCAAAGAATTGCTTTCTTTTCGAAAGTAAAATAAAGAAGATCAATATTGAGATTAGTGAGTTTCAGTTTCAGTTCATTATTTTAGCTGTTCGGCCCACAACTTTACAGTTCTGATTCACTCTCACCGCGTTGAACATAGTGGAGCATTTAGCTGCTAAAGAGCCATGTATTCAAGGTAACTTTATTGTCCCAGAGGGGTAATTGTTTGTTCAACCAGCAGACAGACATAGGGACAAGACACACAACAATACAGCAAAACATGAAATCTCACAGTATCTAAAACACAATAGTGAATAAAATACATTTAAAACAGGTCTGGCAAATTGTTTAAAATGGAAATGGAAATTGGGAAAAATAAGTTTCTGAGTCTATTGGACCTGCATCTGGGCATGGAGTACCTGCAGCCTGAGGGATGCAGCTTAAACTGGCAGGACACGAAGTGGCTAGGGTCAGCTGCAATGGATTGCGCCTTCTTTGCCACAATGATGGAGTAGATGTGGGAGAGAGTGGGGAGGTTGATGCCTGCAATCTTGCTACATGTCCTGACAATACTCTCTAGTTGTTTTTTTGTTTTTGATGGACAGAGAACCAAACCAGCAGATAAAACAGAAGGTTTAAACAGTCTTGGGGTTGAATATGGGATGATAAAAGTGCTGAAACTGAGTCATACAGTAAATAGTGTAATGAAATTAAACCAAAACTATCAGCTAAAAGAGGCAGAAAAGCTGCAGAATCGGGTGATAATGCTCTGTTGGTTCACTCAGTCACATTACATGGAGTCATTTAATTAATAAAATAAATATTATTATTACATTTGTGCAGTGAAAGTGAACTGTTAACGTATGGTGGGTCAGTGAGTACAAGTCTGTTCCTGCAAGTACAAGATGTGTCTGGGTGTCTCTATATCTGACTGAATACATAAGGTAGCATGGTGAATAGTTGACATAACACCAGCTACCGACTTAGCTGCATGTTCACAATACTGACCTCAGCTTAATGCATGACTCTAGTGAAAGCTCCCTTTAGATGCAATTAAATAAGGTGTTACGTACGTGATACAGATTCTGGAGAGATTCAGCTGCTCAGCTTGAACCAACAGAAGCTGAACATCGTGTACCAGCCCTTTTTATGTTTGCTCAGATTTCTCCGAGTATTTAGCTGAGCACTTAGACATCCGTCAACAAACCTGTTTGTAATTACACGCTCTTATCTGCAGAATTACATCTGATGTTGCTGCTAGAGAATACTCACCTTAGATGGTAACTTGGGCCATCAGCAGTCAGTGCTGTTGATGTGAAATACATAAGGATAATTCAGCAAAGCACAGATTAGTCCAAGAATAAAGTGAACATGTGTGCATGTGTGCAGTAAGTTTCTATGATTCAGTGAGGCAGTGGCTTGCAAAGTTTAGTCCAATTTTCCTGAAATTACAAAAGTCAGGTTGACTTGCTCACCTAAGTGTCCTATTATAAAATAAGAAAGGGGCTAGGTGGAGGTTTACTCACTAGCAAGGTAAATAGACTTTACATATACTGTAATAATTAGTCAGGAAAAAAGTCAGCTGTAAAAAGTATATATTCCACATAAGGTTTTGACCCAGAGGTTTAGAAATGGTACCTAATTATAAAAAAGAGGACCTGCACATGTCTCTATGCAGTGTGAAAGCAGGTAAATGTTGGAATAGCAAATTAAGACACAGAAAATCCATATTTTTCATCATAAAGTGATGAAAATTTGTCTTGAATATGGCTCACAAATGAAAACACACAGTTCTCCACTGCTTTTTAATATTATAGTTGAATAGAATGCCTGGTGCTGTACGTCAGGAGTCGCTCTGACAGAGGTGCGCCTGCTCCTGTTTTTTTTTTTTATCTTGTTTACAATATAAAGTAACAAAATACCAATTTATTCATTTAAATGCACTTATCTAATACAGTTGTATGTAGTAAACCAGCAACTATTGTTTCATTATCTTTATTGTGACTGTTACTGCCACTGTGCATCACACCCCTAACCAGCACCATCAGACACCGCCTACCAAGAGCCTGGGTCTGTCTGAGGTTTCTCCCTAAAGGGAGTTTCTGTCACACTAATTGCTTGCTCTGCTCTGGGGAATTACTAGAAGAGTTGGGGCTTTGTAAATTATAGAGTGAGGTCTAGACCTACTCTATCTGTAAAGTGCTCCGAGATAACTTTTGTTATGATTTGATACTATAAATAAAATTGAATTGAATCACTTTACTGGGAAAAGGCAGTAGAAGAACCATAAACGGCTGACGTCAGTGTACTGCTTTAACCATCCCCATCCTTCATTAATGCGCTTCAGGTCAAGGCTAGCACTCGTGCCCTCAATTCTGTCGGCCGAGGGAAGAAGCCGCTGCAGCTGACTGTGGTGGTCAGCTGGCATGCCGGCCTCATTGTGTGCCCACACAGCTGTGACCTTCCAAGACCTTCTCAGGTATCACTGAGGAATCTGCCCTCCTGATTGAGATTCCATGTAATAAGTGCAGCTTCTGGAAATCTGTGACAAGTTCACAGTGTGTTAACCGTCAGCCTCCAAAGTCTATCTTTTGTTTTGCAGCTTGAGTACAGTCGGTGCCTAGCTGTGATGTCAGCGAACCTTGCAGAAATTGTGATATGATACATCTTTAAAACTCTAACGCAACCATGCTGGTCGGTTTACGCAGCACATTAGGCTGAAAATACCTTGCAGTAAAAGCAGCTCTTAAATTTGACCTGACTGCTTGCTGCATGTCACCCAGTGTGTCTGCTTCATGACTTATTGTCTTGGAAGCTGTGTTAAATGGCTCTATCGTACATTGTGTGATCGCAAGCATTTTTGGATTCATGTGATTGTCTGTTGTTGGCTCAGTTTGTCTGTTTGTTTAATTGTCTGTCAGGATTACAGGATAACTACTGGCCTGATTTCCATGACACTTGTTGGTGCTCGAAGTGGGCCGGGACTCACAGTACTACACAGTACAGGCACTTCTACATTTTATTCTTAAGTGTACCTGCACTTTTTCTTGGTAATGACCCTAACGTTACATAAATTACACTATCCAGAGGGCACCACGTGAATTACCTCAGATCTTGATGAATCACGTAAAGGCAAGCAGTCGGCCCACCCTATGAGAAGTTTGCTTCTCCACGGACACTCATCTGATGCCTGTGGCCTGACCGTAACAGATTTTTCACTGCTGAAAACCTAGACAAAAGGAAGTATGTCGAGACTGTAAGTCGTTATGTTAGCCAGGCTTCTACAGCCAAGCTTCTACATTTTTTGTTAACATTGCCAGATAGGGAATTTGTGCTGCAGAGAAAATGGGAAAAATGAGTTCCCAACTGGGAGAATTCACACTGCAACATTTTGAGATGCCTTGGAGGAGGTCTGCTCTGAGCGTTCCTCTAGTTCTTATTATGGACAGTTTTATTTTTTGTGACAGTGGTAGTGTTAGCTTTTAATTGCCTTTCTGTCATGCAAAACAAGTATTTTTTATTTATTTGTTTTGCCATTGCGTAAAAAGGTTTTCAATAAGTAATAAGTAAAAGCCAACACAACTGAAAAGATAAAAAGATACAGACCAGAAGACCTAATTTGCCTTGATCCACATTAATAAAGTCAAATTTAAAATGTAGTGAAGTTGGGCAGCCGAATAGCTCAGTTGGTAGCGCAGGCACCCATATATAGAGGTTGACTCCTCGATGCAGCGGGCCCGGGATTTACTCCGACCTGCGGCCCTTTGCTGCATGTCATTCCCCCTTCCCCTTACATGTCTTCTGCATTCCTATCAAAATAAAGGCTGAAAATGCCTAAAAAAATTATCTTTTTAAAATGTAGTGAAGTTGATACATTTTCTTGAAAAGAAAAAACGCTGACTCTCTAACATCATTAAAGGAAGATTTTTTTAGTTGATGATCTTTTGGTATGTCATGGTATTTACTGTGTGTATAAATGAATAACAGATGCCTTGAGGCTGTGTGTTAAAAGCAGACATGCAGTTTGAACCAGACTATGGGGGGGGTGAAGGCAGGTGGTGTTGGTCAGGTCAGCCAGCAGCTGTTTATTTAACTATGTTATCATTTGCTTGCTTCTTTAAATTGTATTTACAGATACAGGATTCACAGCTGTTCCTGTCGTTAAACAGAATGTTGATTTTCAGGTGTGAACAACAGAGTGTCTGCCACACTTTATCTTATCTCACAGACTTACCGAGCTGTTCATGGAAGCTCTAGCTTTGAGTGTTACTGTTTTTTGTGACATAGACAGAGTGTGACAAAATACAAAAGTATTTCCTGTGTCAAACACTACTATTGTCCCAAGATAATCTAATTGAGTGTGAGCTAAATATAACGCAAGTGGAATACAAACATTTGGCTCAGGGTGACACTTTTGGTTCGATGTAAAGCACTGTTAAACCCCCACAACAACTGGGACTAGTGTCACCAATTAGCACAGAGGGAGAAGGTAGAGAGACATGAGGGTGACAGGGGGGTGACGGAGGATTGAGTGTCAAGACCGAAGACTAAAGAATGAGCTCACTAATGACAAGGTCAGGAGAACAACAAATAATGGTGATAAACACAAGAGATGATAATGAGACAATCCTGTGAAAGGCTGGTGCAGGGAAGGAACTTGTGTTTCATTAAAAAATTTTGTTTATTGTTGGCGTAATCTCAAACAGGCTTCTAATCCATTAATTGAATATAATTATTTGATTCATGAAAATATAATAAAAAAATTCATAATAAAAGTGAGTTTGACTGTTAGAGATAAATTAAGTTCTTTGTGTTTGTTAATGTTATCTAATGGCTGAGTGAATGTTTGTGTGCCCTGTGAGATGAGCCTTTGGTTCAACTATGTGCTGTTATACACGGTTTATTTGTTATTTTATTTTATTAGATGAATTTTGTAGGGCAATATACAGTTCATTAGCAGAAAATCTTCTCTAAATAGACTGATGCCACATATCATAGCATTAATAGTCTAAACTAATTTGCAAGGCTTGTCCCTATATCATGGTTAAACACATTAAACACAGATTAAAGCTGCTATAATCAATATATTTATGTCAACTATAACTCAAATTAGAGTGCGGATCGGGCCGCATTTTTCTGTCTGAGCACGGCCTGCGTCCAATAAAGCAGTAACCTAACCCGACCAGAGCCCGACAGGCAAGATATTTATGTCCGAGCCTGACTCGAGACCCACAGTTAAATTCTCATTTTTTTCTCATACTAATGACACATGTAAGTTTGTTTGTAAGGAAAACTCGCTTTCATTAAGCAACTGTAGGAAGGCATTGGGAAATGCCAACAGATGAGTTAACAATGTGTTAACCTTTCCTGATTGCCTAGTTTCCGACTGTGGTCAGAAAACCAGGGGAGACTCGTTACATCCAGGGCTGACGTTATAAAATTAATAAGGCCGGGGTTAAAAAAAACTCTGCTCTGGTCACACACACACACACACACACACACACACACACACACACACAGACTTCTCTTAAACACCATTTTACAACATAAGCCTTATTGTGTTGATGTGAATGTGACCGAGCCCGAGCAGAACCCGTACATCATTTCTAAATATCTGTCCGAACGCGGCCGGCCCATCGGGTACCGTTGGGTCCCGTCGGGCTCGGTTCGGGTATCCTCTAGCTCAAATGTCTATGCACATGTAAAAGCTGTCGCACATAGTGATAAACCCACAGGTAATTATCACTCAACTCTGCAGCTTCCCTTAGCTCTACACAGTGTCTTTCTGTCTTCTGACCTGGAACTTTACTGTTTCGGGTTCACTCTAACTGCTCATCAGTATACTTACAGGGTTTCCCTATGAGGCATAGGCTCAGCTTCACCTAAGCCGGATGAATGTAAAGTTTTGTCTTTAAACTTTTTTATTTTCTTATTTATTTTTTTGTTTATCTGCTCTTGCTTTTCTAGCATTTAAGACACAGATATGGTAACAATAATAGACCAGAGATATTTCCCTCAGCAATTGGTGGAGGAATAAAGCTAAAAGGAGATTGAATATTGGGCTTAAACGTCCCATGACATGGCGCTCTTTGGATGCTTTTATATACACCTTAGTGGTCCCATAATACTGTATCTAAATTCTTACAACCACTTCGAGCTGGTCCAGAGTCTGTAGATAGGCTGTACCAACTGCTTTGCTCATTTGAAAGCCATGATGTCTCTCAGACCTCTCTGGATGGGCAAAGCAGAGAAAGGGGACGTAACCTTGCCCCTTATGACCTCATAAGGAGCAAGATTCCAGATCGGCCCATCTGAGCATTCATTTTCTCAAAGGCAGGATACCCAGAGCTTGGTGTACACCTATCAACATTTCTAGCCACTGGGGAACCATAGGCAGGCTGGGGGAACGCATATTAATGTTAAAAATGTTCATGCCAGAGGACCTTTAAATGAATGTTACTCCATGATATTGCAGAATAAACTTGGCCAAAAAATCAGTTACTGCCAGTTTAAACAAAAAGTACAACAAAGAGGGTATTTTTTTATAACGCCACTCTGTGTCTTTGATTCTTCAGCTCCCCTGTGTCCCCCATGCTGTATATTTTGCTCTCTCTCAGTCTATCATCCCTCCTCTTGCAGAGACACATGGTACTCTGGCATGCCATTCATTCCATTATAACAAGCCACATTCCCTGGAACACTTCCTTCACTCTGTCCCTGCTTGTGGTCCCTGGGTCCCAGAGCAGACCTCCCCCCTCCTCCTCCCACACACCCTCTCTTTCCCTCACCCGCCCCCTTTGGTGCTTATCCCTGGGCGTCTGTGGCTCCCACTGCAGAGAGCCACAGGCAGCCAGAGCTTCCCAATGAGCTGTCTCTTCTGATCAGTCTGGATGCCAGTCACGCTGGCTCAATTCATCTTAGCTGCCTGGTGTGTTTAGGGAGGAAAAGAGCATCCAGCACCAGGACCTAAAAACACTAACCAGTGGAGGAATAGAAGAAACCTGGAGAGCAACCTTCATCACACCCATGAGAGACATGGGAGGAAAGGAAAAGAAGATTGTGGTTATTGCAAATGTGCCCAACTACCAAGGGTGAGTCTTCTGATGCAACTCACTGTCTTGACTGTCCCTAATTGGAATAGTTTGACATTTCTGGCCTGACTATTTCTGTTATTCTTCAGAAATGCGAAGCAATCTTAAACTTGCATAATGACCATGTTTTGAATTCCAACACCTCTTTTCCTGTGGCATCACTTACGCACAGAGCAAGTTGCCACTTGTCAAGTTACCCGGCACACTGATTTATCTAGCACTCATTTATTGTACTTCACAGTTGGGTTTGAAATAATATAACAGAAAGACAAAAAACTAAACAGCCTAAATTATTTATTTTGGCCTATATCACACTGTCAGGGTTGTGTCACAATGATTTATTAGCTCAACAAACTGGAAAAAAACAAGAAGTTTTTCCCTAATAAAGAACATGTGAGAGAATTATTTGCTTTATTCTAGTTTACTGAGTCCAGTGCCGGTTCATACACAATTCTGTTGCAAAGCAGATTGCAACTCTATCTGCTGTGGACTAAAATAAGGGCTCTGCTTTGTTCTTGGCGAGATAGAAAAGTACATAGAGTGGAAGCTCTACAGTTACACTTCTGCAGAGGTGCAGAGTTGTTTCCAGTGTGACTGATTGGAGGGGCTGTGGGCATCGAAAATTAGGGCACCAATGTGTGAGTGTGTTTATATGTGCATACTGTATAGCAGTGTGTAAATAAAGTAGTGTGATCCAGTGTGATGACCGTGCAGGGTCTGTGCTTTTTCCAATAAGCCTGTACTTAATGTAGTCATATATACCCTGTGAATGGGTTTATTCATGTGTGTGTATTGTATATGGCACATGCAGCAGAATTCCATGGTCACCCAGGTTCGTTAAGAATTTGGCCCCCTTCATCAGGGAACATCCTCAGTCCAGCTATTTGCATTGGACACTTCAGAGAGCAATGGCGGTGATATGTTGATCATGACTTGGATCAAGTCACGTTGAAAGCTGCGACAAGCTGGCAGGCTGGAAAGGAGGGAATGTTGAGTTTAGACGGGGAAAACTAAACCTGTTGATCACTTGATATTATCCTGACGGTCAACATGTTCAATTTGATGCCCATTAATTTGAGAAGTGGCTAAGGTCACTTGAGGTCCCTCTCTAATGACGGAGTGTGAGCTGGGAAATATGTACTTTTCTTTTTTTTTTTCTTATGGAGCTTGCAGTTGAACACTATGTTCTTTAACAGAGGTAATAAGGACAAACACTTGAGGCCCTTTAGCCTTATTTTAACTTTGAATGTTTGCTTACTTTTCTTAACTTGAGACTAAAGACCAATTTGGTTAGATAATACTGTTCTGTACTATTCTATTCTTTTCTTCTCTCTCACACACACACACACACACACCATCTGTCCTGGCCCTAATCTGCTCTGTTGCTGTTTCTGTAGCAATCTCACATGTAACAAACAAAGCCTAGCAGAGTTAGCCCTTGGATTAGTAACACACTTAAGTATAACTATACATGGATGCACACACGTGAACACAACACAAGCAACGATGCATGCAGCAGACTCTGTGGCTCCCCTCGCCACTTAATGTTATCTCAGACTGCAATGTCTGTTTACCTAGCAGCGGATACACAAAGCAGAAGCTGAGACGATTTCTAGCCTTTCATTTCAGAATATGCCACATAAAATGTTGGCTGGGCAGAATTATATCACCCTGACTTATTGTGCGATATTCAAGCCTGGCATGTTATTCTACACCGGTCAGATCAAGGCAGAGAGGCCAACCCATAGAAATAAAAATTTTTATTTCCATGGGCCCACAGCTGTGCCAGATAATTTATAGTGCATTTCAAATGTGGAGACATTGCCAGTTCAAACATGTACATTTTATTACATCAACATATCCGTACAGCCATTAACTCTACCTTGTAAAATTATATTTTTAGTGACACTGGATATTTTGGAAAATATGCTTGTCTGCCATCTTACAAATACTAACAATTTCCTTTCAGTGCATTTATGGCTCTCTTTTTACATGTTTCACCCGATAAGCTACAAAGATAGTTCCAGCACAAAAAAGACATCTCAGTTTTCTTTTTTTAGAGTTGAAAGAGTAGAAAGCAGAGTTCTCACTGCAAATAGCTGTTGATAATCAAACGCAAAAACAAAGTAAAACTGCTTGTTAAACCACATTTTCTATGTGTTTACTAGACAAGTCACAATGTGTAACTCCGTAAACGGCAAAGCTAGGCTAAAATAAACCCATGTTGGAAGAAACTAATTTGCATCTTGTTATTTAAGATACCACTTTTTACAAATTATATTTTGACTTTGTTGAGTTCACCTTTTACTCATTTCTTATATGTAAAAAGCTCTTATGTAAAAAAAGACCACTATTTTTGTACATATATTCTTACTGTGCCCTTTCTGACCCCAGTACCATGCCATGTCATTTACAAGACATAAAGAAGAGTGACACACAGAGGAGTGTTGTATTATCACCTGTTGCTACCGTCTCTAATAGTGCTTCTCTTTTTAATGCTCTCCATTGTCCACAGCTTGTACCATTAGACTGTTACAATAAACCCACAGCTATGTAAAGACTTTGATACAGCATTTGGCCCCAGTCCTAAACATAGAGAAATTATTTTACAATACCAAAAACATCCTGACGGCTGTCCCCTCCAATTAGCATTATTGTCATAATCAACACTTACCGAGTATATGTTTTTAAAATTCCTTTAACCCCCTTAGGCAACCAGTATAAATAGATTTAGAAATATAGTCATCACAGTGATGCTTCCTCTCATCACTTTGTGGCACATTTGGCATTTTAGAGGGGATTTGAGCGATGCCGACCCCCCCTTCTTTTTTTCTCCAGCTCATCTAAACATACACTAGTGGACCCACACAGTCCTTAGGGGTGTCCATGATTCATTGCTACTTTAAGAGTTATGGGAAACATGCGGGTCTTGCTATCAGTTACATGGAAGGATTAAAATGGAGAAGACAGATAGGGACCCCCCTGCCGTTTTATTGAATGGATTACAAAGGGCCGCCAAGCAAAGTAAAGGACATACACAAACTACAGCATTGCTTGGAAAGTGACACACTCTCTACTGGCACACATAAAACAGCCTAATGCCATACACAATATCCTTATGTGGTCAAAGCAACAGAGATTCAAAGTCTATTCAGCTTTAATTCATGCTGCCTGGCAACAAGCATTGCAAAAGCTCCTGGATCCTAATGGTTTTTCATCCATGGGCAGTTTGAATTTCTGGTGATAGCGTGCCCCTTGACCCTCGCCTTGTACCCCAAGGCATGCAAAATAGAACTCTTTAAAGTGAATGACCCAGGAGCATCAGGGATCCCCAGGGCTGTGAGGCATTTTGGCTCCAACCGAAAACGTCAAAACAGCCATTAGAGTTTTGAAAAGCCGTCTTTAACACACCAAATTTAGAGTAACAGGTTGGGTGATGGTCAGGTCCGACAACTGTTTAGTCTCACAGTTGAGGGGTGGAGGAAATACTCAGCTCCTTTACTAAGTAAAACATAACTGTAAAAATAAAACACCTGCAATCAGATCTCATGTATTACTAGTCAAATGTACTTAAATATCATAGTTATTATAAAGAATTGTCCCTTTAAAAGTGTAATATTATTCATGCATTAAAGCATGCCTGGAACGTGAATCAGTAATCATAAATGAGGCGATTTCTGTTCATTCAGATAAGGTTAAAAGAACGTTATGTTATGTTCTGTGTATGACACAGCTTCTTGTGGAACTAATATTAGCATGTATCAGTTTTGTAAGAAGTCTGTTCACTTAGGCACAAGTACCTACTTTGTAAATGCTAGCAACTTATGGGAAATGTGGAATTTAATGATAGAGAGAGCTTTGTTATGATGTGTAACGTGTTCTGCAGGGTACATTTGGCCACTCGGAGAAATTACGTTTGTTTACATAAACAATCTGCAAAAGTTGTTTCATAAAAAGCTTCAGAATGTATCTAGACATTTAAAAATATCCTGTCATGACCTTGTGCCATGCACATTTTAATTAACATTATTAATAATCAATGAGATGTGTAAATGTATCTGCAAAGTTGATGCACATGCGTCCTAAACCCATTCCTTCCCATACATAGGACAATAAATAATAAAATATATCCTATAAAATATAAAATGAAAGTAAAGTATAAGATTTTGAAGTTGTGACAACTGTAAATAAATCACCAAATGTAAAAAGGCCAACATAAAAAAACATTGACAGGTGCATCCCTGGCCACTCTTTCAGTTTTAGCACTGGAGTTGAAATCCTACCCTCAGATGCTGAAGAACAGCCCTGGCTGCTACATACAGTGTGCATCAGGGGTTCATGCACTGTGCTGAAACTACAGCCACTCTCTGACCTCTGTAATTGTCAAGCAAAGGCAGGACATTTACACTCTGGAGGTATAAATATCCCCAGTGATCTTCCATGACTCCCCCAGAGGCTCAACAGGTAGAGCGCAGCAGAAAGCCAGCTGTCGCCAAAAGGCGTCAGAGCGGATTTCACCAAATCATCAGTCATCCCACTTGGATCAGAGATAGTGCAAATATACTGTTCCCACTGGAGGGCTGAGGCAAAGCATATGGTGTGAACTGCTTTTTAATGGTGCAAATAAGAGTTGGATAATGGATTAGGCTAAATAATTTGCTTATATGAATGCAGTAATCTCTTTAATTTAATGACCATGGTTGCATTATGCAGAGGAACACACTGTTGCAAACAGTGAGCAGGACTGCTTTATGGCAGTGTTGGATCTACAGGAGTTTTACAGGTATTTGATTCACTGTTCAAACAACACAAAATCCCTTCTGGATAGTTTATCTACAGATTGTCTTTAAAGTTACTATTAGTAACGTTTAAATGTTTCTGAAACTGTAATTTTTCATGTGATGATCATAAATGGCCTGTAACAGCAGACAAGGTTAACAGTGAAAATAATGCTATCTGTATATAGTTTTTATTAATGCCTTTGCCCGGGTCTGATTTGTCTCGCAAAGTCACTAAATGATTTAGGGCAGGCAGACCGGCTCTACAGAAACACATTCTGACTGGTCACAGATTTCGATATAACAGCGGAAAAGCCTGTGTTATTGTATCCACCCAGGTTCAAGGTAGCAGGAGTGTTTATATACAGTAGGCCTTATTGTATTCTATTGTATGAAATAAAATTGTATTTTATTTTAGAAGTTATCCGTTGTAGTTACGGCTGATGGGGCAAGGCCATCACTGAATAAAGGAAATGACACAAAGAACAACTAAAATCAGGGAAAGTGACAGACAACAAGCGAGTCAACTTCGGTCAGGCTATCAAGAGATGGAGACAATTACGGGTTTGTAAATAATTCAAAATGGCCCTTAGATATGTTATATATATATTTCAATCATAAATTACTTAACAATAGGCATTGTGGTTGTATGTCAGTAGCCTATATTAAATTACATCCCCCTTCCATTTAGCGCCAATTTGAAAGTTCGTTGAAAGTTACAAATAACCACTTTAAATTGAATGTTGACATTATTTATACTTTATTGATTATAGCATTGATTATTGTGCAGATTATTTTCTCTATTAATCATTTTGTCTATAAAATGTTTGCTTGTTTTGCCTTATCAACTATCCAAAATCCAAATATATTACATTTGCAAAGATTTAAACCTAGATAAAGCATCACATTTTCACATTTAAGAAACTGGAACCAGCTATTTTTTGGACTTTTTGTGTCATAGAAGAACAAATTATAGTAATGTATTTCCTGTTGATAAACTAATTGCTTTGCTTCATATTTCACAGTTGTTGTTTTGATGGATTCATGGTTAATATGATATATTTTAAAGGTTGATAAACTGCTTGTTGTAATTTCAGATCAGAGAAGAAGACTCTGTGTAATGAATCTGTTTCTGGCAAGAAAAATGTAAAAGTCCCATCATCAGCCGTACCACCACCCATACCCATGTCTCCCATCGTTGAAAAGATGGAGGGGCTGAAGGCCATCCGCAACCGCAGCAACAGCCTCCGTTTGGGCCGACTGGCCTTCTACCGGCACCTGGAGAAGGTGGAGACCATGCGCTGCTTCTGGGAGCTCAAACATGTGGAGCTGGAGGGAAGAAACCAGCAGGTAACATGCACTGCCTGTATTCTCCCGGCCCTTGTCATCACATAAAAGCAGTACAATCAATCCCTGAGACCTGGGGTTCACAATCACAATCAGAAATACTTTATTGATCCCCGAAGGGAAACTCTGTGTGGCAGTTGCAGACATATTAGAAATATAGAGTATAAATAAAGCAATAAAGAAATATAACGAGTTTGGATATGTACGGTATTTACATAGTTAAAGGAATGTTATTATACAGTATTTACATAATTGACATAAATAAGGAATTGAAATGGTGAAAAGTAATAATAATAATAATAATAATTGTAGCAGTTGAGTATTGCTCACATTTCAGTCCAGTGTTATTGCACAAAACAGATAATACAGATAATATTGTCTAGTTTCAACCTCTCTAAGTGTCTGTGTGTGAGACACTTAGAGGGAGGAGTTATAAAGTTTGATGGCCACAGGCAGGAATGACTTCCTGTGGCGCTCTGTGGTGCATTTTGGGAGAATGAGTCTTTCACTGAAAGTGCTCCTGTGATTGAGCAGCAAGTCATGGAGTGGGTGCGAGACATTGTCCAAGATGGCATGTAGTTTGGACAGCATCCTCCTCTCAAACACCACCAATGATCAGATATGATATGATCAGTAATTCCTTTCTATGTGAATAGAAAAGATCACGGCGTTCCCTACTTCCTTTTAACCATACTCCTTTAGTTTGGGTAGATTAAATTCCTACAAACTGATACGCATATTTTAGGTTATTTAGTTGAACTGTATCAATTACTAATCAATCAACCACTGCTAGACTTTTTAGGTCCATCATAAAGCCGGTATTTATGGGACTGAGACTGCATGAGAAAGATTCCATCTTTGAAGTTGTGCCCCTGAGGGCAATACTGCCATGTGTTCAACCTGAGCCACAATCAGCAGTCTGTGCAGAGAGGAGGAAGAAGGGAACTGAAATAAACCACAGCAAACACTATTCCGTTCTCGGCACCTGTTAGCAGGCACAACATGTCCTGACAGATGGAATACAACAAGATCACTAGAGGGAGCTGCAGATCTTTTCATTTTTTTATTGTCTGGTTGAACTTCCTCAACTCGCAGCCTACAACACACTAACTCACGCAGTGAACCACAGACTGACTTGGTCAACGCACATAGATCAAGTTGCCACAAGATGGCGGCCTTGGGCCGGTTTGCTTGCTCATTTAGAAAACCATGCCTTGCACTCTTGAGTTACTATTAATGTCAGTCACCATCAAAATTACAAAGTTAATTTCTGAATTGTCCTTTTTCAGAAATGTGATACTCCTTGACACTAAAGGTGTATTCAAACACCTGGATGTGATTGACGAGGAAGACATAAGCTTAAATATGTCCATTAGTAAATGGAAAATGTACAGTACGTGTGTTTAATATACAGTATATAAAGTTAATTAATATACAGTATAAAGTTAAATGTGTTTTTTTTCCAATAAAAGAAAGTAAACTGTGTACAAGTTGCCAGGTGGTATAATTTCTTGCACTCATTGTTGGATTGCATATTTTCTTAAAAATTACATTTGTACAAGACCTTATCATAATTTCCACCTTTTTGTGACCAGTTCAGAAGTTTAATAAAAATATGCAGCCTATAAAGTAAGACCTTTAACTGGCCAGAGAACATGTACACATATATGTATTGCCTCTATAGAGTCCAGCAGCTGTGCGATATCAGTGTAGCCCCTGTGAGTCTTAACTCTAAGTGGAGAAAAGTGTTTTTTACATTATGTTGGGGATTTTGTTCATTTATTTGTTTGTCTTGTCCGTAACTATAAATCAGTGGTGGTTTCAAAGTGACCACCAGGGAGCACTGAGGGAAATGTCCCAGTTACATGGTAGTGATTTTAGATCCTCAGCCTTTCATAGTGCCCACTGAATAACTCTCTCACTTTCCTCTCTATCTCTAAACTCCAACCTCAGTTGCACCTTTGCTCCACCACCTGTCCTTCTATTCCCTGCTCTCCATCCTCCACCCACCTGCTGTTAGCGCTCTTGATACTATGACTACGCCAAACTGTTCCACACATCAGAAACACGCAGGTTAGCCACCAGATCCATCAGATTCATTAACAAACGCTGTCACTCCAGGCCTGCTCTGTGCAGAGGTTCTACTCAGATTCCCTAAGGGGAATATTTTCCCTCCAGGGGGTCCTGCTCTGTAACCCCATTGACCTTCTAACCCACCCCACCTGCTGCTGCTTGTTAACTCAAGCTTGCTTTGGACTGTTTCAGAATCTTCTAGAAATATTTTTTTTTTTACAAAATGCCTGCCAAACTTGATATATGAAAATATGCAATTTCTGGGAGAATTATGGTGTTTTCCAGATGAATGACCAATGACATTTGGCACCCTCTACAGTGGGATCATGAATTAAATAATCACATTTCAGTTGCCATTTATGCGTGAAACAAACAGGGATGTACATATTTATATATTATTTCTTGAAGTTGTCAAATCACTTTAAAAACACAAGAAATGTCTCATCTTCTCTGGTGTCAACGCACACAGGTTGAAAGTCCTTCACAGTCTAAACTGACAAGTTTGGCAGGTCATGGGAGGGATCTGATCTGCTTGACTCCAGTGGTCTCATTCCACTATTCAGTATAAATCATCAGCTACCTTACCAGATAGATGCATGCATGCATGCACGCACACACACACACACACACACACACACACACACACACAAACACACACACACACACACACACACACACACACACACACACACACAAAGACACACACACACACACACTCCAAAAAGAAAACTCTGCTGCAGGGGCGATTCTAGGATCAAACCTTTGGGGGGGGCTCAGCCCCTAATGAGAGTGTGACTGAGATGTAGTACATGCAAAAAGTCCCCCCCCCCCCATCGGCTGGCTATTTTTATAAACAGACATTTCAATCTCTCGGTTTTCAAAAAGAACATCGTGCACAGCTGTCAGTTTTCAGAAGTGTTTGTTTACACATAGCCGTGTATCTATGCCGTCAACGCCGTCCAAAGCATGTCAAACCTGTAGGTGGCAGTGTAACGAGAAGCTCAAGCCCATGTTAGCCAATCAGAAATCCCGAAAATAGCAACAACAGCTATGAATCACTTCCTCTCTTGTCTCTTCCTCACTTCCTAAACCTCTGTTTGTCTCAGTTTACATGCAAACGTGCAAACAAAGATTTAAAAAATGTCCACTCGTTTTCAGAGGCGAATTCTCCGTTTGCGTGTAAACAATGGGCACAAACAACGTGTCAACAATGTCTCAGTTTTTCAAAATAATCATTTACGTGTAAACAGGACCTAAATCAGTAATTTTATTAGCCAATAATCTCTGAGCTAACTACTGAACAACGTCAGTTAACGTTTTTTGATACTATTAACACTATGATGGAACCAAACCTGACACTTTATAAGTCACAGTGATAACGACCAATTTGACACAATGTTCTAACATTCAGCAATTTTTGTTGCTTACGTTTTAATTTGGGTTCTAATCTGTGCTATGAAATTACCAACTTCTTCTCTGGGGACTACCAATGTTAAAATTCACAATCGCACTCCTGCTCCCCCTCTGACAGATTAGATAGAGACTAGAGACCAGCTCCGATTGGCCAATACTATGTTTCTGTTAACCCTTTCCTTGACTGGATTACATGTGTCCAGCATCGGTGAATGCGACACAGGATATTAAACCTGTTTCAAGCCCTTTCAACCTGTAATCGTTTGTCCTCTGTCACTAACAGATAAGTTCGCAAACTGTAACTTAAAGCACAAAAATGAATTTCAAAAAATAATTTTCTTCAGCCCCCGAAAAGAGTCTAATTGCCCATGCTCTGACAACACAGAGAGAGTGGATCTGAACATCTTTGTCTATAGGTGGCGTGTTCTGAATATGAGGAACAGGAGTGTTTTTGTGTTTATGTTTTCATTTTAAATATCAGAATTTTACTAATTCCTTCTTCTATCTTCCTACCTCCATCTTTGTCAAATTGTATATTGTTATTTTACACACCCAAAGGTTTATCTGTATATTTGATACAATGAATGGACAATAACATTTAGAAGTCCTTCTTTCTCTCACACAGTGTGGACATACTGTTGTAGTTCACAGCAAAAGACAAATACTTGTCTTGTTTTCACCTGTGCAACATGTGGGCACAGAAAGAATAAACTTGGCACCGCATGTTTACATGCATGCATGATTGTCAACTCGCTTTCATTTTATGTATCTGCAATGATGCATGCACACGATTGTGTCAGTTTGTGAGGTACAGAGAGGCAAAGCAACTGTTTGACAGATATACTTAGAAGAATGCATGAAGTGCTGTTTCCTACGTTAAGGGATACCGCAGGGGTCTCACTAACATGCCAGCAGCAGAAGGAGTGCATTTGATTCTGCGTAAAGCAACGACACCCTGAACCCAACACCACCTGTCCCCTTCTCGTCTCAGAGACAGCATGTTCTCTCCTTTTAGGTCTCGGGTGGCGGGTGAATGGTTGGCTGGGTGGGCAGGTTGCTTGACAGCACAGACCCCCTGTTCTTGTCCGAGTCTGTAGTGAGCAAGAGACCGAGTATTCAATGCACAGCCACAAGAGCCCGACTATTTCATAATCAACGCCCGCTCTCTTGCCTAATGTCACCAACTTGTTGCCCGCCACCTGAGACTCCTTCGCCACGGGCGCTAGAGGGGCTGAGATAAGACAGACAGCCTGTGCAGGGGGACATCAGGGGACTGGAAGAGGAAAATGTCCATCATGGAGAACGTCCTAAAAGATAAAGATATTTGGATATTAGGAAGTGTGTGTCTGGTGGCCACTTTCCTGTGGGGACGGCTGTGGAAATTATTCTCCGCCAAGAAGAGAAGAAGGACCACAGTGTCTGCAGACACACAGGTAATACAGCGAGAGACGGTCTATGCACCTGTGCTGCAGGTGAACAGGTGAATTTGGGAACATGCCAAAAGTTCATTCAATCTGAATGAATAGCATGTTGTAAAGGCCATTATAAACTGAAATTTTATACTTTAAGAAATTAAAATAATGACATTGAGTACTAATGAGGCCTTAATGCCCAAGTGATGCAAACTAGATTGCTTCCTTTCTAGTCACTTTGTGAGATTTGACCCAAGCTGTTATTGTTTGTTGCCTTTGCCAAGGAAGAAATGTTTCCTGTTTGTTTGTCTGATAAATAGCAGGAAAATTGAAAAACCTGATTATAATGAAATTTGGCAAGTGGTTGTCTACCATGATGCACCATAAGTGTGAACAGGTTCTTGTCCAGTTAGGCCTTGTCAATGTTTTTCACTGCAATCACAAATTTTCTGGAGTTTACAGTAAGTAAGTGAAAGGGCAGAACTAGAAACGTGGAAATTTATTTTTATTTCTGTTTCTATTAATAATAAATAAACAGATTTAGAGGATTGGAAGCATTGTAAGATGTAAAAGCTATTGGAATACTTTCTAAATCATATTTCTTTTGCTTCATTTAAACCTCCATACCTCATGGCAAAGCTCTGGATAGTGGAGCAGAGCACTATCTGGAGACATTGCATGTAGGTGGCTTGATTATCATATCTGACTTTGGAAAGAAGACTCTGGAATATCTGAGCCCAGCAATGCTGGTGTTATCTGTGGGTGGCCTAGTTACTGCTTTCACTCCGAGAATAGGAGTTGTGTTTCTAATGATGTGAAAAGACTAACATGTTTAAGAACTGGTCTTTCCCTGGATAAAGTAGAGCATTACTGACTGTAAGGACGACAGCAATTTTAACTGTGTAATGGCAGTAAAACTAATCAGCTGAGGTATCCCTGGAATCTGTAACCTGGAACTTTCTGTTGTTGCGTTGAACTGCTGCTGAAGTGAACTGAACATGTTGCTTTTGCCAAAACAATGCCAACAATAATCTTTGGTAAGTCGGACATCCATCTGTAGCCAGTGTCTGTGAGCTTGGGACAGTCATTGGAAAACTTAACGTCATCTGACATCTGACATGGATCATAGACTTGTCACCAGTAGTGATGTTCTGCCCAATAGCGCATCACTCCACTACTCCATCCTGGCGAGCCTCTGCCCTCTATGCTACACATACCATGTCCAGTATAAACCAGTTCATTACTTAATCCAGCAGGAAGCAAATGTAATTAACTCCTCATAAAGCGAGAGCTGCGGTGCTTAGAGCAGTTAAAGCCTGTGAATGTCAGCTTGATATTTTTATTAGTCCTCTTGTCTCCGCTGACAGTGGGCTTATTACCAGTAGATTTATAACTTGTTTATTGTTTCTATTACCCGGACAGTTTAGTCCCGGGTAATAGAAATTAGAAAATTGGAGGCGAAAGGATTTACAATAGAAATTAGTATTTTGATAAATAATTGATTAGACTTATCTGAGGGGAATAAAATTCAAGTTTGGACCTTGAGTTAAAGTCCCCTGTTTCTTCTAATTAACTTTCTGTACTTTATACTCGATTTCTGTAGCCATGTTTCATTCATGCCAAATCCCCACTAACCTGAACTGACACGTGGGAGCAGGTTTATTTGAAGTAGGAGGATTATCTTCTTCAACTTCATCTTTACACACAAAAAGCCAGCCCGCAGCATCCTTGGAAAAACAAGGCAACAGTGTCAGTAATATGTTAACCAGGCAGAAAATCCCACATATTTCTGTGAATCTTTGCAGGTACATTTAATTTAATTTATAAATTGTTCTCGAACAATCAACAATGTGGCAAGATAAAACAAAAAATATGAAACCACGAAATAAAACAAAAAATATGATATGTATTTTAGGTTAATGAGAATGGGATCAGATTGAGTGCCTCTTTATTATATTCAATGCCCTGTTGTTTGTGTCCATGCAACAGAGACGTTAATGATTCTATTTAACTGAAATAATGTTTTGTTATGCAGTCACTTTGTTGCTCGTAAAAGTAACAGTACTTTTAATCAACTGAAGTGTTGGATGGATTCATTTAATCCGCATTATGGTATGGTTTTCTTTCTTTTGCTTCCAGGTACAATAGACAACAATAGACACAAGCTACTGAGCAACAGGAGAAACTTTTTGAGTGGACCATTTTATATTTTATTTTTGTACATAATAGAGCACCATATTTTTTACTTTTATGTCATTTATATGGGTTCAACTGTTAAAATTGTGTGGATAGTTGAATAGATAAACCTTTTGCCATAAAACATACAACTTTGTCAACAAAATTTAACAAAAGAAGTTCAGTTATATGCATTTGTAAGCCAAGGGACATTCCGTATACAAACAAACAGAGTAAACTATGATATGTGTTGTCTGACGTGTTAATATGGATGGAGATTAGTTCTGCTACGGATATAAAATGCTTGAAAGGACTGAGATCATTTTTGTCTGAAACCGCTGTTTAAAAATAAAACATTGTGTTGTGGATGTAGCCCTGTAGCTTGTGCTAATGCACGTGAGCATGACTAATGTGACAAGGACTTCTCCTGTCTCAGATTCTCACACTCACATAGCTCAGACAAAATTAGCACACAAACAAATAGAGGAGGGATGGAGGAACAGAGCCAGTGATACTTTCATGTAAAGGATTAAAGGATTGAAAAAGACAAAGGAGGTCATTTAGGAGTGAATATATGTATTTGTGATTTCTTTGTCAGATCTAACAATAGACAGACACATCCCATTTTAAAAATACAGTATCTTGAGTATTTTCTGCTGAAACTGGATGTTCAGGTTTGACATTATGTGAGGAGGAAACCTCACAATTCCATTTGAATTTATAAAACTGGGAAACTTGAATTTCCTGGTTTGCCAAGAGCATTTTTAATTATAAGCATGAAAAACAGATCTTCAAAATGAGGCCTCTTAGCGTATTAATGTTTTGTTTTTTTAACTTTTATTATACTCAGGACTGTCACATTTCCCCCACTGTTGTTAAAGTATATATTTTTTTTTATTTTTATTTATTTAACTACCTAATGGTGATGAAATGCCAGTTTTACAATAGTTTCAGCATTTTTGCTCCAAATACTTACTGTATTTTTGCACAGGTTTGTGTGACTGGTCCTTACTATAAATATGTATAATGTATATTCTACTCCAGTTATCAGTAATTCCTTTAACAGCATCTTCCTGTATTTTACATTTATACGTTACATAGACTGTACATTGTGTGTGAACTAAAGGAAAGGGGGCTTTCTTTCTTTTTTAAACAAGTTCAATTAGAACCAACATTTTACTTAGGCTTTAAATCCCTCACATTTCCTGGCTCCATGTTTCTTTCTCTCTCTGGTATGAGGACTCCGGGGGAATGTGCTGTTTTAGTCTGGACTCCTCTGGCCTCTGGGTTGGTGTTCAATTTCAAATATTTGCATAACTCATTACAAGCACAGTGCTGATACGTAGCTAGTGGCAGGTTCTACCTACACACACACACACACACACACACACACACACACATACACACATACACACATACACAAAATACACAGTACAAGTGCTTGCTGGCCATTGCAGTGTCATACTTTCTGAGGTGTGTTTCTGAGAGTTTAGCTAATTATCTTGGGGCTAAGGAGGATAGGACTGCTAAACTGCAAAGCATTGTCGGTAGGACATTGACAGACAAATAGATACACTTTTAATTATTAGGTTAAATTTAATGTCTACGTTTACACAGCAAAAAGGCTTTAGAGTATTTCCCCAATGTTGAAAATACAAATGTGTGTCATTAGTGCTAGCTATGGTGTAACCTGAAATGCAACTGACAAAAACAGCTAATGCTAGGTTAGCTTAGCTGCATCTATGAAGTGTGCAGCTAAAGCAACAAGCAAAGTACCAAATTCAACCAAAAACATTTTGTCAAATAAACACGTCATCACTTACATTCTTAGCTTTGTGAAGTGAAGCAGCATCTCCTGGCGAATAAATCCTTTAGAAGAACCCCAAAAGCAGCTCATAAAAACGTCTGTCTTGTCAAAGGCTAAGTCGCCCCCGAACGTGACGGAAATCAAAAATAGCGGCACTAGCATCGGGGCAAACTCATGGATGTATTAGGAGAACGGACTCAGAGACCAGAGTTTTAGTACAAATTGATGATAAACCGGTTCAAAAGTAGTCTTTTGAAGTTCACATTTGCATTATATTTATTTGTGATGTAGAAGAGTAAGCAGAGCACAAACATTTTGGCTTTTTTGTAGAGGTTTTCTTCTGGTTGGGCAATAGAATAGTCGCCATAACGTTGAATAAATACCTCTCTAAAACCTTGCATTATGGTTAGCTCGGTGAACTTAATAAATTGCAATGAGTGTATAACTTGAATATTTTAAAAACAGTTTCAGCTGGATGTCTTTAGACTTGCAAGCAGTCCTGCAGCTGCAAACATGCAAAGAACGTTAGGGGAACGTTCTCATAGACCGTCTATGAACGTTCTCTAAAGGTTGCAACGTTAGGGGAACGATAGGGGAACGTTCTCATAGACCGTCTATGAACGTTCTCTAAAGGTTGCAACGTTAGGGCGATAGGGCGTTCTCATAGACCGTCTATGAACGTTCTCTAAAGGTTGCAACGTTAGGGGAACGATAGGGAACGTTCTCATAGACCGTCTATGAACGTTCTCTAAAGGTTGCAACGTTAGGGGAACGATAGGGGAACGTTCTCATAGACCGTCTATGAACGTTCTCTAAAGGTTGCAACGTTAGGGGAACGATAGGGGAACGTTCTCATAGACCGTCTATGAACGTTCTCTAAAGGTTGCAACGTTAGGGGAACGATAGGGGAACGTTCTCATAGACCGTCTATGAACGTTCTCTAAAGGTTGCAACGTTAGGGGAACGATAGGGGAACGTTCTCTAAAGGTTGCAACGTTAGGGGAACGATAGGGTAACGTTCTCTAAAGGTTGCAACGTTAGGGGAACGATAGGGGAACGTTCTCTAAAGGTTGCAACGTTAGGGTAACGATAGGGGAACGTTCTCTAAAGGTTGCAACGTTAGGGGAACGATAGGGGAACATTCTCTAAAGGTTGCAACGTTAGGGGAACGATAGGGGAACATTCTCTAAAGGTTGCAACGTTAGGGGAACGATAGGGGAACGTTCTCATAGACCGTCTATGAACGTTCTCTAAAGGTTGCAACGTTAGGGGAACGATAGGGGAACGTTCTCATAGACCGTCTATGAACGTTCTCTAAAGGTTGCAACGTTAGGGGAACGATAGGGGAACGTTCTCATAGACCGTCTATGAACGTTCTCTAAAGGTTGCAACGTTAGGGGAACGATAGGGTAACGTTCTCTAAAGGTTGCAACGTTAGGGGAACGATAGGGGAACGTTCTCTAAAGGTTGCAACGTTAGGGTAACGATAGGGGAACGTTCTCTAAAGGTTGCAACGTTAGGGGAACGATAGGGGAACATTCTCTAAAGGTTGCAACGTTAGGGGAACGATAGGGGAACATTCTCTAAAGGTTGCAACGTTAGGGGAACGATAGGGGCGTTCTCATAGACCGTCTATGAACGTTCTCTAAAGGTTGCAACGTTAGGGGAACGATAGGGGAACGTTCTCATAGACCGTCTATGAACGTTCTCTAAAGGTTGCAACGTTAGGGGAACGATAGGGGAACGTTCTCATAGACCGTCTATGAACGTTCTCTAAAGGTTGCAACGTTAGGGGAACGATAGGGGAACGTTCTCTAAAGGTTGCAACGTTAGGATAACGATAGGGGAACGTTCTCTAAAGGTTGCAACGTTAGGGGATGTAACCAAAAATTAACGTTCCAAGAACGTTAAGAAAACTTTCCGATTAACCGACACACAACCAAAACGCAATCAAACCTAACCTTCAGGGAACGTTCCCAGAACGTTCTGAGAACCAAAAATTGTTAGCTGGGCAGTGAGGAGAGCAGATTATTTTAACCAGATGTAGCACATGTGGATGTAGCTAAAGTTAAATAGAGGCATCACTCCAAAATGATAATGGAAGTGTTAATTGCGATGGATTATTGAAAGGAAACCCCAATT
Source organism: Percina caprodes (assembly GCA_013375575.1). NCBI lineage: Eukaryota > Metazoa > Chordata > Actinopteri > Perciformes > Percidae > Percina > Percina caprodes. The sequence goes on from JABXJD010000044.1 coordinate 1,576,032, forward strand.
TCCAAAGTCTAAAACACAGTGGTATAGTATTAAACACGTTGAGCAGTAACGGGAAGTGGTAATTGGTTTTCTGGCCTGTTACTTGAAGAGTGCACAGGTAGTGAATGAGAGCAGGATGAAATGAATATAAGACCAATATGAAATCACAACTGGTGTTTATGATCTGTCACCAAGTACAGTTGATCTTACATGGCAAACATTGACTAGATGGTTTTGACTGTATACATTAGTGTGCAGGATGTTAGTAGGTCAGGGTTCAAGGTAACCAGTGCACAGATGGGTGTGACCCTCCATCAAAATGCCATCCTATTGCTTCCCAATACCAGCAGGTTCTGTGGTTAGAAGGGGAGTCCTGGGTCTGTGGTCCTCTTCTGCCATCTACAGGTAGCATGACAGAAATGCACCTTCCATATGGCCTGTTGATGATTTAACATGTTATAGCAAATGTACTCCTAATCATATACTGTACATTTTACATTGTCACTGACAGTTTTGCAAAACAGCAGATGTTTAATTTTAGGTTGTTGTTACAACAAACGTCTAGATGGCTTTAATTTATATAACTGTGCAGTACAGACAATACATTCCAGTACAATATATTTATAAGGCATATCAAGCAATGATAATGTGACATATTGACCAAGTAACCGTCTACATTTTCTAAAAAAGGCTTAATAAATGAACAAAACATTGAAGTAAACACACAAATAAGCGTACATAACTAACAAGGGAAATTTAGAAATAAACAAATACAGACAATTCTAAACAATGTTTCCAGAAATGCATTAATATAATTGCAGTAATAAAATTAATTGCAGTGACAAAACATTTATTTTAGTTTAAATTATCCATCTCTTAATTTCTGTTTCATTTATTCATTTGTTGTTGTTTTTTTATATTATTGTTTTTTTGCAATTTTAGGCCAATATTTTTATAGGACAGCTAAATACGTGAAAGGAAAGAGAGAAGGGGAATGACATGCAGCAAAGGCTCGCTGTTGGAGTCGAACCCGCGGCCGCTGCGTCAAGGACTAAGCCTCTATATATGGGTGTGCGTTTTTTTTACACTTTTATTAATAGTTATTTATTTATACACATATTTATTTCAACATTTATCTGTCTCTAAAATGGATTCAGTTATGTTAATAGCTTTCATATTAATTATTTGTTGGGCCTGTTTACCTCTGTTTGATATTTTGATTTTTTTTTTCAAGCAATTTGGCCACTAGTTTGTGTTGACGCTGTGACACTGAGAGACGGAGGGAGATATAAGATCCTCTGCTTGACTTATCAACTAAGATCTGCTGTTTTATATGTGTATGTGTGTGTGGGATGGACAGTCTTTTCCCCAGGTCAAAGGTCACATTTACCCTGAATCCTCTTCCAAATGCCGGTCCAGTCCCGCCCAGTTTTTTTCATGTTACATAACACTGACCACAGGCAGCAAACTCACAATCACCGAGGAAAGTTGCATGTATTTAAAAGTCTACGCACATATTTGTGATGCCTATGTAACATATTTACAGGCTGGCTAATTGCCCTCCCCAGCACAAACACAGATATATACACACACTTTGCTGACGTCATACAGAACCTCTATTCCATGAAAGGAAATTATGTATTCCTTGTCCGAGGTCATTACAGAGGGAGCTGTACGAATGTTATCACAGCAGCTGAACTGTGAAAGTACAGACTGTCATCAGCCAGTGGTGACACAAGTAGGTTTGTCAGATAGAAAAGCAGCAGGTGGAGCTCCAGATAATGTCCAGCCTTCTTTCCACTGTCACATACGAGCCAGACATCCGTCCTCAAGCACCAAGGAATTATACGCTATAAACCTTTTTAACCCTGCAAAACCTCCCAGTGACTCCATGAGTAAGATTGCATGTTATTGATGTCATGACGCAAATAACTTTATTTGAATTCTAATCATAATGCAGAGGTTTCCAAAAATACCAAATCTGTCGGGGTGAATTGTGGCAAAATGTGCAAAATAGATTGTTTAAAAGGTGTTGAATATTTGCATTTCATGCTATTGTGTATGTATAAAAACATGGTATCTTTAGTTTGAATATTAATTGAATATATTTTGTTATACCCATACTTTTAAATGCACTTATTATAAGTAAGTAAAGTGTATTCTTAGAACACATTTAAACACAGATTAAGCTAACCAAAGTGCTGTGCAAAAGGCACTTAGGTGCTGTATAAAAGAACATTGTAATGTAAAAGTAAAAAGTAGAAAGAAAACACAAAAGTCGGATTGTAAGTCGCTTTGGATAAAAGCTTCTGGAAAAAAATGTGAATAATAGAAGCTGATCATAAATAGATTGTCTCTGCTTAGCAGCCTGTATATGTTGTCAATTACTATGATACACAGGCTGTTAAAATACATTATGATTGAGCAGAAGAGGAATATATTTAGGCTTTGTACTTTGATTTCCAGTTGTCAATCACAAAATCTAAAGAGCATCACAGCCCACACCTTAACCAACGAGTATTTGGTGCTTTATTGGCCATATAAGTGAAACCTGCTGGTGGTAAACTTGGAGGCGACAGGATTTACAAGCAGTCAAAGACCCTTTGAATGCCATTTGAAAGCAATTATTTTTGATCTCAGTAAGGCTGTGTGGGGTGAGTCATCATGATGGTATGGTGAATCCTTTGTGGGCAGGGATGCCATACGGGTGGAAAACCCTGGGTGATTCAGGGACCCCAGAGCTGGACCAGGGCCCTGGAACATGCCAGAGATCAGAGAGCTGTCACTGAGTCAGGTGAAACCAAGATTTTTAGCCTATTGCTAAGCACCCCTAGTAGTCTGTCTTATTTAGGGAGTAGACACAGGTCATGAGCTTTGAGTTCTTCAACGTATACAGTTCCCTTAAATGGATCAGATTTTGCCTGAGTGTCAATACTGTACATCATGAAAGACTTGAATAGACTGCATGTTACGCACTGACCACTACAAGAAATCATTCCTACCACAGGCATTACATTTCAACACTAAGATTTATATACATCGCAATACTGCACTATAGTGCAACTTGCACAAGCATAGCTTTTACTTACGTCTTTAGAAATACTACTTAGGTTGCACATTTTTACACACACTTTCCTTTGTATTTTTTATTTTTATTTTTTAATAGCAGTTCTTGTATTTTATCCTTTTTATTATTTCTTGTATTTTCTGTATGTGTTCTGTGTGTCTTATATTTTGCTACAGCATCACTAAAATTTCCCAGTTTGGGATCCATAAAGTCTACCTAATCTAATGTTATCTTAAGATTCTGTAGATTGAACATATTTAGTGAAAATAGACATGTTTCATTTCTATAAAAGACATAACAAAATCAATCTTTTTCTGAAAAGTTTGTCAGAAAAAAGTGTAGTAAAAAGTATAAAATGTAGAGTTTGAAAATACAGACATACACAAGTAAAATGCAAGTACTTTAAAATGTGTACTGTACTGAAGTAACTGCACTGTATTATACTGTACTCAGTTCTCCATAACAACAGCCAGTAGCGTGAGGCATACCTTTGTTGCGTGTCACACAGTCTATTATTGTGTCTCTGGGCTAAACCTTGTTGCATTCATGTTGTCCAGATCATTGCACTGGAGTGATATTGGATTACTGGCACTAGAATAAGCATTATGTATTGTCTGTGTCTTCCTGCTGAGTAACTCTATATGTGATGAGATTGGCAAGGCCGCTACGTCACTCTCATTCCTAAACGGTGCTTCTATACCACCCTGGCTCTCATCTTACTGTGTAACCTTTTCTGACTGTGGATTTCAGAGATTGTCCAACAGGGAACAGTTAAACCTCCCACTGCCCTCAACACCAGACTCAGACCTATCAACCACCACTCTGCTCCTCTTCCTCATTGCTCTTCGTAGGGTCTGTTTTGCTGGATTGTTTTAGTCATTAAAATATCTGTCTTTAATTTTATCGGCCATCTATCACATTTTCAGACACCTAAACTAGTGGTTGTGTCAAGTCCGTTATAAGAAAAAAATGGATGAGGGTGGAGTGACAACATGTAATGGGAATGCCGTTTTTTAATTCTATACTGTTTATTGAGGAAGTTTGGAAATTACAAATTACTCTGTTTTTGTTAGAAATCACTACACACAGGCCTGAAAGACACACACACACACACGCTCAGGACCTATTCATGCAAAAATGGAAAGATGTCAGAGTGGGCTGCCAGTGCTGGACCAACTCCCTGAGCAGTTGATTGGGTATGGTGCCTTGCTGAAGAGCACCTGGCAGTGCCCAGGGGATGAACTGGCATCTCTCCAGCTACCAATCCACACTCTGTACATTGGTCCGTACTGGGACTTGAACCTGGGATCCTCCGGTTCCCAACTCAACTCCCTTTTGGACAGAACTACTGCCACCCCACACTGCCACAGTTTCCCTCATTGAGTCCATTGTTATCTATGTGGAGTCCTAATGAGTGCTTTATGACTCTTATACCACAACCCCTTACTGCTGGGATAAAGGAATACAGTGTTTAAAGCTGGACTAATCAATACTGTATTTTGTATTTTAACAAAGGATCAAATGACTATGTGTGTAATGTGAATGGGGTTGATTGGAGAGACAATTTCCACTTAACTGCAGTTCACAACAGCTCCACAAAGCATCTTTCAGCTCTTTGTTCTGGTTTTCTGGCCCGTGACTTTACTGTTTTGATTCAGTCTCACCGCTGTCATTCATCTCAGCAGCAGCAGCCATTTGTTTTCAGTGTAAAAGCTTTGAAAAACTGAGTTGCCCTGAGCAAACGGCAAGCAGCTCATGAAAATAGCAGAGCATTTAGCAGCTACAGAGTAATACTGACACAGAGCTTAAAGTAGAGTGACTTTTGGACTTATATAGTCTTGCATTGCCAGACCGTCAGCACTGCAGAGGAGGGTCTGGCTAGTCCACACAGCGTTTTGGGATGGGAGAGAAACATGTCCTGGTTTATTGGCATTTCTTTAAACCAATCACAATCGTCTTGGGCGGGGCTAAGCACCAGACAGAGTCACAGAGCAGCTGCAAAATAGCCTCTGGAAGGAACTTGTTTTGGTGGAACATGTGCACGTTCAAAAGTTGTTGTAGTCGTGCAACGGAAATCTCAGATTGGACAGATAGTCTAGCTAGTTATCTGGATTTATCCTGCAGAGATCTGAGGAAAAGATAACCATAGTCCTCAGAAATCAACCGGAGTTTAAAATTTCAATACAAAAAAAGCGAAAAGTAATGGACATCCGGCCGAAAAAGAAAGACATCCAACAGCACCGGAGCAAAGTCGTGGAACATTGTGGATATAGACTAGGCCTTATATGACTTCAAATGAATGCTAATGTTGCATTACATGTGCTAGATGTATAAATAAGCAACTGCTGATTAACATGTTTGACATAATAACTTCATATGGTGATAATATGTTGTGTTTATAGCTCATTTTACTGCCCCCAAGCAGCCAAAAAGTAAATTAATGCTGCTGTAGGTGTGTTTGTAGTTAATTGGTCTGGTCATGTAGCATGAATCAGCAGTACTGTTGCTATGGTTACCTGCATTTTATTTTACCTTGTTCTCTATATGTTGTTTGATGAATCCTGCCAGCCAATTAGAAATACTTATTTTTCATGTCCATGTGTCTTATTTTGTGAACCAGCGTGCAGAGCGATAAAAGAGGAAGTTCCGTTTAAAAGCTTATTTTGTGCGATTCATCCATCAAGGTAGTGACTTTTGATGAGAGTTGCTGAAGTTTAGAAATGTTAGTTACTGTGTTATTGTTGGGGTTGGTGTATAGGGGTAGTTTGGATTCACCAAAGTTACACAAACAAACTAACCGATCGAGGCAGCAGTAGACCCACAAATCCCATGTTTTGCAAGGTAAAATTTGTTGTTTTTGTCAAAGGAGCCTGGCGGCTTCAGCTCCATGTCGGAAAGGGCTGTCTGACGGCAAGATAAAGCTGTGAAAATATTCTAAATATAACGTACACTTAAACAAATATTGAATTCTTAGGTGTCAATATATATTGTGCTGCCCCCCGCCCACAGCAGGACATTGCTTAGTTTCCCCACTTCAAAATATCTGAACTATCTCTTTAAGCTCTGACCAACAAAGACGTATTCATGTTTACAAACCAGGTTAGTGGGAAAGCTCTTCCTGCTCAGTGATCTCCTTTGTCCGTTGGATGTATTTCCACTGTGTGTACTCTGTCTGCACTTCACAGTGTCCTCTTTCATTCTCACCTTAGCTGGTAAACAGGCACCGGGGGATATGAGAGTTAAAGCTGGCAGCTGATGAGCTCTCTGTACTGGGAACAGTGCGAGGGACAGGCTATAGGTCAGGTTTTTCCGGTGTTGACAGATGGGTGACAGTATATAGGCATCGGTGCTTTGTCACCCTGCCCACTCCAGATGTCACTATTCTGAGACGTGGAAAAGATTGAGGCCAATACTCATCATCTCAATCAGTGTCAGCCGCTTGTGTCTGTTCCTGAAAATGAACTTCCGCATCCACGTGTGTATCTGTGTCAGTCCACCCTCTTTAATTCTCAGTAACAACACGTGCCGTAAGTTTCCTCTCCCACAATGCTCTTCTCCTCTGTATCAACAGTTCTTAGGTGTCAGTGGTGTCACCTGTTTCCTGTTGTCTTCTGTTGTCGTGTCCCTCCATGTTGCATGGACAGTAAATCTATATTGGGAACTTTCCAACTCTAAATGAAACCACTATTATTCTAATTTCTTTAACTACACTTTCTTCTCTTTGTAAAATGTTAAAGTGAAAACCTTCTGTTTTCACGTCACTTTTTTTTCACCAAAAGTTATTTGTATTTAAATACAACATTTGTTATAGAAACAAACTTTTGGTTTGTAATTCAAAAAATTGGGCAGGATCTAACAATTCATTCTGAAGATGTGAACAATCAATGGAATTTTAAATACGCAACAACATTAACAAGAAACAGATAATTAACAGTATGGTTAGTATTCATATGTAAATAAAATAAAAACAAAAAATTAAACCATTAACCACATATATATATATAACTTGGATGCTTGCTTAGTCTATACGTCTTGTATATTAGTCTTTATACTTGTTTCTTTAAATGATAATAATAATAATTAAATAATAACTGAATAAGGTAAGATAAAATAATAATTTAGAACTCATTTTTGTGCAATTAATTTTTGAGTTTGGTCATATCCTGAGACGAATTACTGGCATTTAAAAAAAAAAAAAAAGTAAAATTTAAGTTAAAATACAATTTAAGTTAATTTAAGTAAATAACTATTTTTTTAAGTCTTGACCTTGGGAATGCAATTATGCAATGTTCTGCTGACACATCAACAAATCAGTTGTGACAACCGTGTGGCATTTAAGGAGGTTCAGAAATACCCACAATGCTTTCGTCTCTAACAGGTTCAAGTGCACGCTTGCACCTGTCACCCCTCTCCCTATTATGGAACAATGTGAAAAACATATACTCCATGTAGAATCTTGTCAATCAATGTTTGGCGCAACATACTGTATACTCAGACTACATCTGTTTCTTAAATTTTGCACAAGTTCTTAATCGTGAGTTTTGGTTGTCCACTGTTCTTTTTTTATGGGCTGAACATTTTATTTTTTCATCTTATTTTTTATGGCGTCATATTTCAGTCCCAGATTCTTGGGATTCTGACACCTGACTGAAGGGCTTTTTAAGAGTCTCAAATGTCACATACCGACCCTCTTCAGCATCTCCCTCTAACTCGCATCAATCCCCAACTGCAAACCAGAGCCCCCAGCTCTTATCACTGACCACTCAGTCCCTGACGTCCACGGGGGGCTGCACTTTAATTTGGAGGACAGCCATTTGCTATTCTTAAATCTCAACTTTGTGGTTCAGTGTTGAGAGGGGGAGAGATCTGTGTTCTCCCTCTGCTGCCTGTGGCTTTGTCTGGTAACATGGTTTTTGTTGTCTTTTCCATCGAGCCTGCATGAAAAGTGAACGTACTTGATTTGTGAGTGAAATATTTTTTTTGCTGTTTCCGAGGAGGTCTGCTGTAAATCAGTCATGAGTTCCAGCCTTGTCAACTCTTTAGCCAAAGTCTATGATCCAAATCCTCTTCACGCTCAGAAGCCTGGTGGAAGGAAGCTCTCACTTAATGGATCAGACAAGTCCCAAGCTTCTTCATCATCACCTTCCTCCCCTCATGATGCTGCCCTGCGCTGCGTGGAGAGCCGAATGGACTCACTGAGCTCTCAGATGGAGTGTTTGCTCAACATGCAGCATACCGTCTTGACCCGGCTGGATGGCTTGTCCCAGGACGTCAGGGGTATGGGTCAGGATCTGGCCTCCATGCGCGAAGATGGCCATGGGGGGAGACACGGGTCTGGGGTGGAGGCGGCGTGCAGAGAGCTGCTTGGGGCCGTGGAGAGGGCCAGCGAACGGATGGACAGTCAGGGACGCAGGCTGGAAGGGGTGGAGAGGCTGATGGAGGGCACCCAGCAGGTGATCAGCTTCATTGGGGAGGTGGTGAAGAGCTCCAGGCTGGTGGAGCTGCTGTTTAAACAGCCTGGAAAGAAGGCTAAGAAGAAGGTGAGAGGTTTAACACCATTACAAGCCAGGTTTTCCTACGAAAAGTGGCCTCAAAATCAAATGTTTTCTGTTTTCATTTCCAACGTACAGTACTTTGAGGCAGTTGCATTGCAATGTTCTCATAGTGGTTCTAATACTGTTTGTCACCAATGGCAACATAGTGAGAAGTCTAATTGCATGATGATCATAGTGCCAGATTCATTAAGTGTTGTCCAAAAGGTTGCAAATCCTCTTGATGGAATAACTCTGAGACCTGAAGAATTGTTTTGGGAAAATATATATTTGGATGGCTTTTAACAAGTTTTTGTAATGTGTATTTCTTTGCATGTCTCAAACTCATTCCTTTAGGTTGTGATATAGCTCCTTGTACATCTATTATTAGCTCTGCTTTACCTCAACTTGTCATTAATGTTAAGTAATTTTCCTTGCTGTGACTGTCATTTGCCTCTGAGGTGTAAATGATTAGAGTCAGACTGATTATCTTATCCAACCCATGTCTTTATCAGCGGTGGGTTGAACTGCAGCTGCACAGGCTCAGCTTAGCACTCATCTGGCCTGTTCTGAATAGGTGACATTTACTGCATTGATTGATAAGATGGAATGGCTTTTATTGTGTTAACCACATACTTGGTGCATGTTGGGGCAATGTGAAGAATGTACCGAGCACTGTTGTATATGCTTTTACTGCCATAACTTTACAAAACATCTGCAATGACGATGTTTGCGTGTGAGATGGATTACCTTACATGTTTGAATTCTGATTCAGAAGCTGTTTTTAAGAATGAGTATGTGATTGAACAAACATATTTATTCCACATTAAATGACAAAGAAACCGTAGCAGGGATCAACCGAACTTCTTTTCTGCCATCCTATAAAGTGTCATGCATTGAAAATATTGACTTCCCATATGCTTTTTTTTAATTTTTTATCGTAACTGTAATGTATATGTGGGGAAGTGAATAAAACTGTTTCCTGCGTTATGTGGCATGTCGTCTGCTACAGATGATATGTGACCTTTCCTCTTGCTCCTAGAGGAGGCCTCTGTCCCACAGAACATTATACTTAAGTTACGGGGGCAACCGTAGCAACACTAACAAACACTTTGACACAAATCACTAAACTGTTCCCGTCAGAAATCAGACTCATAAATTACTTTTGACCCCCTTTGAGCTCAGAGGTTGGACATTTAAACCAGGTTCAAGTTTTGTTCACCTCTGTCACTTTCCAGATCCATTGCTTTATACTTTCTTTCTTCTTTCTACAACAAGGCAAAGGATGACAAAGAGAAAGCCAAACTGAGCCTGAAGGGCTTGAAGGCCCAGAAGAAGAGGAGACCTGCGGACACATCAGGTAAGCTCAAATAGGAAATAACACTAAATATCATCTGAGTTTATGCAGAGATATGCGCAGGATATTTCCATATCTGCTGGAACAGATATGGACTATAGCCTGACCAATACTGGATCTTTGAAGCCAATGTAGTTATTTGGGTGTTTAATATCTGATAATATATCGGCTGATTGTGTTTTCTTGTTCTTTTTATTACATAAACACTTAACTTAAACAAACATTTGTGATACATGCTTCTTCAAATTGTTTTTTATCGTGACCAAAATACACACTGAGTGAGAGGGACATTTTGAAGTGAAACTCAACTTGCCAGTGCTCTCTAGTGGACATCCTATGCAATAGCAGTTTCTTAATAACCTAATAATTAATAATTAATTTTATTTTGGCAAGCATAGCCATCCCTAGAGCCCTTGCTGAGGTTAAGATATTGCATAAATGATATACTTGTGCTGTATATATCATGAGTGAATTTGATCCATTCCAGGGTTGTTAAGTTTCAAAACACATTGAATGCCAAAGTTTAGAGGTTTTAATATAATAGCAATAACATCCCTTATGGTTGTTTGCTTTGGTTTTCCCGGGTCAGACACTTCCTCACTGAATGAGCCAGTGCTTCAGGAACAGGTAGAAAAGCTCAACAGGCAGAACACTGAACACTCCCATGGAAAAGCAGAGGCTGACAATCAGAGGAGGGAGGAGAGAGGAAGCGGAGGACGAAGACAGGAGTCGGTGGAGCTGATCCTGGACGGACCACACACCTCTGCTGCCCAGTCAGAGGACAGGAAGGAGGCAACTAAGGATGAAGAGGAGGAGGGTATCTTTGAGGACTCAGAGTGTGAGGATGAACAGGGGAAGGCAGAAGATGTTCGTCCAGAACAGGCTGGCAAAGTGGAGGATGATGGGAAGAAAAAACATAAAGGAGAGGCAGAAGAGTCGTCACAATCAGACAACGCCCTAAATGTCAATGCAGACACCAGCAAGACCTCTCTTCTATCACAGGAAAGGTATTTCCAGCCAATTTATGTAAATTATTTCTATACTAGTTTCAATATTGTGATTTTTTTTTTTAAGGCAGTTATTAGTAAATTATGTGGTGGTGGGATAAGAAAAATGAAACAAAATTAAATAAAGTAAAACATTCAAGTGCTAAATGTTGTCTTTCTAGCTCTGAGGAGGTGGGCGATGTGGCCACATGCAGCAAACGTCGTGTCACAGAAGAAGAGTCAGTGAAGGACGACCTGAAAAAGAGCAGAGTGGAAGACAGTGAAGTGAAAAATGCTGATGGGAAGGTGGTGGAGGGGGGCGAGCCTCAGGCCTCCAAATCTGATGACGGCAAGACAGAGGAGGAAGAGGATGGGAAGGAGGAAGAGTCAACGGTGAAGGAATTTATAATTGGTGAGACATTATGTTTTTACAGTGCATGATAAAAAACTGTCCGAGAAAACACTCAAGTCCTTAGTTTTGTAGGAAATATGGGGGTTTTCTAACTAATGTGTAAGATTCCACTTTTATTTTGAAATTTTGTCAAATACCCATATACAACTATTTCTTTGGTGTGGTTGATACTACACTTTAACATCTATCGTTGTTTTAGGGGGTCTGCTTTATTTGCTTCCATGCACATTGGGTTGATAACATTTACATTTATTAAAATACAAGATGTTTCCAAAAGTGTTTGGAAATGATGAAATTAGTATAACCATAAGCCTGCAGTTCAGGCAAAAAGCAGATTATATTCATAAAAGATGCATGATGTACATTTAGGACTCCTGACCTCAGTATTTCCAAAATCCATGGCTCTGGTCCTGGTTGGATTAAACCCAACTTGGTTGTTAGTTGGTAACATTTAACTTTTCATTCCTCAGACTTTGAAGGTGTCATAACATCATGGCTGTTCAGGCGTCACTAACATGCCAGTCAGAGCAGATAATGAGACATTGGCATGCTGCTATTTTGATCCACTTTGTCTCTGGGGAACCGAGGTCTCTTCCTCCGTCTCTGTTTCATACTCTGTTCTCAGCAACAACAGCAAATCACTTCTTTTCATTCAAGTAGTCTATATTTCTTTATGGTTTCTTCAGACTCAAGCCCCCCGCCGTTAGCACCTTTCGACCACCGCATCGTGACTCCCAAACCCCATCAGATAGCCAGCTATTACACTATCAACAGAGACGAGGTCCTGGGAGGGTGAGTACCACCGAATACCCGGCTCTGAAGAGTTTGTTTTCATTTCACTTCAACACATCGGCCCTCTCTAATGAAATGACAGAGGATTTCACAGCCTGTGAGGGGGTGCCTAATAGATCTTGCGAAATAGCGTGCCTCTTTGATATAATAGACCAGTGCTAAATCCTGCTCCTCAAGCTGGAGATTACACCTCAGCACGCAAGCAAAATTTTCAAATTGCTGACATAATGGCACAGACTGAAGGAGCCATTAGGATTAATAATAATGATTTTATAATCAATTCATTTTTAAATCTTTTTTTTAACAATTAGTCAATTATTGTTGGTCTACAAAATTAGACCAACTATATATATATATATATATATATATATATATATATATATATATATATATATATATATATATATATCGGGTTCAACTCCGACCTGCAGTCCTTTGCTGCAGGTCATTCCCCCTCCCTCTCCCCTTTCATGTCTTCATCTGTGTATAAAATAGTAAAATACGTGATAATCACCAGTTCGCAAAGCCTAAAATGACATCTTAAATTTGTATGTTTTTGTCAAGCAATTAGTCCAAAATTCAATTTACCATGATAATAAAACAAAGAATAGCAGATGTTTGTTTTTTTAGATGCTGGACCCAGCAATTATTTGGAATTTGACCATTATAATTCATGAAAAAAAAAAAATCGTTATGCTGTTTCTGTTGATCGTGTAATTTTTTTTTATGAATCCAAGGTGGTACATCTTCTCGTGTGTATGTGTTTGACTCATCTATATGTTTGCTTTTCTTTCATCAGGGGACGTTTTGGACAAGTCCACAAGTGCATAGAGAACTCATCCGGTCTGATGTTGGCTGCCAAGATCATCAAAGCCAGGAGCCAGAAAGAGAAGGTGCAGTATTGGTCGGCCAAAGAATACTGAATACATGACAGAACACATGTACAGACAGTCTAATGGATGGTTTCGTTCAGCATTGCTAAGAACCATAAAGGATTACATTTTAAAATTAGATACATTAACAGCCCAGAAGGGCGTGGGCATGTGGCAATTTGACAACCTCATTGTGTATTTTTTTTTGCTCTGGGACATCTGAAGTGATGTGAAAGAGGTCAGATATCCAAGCATAGCTCTGAGGTTACATTATCATCTTGATATTGAAAAGACTCAGAGACGACCGAAAGCCCTCCAAACACAACTAAATCCTTGGCTAGCTCATGTTGCTCTCAGTAATTATCCGTGACAAAACTGACTGTGTTGACATTCCTATGATACTATAGTGTGCAAACCTGAAAGCCTGTGCTACAGTAAGACCTCAAAAAAGCTGCCCATACTACAACAAGCACATGATGCAAGCAGATCTTCATTCATTAAGTCACTCCATCCTCTTTTTCCAAATTTATTTCTTGCAAAATTTTGCAATTTTACATCAGAATCAGGATCAGATTTATTGCCAAGTAGGTTTTCACATACAATGGATTTGCCTTGGTGTTTTGGTGTATAACAATGAACATGGTGAGAGAAAATAAAAATAAAAGCAAGTGTATAGTTATAGTTATAGTTATAGTGTAGAAAAATTACAATAAAAATATGAAATAATGCCCTAAAAATATGTATATGTTTAAAATGAAAGAGCTGCAGTAGCGTTCAACACATTTACATAAATATTAAATTAAACATTATATTACATTTATTTAGCTGACAATATTATGCAAAGCGACTTACAATAATTGCATTCAACCATGTTAATATAACCCCAAAATTGCAAGAATCATGCAAGTACATTAAGTCAATCAAATATGCTGAACTGTTTTAAGTGCTACATTTAGAAACAATGCTAAATTATTGCTAACATTTGCATCGCACTGGGAGCTAGCCTGATGTTACTCAATGAGCGAGGGCTGATGCAGACTGATTTTGTGAGATTTATTGTGCTTGGCTTTTGTCATTTATGGACTTCCATACCTATTTTCAATTTACCAGTCTCACAGTTTCCAAGAATCTTCTACACAAGCACTTTACCACTACTAAAGGTAGCTGGTAGTCTGGCTATCACCAGACCAAGCCACTTCAATAGATTTGAGATTGAGCATTGGTCTGGGGAGTCTGCTCTGTATTTTCTCTGCACAAGAGGCGTGACCAACGGGCATAGTTCAAATGACTCTGTATTAAATTGGAAAGTCCTTCAATGATCCAATGATCCGGGTGACGTAGGGCGCCGGCAGGGGTTTACCCTGCCTTGGTAGCCTAGGGACCAACTCCAGATCTGAGCCAGTGATCAAGGGCACCGACTGGAGAACTTAGTAGTTGTTTTTTGATGGTGGCGAAAACTGGAGCACCATGCCCACGCAAACATGGGGAGAACATACAAACTCCACACAGAAAGGCCCAGAACGACCTGGATTTGAACCCAGAATCTTCTTGTTGTGAGGCCACAGTGCTAAGCATTGGGCCATCCCACATACTGTACTAGTATACCATACTGTGTGAGTTAACTGACTTTTGTCTGTCTGTCTCTCAGGACGTGGTGAGGAATGAGATGCAGGTGATGAACCAGCTAAACCACGCCAACCTCATCCAACTGTATGCCGCCTTTGAGTCGCGTCATGACATCATCCTGGTCATGGAATAGTAAGTCAGGGTACCTGCATGCATGCACAGAAGACCCTATGTTCTCATTTGCCAATACAACAAAGTTTGGTCTTCTTTGCTGTAATTGTTTGTGTGTGTGTGTGTGTGTGTGTGTGTGTGTGTGTGTGTGTGTGTGTGTGTGTGTGTGTGTGTGTGTGTGTGTGTGTGTGTGTGTGTGCTTCCCTTTCTGCCGTAGTGTGGAGGGTGGAGAGCTGTTTGACCGCATCATTGATGAGAACTACAACTTGACAGAGTTGGACACAGTGCTGTTCATACGCCAGATCTGTGAAGGGCTGCAGTACATGCATAAGATGTACATCCTGCATCTTGACCTTAAGGTAAACCTGCTTCAATTTAGAATCTTGTATTATGTATATCATGTATTATGTATATCAGGTAGGTAGGTAGGTAGGTAGGTAGGTAGGTAGGTAGGCAGGCAGGCAGGTGGGTGGGTGGGTGGGTGGGTGGGTGGGTGGGTAGTAAGTAGTGGGTGGGTGGTGGGTGGGTGGGTGGGTGGGTGGGTGGGTGGGTGGGTGGGTGGGTAAGTAGTGGGTGGGTGGGTGAGGCAGGCAGGCAGGTGTAGGTGGGTAGGTGGGTAGGCAAGTAGTAGTAAGTAGGTAGGTAAGTAGTAGGTAGGTAGGTAGGTAGGTAAGTAGTAAGTAAGTAGGTAGGTAGGTAGGTAAGTAGTAAGTAAGTAAATAAGTAAATAGGTGGGTACTGTAGGTGGGTAAGAAAGTAAACTATTCATTAACACCTTTCAAAACCAGGGTTACAAGGTGATGTACAGTGGAACATTGAAAATAACATACGAAAACAAAGTATTGATAATAATCCAAACTACAAAATAAAAGGCAATCAGACGTCAAACACTAAACAATAGAAACCATCCAGGAGGCACAACACACTTTACAGGACAAAGTACATATGAAACAGATGACTTCTTAACAGCATCTTAAAACAAGCGACTGGGTTTACTATTTGTCAACTCAATATTTTTTTCAGTTATTTATATTCTCTTTGTGTATAGCTCTAGCTCACTTCTTAGTGATGTTAAACTACAATAATTACTCCACTGTAGCTTCTTTAAAAAAAAAAAAACCCATCAGGAATCTCCTTGTGGATGACAGGATTCTCTAGCTTAAACAATGCTTTCTATCCTGTTTTAATGACTATTTCTCTCAACTATATTCATCCCAGAAGGAAGAATTAGTCTAAAATTAGTATACAAAAGCAGAAATTTAACAAAATTGTATTGTAATCCTCCCTTTTTGTTCCTTTTTAGCCGGAGAACATTCTTTGTGTCAGCAGAGTGACTAACAAGATTAAAATCATTGACTTTGGACTGGCCAGGAGGTAAAATCTCTCATCTATTTACAGTTTAAAGCTTTGTTAACGTTCATCATTCATAACAGGACTTTCTCAAGCCCAGCTGTATCTCTTGTGATTTCTGCTTGTGTGTTTCTGACAGGTATAAACCCAGAGAGAAGCTCAGGGTCAACTTTGGAACGCCTGAATTTTTAGCTCCTGAGGTCATCAACTACGAGTTTGTTTCATTCCCCACAGACATGTGGAGCCTTGGCGTCATCACTTACATGCTGTGAGTTGGATGCTCATTCACATACCTACATATGTATACAGAATATATATATATATATATATATATATATATATAAAAGACACAGTAGCATCCCTGACCTCCTCTGTTTCCTCTCCGTGCAGGCTCAGTGGCTTGTCTCCGTTTCTAGGGGACGATGACAACGAGACACTGAACAACATCCTGGCCTGTCAGTGGAACTTCGAGGAAGAAGAGTTTGCGGACATCTCGGACGAGGCCAAAGACTTCATCACCCTACTGCTGGTGAAGAGTAAGAGCTGGAGGATGAGCGCAGCAGAGTCCCTCAGACACCCCTGGCTGTCAGACCGGAGTCTGCACTATCGACTTAACCAGAAGGTAAAAATAATGCGCTGTGAAAGCGAGCTGTTCTGGTCAGAGCTCTGAACATGCATGATTCCTGCCACAGCAAAAGGCAGTAGCATCATGCTAAATTGGAATTTATGGTCAATAAACCTCATTTATAGGAAATTATACCTAATTTTTGAGTTCAAAAATCAGAAATTAGGAATTATTTCAACTAAAATTAAAAGAAAGTATGTTGATGGATAATCACAGACTGGAATATGTCAACTTTTACTCAATACTATTTCAAAACAACTTCAAGTTTTTTTCAAATGCTATAAAATTGAATAAGACAACCCCAAAATTAATGAAAATAGAGCGTTGTGTGGAATCAATCATGCTATTTTGGGTAATTAAAAAGAACTTTGTTATAGGAAAACGGGTCAATTTGACCCGAGGACAACATGAGGGTTAAGCTACATCTAAGCGATCACAAAATGGGAATTTTTAAATGTTAAAGGCAAGTGAGATGGATTATGATAGGCACATTGCATCAAAACAGCAAAATGTAAAGCCTTTTTCACAAATAATTTTCAGATAGCATTTTTAAAGTTCATGATTCATTTATCTACAGTTGTGCTCATACGTTTATGAACCCATGTTGACTAAAAAGAGGAATACCAAAATTAACTTAAAAGGAAAATTGATATTAAGGCCTTAATTAAAAAAATATTAAAAATCCAATCTCTTGACACCAATTTTCTTTGTGAATGAATAATGTATCGTACGTAAATATATGTTCTTCCTTAAAATACAGAGGCCATAAGTATACACACCCCTATGTTAAATTCCCATAGAGACAGGCAGATGTTATTAAAGCTCTGAAATAACTGGCCTTTAAAAATAAAAATCTGCCTGCCTCTATGGGAATTTAACAACATGTATACTAATTCCCCCTGTATTTTAAGGAAGAACATTTATTTATTTACGAGACATTATTCATTCACAAAGAAGATGATTTTATTATTCCTCTTTTTAGTCATCTTTAGCATGGGTTCATAAAGTTATGAACACCACTGTATTTTGTTCTGTGGGGACAATTTGTACAGTCATAGTTCATAGAAAATTAAAAACTTAAAACTTAATGTTTTCACTTGATCAATTGATTGATCAATCATGCATTTAAAGGTTCTACACTAATTCCACACTTCACAGCTCATTCAATATATATTAGAAACTGGTGTGTCAGGGATATTTTAATTAACATGTCTCAGTTGCAAAAAGTTATACCTATGAGTATGGAAGCTACATAAGTGTGTGTTTGGATCTGGTGTGTTAGTGGAGACACCATTCTTGGTACTAGTGAATTGGCAAGCAAACCAGTGTTGCTTTACTGCACTAATGCATTGGATCCTCTGTCATTTCAGAAAAACAAGTGCCACTCTACACATGCTCCTTCTCCAGAGAGCCAGACAGGTAAGATTGATATTTCCTGTTAGTTAGTGATTCATTTGTCCATCTAAAGCATTGGTTCTTCACCATCCGGCTACTTACAAACTTAAAACTTCAAATCTGTTTTCTTTCCTAGAAAAACTGTAAGGCCCTCAACATGCCTTTTGACAATGTAGATCCCTGGAGCTCAACACTGGACCAATGCTGCTGTACCTGTATGGCTACTGGATAACTACTCTTGCATCCTCATGTTAGCTTAGCTCAACAGCTTGAAGTTCTGACCTGAATAGTGTGATCGGGCCCGCAGGAGAAAAACAGACTTTTTTTTAACGCTGCCGTTGAGGCACAAACCATCTGCAAGCATGCTTACTGTCCTGTAGCGCAACACTTCAGGCTGAACCAGTGAGGACTTACTCGCTCTATAGTGGAGTGTAGAACGACCTGTATTGCAACGGTAAATCCAAAATATTAGACTAAAGACCTGAATTACTAATGCAACGCCCACATGTACCGCCAAAAAACGGTAAAGGAGCAGTTTAGCATCACACTGTCATTCTCCCTCTGACAGTCCCGTTCTCCTGGTTTGTTGCATGCTTTGCAATTTTTGGCCAATTTCTTTAAGATTTAGCAAACAACTTTAAGCAACATATAGACTAAATGTTACTATTTGAATATTATATTTTTGTGAATACAGACTTTTTTTTCTTTCTTTTAATTTACAAGTCTTATAAAAAATGTCATTCTTTCTTGAACATACGGTGTACTAAAAACACATGTCGGTTGAAGTTGAAGTCACACCACATTTATTTATTTTGTATATAACACAACATTGTATACTCTCATTCCCCTGAAAAGGAGAATATCTCAATGACTGAATACTTCCTGGTTTCAAGCCATATTCAGCCCACATTTCTGGTACATTTTCACTGTAGACTGGATTGCCTTCTGTATGCGTTCATGCCACTAGCTCGCCTTCACTTTGGCAGTTTGGAGTAGCTCCCCTCACCTTCCATGAAGGCATAACGGACAACAGAATACTACCTATGATTTAATCATGTTTATGACTGAAGTGGATTCTTATGTTCATTTATTTACTGGTTCAACACCAGACTGTACTTGAAGTGTAAAGCTTTTATTCAAGATGAGATTTCTTTCAGGAGAGTCAAAAAATGATTTTATGTAGTTTCTCCATACAACCTTGAACCTTGAGCACATGTATGTGTAAATGCACAGTTCAGCTTGATGGAGCACCAACAACAGAGCGGAGACAACATCAGTCAGTGTGGGCGCCCAGGTAGCTCAGTTGGTAGAGCGGGCGCCCATATATGGAGGTTTTGTCCTCAACGCAGCAGGCCCGGGTTGGACTCCGACCCGCGGCTCTTTGCTGCACGTCATTCCCCTCTCTCTCTCTCCCCTTCCATGTTTTCAGTTGTCCTGGCAAAATAAAGGCCTGAAATACCCAAAAAATGATCTTTAAAAAAAAAAAAATTGTAAAAAAACATCAGTCAGTGCTTTATTGTCCCGTTATCTATAACAATTGAAGATTGGACGTCGGATGAATGTTTGTCACTCAATGGAAATGCTTTGGGATTTTGAATACTTGATAATTTGAATTGATGATGCTTTTTCAAATTTTCTTGTTTAATGATGAGACATAAGTAAATGTAGAATAAGCTAATTAACATAAAATATAACTAAGCAAATGAATAAAGCGCACCAGAAAACATTTGCAGTGTTTCTTCCAGTGTATTTCTTCGGAGATAAAACTACGTCATATGGGAATGAATACTCAAAAATATACAAAGGTGCAGTTCAAAATGTAAAAAAAACTGTGTACTTCCATGGGCAATTATAAGACTTTGGACATGCAGAACAAAAGTGGGAAATGAAAAACATTGGCATCATATGCATTACATGGAAGCACATGGTAAAAATAATGAAGTATGTGTCCTTTTGTAACTGTGGAGGCTTTCAGCTGTTTTCAGCTTTAGACTGATTTCTGAAACACTTGTCCTGGCCTGAACCTTATCCTCACACTATCATTTAATCTGTCAATCTGAGAATTGTACAAGAAGAATTGACAGACATTATTTATTTTCATTTAATGATTCTTCCGTTTCAATCTCTGTTTAATGATTGCGTGACAGTGATGATGACTGGCTGGAGAGTTTATCATCACTTTACACAGTCAGCTGCTGAGGAGCCAAACTTCATTTAACACCCTGAGATCCAACTATGTTCCTCTCAGTATCATTCACCTGGAAAAACAATCACCTCTCTGTGCACAGGGAGAGACAAACATAGGACATCTTGGAGAGGAATATGGAGGCATCTGTCATCATCTGATATGTTATTATATGATATATTTCAGTCAGCTTCCCAACTGAGAAATACAACTTTGTTTACATAAAACACACCAGACAATTGACTACGGTTCTGGGTTTGCACCATGCATATCCAAAGTCCGGCCTGGTGGCCAATCACGGCTCGTGGCCAGTTTTCATTTGGCCCGCAGCCTCGGTTTGTGAAAGACAAAAGCAAGAGTCATATGTTGTTAGCTTTGTGTTACAGATAATAAGTCATGTTTAAAAGGAACATGAGGTTCAGATTTTTATTAACTTCAAGTTTAAGGTATTTCATAAAGTATGTTCGGTTACCTGACTACAGATGTAAAAGTAAGGCAAATTGTTTCTTTGGTTTTCAGAACTGTTCACACCTGAGTGGTGTTGCTATGGTTACATTGACATTAAAAAAAAAAGATAATCGTGACAATGAAAATATGTGTGATAATATGTTAAAGATAAGTGCATTTGTTTGTAAAAAATAAAAAACAAATTAAAAAAAGTCAGAACACATCATTGGCTCCTGAGCATCTTCACATTATCAAATCTGGCGCTCTTTAAAAAAAAGGTTTGGACACCCTTGGTTTACACAGTCACATAAAGCCTCTCTATGACTTTTCACATCTATCAAAATAGCAGACTGCTGTCCGTAAATCAAACATTTGAAGCAAGTGAAGGGCTCTGCGAACAGGAACAGAAGAGAAAACCCAGCTCCAATCACTCTGACATCTCTCCATTAGTGCATGTATAGGTCCTGAGCATGTGTGTGTGTATTTCAGGCCTGTGTGTGATTTACTAACAAAGTGTGTACACAGAGTGTAAATTGTAATTTCCCACAGGGGATTAATAAACAAATTAAATTTAAATTAAAATCAAAGTCCAAGCAGTTATCACAGATCATTTCACAACTGTTTTTTTTCTGTTCATTCATGTGGAATAAAAACGCCCAATGGATGATCAGTAAGCCTGGGACATTATGACTGTAAAAGCTGCAGCATATTATTTGCATCATTTCCATAATCATCAAGGCCTGCATGGAGGCATTCAATCATCAAGCCCTTATGCCCTGTGGATGTGAGCCTTATTACCCTGAAAGAGACCACTCCTGTGAAGATGGAAACATTGGTAACCCTTGACAAACAATTACAGCGTCAAAGGGCTTGAAACAGGTTCAACACCCTGTGTCACCCACCCAACACCTAATGTGTTTAAAGCTTGTATTATTTTTTAAATAATTTGTGAATGATGTATTCACCATTTCTATATTATTATATCAATTCAATTCAATTAGTCCTTCAAAATTTGATTGTACACTTAACCCCTTAACGCCTGAATTAATATAGCTGTATATAAAAAAATGTTTTATGTGTGTTTTTGCCTTTAAGTAGATGGTAAATAATGTTGAGATTATTAATTTCACTTTTGCACAAAGAATAAATAGAAATTTTGGTATGTTGCAAATTTGCAACAACAGGCATAATGGCCAATAATAAGATAACAATAACACAGTAATATAACAGTGAAAAAACAATGTTTTATTTATTTTTTTACTTATTTATTTATATAAATCTACAACAGCAGGTATTAAATAATAAGAATTATAACCACTTTCATGTCACCAACACAATATACAAACGTTACTGTTAAGGCTATAGGAAACATTGCATTCATTTGAATGGTAGATTCATTTCAAATGTAAATTAAGTTTTCAAATGTATGTTGCTGAACCTAAAAGAATGAGAGGGAATGCACAGAAGCAGTTCTGTGTAATATAACAATGTAACAATGTAACATAACAATACAACTCCACTCTTTAATTATTTAAGGAGCAGGGGCCGTGAAACACCTCTTGGGTAGCCCAAGGGTTAACCTCACCACACACACACGCATTCACGCACACGTGGACACACATGCATACATACATACATACACACACACACTCACACACACACATGCATACATACAAACACACACACACATTCACGCACACGTGGACACACATGCATACATACACTCATACACACGCTCACGCATGCACTCACACACGCACAACAATGTAAACAAACAATGTAACATAACAACATAACTCATGCATGCGTAACATAACTCATGAGTGCGTGAGTGTGTGTATATGTGTTTTTCTCACTCGTGGAATGCACAGAAGCAGTTTTTGTTTAGGCACAGGTGAACATCACATTTTGTACACTTGATGCTAGTGTGGCCCGTGCACTTAGGGAGTTTGCAGCGTTGCCGCACACTGTCGATTTGCGGCCAGTGACCCACAGCATCAGCACGGACATCTTGTGTGGGAATAGCCTTAGTTGGTCCCCTGCGCTGCTTCTTCTGGAACTCTCGGTCCACGGGGGAGCTCTGACGTGAGGTTGCGCGATTACGCGCTTGCCGTAAAACATGGAAGGTTTCATTCGGATCTGCATAAAAATAAATAGCTTTTGTATTCATATCCCAGCATGGTGTCTGTATAAAGACTATTGAAAATAACTAAGCAAAATACAAAGGATTACCTAGATAAGCCGTCCTGAAAAGCGTTTTTCTATATAGCGCTAGCTAGCGGTTAGCATTAGTCTTATGGTCTACTGTCGCTAATATGCTACAAAGCTAAATATTATAATAACTTCAAAAATACTTGTCACACATATTTCACCTCATTACATCGAGTGTATAAGCACACAATAAGCAGGTCAGTATTTTTATCTTAGCAAAACTTACCTTATATACACCTAAGGATCAAACTTCCCCGCCTCATATCGATAACCTCGCGACCGGAGTAATCCTTGTGCGTAAACAGGAAATAAGTCCGTCACGAATATGCACTAACCGGCATTGGGGGAATGAAGACGGTATCTCGGCTGGTTAATTAAGTTAAACGGTTTGTCGCATATTTATGACAGTAGGCGTTAAGGGGTTAAGTACACATTTCCAGTACTTCCATCAGACGTCAAGACAATGAAACGGGTTGGGCCAGAGCTTAAAGGTGCTGACGTGTGTTTTAGGCTACAACATTTTTTTTGTCACATACAGCAAACATCTCCTCACTATCTGCTAGCTGCCTGTCCCCAGAACACACTGTAAAAAACATCTCCTCACTATCTGCTAGCTGCCTGTCCCCAGAACACACTGTAAAAAACATCTCCTCACTATCTGCTAGCTGCCTGTCCCCAGAACACACTGTAAAAAACATCTCCTCACTATCTGCTAGCTGCCTGTCCCCAGAACACACTGTAAAAAAACGTCTCCTCACTATCTGCTAGCTGCCTGTCCCCAGAACACACTGTAAAAAACATCTCCTCACTATCTGCTAGCTGACTGTCCCCAGAACACACTGTAAAAAAACATCTCCTTACTATCTGCTAGCTGCCTGTCCCCTGAACACACTGTAAAAAAAACATCTCCTCACTATCTGCTGGCTGCCTGTCCCCAGAACACACTGTAAAAAACATCTCACTATCTGCTAGCTGCCTGTCCCCTGAACACACTGTAAAAAACATCTCCTCACTATCTGCTAGCTGCCTGTCACCTGAACACACTGTAAAAAACATCTCCTCACTATCTGCTAGCTGCCTGTCCCCAGAACACACTGTAAAAAACATCTCCTCACTATCTGCTAGCTGCCTGTCACCTGAACACACTGTAAAAAACATCTCCTCACTATCTGCTAGCTGCCTGTCCCCAGAACACACTGTAAAAAACATCTCCTCACTATCTGCTAGCTGCCTGTCCCCAGAACACACTGTAAAAAAACGCGGAAACTGAACAAACAAACTGTGCCCACCTGCACCACAAAGCACAGTGTTCCAGCATTCCAGCCAATAACCGACAAGAAGGATTTGGGTGTGGGGGTTGGGGAGGGGGGGGAGGGGGTAGTGCGCAGAAGCACAGAAGGGTGGGGCAAGCTAGTCTTGTATTGTTTGAAAATACTTTCAACGTCAACAAGAAGAAATGTCACCCAACATCGCTTGGAGCACCTTTAAGATGGCAAACATAGCTGTGGAACAAAAAAAGACAAAAACACTGAATCTTTTTTGGTTTGTTGGTCTTTTACTTTTTTTTTGTTGCTTCTGAGCCGTTTGGGAAACTCACTTTTCCACAGTTTGTTTGTGGATTCAATGTAACTCATTGACTCTAACTCTGACAGAGAGTTCCCACACACACAACTCAAGTGAAGGACAAAGGTTTCTGCACAGCAGTGGACACACAGTGAGAGTCAAATACCTCGAAGCACACAGCGAGACACCTGCCGTCCAAACAAGAGAAGAGAAGAAGCGCCTCGAGCTGTAACAGAGCTGTGTGTTGTTCTCTTTTGATCAGCCAGGGTGGATGAACAGACTGCTGCGCTTCTCAGGATCCCAGGCACTTTTTTATTTATTTATTTTTCATACGATCATGTTTGCTTTCGACTGTAATGAAATCACACCTCCCATCACGCTGTGCACTCTGGGAGGTCGGACAGTGAGAGAGTGCTTTCACAGCGCTACTGATGAGCTCAGCTGGAGCAGATGTTGTCATACATGCTCAACTGTACATGGATAATAAGAACGCTGCTTTAACCCTCCTGTTGTTCTCAGGGTCAGATTTGACCCATTTCCAAAAAATTCTACATCAGAAATGTGGGTTTCCTTCAAACAAATTGTAATAAAAAAAATAATAATGTGGATGGTTCCATACGACGCTCCTCACAAGTTTAAAACCTGATCAGTTCACTATTTTCATTGAATTTGGGTGTTTCATTTAATTTCGTAGCATTTTAAGAAAAAAAAAGTTTTAAGAACACAGAAAAAAGTGACAGAAATACAGGAAAAAACAACAAAAACGTCCCAAAAAAACGCAGAAATAATCGACGAAGGTATCGTAAAAAGTTTGAAAGAACTTCGGGAAAAGTGAAAAGTCAAAAGTGACAACAAATATCGGAGAAAGCTTCAAAAACTTAGTCAAAACAACAAAAATGTCCCAAAAACTGGACAAAGAACTTTGGGAAAAGTGACAAAAGGGTCTTAAGGAAATTTTAACATAAAATTTTGACTCAGAAAAACGAAATGTTGGTCTACGGGAAGACAACAGGAGGGTTAAGTGTTCGATCGCTCATGTTATGATGTTGTCTCAAGTGATGTGAAATGAATTCCTCTACCAGGTCCATGTATCAGGTTCTGCTCCTGTTTATTTTGGCCTACTGAAGGTTCAGTTCTATGACATGTAACAACTCAAACCCAGACTTTTCCTCTTAAACTTTGTCCTTCTTAAATTTAAAATTTAATTTTCATTTACGTCTTCATATGCCATATATTATTTTTTTGGTTGTTACGACAGTTAGTGGCTATGATAGTAGTTAGCAAGTGTAAAAAAAATGTAATTCATTATATACACACATTTTGTCATGTTTTAAGCTGACACATTTGTGGGATCTTAACCAAAATTAGAAATAAAGTTCTTTGGGTTTGAACAACGCATGTCCACCCACCAACATGCATTTTAGAGCTTAATGAGCAATACTTCCTGATGTTAATTAAAGACAAATAATTATTTCATAATGTGTACTTTGTCATGGTCATACTTGAATGTGTTGGATGTGTCACTGACACTTCCTCCTCTGTGGTCTTTGATCAGGATGTTTACAAAAGGTTGGCAGAGAAATTACGTTATATAGTTTAAAGTGCATTCTTTTGTGTGGGTATTGGTTAGAAATGGTACGGTGAATGCACATACAACCAGAGGCATAGTTAGGCCTGGGCGTCGTCCCTGGCTACAGCCCCAAATATTTTATGAATAGCCCCGGATCTCTCTCTCTCTCTCTCTCTCTCTCTCTCTCTCTCTCTCTCTCTCTCTCTCTCTCTCTCATTTTTACAAAAATAAGTATAATAGAATAAAAAAGCCCCAGAATGGCACATACAAATTCTGAAGAAACGTATTTTCCAACGCACTCGCAGTACTTACATTGTTTTTTTGTAGAACTCATAGTAGAGCTATAACTTTGTCAAGTTAATTTTTCCAAGGTGAATAGAACGGGCAACTACAATACTGTATTTGTTGCTGTCAGCTAACAACCGTCTCAACATGAGGAAAGCTGTGAAATGTGCAATTTTCAGAGGAATCACAGCCAAATCAGTCTATGAGACCCAAACAGGTCTCTGTGTCTGTCAGAAGGTCTGAGGTCAGCAGATCAATCACGTATTGCACAGCAGGCTATGGTGCCCATAGCATATATGTGCCCCTGCACACAACCGAATACAGAGAACAAAGTTCTCTCTGCACACATCAGCTTTGTTCCTTCGGGATGATTTGAGCTTAAATAAAACTGATTGACTTACTGTACAAAGCTATTTGCTTGTGACCTGTATCAATATTCATATATGTTGTTTTACTCTGGGTTTACAGTGACTGATGATAGAGGATATTTATTTTGGAAAGGAGCTATTCAGTTGTTATTGAGACATTTGGGATTGCTGCTACTCTTCACAGCTTTGGTTCACACACTAGTAGATGTGAAGAATGTCAACTAGGAGTGTTTTTGCTTCATCCAGGGCCAGAATAGACTCATGTTTCACCACTGCTGTGATTTTGGGGTTTTTGAATTGAATTCATTTCTTTAAAAATACCCCATTTAACTTCTACATCCTCTGACTTTGCATGCAGACTCAAAGACAAAAAGAAGACATAGGTCTACTTTATTAATCCTGCAAGGGGAATTTACATGTTGACTTTTTTTTTTTAAATAGTTTGTCATTACAAAGCTAAGGCACATATGCCTGAGAGCACACAAACACGTGTTCAAATGCAAATGTTTGAGTATGCTAATAAAGAGCCAACAAGACTGAATCACTCCCAACTCACTGCAGTGCCAGATAGACACTGTGATACCCAACAACACTAATAGTCCAAGATTTGAACAATTGAGTGCAGTACTTGAACAAAAGTACTTAATTACAGTCCACTACTGCTACTAACAACTAGCCATGATGTAGGAGGAAGCTAAACATATTATTACATATTTTGAATGTAAAGATATAAATTTATGTAATATTGTTAATCTTTTTTATTTTATATGGGAAGTTTCATATTCATAAATCAGCATTTTCAAATTCAAGACCATGCTTTAAACTATTCCAAATTGAAATTGACATATATTTTGAGTCTCTTAAATTAGTAACAAATAAGAAAGCTATAATTATATCCGACATAAACAGTACGCCAAACTGTTTAATCAAGAACATCTCTTGTCAATATCATTAATGAGGTTTGTAAATCTGTCACATTGTTATTTATATTTTTATCTTTATTATTTTATTTTGTTCACTTCATGATATGTTTATATTGTAGGCTATTCAATACCTTTGTTACCTGATCGCATATTTTATAAATTGCAATCTCTTTCTTTATAATTGTATGTTTTGAGCTGTGATGACTGAATGTTTGTAAATGTATCTTTAAATAAAAAAAAAAAGAAATTAAAAAAGAGGAAGCTGCCATCGCCTCCAACGGCGCTGTGTTGAAGGCCATGCAGCTCTCGCAGACACTCTGCCTTCTTTAGTGAGTCCTCCTCGGCCACTCCCACTTGCTCTCTTCCCATTGGCTGATCTCACTGCCGCTTCCTGCTACGTAGTGCACTTTGTAGTGGCGTGTAGTTTGGTTTGCGGATGCTGAGCTGCTGAGGAGGCTTGTCGGTACTCTTACAGTAAACTTACAGCACAGGCAGGTTCTTCGTTCTTTTCGGTTCTTTCGCTCGCTGTGTCAGCAGACTGTATCAAACATCTAGCCGAGAAGACATGGCCTTGTGCTCCGAGTCTGCTAATGTTAGCTCCGCGAACAACGGGGAGCTGAAGAAGGAGAGGAAGGTGGCAGTTATCACTGGCATAACCGGACAGGTAACATTCATAACCTTACGCCGTAGTATCTAGCCTTGCCCATTAGTATCTAGCTACACACTGTTGCTCAAAAACATCGTTACTCCTTCTTTGTCGTGATTTTAGGACTTTAATTGGGTATGTTTGTTGTATGATTAAAGTTCCGGTGGCGTTTATACACCTGCTCCAGGTGCTTTAAAACAAGGTGGAGGCCACTTTGCTTCTTTGAAAGCCATGATGTCTCGCTCTCATGGTTGGGCCAAATTCTCTGGGTGGGCAAAGCAGAGAAAGGGGAGGTAATAGGTTGCCCCCTTATGAGGTCATAAGGGCCATAAGGACCTGCCTGACACCAGCTTGAGCCTCCATTTCAACAATGAATCAATGAAAAAAGCAATGTGTGTTATCAACATTTGCTCCTAGCCGCCCATGTAGGGCCTATGTACCAATGTATGTAGCTAATGGGCAGCGAGCGGGAGCTGGCTGCAGGACGACTCAATCAACATGAACCGTTTGTAATGTTCCAGCAGACTTTAACTACTCAAGAGCCTTTTCTTGAGACTTTGCTCTAATTTTTAGGACAATCAGGGCAGGATTCGGGATTTGGGGAACTGCTTGGAAATTGGGACTGTCTCGAATTTTTCGGGGCGTCTGGTCAACCTAGGACTTACGCTGCGTTCCAGGCAACATGTAACTTGTGTTTTCACAACCTTCTACCAGTGAAAATGCCCTGGAACGGCAGTCAAACCTGTAACTTACTACTCGTGAATTCGTACCACATCGGCCCATCTGAGCTTTCATTTTCTCAAAGGCAGAGCAGGATACCCAGGGCTCGGTTTACACCAATCACCATTTCTAGTCTCTGGGGGGCTAAAGGCAGGCTGAGGATGAGAGAACTCATATTAATGTTAGTAACGTTTGAAGTGACTTAAATTCGCTAAATTACATGGAAAATATATGCAATACCAAACTCAGGTTAACTATGGATCATAAAACATAAACAGGTTATCGGTAGAAAATCAGTCTAGGTGGGGTAGCACATATGTTTAGTGTAGTTTATTTGCACAATAATGAAGATACAAAATACATACACAAGAAGAGATGGAATAACAGTGCATGAGAGGAAGGCCTGAAGGATTATTTAGAGTCCTCACCTATTTAAACAAATTCAAAAATGACATTAATACTCATCAAAAGTAAAACAAATCAGACAACAAACAAAACCCATAGAACCGGCACCATCTATGAACAAAACACCCAAGCAAGCATAATAAAGAAAACCGAGGAAAAAAAACATAAGAAGTACATAAGAAGAAGAAATATAATATTTCTTTAACTGTGTCCTATTAGAGCTGGCAAGGAGGATTTAAGATTTCAGTGTCATATGTAAATATGCCAACTGCATGGTTGGAACATACGGATTTGAAATCGGGTTTTGTATTAGGCTACATACAGTAGGCCTACTTTAGATTCACTGCGTGAAGTCAAGATTACAGTCTCTGATCCCCCCCGCCTACTTCCTCCTTGTCTTATAATAAGGTACAAAGAATTTTATTGCTTAGGCCCCACATCTTCTGTCTAATCTGGCATTGTGTGAACCAGCCTGGGGATCTTTTTACTTTTTTTAAAGGCTAAACCAGTTTAATTGTGTGCAAACCATAGACTGCATGTATCCTTTGGGCAAATTCAAAAAGTGGCCTACATCAGCAACCTGTGCTGACAGCCTAATGCACTAAATCCAACTTGTATTACAGGCAGGGTTGGGTAGCAGCATTACAGGGTAGTAGCAATACTGTTTTTTTTGGGTGGGGTTTTGGGTCATTTGCAACTTTTTTAAATCACCAGCTCAGACAGGAAAGGGGTGAGATAGGGAGAGGTCGGATTCAAACCCTCTCAAACCTCTTCATATGGACGCTCTACAGTGAATGTGTGTGTGTGTGTGTGTGTGTGTGTGTGTGTGTGTGTGTGTGTGTGTGTGTGTGTGTGTGTGTGTGTGTGTCAGAGTGTGGTGATGTTTGGTTTCTGTCAAAATGTGGACTGTATTTGAGTTTGGTGATTTTCTGGGAAAATTTTATTTTTTTGTGTGCTACGGGCACAATTCTGTAGCTAGGGCTGCACAATTAATCGAATTTGAATCACGATCACGATTTTGACTTCCAACGATCACATTTGCGTGATCGAGCGATTTTTATTTATTTTTTTAATTTTTATTTTTTTTAAAGCGTCATTTCATAGAACGCTCCGGGGTTTTTTGCATAGCGCATCTACCACTCCGTTGTTATACCCCTACTGGTTTCCACACCAACTGGTTTCCCTAGGTCGTGTTCACCTAACATCTGCCGCATCACAATGTGTAGCGTAGAGGTGGCTGTGCTAAAGTAGTAGTAGTCATCAATATGATCGTAGATGCGAGGAAAGAAACGGGGAAACTATTATCGGGTATTTCCACAACTAAGCCCAGGTAACCAGTTGTTTTAGATCAGCCAAAATAAAATGTCACCTGGTTGCTGACGTAGTTGATAGATATGTGACTGGAAACACCAATATTTACAACTTCGGTAGCTCATTGCGTTGAGCAGCGGACTTAGGTGTAATTCATGCATTTTTGCCACAGAATCGAAACCAGCTCGACCTAAACTTGAATGTTTATATTGTTTTTACATCTTTTACTTTTTGTAGGTGGCTGTAAACAAACATTTTCGCGGCAGTAGATTTGGGAAACGATTTGAAAATCGCCAGGAATATGTTTGTGATTGTGTGACGAATCTGGGGACAGGAGGCAGGCCACAACGGCAGATGTTAGGTGAACACGACCTAGGGAAACCAGTTGGTGTGGAAACCAGTAGGGGTTAGAGAGTAAGTGTTAGAGAGAGTAGCACTCCCTCTCTCTCTCCCTAGCTCTTTTAATCAGTTATTGTTGAAAACAAGTGAAGGAGCTTTCTCAAAAATACATAAAAATAAAAAAAAAAATAAAAATATATATATATATATATTTCAGATTTGTTTTGGTTAAAATCAACAAATAATCGTAATCACAATATTGATCAAAATAATCGTGATTATCATTTTGGCCATAATCGTGCAGCCCTATCTGTAGCTGTTAAAATACAATGAGGAATCATCTAATTCCGGGTAGGATCTACAGTGGACATAAAAAGTCTACAAACCACTGTTAAAATGCCAGGTTTTTGTGAT
Organism: Percina caprodes; assembly: GCA_013375575.1. NCBI lineage: Eukaryota > Metazoa > Chordata > Actinopteri > Perciformes > Percidae > Percina > Percina caprodes. The sequence continues at coordinate 1,607,522 of JABXJD010000044.1, forward strand.
GTAAAACAATTAGACAAAGATAAATCATATCTGAACTGTTTTCACTTTTAATGTGACCTGTAATGTGAACAATTCAATTGAAATCTTTGAGGTTGAAAAATTAAAACCTTACAATAACCTGGATGCCCTCTTTTATAACTGGGGATGTGGTTGTGTTCAGAATTAACCAATCACATTCAAACTCATGTTAAATAGAAGCCATTACACACCTGCCATCATTTAAAGTGACTGTGATTAACCACAAATAAAGTTCAGCTGTTCCAGTAGGATTTACCCGAAATTTTCTTAGTTGCACCTGAGAGCAAAAGCCATGGTCCGCAGAGAGCTTCCAAACCATCAGAGGGCTCTCATTTTTATTGATATCAGTCAGGAGAAGGGTACAAAAGAATTTCCAAAACATTAAATATACCATGGAACAAAGTGAAAACAGTCATCAAGTGGAGAAAATATGACACAACAGAGACATTACCAAGAACTGGACGTCCCTTCAAAATTGATGAAAAGACAAGAAGAAAACTGCTCAGGGAGGCTTCCAAGAGGCCTACAGCGACATTAAAGGAGCTGCAGGAATTTCTGGCAAGTACTGGCTGTGTGCCACATGTCATCATATGAATGGACTTTGGGGTAGGGTGGCAAGACGGAAGCCTTTACTTACAAAGAAAAACATCCAAGCCCAAAAACAAACATCAAGTCTCCCAAAAGCATGTGGGAAAATGTGTTATGGTCTGATGAAACCAAGATTGAACGTTTTGGCCATAATTCCAAAAGATATCTTTGGTGCTGAAATAACACTGCACATCACCCAAGGAACACCATACCCACAGTGAAGCATGGTGGCGGCAGCATCATGCTTTAGGGCTGTTTTTCTTCAGCTGGAACCGGGTCTTAGTCAGGGTGGAGGGAATTATGAACAGTTCAAAATACCAGGCAAAATACTTCTGGCTTCCGTTAGAAAGCTGATGATGAAGAGGAAGTTCACCTTTCAGCATGACAACGACCCAAAGCACACATCCAAATCCACAAAAGCATGGCTTCACCAACAGAAGATTAACGTTTTGGAACGGCCCAGCCAGAGGCCAGACCTGAATCCAATTGAACATCTGTGGGGTGATCTTAAGAGGGCTGTGCACAGGAGATGTCCTCGCAATATGACACATTTTGAGCACTTTTGCAAATGTCGCCACGTCAAGATGTGCCATGCTAATAGACTCCTACCCAAAAAGACTGAGTGCTGTAATAAAATCAAAAGGTGCTTCAACAAAGTATTAGTTTATTAGGTTATTGTACGTTTTTATTTTTCCCCCTCAAAGATTTCAGTTTGTTTTTCAATTGAATTGTTCACATTATAGATCACATTAAGGCAAGGCAGCTTTATTTGTATAGCACATTTCAGCAACAGGGCAATTCAAAGTGCTTTACACAAAGGCAGTTAAGAAACACAAGAATAAACAGTTAAAAATAAAAACAGATAAAACACAAGAATAAAAGTTACAGTGCAGTATAAGAAATTAAACATTAAAGAAATGAGCATCATTTAAAGAAAGGCAACATCCAAAAGAAAGGTCTTCAGCCTTGATTTAATAGAACCGAGAGTAGCAGCGGATCTGCAGTTTTCTGGGAGTTTGTTCCAGATATGAGGAGCATAGAAACTGAACGCTGCTTCCCCCTGTTTGGTTCTGACTCTAGGGACAGAAAGCAGACCTGTCCCAGATTAAAGGTGGAAAAAGTTTTTCACAACCTGGCATTTTAACAGGGGTGTGTAGACTTTTTATATCCACTGTATAGAAAGGCAGGTAGCAGGTTGACGTCACTGTGGCTGTGCTGCTGTTGTAGTGTGAAACCTTTAGTCATGTTTATGGACAGAGAGGAGTGGTGGCTGGCTGAACTGGCTTTACCGGTTTATATGCAAAGAGTGAATAATATCCATTTGGATCAGTGGTTAAGTGACTAACAGTTATGATCTTGTCAAGGCTGTTTGCAGTCATGTTCCTCTTGTCTCCACTTGCTCAGTTTTTCCTGAAGATCGGGAAATTGTCATGGACCCATAACTCATTTAAAAACTAAAAAGTTTTTTTAGTTTAGTCTTCTAATAACTAACTGTGAGGCCCTTTAGACTTTTAAACCTATTGAGATTTTATTGGAATATGGGAGTTACAAAATTCTTGTCTTTTGTATTTGTTTTACATAATTTAATCTGATACTTTACCAATAAATGCAATTTAATATTCATGAAAAAAGACTGGTATGTTATACATACATATATATATATAATTTTACAATATGTACTATGTACAAAGGTTTCAGGCAGGTATGAAAAAATGCTGTAAACTGTAAAAAAGGATGCTTTAAAAAATGGAAGTGCTAATAGTTTATTATCTCCAATTAAGAAAAGGCAGTGAATGAACAGAAGAGGAATCTAAATCAAATCAGTATTTGGTGTGACCACCCTTTTGTCTTCAAGACAGCATCAATTCTTCTCGGTACACTCACACAGTTTTTGAAGGAACGCGGCTGGTAGGTTGTTCCAAACATCTTGGAGAACTAACCACAGATCTTCTGTGTGTGTGTAGGCTTCCTGAAATCCTTCTGTCTCTTCGTATCCCAGACACACTCGATGTTGAGAGCAGGGCTCTATGAGAGCCACGCTTCACTTCCAGGACTTGTTGTTCTTCTTTACACTGAACATAGTTCTTAATGATCTTGGCTGTATGTTTGGGGTTGTTGTCCTGCTGCAGAATACATTTGGGACCAATCATACGTCTCCCATGATAGCGTAAAAAAGTCTCAGAAGTGAATTTAGTGGTGAAATAGCAGACGAAAATTGTAAAAAAAGAAGAAAATTCTACAATCTGTATTGGAAGTTTGCCGTAGTAGCAGCAGCCAATAACTAGAAACCTTTCACAATTTATGTCTGCTATTTCACCACTAAATTCACTTCTGAGACTTTTTTATGCGAGAAATTAACTGTGTAGAGTTTGAATATGGGCAGTTTTCCAAAAATGTATGGCTGATGCTTCCACTTTTGACATCTCTCAGTGGAAAAGCCAAATGTTAAATTGAAATGGGAAAAGTCAAATGTTAAATTGAAATGTAAATCTGAATCAGAAATACTTTAATGATTCCCGAAGGGAAATTCTGTTACAGTCTCTAGATAGAGTATATAAATATCAGAGTAGAAATATAAATAAAGAAATATTAGGAGTGTGTATATGTACGGTATTTACATGGTTAAAGGAATTTTTATGATACAGTATTTCCATAAAGAGTTGTAATGGTGAACAGTAATAATGAAAAGATAAATCAAAAGATACATTCAAAAGCTAAATCATTTTACATTTCAACTTTGCTTTTTCAGTTTCCTTTTTCTTTTTTAAATTCAATTATGGCATGATTTTTTCCTAGTAGCGTAGTAAAATAATATTTTTTAATTTGATCTTGCTTCATTTTCTCTTTGAACTTTTAATATGAATTATGAATAAATATATCCTCCATATGCTAAAGCACTTGCCCAAATTTTGACTCATGAGTCCAGAGCACCTGCTGCCATTTTTCTGCTCCCCAGTTCCTCTGTTTTCGTGCATAGTTGAGTCGCTTGGCCTTGATTCCATGTTGGAGGTCTGGCTTTGTGGCTGCAACTCTTCCATGAAGACCACTTCTGGCCAGACTTCTCCAGACAGTAGATGGTGGACCTGGGTCCCGGTGGTTTCTGCCAGTTCTAACTGATGTCACTGCTGGATATCTTCCAATTTTGAAGGGAAATAAGCTTGATGCTGCACTAAGTTTCCTTGTCCGACCACTGGGTCTACGATCCTCAACGTTGCCCGACTTTCTGCAAGTGTGCTTTTAAGAATTGATTTTGTAAATTGATAAAAATAAACAATTATTATTTATATTTTTGAAAGCATTCTTAGTTTACAGCAATCTTCTCACACCTGCCTAAGACTTTTGCACAGTACTGTATATATTTAGGAATAGACTCTAATTAGGCATGTTGGAAGATTTACTCTATATTGCCTGTTCTTGAGTCAACATTAGAAATTCAGTATCACTGTCTCTTGTTTTTAGTGCCAGTCATGTTAGGTCCAACCCTACCACTTGGTTGTATCCACAGTAGTGAGGTGACTATGCTCTTCAGAAAGCTTAATGTTATCAAAAAATAGATTACACAATATTTAAATTATATAGCATGGCTATTTCTCAAACAAGTGGTAGCACCATGAACCTGCCGAAAGTGCTCGGTACCAAATTCAATACTATTTAGACCAGATTACCTCTAAGGTATTACGTTATGAAAAATGAAAAATTCATTCAATACCCAATTTCTATACCTACTGTAAGGGGAAAATGTCTACCAAGATCTATTAATGCTGGTGATTGGCTGACTAACTTTACACGTTGCAAAGGGAGGCAGGAAAGACTTTACGTTACACACAGACGGGGCTCACAAAGTAGGAGCTAAAAAATAAATACAAATATTTGTGACGTAATGTTGTAATTTCTTTTTCTTCTATAAATTGGTATCGAAAAAGTATAGTTTAGGAAGTGATGTTGAAGTCATGTTATCAGTACCGGTATCAAAAGCTGTTTAACAAAACCTAGCACTACCTGTCAGAGGCGTGTGTGTGTGTGTGTGTGTGTGTGTGTGTGTGAATATAAGTGTGTGAACGAACATGTATCCTTTTGGTAGTAATGTGCTCAAAGAATAGCATAAGTTTCTGGGAGTTAATTTCCAAATTAAACAAATAAGCACATAACCAGCAGGGAATAAGCAGAGCATTATGGGAATATTTCATGGTATGAGGTGACAGTTGTCAGTTGACCGTTCCCAGAATGCAGCCCTATACCCCCACACACCCCCACCCCCACCCTTCCCAAACTATTAGAGGTCTTGGAAAGCCATTTTCAACATCGCACATTCCTTTTGTCGAGCAGCACTTCCCAAAGCCCCTACTCCCCTCACCGTCTTTAGCAGAAAACAAAATAAAACAGTGTTAATTCATTTTTCTACCACCGGTCTTGGCGATGCTATAGAATACCGAGAGCTCCTGCAGGAGGCAAGCAGGCAGGCATCTGGATAGACCATCTCAGAAGTCACTAGCCGCCGGGCTGTCAGGGTCACAGCGATGCCATAAATCGGCTGGCTAACTACTGTTCATAAATTTCCTCACAGCACGTTGCTCAGTCTGAATATTGTTTGACTGCTGTCGCAGTGTGGAGTATTGGGGTGAGAGGGTGTGAGTTATGGGAGACCACCTGAGTGCCAAGGCAGAGCTGCGGAGCCAGGCAGGGGCTTTGGCTGATAGTGCTGTTTTACGATCCGGGGTTATGAAGAGGACAAGTCCAGCCTCTTGGTTCGACAGTAAAACTTTATTTTGGCTTTGAGGTTCACGTCTTTCTTCGGCTTCTCTGGTTGGGAAAACAACATTGCACTGCGATACGATCCTTTGCGCTGTTTGATGCTCATCCTACAAGCCTATTTTCTTCACCCTTTTGCTGGCGTTTGTTACAATCTCCCTAGCCTCCTTCCACTGACTCCTTTGTTAGCAGCACAGGATAGAATCTGAGCCAGTGCCAGCAATAATAATCATAAAGCTCAGGATTCAAGCAGACATCTCCTCTGTCGCTCATAATGGCTGCTGATGGCTCCTCCAAGGCTGAAGCTCGTCTTGCATTTACACAGGAAGAGTCGCAAGTTTAGCTGCAGTTAGTACTTAACATGGATATGGATTTGAAATCCAGTTTTATAATACATACTGTACATTTAGTGAGTCAAGGTTACAGGAAGTCATATAGTTATACCAGGAAGTTCTCTTTATTTATTTATTTATTCTAGCGAAATGCCTGAGTCGGTCCTGAAGTCGAGAGGAGAGATGCACACCAAGTGTTTCTGCTTACTGCAGTGTGTGTATGTGTGTGCACGTGCTTGTGCGTGTTGTGATTGCAGCATCATTAAATCATATCAGGCCTAATTGCAGACGAGTGGCATGCTTGGCAGCTTCTCTTTGCGGTCTAAGAAATGGACATTAAAGTGATTCATTTGTAGTTTACACACAATGAGAAACGCATGTACAATGACCTTTGTGTTTGCATAAATGCATACTGCCTCCAGGCACACAAACTACATGCTTTAATTTTTGCTTTAATGTTAGGTATGTAATCTAACCCTAATTAGGTATTAAATATCACAGAGCGGCTTTAGTGATATTGGTAAAGGCTCCCAATGATTCACTGTTCCACCAACAGGGGGTACTAAACTCATAGTGCTGGGGTTTGTGCAAAGACATCACATGCTCCCTTCTTCTCCTCCTTTTTGTCTGAATGAAGGTATGACAGTAGCTGTCTAGGTTAAGACTGTTTACATTGCATTTCATGCATACCTCTTTTACTCTCCTATGATAGTGACCTGAATATCTTGGTTGGACAGTTAGACATTTGAATCAACTTGGGCACTGGGAAAATTATGATGGGCATGTTTGACTATAATTTGACATTTTGAAGACCAAATGCTTAATCAAGAAATTATTGGCATATTAAGGGATACTATAAAAAGATTGTCCATCCTCATGACACCAAAGGAGGAACTTTGTCCCAAAAAGGTTGCAATACTGTGAAATCTGACTTCAGTGTCAGCTGTCACTGTCTTTGATGTCCGTTATTTTATTAAGGGCTTTTCCCCATTGTTTTAATGTTAAATTTGGGGAATAAGTCCTTTGTAATCTTATTTATTTTAATCAGATAGTCAGATACTTTTTTTTTTTTGTATTTTATCTTGGCAATGTTTTTTTTTGGAAAATCATGTTTATATTTCTTGAAGCGAGGTGTTAAGAGTACGGTTTGCGCACACAGGAGTACCACCTTCTGATATTGATGCGTAGCCATCCTTTAAATGAAACCACACGACGATGATGTGATAATGAGGATGATGGGAATGGTGATTGGAGTTAATGGTAGCCCTCACAGGAGCAGTTTTTGATGAGCGAACATTGTTAACATTTTTTAGACACATGGACTGATTTAGTCCAACATCAACATTAGCCTTAGTCCCCGCCCCCCCACTCCCCCATCCTTTCACCCTCTTTTGAGCTTTTTCTCTGTTTACCTTGTCTTTTTTTTTCTATTTGAGCTACCCCTCTCTTACCCTTTTTTATTTTCTCTAATTTTATCTTATGATGTTCATAGAAATTGTATTTAAAAAAAAAAAAAGGGATTTTAAAGGCCTGGCAGGAATTGCATGCGTTTTTTGATTTTGTATTATGTTGTTTTTGTGTTCCCCAAAAACATGCATTCACAAAGCCAATTTTTGCGACACAATTAAATAGAATTAGGACGTTAAAGAACTTAGATTCCTTAAACATAAAAATCAAAGTTCACCCCAATATGCTCAGTAGTAGTACAAGGTTTCACACTTGTACCTGTATTAGTTGTTTACCCTCTTTACCCCCTGCAGGCAATCCTTACTACTACAGACATTGACAGGAGGGATCCAGTTAACTCTTTTATAATGCCAGTGGTCAAATATAAGACAATCATTGTCTTGTAGGTAATGTTTATTTGTATAGCACCTTTTCACAGATAAAAATCACAAGGTGCTTAATAATACAATATGATACAATACAACAAATACAAGAACAATACAAAATAGAAAACTCAACAAACAACCATAATAACCCTCAACTAAGTAAAAGCCTGCTTGACCAGCAGAGTCTTCAATTGCTTTAAAAAAAAAAAAAGATTCGACAGAATTCACACAACGTAGAGAGGGAGGCAAGTCATTCCACAGCCTAGGAGCCACTGCTTGGAATGATCGATCCCTCTAGTTTTAAAATGAGTGCGGGGGACCACTAAAAGCCTTTGACTTAATGACCTCAGACTACGGGTAGGAGTATGAAAATGTATCAAGTCAGAGATGTATGGAGGAACTTGACCGTGCAGGGCTCTAAAGTAAGGAACAGGACTGAATTGAATTCTATACTGGACTTGGAATCAGTGAAGTGCTGCTAAAACAGGCGGGATGTGTGCTCTTTGGTTAATCTGAGTTAAAAGCCTAGCAGCAGAATTCTGAACAGCCTGGTGATGGTAAAACCAAGCGTGGAGAAATAATAAATATTCCTCAGTTGGAAGAAACCGTTCCCAACTAATTGTTTACAGTGGGGCTGCAATGACGTAGCTGAATCAAAAACAACCCCTAAGCTCCTAAAGCTTGGCTGGACAGACAGGCCTAAGTCACCAATGTGCTGCCTCATGTGAGGGATTCGACTTTCAGGGGCGATAATTACTGTTTCTGTTTTCAGAAACAAAAAGTTGTCACATAACCAACATAAAGAAGACTGTTTAGAGAACTCAGTATCCTTAAACGAGCAGTACAGTTGGATATCATCCGCATACAGATGGTAAGATATATCACTAAATTGACTAATTATCTGTCCTAGAGGAAATATATACAAGAAGAACAGAATAGGTCCCAAGACAGAACCCTGAGGTACCCCACATATCAACTCTCGAGTTTCAGACATGATGTGATTCACATAAACACTGAAACTTCTACCAGAAAGGTAGGATGTACACCATTTTAAAACTGATCCAGACATCCCAACCAGATCATGAAATCTATTTATCATAATGTTATGATCAATAGTGTCAAAAGCAGAGGAAAGGTCCAATAGGACCAAAACTGTATATTCCTTAGAGTCAGCTGACATCATAATATCACTTGAAACTTTAAGTAGTGCAGTTTCCGTAGAATGCTTTTTACGGAAACCTGAATTTGTCAAGCAACTCATGATTCTCTAGGACAAGGGTGAGTTGCTCTGCTACCACATTTTCTAAAATTTTTTACATTAATGGAAGTTTAGATATTGGCCTATAGTTCTTCAGTGGTAGTGGATCCAAACCAGGCTTTTCAAGTACAGGCTTTAAGAAAAACTAGGAACAACACCAGTTAAAAGTATTAAGCATCTCAAAAATACAGGGGCCAATGGAGTCAAAAGCTTGGACAAATAATACAGTAGGGACAACATCCATAGGACAAGATGAGGGTTTCAAAGTATGTAGCAGAGAGGTGATATCATGTAATGTCACAGGTGTGAAAGTGGACCAAGAACAAGCGGGAGACACGTTACAAGCCAAATTCTGATGGTGATGGTGAAATGTTTGCCCTAACATTGCTGATCTTATTTACAAAGAAGTGGAGAAATTCATTACAGTCCAATTTAGATGTCACAGTAGCTTGAGGGCCAGAAGGAGACACTAATGCATTAATGGGGTCAAATAAGATTCTGGGATTGTGCTTATTCGAGGAAAGAAGCTGAGAAAAGAAGTAAGTTCTCGCCTTTCTCAGCATCTCGTTTAAAGTAACCCTTAGTTCTTTAAGTTGAAGCCTATGAACCTCAAGATTTCCAAAGATGTTCAGGTTTTCTGCAATTTCTCCTAAAACTTTGGATTGCTTCATCAATCCAAGGACAAGGACTTTTATGGGAGATAATGCTTGATTTAACTTCATCTAAAGTTGTTAAACACTGACTGTTAAAAGACTGGATAAACACTTCTGCATCACTGCATCCCGTTAGAGAACATGTGTTGAACAGGGCTGAGAACCTCTCAGCAGCATCATGATTAATAGTCCTCCGTTGGGCCCTAATTCTCGTGGGCGGAGGATGTAGAGGAAAGTCAATGTTGAAGAACACACAGCTATGATCACTCACACGAACATCTTCCACACGTGCATTTACTATATCTAGACCAAGAGAGAAGACGAGGTCCAGGGTGTGGCCCTTACTGTGTGTGGGTCCAGTAACATGCCGAGTAAAATTAAGAGTCTGTGATAGAAAGGAGATCAGCAGCTGTGTTACATATAGAATCATCAATATGCAGGTTAAAGTCTTCAATAATTAAGACCTTCTCCGGTTTGGTGATAAATGATAAAAAGTCAGTAAAATCAGTAAGAAAGACGCCTGCTGGACCAAGAGGACGGTAAATTAACACACTGTAAAAAGCGTTAAAGAATCCACTTTGAGCATTTGTGATTCAAAAGAGGAAAAACGTTCCAAGTTTATGTACTTCAATTAACTTTCCCCCTCCTGTTGCTGAACCAGTTGTTTGGCCTACATTCAGTGTAGCGGAGAGATCATACTGTGTCAAAGGCCAAATTGAGTGACATTGACCTGGCAAGTGAGCATGTTGTGTGTGTGTGTGTGTGTGTGTCTCTCCAACCAAGTGCCCGGCTCCCCCAAAACAGGAAACAGCAAGGTGAGGCCAGGGTTTACGGGCTAATATGGCCTCAAAGGAGCCTCTTGTTTTGAAACAGTGCTGCAGCTCTTCAGGCTTGTTTTCCATATTGGTCTGGCGTGGAATGCTTTGACCCTGGCACAGGGGCAGGAAAACATGACACCGGCCAGAGCTTTGAACGCAGTGGGGACGGGTGAAGGGCTGCCAACTCCCCCCCACACACAACTCTGGGTTAGGCAGAAACAGGTTGAGCATCAATGCCGACGGCCACACAACCGGAGTGCTCAACCTGCAGAGCTGAAAATTTCACTTCAAAAAAACCTTAGCAGGCATCAATTTTTATAAAGCAAATAAAGTGTTTGCTATTATAGAGTCTTTAGAGCATTGTACTAGCAGTTAAAGAATGTTAAGCACTTTTTTTTGTTTCAGGGCTAAACAATGATAGAGGTGAGAAGTGTGTAAATTAAAATTTTAAAAACCTTTTTATTCAGGAGGGTAAAAAGAAGCTAAAGAAACAGCCACATGTTTGGCTTACACTTTCTTCAGGGCAGCAGCCATGAGGTATATAGAGCAACGTAATCAAGAAAACACCTGTTTAGATTTCATTTTAGGATGCTGTACATTTTCAACCTTGGCAAAGTATATAGGTTGTCATGAAGATTGACTGTCTGACTTTTTTTTTTATTTACTTATTTTTTTACCAACATTTTGATGTGTCACAATAGGAGAAGCACAGGTGTAAAAAATTAAATTAATGATGGCTGAATTCCATTTAGCTAGTTCAATTTGAATATCACAGCTTACTGAGACACTTTTATGAAAGGATTAGTTATGCGCGTTTCTTACTATGACAGTCATGTTTGGTTTGAAAGAGGCCTTCTGAGCAAATTACAAGTTACAATTTGTCATTGTCTGCAATAAAACTTCGCAAACTTGGTCTGCTAATGACGGATATAGAGATGAGGCTGAAAGCTCTGGAAAAAGCTAATAATTACATTTTGAGTTAAGATTACTTCGTCACAACAGGGGTGGCTGTGGCTCAGTGGTAGAGCAGTTGCCTGCCAATTGGAAGGTTGGTGGTTCAATCCCTGGCCCTGCAGTTCCATGTTAAAGTGTCCTTGGGCAAGACACTGAACCTCGAGTTACCCCCAATGCTGTGCCATCGGAGTGTGAATGTGTGTGAATGGTTCCTGTATGATGTAAAAGCGCCTTGAGTAGTCGTTAAGACTAGAAAAGCGCTATATAAATATAGCACATTTACAACACCATACATGACACATGCCAATGGCTGGGCAATTTCGAGAAAATCAAATATTACAATATTCTTGACTATTGCAATGACATTGTATGGTTGACTATAGATAGATAGATATCTATAGAGAGAGAGACAAAAATTAAAGGAATTTTTGTTGATGGATAATCACAGACTGGAATATATTAACTTTTACTCATTACTATTTCAAAAACACTTCAGTGTTTTTTTTTCAAATGCTATAAAATTGAATAAGACAACCCAAAATTAATGACGGTGAGATTTTGGATGGCAGACTTGCTCCACCTGTACAAGCTCTCCAGAAACACGCCCTAATGCTGGCCAAAACATGACAATCCTGCCCGGTGCTGAGTGCAGGTTCTTTGGTGTGTTCAGCCCCCCTTTCCTCCACTGCTCTTTGCCATCCACCTTGATGGTAACCCCACGGACCTGGAGAAGACGCATGGGTCTGGCAGTATGAGAGTGTGTGCACATATGTGAGAGGGATTGAGGGATGAATGCCATGACTAGTTCGGAATGTTCCAGAGTGTTTCAGAGTGTGCGGTCGGAAAGTCTGAGCCGGGAAAAAGATGAGAAGTAACATGGATGAGGGGGAACAAGACCTTGTTGACAGGACACACACACACACACACACACACACACACACACACACACACACACACACACACACACACACACACACACACACACACTTATTTCATATACCTATAACTCATTAATAGGCAATGTATTAAGGACTAACATTTTTGACTCAATGACATATTAATAGACTAAAAAACAGCATCTATGAATTACATTATCAGTTATTTGCATGTAAAGATTTTTCATTTCTATTTATTTAATGTTCTCTCACTGTTTTATAGTTTAACTATTAAACAGTCCTGCCTGCTGTGTGTATCTGTAAATCTTTTACACCGCACAATATTATGACTTTTGTTTGTCTCCCGGCCTGTAGAAAACACTACAACAAAGACTCTGCCCTTTGTGACTCATCTACACTTTGTGATTTGTTGAATTCAGTTTTCCCCCAAACATGGGCGGTGAATGTTTTATCATATTTTGGTTGAGTGGCTGTGAGTCAGTTGGTACAAGTAACTCTGATCAGTATGCCTGAACACACTGCACGTGTGCCATTTGACAGGTTTTAAGCGGTGTTGTTATCTGTCTTTTCAGGATGGTTCCTACCTGGCTGAGTTCCTGCTTGCGAAAGGCTATGAGGTGAGAGAGAAATCCGGACCGTGGGCTTCACAGTACCAAGTATTTGTCCTGTGAAAGCTCAGACACACACACACACACACACACACACACACACACACACACACACACAAATGAATGCAGACACTCGCGAATGCCAACAAACACAGACACACATAGAGCAACATTCCCTCGATAAGCTTTATCCAGCAACAGCAGTGTGTGGGAGCTGCTGAGGGATTGTGACGTAATGCGACTTTTTTTTTTTTTTTTATACATAGAAAGACTCACACCTCACCCTGATAAGACCCTTTGTGCTGCTCTAAGCCTTTTAACCCCTCACCTTTTACTCCTGGGTCAGACCATTAACAGGGAAATAGTTGTTACTATACGGTGATACGAGTGAGGTCACTAACTTTCACCTGCTGCGCGATGTGTTTTTAGGAGCACAAAAAGTCAACAGCCTGTTGATGGATAAAGAGGTTAACAAGCTGTTTCTGCTACATAAATGCTTCACCGTTGGTTTCACACCCATGTAAAGTGACTATCCATACAGTACAACACGCTTGCATAAGCATACGTGTGGCACCATTGCACGTTGTGTTTTCCTGACCGTAGCTGCATGACTTAATTTCCCCTGTTGCAACACACACACACACACACACACACACACACACCTACACCTTCATCCCAGCCGGCATGGTCTGCTTCGCCATCTGCTGCCCGCCTCAGAGACAGCAGAGAGGAAGTGGACTGGGTCCAGGTTGGGGATGCTGCATGTGGACGGGGTGGGCTGGCGACCATAGGCAGGAAGTCAACAGTGAATAAAGGAAGTGAGGTCAGGGCACAGCGTCCGCCCACTAATGGACTCCCCTGGAATCAGGTTCTGTTATCTTTCCTGAGCAGAGCTTCCTCGCGCATCCCCCCTCAGAACATGGAGTACAGATCACAGGCAGCATAAAAACACAAGACGCAATACTGTTAATATCAACTGTTGCAATACAAAATAATCTGACACGATAAATCAAAGTAGGCCACTATATCACATTGGACATCTGGTCAAACTTAAAGCAGAATAATGTTGTGAAAGTCAATAAACTGTAAAAAAGATAAATAGAAAAATACATATAGATAGAATACAGTAAACATGACAAACAATAGATACATAGTACATCTACATTCAGAGACAGACAAAGAGTGTTCATGACATTGTGACATTTATATCAAACTCCATGACTAGCCCCAAAAAAACCACCTGTTTAAATTAAGGCCAGATGAAATATGCCTGTTGTATATATTTTATACCAAATTGATTCAGTTTAGTCGTAGCCTGCATCATATGAATAGTAATGTGATTTTAAAAAGGTATACAATCATCTACACCGGTGATCTTCACTATTTCTTTGAGAGCCACACTGATAGGATAAAGTCATTAGGAGTATCAAAAGTCATACAGTCTTACATGCAGTCATAAACAGCGTTTCTGCTTATCAGTCTGTCATCCCCAACTAACCCAGGAGGCTCGCAAGCCGCTACACCATCTTAAACCCTGGTTACAACAGAACACATCTAAACTGGATCTCCCAGTTACTATAATGTGTTATTCACACATGCAAGCTGCGTCATGAGTCTGTAGCTGTCACGTTTGTTTCGAATGAAAGTTAATTTCCCACTGATTATACATGTACAGTAGGTTCTAGATTTGTTTTAAATTTACAGGGTTTTATCAAAAGTTTGGGGGGGGGAGTTACATGCGTTAGGGGAGTGAATGGCAATAAACTTGAATTGAGAAGCCATCTCAATATTTAGATGCTCTTGTGTGGTCTCTTCCACTGTCTCCTGTGTGGTCTCTTCCACTGTCTCCTGCATGCTCTCTTCCACTGTCTTCTGTGAGCTCTCTTCTAATATTCTCTCCTCCATGCTGTCTTCCATTGTCACTCCTACTGTCTCCCTTGGTGTCTTCTCCACCGTCTCTGCTACCACCTCCTCCACTGTCTCTCTGATCTGGCAATCTTTTTAGGGTGCTTAGAAATATCCTCTAATTTCTTCCATTTTCTTCTTTTTTTTTTTGTGTAGTTTAATTTGAAATATTTTATTAAATTATAAAAATATGGCATTATAAAGCCTGTCTCCTCCTATCACAGGTTCATGGTATTTTGCGTCGCTCCAGTTCCTTCAACACGGGTCGCATTGAGCATCTTTACAAGAACCCACAGACGCACACTGAAGGCAGTAAGTATCCAGTCTACACCACCAGTGTTGCAGTTCATCCTCCAAATTCTATAGAAAGACTATAAACACAGGCAGTTTATATTTGTAATAAAGTTGTAGGTAGTATGTATGAAAGAGATTGAACGAGGTTGAATTATTGTGAGAGTATCATTGTGTGTTCTCCCCCCCTCTTTGCCAGAAATGAAGCTTCATTATGGCGATCTGACTGACAGCACGTGCTTGGTGAAGATCATTAACCAGGTGAAGCCGACAGAGATCTACAACCTGGGCGCTCAGAGTCATGTCAAGGTAGCGTACTCCCTCAAACACATCACACTCTCATGGATCTTTACTCTGTGCAACTCACTATGTTAGTGACGGCCACTTTTCTGATGATAAACATTGGAATCACTGCAGGGTTTGTTTTGAAGAGCCTCGCAATGGAAAAGAGCTGATAACAGTCTTGATAACAGTGAACAGGAATTATGAATAAGATTGTGTGACATCCAAAGTAAAATTTGTTTCTGTTGTGTGCCATGAGGCACATGTACTTGTCACAATAAACAGATTTCCAGTGAAATAATAAAAATATATATTTGAGCAGGGACCGTTTGAATATTTTCCATATTGATCAGTCTTTCACCTTTTGATTGTACAATGGGAACCCCTGTCAGGCCATGACAAATTTTTTATTTATTATACGCCAAATGTCATTCCAGTGTTTCCCCTATATTTAATCTGCAGAAGAGCGCACCACAGTGAGTTTGTGGATGAGGCAAATGCTAGTTCACTACCGTTATAACAGCAGGACAGCTGAGTGTCCCTTATTAACTTCTGAAGTCACTTGAACATGTGAAGTGAAGATAGCATTGGTGGTAGCCTACCGTTGACAAATGGACTCGGTAGTGAATGACACTCTATTGTGCTGACGGATTCTGTGTTTTTGTCCTTTTAGCTGAGCTGGACCAGAGAATATTCGGTTAAAGCAGATCGGTGATACTGTTTTGTCCCTTTTGTTCGCCGTGAAGTTCGCTGGAAGTAATGTAATATTGCGTTTTATGTCGAGCGAGCACTGCGTCTGACTCCGTTTAAGAAATAGCATTTTAATTGTTATATTGCTTATAAGGAAATAACTTAATTAGCAGGCGAACCAGCTTTGAAAGTGATGTATTTTCTTTCTAAATAAGTGCTGCGCGGTGGATTTAATTGATGCCGAAGTGAAGAGTGGTTCATGTGGATTTGAAAAAAAAAAACAACTGAGAAATATTTAAAGAAACTTTAAAGTGTTTACTTTGGTCGAAGATTCAGGTGTGTTGTGTAGCTATCCTACAACAGCGATGAAGAGCTGACTACAGAGGACTTCTGAGCACATTTCTTTTTAACTATCCACCTCCAATTTCTTTTTATTTTTCACACTTTGATGTGTAAAGTTAAACACATCAACTTAAACTTTAAGGCGGATTAGCTAGTATGTCCAGCAGCTTTTACATCCTTTCAAGTTTGGGTTCATAGCATAACTAACATGAGTTGTAGCCAGTGGCTGCAAAGAAAGCAAACTGTTCCAAAAACCTTTCTGCTTTGGCTGCAGTAATGCAAGACTAGTAATTAATGGGCTTAAAGTCTCTTACACCTTTTTTCTTCTTTTGCCGGACTCAAGTTTTCACTATTGCATCTAGAAAATGTAAAGACCTTCTTGTCTATTAAACTCGTTATTTGTCAAGTCAGTTTGAAACCTACAGTAGTGAATGCCAGTTCCTCCACAAATATAGCGTCCTGTGTTTGAGTGCCAGTGTGTGCATATGGTCCGTACTGACTGACTGCTGCTGTGATTGGGTAACACCAGATGATGTTAAAAAAGGGACTCTCAGTTCTGGGAAGTGAGCAGCTCATGTGCGGAGGACGCTGGAGCTAAGGGGACAGGAAGTTATGTTTTCTTGGATGGGTCAGTTTGCGCCACAATGTCCCTTTTGTCTCGGAGCTCCGCAGTGATCCCAGGAGATCCCTCGGCGCCGACCAACCCCTCCTCCTGCTCCTCCACATCGGGATCTGACACACAGTCTCCAGGCAGCACTGATCCTCCTGGTTTGGGTGGGATTCAGGGCCAAAGGCTTAGTCAGATCATACTGTATATAATAAAGCTATTTGTAATGTGAACATGACACTGCTTTTCAATAGGAAATTGGTACCATGTCATCATTTACTTCAGTTCAGTTAAGTTTGACGTCAGCCTTTGAATCCCTGAGTAAAATCGGAAGAGCCGGCTCATCCCTTACATCTTTGGGGTGTAGTATGCAGTTTGCTACAATGACAAATTAACCAATTAATATGTAAGTCAACAAAAAATGTACTGTATTATAGTTTCTCTAATCTATGAATCCCTTTTCTCAGTTATAATGAACCAACACAAAACATCCTGGTTTCAGGTGGTTGGTTTCAGTTGAAGTCATGTTTGTGTCCACTATTCTCTCTCCTTTGAGCTCTGGTTTTAGTCTCCACCAACTTGAGAAACATGTTTGGCTCTTTAGCTGCAACATGTTCCACTTTCTTCACCAACTGGTCTCTAACTTTAACTCTGTCATTACAGTGGGCTTTTCAAGCAAACATGAGAAATTATCTGGTGTCAGCTTCTCCAATGTGAGAATTTGCTGCGTTGTGCTGTTTTATTGCACCGTAAACTTAATAACTTTGGGTTTTGGACTTAACAGAAGAAGGCAGTTGATGGTGCCCCTGAGGCGTTTGCTATGTTCTGATATTGTTTTTAGACCAAATTATTGATCTCAAAGTATATATAATAAGGATAAGCTAAATAAAGCTAAACATGGATTAGATACAGTGGTAATATAAATAATTTTAAACACTTTGAGATGTTAGGGTCACAATAACTTTCTCATTTCTATAGACACACACACACACACACACACACACACACACACACACACACACACACACTCTTAGTGATAAATCCCTGTACCTGTGTGAAGTTCTCCTCTGTTTATTTGTTTCCACACCAATAAACCCGGCTCGGATAGTTCCTCACCACATGCTGCCCACTCTGAACAGCTGAGCTGGCTGGATTACTGGCAGCAGTGGTGTGGAGCAATTTCCAGTCTGTCTCACCACAGAAGAAAAGATCACCCACACCGGCTACTCAGCATCTCTCCCTTCCTTCCCATCAGCCCTTTCCCCGCTGCCGCCGTCTTACAGGGAATCCCTTCTGAATTATTTGAGTTGTAGTATTGGTTTAAGATGGGATGTCTGTGTGGGTGCTGGTTTCCGCTGTAGAGTCATCACTGAGAACAGACTGAAGGTTATTTTCTAATGCTGCTGGGGCGGAGGTGGACAGGGAATAGTGGATGGACACTGGAGGGCCAGAAAGGCAGCCATCTGCAGTATCAAAAGACCACCACACGGACAAAACAAAAGGCATATTATGTATTTTTTTTATGTGACTGTAATAGCAGAAGATTTGACCAGTTTGATCTTTGTGCTCAGGCGGCTTTCCCTAAGGCAATATTCCAAATATGTTATGATAAGCCACAGGAAAGATGGCCAAAAGAAAACTTAAAACGGTATTTCAGTGACAAATTATTGGTGGATTATTTATTATAGTGCTCAACACTAACTCAACTAGTATAAACTGTGGGGATGGATTGTAACCAGTTAGCATAATCCAAAAAGTGACTGACTGTGCACTTAAAAGCCCTCAAGATTAATTGTACAAACAGTGAACTGCTTCACTGTTTGCAAAGGAAGAGAGGAACAGTCTACAGCCACACCACCGGCTGTACTTGTGGGGTATTGTGGTGAACAATGGTGCTTTCAGCTAAATGCTAATGTCAGCATTTTAACTTACATATTGAGCAGATAATGTTCAACATTTTACTTAAGCATGACAACATTTACTTAACAAAAAGTGAAGCTGAGCAGAAGAGACTGTCCTAAGTTTGGCTAGTACTTACTTCTGATCGGCTGTTATCAGACCGTTATTTGGCTTCATCCTCTGGGCACAACGGATATCTCTACCAATCCATCTGAATGTTGTTGAAACATTTAATTAAAAAAAATGAAACTTTTGAAGTTTTTTTGGCACTAATAATAATATTATTAATAGATTTTATTTGTAATGCACTTTACATTTGAAGCAAATCTCACAGTGCTACAGTTAAGATAATGCAGTAAAGGCATGGTAAAAACATCCATATAAAATACAAGTAGACAGTGCAACAACTTGCAGGGTTAGTTAAAACTCATAAGTTAACTAAAATGAAACGTTTTTAGTTCTTTTTTAAAAGTCTCAATAGTTTAAGGTGCCCTCAGATGGTTGGGGAGGGCATTCCAGATCCGGGGAGCGGCAGAACAGAAAGCCCGATCACCCAAGGTTCTGAGCTCAGTCTTGGGGAGAAGGAGGCAGTTTGAGATAGATGAACGCTACAGGGAAAGTCACGCAATCCATCCAATCTTTCTGAACTAAAGTTGTGGTTTGGCTGATCAACCAACTGACATTGTCATCCCTAGAGCCAAGCCGCTAGCATGGCTAAAAAAAAAAATGAAGCCCCACATCCAAGTAAACCTTTATCTACAGAGGGAAGAACTTTGTCCTCGTAGAACCTCTCCTCTCAGGCAGCGCTGGTCCCCAGGCTGTGTCTCTTCAACTATGAGTCTGATGACCTGTTGACCATTTTATAAAGCTGAGCCATTTCTTATCTAATACCTACAGTTTTGTTAAGCAGTGCTAAATAGCATGTAGGAAGCAGCAAGGTTACCTTTATAGAAAAGTCTGTGGGTCCCAGTTTGCTTTGCAATGTGTACAAACCAACCCAGCCATGGCTTCATCCACAACTTGTTGTGTCTTGTTATTTGGTCAGAAACTTTCAGGAGTGACCATTATGAGGGTTAGTTGGGACTCATGCGGCAGTGCATGTTATGTGTGTAGTTTGTGGGCTTCAAAGACCAGAAGAAACTACACTGGTCAAACTCCTTTTGTGTCAGGATCTCCAAATTGGACAATGTGCTTTGCTTTATATACAGTAATTTATTATTAGCTTGTAGCAGGAAGTGCTAAATATATATATATAT
Organism: Percina caprodes; assembly: GCA_013375575.1. Taxonomy (NCBI): domain Eukaryota; kingdom Metazoa; phylum Chordata; class Actinopteri; order Perciformes; family Percidae; genus Percina; species Percina caprodes. The sequence goes on from JABXJD010000044.1 coordinate 1,627,500, forward strand.
ATATATATATATATATATATATATATATATATGAAAGAATTTGTCTTTGTTTTGACTATTTAACAGGTTAAACCAAATAGAACAAGAGAGACCGATGTCCAAAAAAAAAAAAGAAGAAGAAAGAAACCAACTGTTGTAATGAATGAATTATGCATCTTTCTGACAACAGTAACAATTGAGTAATTTGGAAACTGGACTCGTGAAATATGCATGAACAACGAACCTGAAATGGGGAAGTGCTTACATGCTGCTCACAGTAATCTGTTCTGCATCTGAGGGTTCAACACAACCCTATTGTGTTCTCCCGCTGAAGCGCTTCACAGGAAAAACCGTGAACAAAACCCCCTCAACGTCCCTCTCGCCGAGAACTCCCACCTGCAGCAGACACACAGGGAGGCGGGCTGAATTATTAACACACCTTGCTCATGACTGGGAGGAGAGGAGGTGGGGGGGGAGGAGTTTTGGGAGGTGAGAGGATATTTATAATAAAGCGGCACTAATTTCCACCCCATTGTGTTTGATGGCTTCGGAAGACAAAAGTGCCGATTGCATCCAGGATACAGACTTCCTTCATCTATATCCTTCATTATCCATATCCAAATTCCTCCTCTGAAGGACTTGTCATCATCCTTTTATCTTCTTACAACTCTTTCTCTCTCTGCTACCCTTTGGTCTCTCCCCCATCCGGGTTTGCAGAAGCTCCCACGCCAGAGACACACACAGGATTTAACACGCCTGTTTCCCCACAAAGCTCTGCACTGTTTGCTCCATGTGTTGATGTGTTTATAGGCCTGAAATGGCAATTGTGCAGTCTGCCAGCAGTCTACTCACATACTCAGGCACTAATACCACTACTTACTACAGTTTGTGGGCATGTTATGCAATTCTTGTAACTTGTTAGTGATTGTTTTGACTCCCTGTGTGTCATCCAGTAGTGTGTGATGTGTGGGTTGGGGATGTTGTAGTGTGTTTAGACGTACACTGTCCTGCCTTATTAGCCCTCTAACTGTTGAGGATACATTTTTTTTTACATAATTTCCCAATCCAAAAAGCAGAAATTTGCTTTTCAGTGAAGACCATGTGTTTCCAATTTGGTGAATTTGGTTTTCAGATAAACTGAAGCCTTAAATGCTCCTTTTTTTGGTTGAGCTTATTCTTTGGAGGCTAATTAAACTCTGTTGCTTAAAGTAAAAAATGTATTGATATTGAAAAGGACAACAACAGTAAATCCTCCAACTAATTAATTAGGCCAACTAATTAAAAAAATTAATATTTGGATTATGTAAGAAAAGCATTGTCAGAAAGCTTAAAACAAGACTGTTCTTCTTAGGTCATGAAAAGTTAAAATCGTTAGGTTTCTAAAATCTTTTTAAAGACCCCTTGGATTATCGTAAATTTAGTTGTTAGTTGAAAAGTTGACATTTTGGGAAACATGGATTTGACGGGACAGCGAGGATAGTTATGCAAATGCAAATTCTCCTATTTGTCACGCTAATAAAAGCATTTAAACACTTCACATTACCTCAAAACTGCATTGTCTTAAAGCTAGACTTAACTTTTTATCGGGCACAGTGCTACAATCCGGTGCTTTAAAAAAATATCATCACAAAAACATTATGAAAACATAAGAGACATTTGGAATTTAGAAAACGCCAGCTTGTAAGAATCCCAGTGGGAAGTGCCTGTGTATTTATTGCACAATGCTGATTCATCACTAGAGTTCAACAGCTTGATGGAGGCTAGAATAAATGATGGCATCAAGCGGTTCGATTTGCACTTTGGTGCAGTCTTTTTCCTGATGGCAGAGGTTCTTATTCAGACAAGACGGGATGCTGAGAGTCTGCAATGCTTTGTGTTGCTTGTACAGACTCTGTATGTATCATAGCCGTTCTTTTTGAAACAAGATAGTTCTGTAGTTTATGATCAAATCACACATATTTTTGGAGAAAAGCGGCTGTGCGGTCGCCTGCCATTTGGAAGGTTGGTTGTTCAATCCCTGGCCCTGCAGTCCCATGTCAAAGTGTCTTTGGGCAAGACACTGAACCCAGAGTTGCTCCCGATGCTGCGCCATCAGAGTGTAAACGTATGAGTGTTCATCTGATATGCAGGTGGCACCTTGTACGGCAGCTTCAGCCACAGTGTGGGAATGGTGAATGGTTTGTGTAATATGTAAAAGCGCTATATAAAAACAGTCCATTTACATCCACATGTTAACAACAATCCCCTTCTCAGGCTAAACAACTTTTAAAAACCCAAAACCTTATTATCTCAAGAACGAATTGTCGCAAAGCTTAAAACAGCATGATGTTTTTGTTAGTTCATAAAAGGCAGACAATTTGGAGGAATTAGTTTACATCTGAAAATCCCCCCAAAACTGATGGAGGCCATGAGATGCAGGAAAAAAGCTAGCGCTCCCTAATGAGCCTGGTAGACTATTTATTTAAAATATCTGTCTCTAGACTATCTCAAAGATGTGATAATCATTTTGTAAATACCAATTATCCAGCTTTGTAATACACGTTTTAGTAGTAGTGAAACAAAAACATTGTCACAAAACTCAAAATAAGACTGCTTGTGCTATCTCTGAAATATTTGAGAGGAATGGTTTTCAGAGACGATGTTTAAAAAAAAAAAACTTCATGTTCATTCTCCTGCTTCATTGGGCTAAAATCCTTTCAGATTATCTCAAAAAATTCATTGATGCAAACAAGATGTTTCCTTAGTTCAACGTTTGGGAGAAACCTGGTTTTCACAGGACAGCGTTGAACTCCTCAGTGAATGATGAGTGGGCTCGTGTATGTAACAGCCCATTGGCCGGGTTTACTCACTCTCTGATTGGTGTTTATATTATTCCCGTCCAATCAGCCCTCAATGGCACGCTTGCTGCGGTTGTGTGCATCCCATAAAGACTCGCCTGGAACGAAATTAGCGCATTCCCCGCTGAAGTATGTGATTTCTGTCTCTTAGGACTCATTAGTTGCGTGTGTGTGGTTTGTGTGTATTTAAGGTGCTATGTTTTCCATTGTTTTTAAAATTGCCATTCAAGATCAGAACCCTGGTGGTTTTGGCCAAAATGGAGATGGGTGTATAATCTCTGAGCCCACATTTTTTTCATGCGTCCCGCCTATTGAATGAGCAGAAACGGGGACGTGTTGTGTTGGTGGCCTGGTTGTTGGCGGTCAGAATAGCTCCCTGAGCAGGCCGGTCCCTGTTTTGAAAGGTTAGGCCTTCACATGAGGCAGCCTGCCTGCCCTGGATCGAAAGTGAACTTTAGCTTAAGAATAGCCTCTTTTGTGCCAAGAGAAACAAGTCTACACTTTCCTCGTTCAGAGTCAGGGAATGTTTTGTGGCTGATCTTTGTGGGTCAGAGTCGTTGCTCCACTCATGAGTCAGTTCTTTTTTCTGTTTTCCAGCAAAGTTGTAACACATGGAAACATGCAGTCCGGGAAAGGAGTAGAGTGTGTGTGTGCGTGTGTGTGTGTGTGTGTGCTTGCTTTTTGAGGTTTGTTAAGTAAATACACTGAGTCAATAAATAGTATCACAAAGCTAAATATGATTGCATCTAAGTCTATATCTTAAATCAAACCCCAAATATTCCAGATTGACTGTCTAGCTCATGTGACATACAGAAGCCAAAATAAACAATGCAGATGTAGTTTCACCTGTGATTCATAGATGGCAGCAGTGAGCCACTGTGACCAACTCCCCTAGGTATTAAACAGCAGCAGCCCCAGTCAGGCCTGGGGACTGTACTCAGGCTGTTATAGATATAGATAGATAGATATTATTTATATATACTGTAAATTTATCCATTTTGAAATATTTTTTAAAGATTTTATCTTTATGAAAACAAAAAAGACAACATATATTATCATTACTGATATAGTTACTAGAAAAATGAACTCAAGTAATCAGGTATTTGAATCTAAGTGCTTTGAAAATGAATGGATTAGTCAATCACAGCAACATGTCATTGATCAAGTAAAACTGCTCTATATTCAGTCATCAAGTTTACATCTAAAGGATGCATCTTTATCAGAAGTCATTTGGTTTGAAAAATGACTATAAAAATTAGAACTGCTTTACAAGTTTAAAAGAATAATAAATAATAGTAATAGTGATAACCAATAAATTAATATTTTGTGTTTATTTGCTGGTTGTCTCTAGTGTAATGTTTATTGCACACATGAACCGTGACAAACCCCAAAAAAGTAGTAGCGTTTGGAATGCAGTCGGCTCGTAAAATAAAATGAGAATCAAAGTATTAAAAAATAAATAACAATCAAAGTTATTTAAAAATGAAATTGGAATTGAGATTGCGATTTTATACCAATTTATCTTGCAGGCCTATTTCAGGTCCTTAATGCTGAGGTTTGTGTGTTTTATGTGACAGACACTGAAGAGTTTAGGATTTGGACTGTTGGTCGGACAGAACGATATTTAAAAATGTCACCTTGGGAACTTACCATTAACATTTTTTTTTTGTTAATTAATTAATCATTTTAAAAGTAACAGACAGTCATTGCCAAGAAAAAGCTATCCTTGCTCTACTTGATATTAAAACATCTTTAGAGTTTAAATTATTAGCTGATTAATTAAACCGCTGATTGACAGAAAATAAATTTGTGACAATTTAAATAATTGATTATTTTTCATTATTTATTTTTCACACAAAAATCCTAAACATCTTCTGAAATGACAACAATTTTCTTTTTGAAGAAAATGTTCAGATGAATTGATGGTAAAAACAATAGTTTCCGCTCTACAATGTTTTAATTAATGATAGAAGACCGGTCTGGAAGAGACCCTCTGCAGGTCTGTCTGTCACATTACAGCTCTTATTTAATGAGATGGTTCAGGGTTTCAGCTCTTAAGTTAGTGCCTACTTTTCAACTTTTTCAGTCGAATGCGTAAAAAGTAGAGCAAATTTAAGAAAACAAGAGGAAGAAAAGATTAGAAAGTTAGACCGGGAAGAGATCAAAACTGTTAAAACGGTGCCGCTGACAAAACTATTTTTTGTATTTTCCCTTTATTCCTTATCCGGTTCTCAAAGGTTTTTCATCCAAGAACCCTTTAGAAGCCCTTTGGAATAATTTGATATAGCCTTTTATTTATATATATATATATATATATATATATATATATATATATATATATATATATATATATATATATATATATATATATATATATATATATATATATAGTTTTAGTTACGTAAAAGAACAAAGAGAAATAAATTAGAAATATATTAAATGTTTAAAAAAATAATTGCACAATAAACCCCATAAACAAACCCCATAAATAAAACCCATAAACCAATGCAACTGACATCAATTTAATGCAAGTTACGCTGTACCTAAACAAAACTTACTAAGGCGAATCAAAAGGAATGGGCTAATTTGAAGTGCATTTCAGAACTTGCTCGCACGTGCATGCACGCACTCTCAAATATCAAGAACGTGTTTCACTCTCAATGCATATGCTAAAATAATGATTCGTTAGATCATAACTAAGTATAAATGTAAATATTATTCATTAAACTATGAAGCCATTTGTAAAGAAAATAAATAAAATGAATGAATTTGAAAACTTTAAAGGAATGATGTAGCACAGTGATTCAGTGATCCGCCCCCGTCTCTCCCCTTCTAACTTTCTTCCTCCTTACTGCTTGTCCTTCGTTCCATTTTTACCTCGATGGTGAGTGAGTGACAGTAGCCCGTAGCGTGATTGTCGGCACCGTAACTTGTCACAATAAACACACAAATCTGGGATCGGGTGCTTAATTAGTTTGGTGTAGTTGGTAAGATGGGAGAGCCGAGGTGATAAGACGGTAACCATGGATTACACTAAATATTTATCAAAATCATCAATCTTCCTGTTACTATGGCCTCCAGGGAGACAGTTGGCAATTATAATCAGCTTTGTAGCTTCGTACTGGATGTTCTGTAATGATTTACCTGCTGGTTGTGTGATCAGTGAACAGGGCATGTCACGTGTTTTTAAGTGATACTTCCAAGTAATCTGACTTTGTGCTGCATGAAAAGACTGCCTTGGTAATTAGACCTAACATGTAATTAAAGTATTACTGTGTTTGTGGTATTTAGCTCATTATTAGCTTACATTATATCTATACATATCTGTATCTATACTGAACAAAATTATTAACACTTTTACTTTTGCCGCCCTTTTTCATGATCTGAACTCAGTGATCTAAGACCTTTTCTATGTACACAAAAGGCTTATTTCCCATAAATATTGTTCATAAATCTGTTTTAGGGAGCACTTCTACTTTGCCGAGATAATCCATCCACCTCACAGGTGTGGCATATCAAGATGCTGATTAGACAGCATGATTATTGCACAGGTGTGACTTAGGCTGGCTACAATAAAAGGCCACTCTAAAATGTGCATTCGATGGCTTGTAGCACTTTAGAGAGGTGTTCTCTTCACAGGTGAACCAGAACCCTAATGCAGAAAACTCCTCACATTTTAGAAACCAGAAACAATCCAAACAGTTCTGTTAATCCACTAAGTGTTAATGGTCTAATCATTTCAGCTGTACCTATGTAGGCCGTTATATTGTTGAGTATTTTTATTTCATAATAAAACGTCATATTTTATAAACTACATGTGTTTTGTGTGCAACGATCTTAATTTGTAAAGTAACTAATAACTAATACTGTCAGATGAATGTAGTGGAGTAAAAAGTACAATATTTCTCTCTGAAATGTAGCAGAGTAGAAGTAGAAAGTGGCATGAAAAGAAAAGACTAAAAATAAAGTACAAGTACCTCAACATTTGTTCTTAAGTGCAGTACTTGAGTAAATGTACTTAGTTACGTTCCACCACCACCACCGCTGACAACAAAATATGGAATGACCTCACTTCCGCTGTACAATTAATTTAAGTTCATTTTTCTTTTATCATTGACTTAATGCCCAGTTAAATTAGAACTTGTGATTTCAAGTTAATGTTAAACTAATTGTTCACTAACAATAACTTAAAAAATTGGTCACAAACTGTAGCTGTACACTATAATGAAGGCTTGTTATATGTATGCAAGTAATCATTTATAATTTAATTTATATAGCACTTATGTCTTAAAAGAGTTCTATGGTCTTTACTCTCATTCGGCGAAAGATAGTGACTTAACAAGACATTTAAATTAAAATCTTAGAGTATTACTGTAACTGAATAGCCCAGATATGTCCGCTCCTTCAGTTTGTTGCCTTTTGATATTAAAATGAGCACATCTGTCATCGTTTCAGAAATGTTTCCATGATATTTTAGTTTATTTCAGTAGTTTGGATGCTTTAGATATTCTCTACAGTACTTAATATAGCCAGTCTCTGTAGGGTTTGGTTTTGTTATTGACATTGTGGCTTCACTGATGGCCTCTAATGCTTCAGCTGCAGCAGTAGTGTTGAGCCAACTGCACCCAAAGGTAACATATCTACAGTTTGTGTTGCGTGAAAGCTTCATGCATGTGGTATTTCTTTTGGTTTAGCGTCAGTTAACGTTGCTCCTCGTTCTTCCAGAAAAGGGGGGGTAAATCGCACCTGCGAAAAAAATATCTAAAGGAGTTTACACAATGACAGCTTAGTTGACACATAGTTATGGCAGTATTGGTATTTTTCCTGTAGTGTGCATACATAGACATTATATCATGTGTACAAAGGGATTCTTGTGAGCAGACACACTGACTGTATACACACACACACACACACACACGTTGAAAGGCTTAGTGATGATGTGTGAAGCGATCTGGCCATTATTTTAGTCTGTTTTCACTTGTTTGCATCAAGAGGCGGCTGCCAAACTGCACCTACAATTTATTGTTATCTTATAAAGAAAATCAGTCATCATATGTCCTTCCTCCATCATCAGTGTAGCCTCTTAATTACACTGTATCCCCAAACACCCACACTTCCATAAGTGACATAAGCTCATTACTCACAGTAAACACAGTTGCTAATCCGTGAACACAAGTCCTGACTGCTGCCGCCCACTTTCTGCTGTGTGCTCACACCCTCGTACACACACACACACACACACACACACACACACACACACACACACACACACACACACACACACAGACCAACACTTCCCCTGCTAATGGCATGTTTGTGTAATTCAGCCGTTTGTTTGGAGTTTTTCTTCAGGCAGCCGGATCCTGGTCTGGCTATTGTTTCTAACTGTTTCGAAAAGAAAACAATGATGTTAAACTCCAATTAGGGATGAAAGTTAGTGCCCCCGAAAAAGGGTGGCATAATTGTTATTTCACAACCTGTAAATTCCCTTTTAAGAGTGTCATAATCTGTAATTGTTCCAAAAGGCACTTGCCCCTATATTATTTTGGTTAAGAGTGTGCGTGGGTGCGTGCCTTCCATGTTCTCAACATTCAAACAGTGTTTCTGTTGGGTAATTTGAGGATTACAATCCATTTACAAAAGCCAGCTGTAATGAGCTATGATCTCACTTGTTTGGATGGCATCATGAAATGATGATCAGGGGAACATAAGCAAGGAGAAGAGAGCTGGAGTTTGAATTGAGGGCAAAGATGAGATGGGTTACGGCATCAGATGCTAATCTACATGAGTGTAATTGTTTTAGTCTTTCATTAACTTAATAGAGGTGTTATTGTACATTGTGGAATTTATTCTTTATCTTTTGCGTATTTGTGTGTGTGTGTAGGCTGTAGCCTTTGCCTGTGTACTTTTTTAATTGAAGCTGTAAATTAAGCTGTCATACCTTTTTATGAAGGGTTGGGCCACTTTTACCTTGTCTGCTGTCAGCCAGACAAACGAGCCTTTATTCTCCGAAATAAATCGGGATGTTCAGGTACAAAAAAAACAGACGGAGCGTACAAAAAAGTACTGTAAATAGCCAGTGATGTCTAAATACATTTGGCCATGTAGTGCTTATAGGTACTGAATCAGGAGGTGAGTGTGTGGTCACACACCTTCTGTCCAGCAGTTTCCTGCCAGATGTGTGTGTGTGGCAAATAGAAAAAGTGACCATTAATCAAACTATCAGCACTTTTTTCTTTCTGCCGTCCTTCCCTCGGCCACTCTTACTTTTTTCATCTCAGGGACGGTGGGAAATTTAAATATTCTTGGGTTAAATGGAAGTGTGTCAGGATCTTTCAATGTTGTAAAAAGTGTCTACAAGAGGATCACTTCTCGCCCTCAGGCTGCTGTAGGATTGCAGTTAAAGTCCTAATTACTCCTGCATAATATTATCGTTAGAGCAGGTATCAGCAGCAGTGATGAGAAACGTGTTTTGCAGTGTGAGAAGTTGCAGAAGTGTGATCTTGTTATTGGGTAACCCTGATTCTGTCACTGGGAAGAATGGTTTTCAGTTTTCCACGGTATCATCAATCATCAGTGTTGGCGTCTGGCAGGGCAGGTTAGGTGGACGGACAGACAGGGTGAGGCTGACGGACACGTGAGGCTGACGAGCACTGAACTGTCAAGAGGCCGCCAACCTCCAACTGTTGACTTAAAGCTCGTAACCTCTCGTCCTCCCCGAGCTCATCCTGCAGACAGATTCCCCTATTTGTTTTTGTTTGAATCCAACCTGGTTTCATCATCATTATCACATGAATCAGCCAGTGATGGCGTAATCATTTAACACAGAGTAACTGAACAAGTCATCGCTAGGTTATTTTTTCAAATAATTGTAAACGTGCCCAACCGATACTAGATTTTCGAGACCGATACCATATTAATATATGATAAGGTAAATTATGACAATTTAAATTTGAAAAACAAACCTGTCTGTGCTCTTTGGTGGACAGACTTTGTGATGGGGACACTGTCTCTAAACATTGGTCTTTGACATTTTGGTAGCTGTCCTGGAGCACTGGATGAGAAGGGCTCTAAAGCTACTAATGATGAGAGATAACTACCTCACATATTTATTTTGCATTTGGGCTTTTTCACTCTGTAAACCTATAACGTGCACAAAAGATTTATAACACAATAAAAGAAAGGGGAAAAGCCAAAATCCATGATATGAGCATTTTAACAAAATGATTCACAAGTTAATATTTAGTCTATAAAATTCCAGAAGATAGGACTTATTACTGACAATTATAAGTTCCTAGAGCCCAGAGTGGTGTTGTCAAGTTGCTTTTTTTGTTCACTAACAGCCCAAAAACCCAAAGATATTCACAGAAAAACAGCAAAAACCTCACATTTGAGAGGCTGGAACCAAATACTTTTTTGCATTGTTGCCTTATAAATTATTAAAGTAATTCATGTATTGATGTTAATAACTGTTCTGTTAATTGGCCTGATCAACCAATCATTTCAGCTTTAGATGTCTGTTTTTAAAAAGCAGAAAAAACATTTTGATGTCAAAAACACCTCACTGCTGTTTTGTTTAGCATGAAACTGTGGCGGGCGCCCCTCTCAGGCATGTAAATCACTTCTGAAAGTGCCCTCTTAGTGGATGGTGCATCACAGACATGCTTAAGCTGCAGTAAGTGACCCTGAGTATGAGTGATATGAGTGATATTTGTGAGTGAGTGATTTGACATCCATTTTGGATGGTAGTAATAAAGATGACGACGAGGGAGGGGTGAGTGGGGTGGGTTTATAAGTGCAATCTCACAGAGAACAGAACACGATTAGTCTGGAGATAATCTCTGCTCTCCTCAGTCTGTGTGTGCAATGTAGGCAAACTCCAAAGAAAACACTACTGTTTTCTTTACTTTTCTCTGCTTCCCACACACACACACACGACTACAGAGAGTTTAGCAAGAGATGACACACGGAAGAGTGGGTGCTTTTTTGTGAGCGTGAACTTCATTTGTGTCTGCGTACATATTTGCCTCTCCACCGTGTTTGGATCTCTCTCTCTCTCTCTCTCTCTCTCTCTCTCTCTCTCTCTCTCTCTCTCTCTCTCTCTCTGCTTTAGGTGGCTTCATCATTTTCGGGGTGTCAGGGTGTAGCCTGCGCTTAGCAGCAAAGCTTGAGGGTCCCCTGACGTTCCTAACTGTTCCCTCAAGCATTCCTTCCCCAAATTATGCACATAATGACGGTGGGGAAAAGCCATAGATACACAAACACTGGCCAGGGCAGTATTCACACTTTCCCTTGACTGGCCAGTCATTTTGACAGAAACGACTCACACACACACACACACAGACACCTGGGATTTTGGTCTTCCCATGCTAAATCTTTCCTACATCTCCGTGCCACTGGTATAGTAATATCTGCTCTGGCTCAGTAATCTAAGCTGGGAGTTTATATACATGTGTGGCCAGCGCAGGCCACCACCACAGCTAAACGGTTACAATAATAGTCTCCAAGTGATGCCTGTTGTAATAAAAGTCAAGCGTCTCGCCCAATGCAGTGAAACCAATCTGTCGTGCTGATCTTATTATAGTCAAATTAAACTGTCGTGCCTCGGGCAGCGAGGCTGTAAACTGTGGAACTCGAATAAAAACACACTTCGTGCTCGCCAAAACCTCCGGCGTCATCATACACAGGTGTGACACGGTCTGTGTGTCTGTGTGCTCGATGCACGGCCAGTTTAGCGTGTGGAGACACTGTGGTGGGAATATGTTGAAGAAATTTTGAAGCATGTGACTCTTCTTTTATGTGCAAACCAAATGTGTGTGTGATAGGTGTTCAGGGCTCCGTTTGTTTGAAATCCTTCTACACTGGTGTGAATACAATACACAATACTTTGATAAATGTTGGAAAACAAACAGCTGTACAATAACTGTGCTTATATAGAATATTGGCTGAAATTTTTGTAGAATTTTAATAAAAGTCAGCAACTATCTTATTCAAACATTTTTCTTTTTAGCAGGGTTTAGTGAGGTTCAATACCCAGCCCAGCCCTTCAATGTGCGATATAATATGATCAGTGTGAATATCTTTATCCTAATAATACTTTGTCGTAGTAATAAATACTGATAAATAAAAGTATGAGAATGTGTGGTAAAACCTATTCAAAACATTAAACACTTACTTTAAAAGCCGTAACATTATTTTATTTTCATGTATTTGTTTATTTGACAGGGACATTACTCATTAATCAAAAGCAACGTAACTGTAAATGAGCCAGAGTTAGCTCAGCAGGCTAATTTTCATCTGCCTAAACCTAAAAAACATAATGTATTTTAATATTTTATGATATGTTTATATTTATTTATTTGTGTGTGTGTGTGTGTGTGTGTGTGTGTGTGTGTGTGTGTGGGCTGTTGTTAAAACACATTATGAACAGTTTTTAGAGCGGTCACTGTTCTTTTGTAATTTATTTCTGTCATTAGAAATGTGTAATAAACGTATTATCATCACCTGTACAACTATTTTCATTCTCAGTTAATCTATTGTTTAATAATTAAGTCCAAAAAAGTCTATAAAAAAATGCTCTCATCAATTGACATTTTAAGACTACTACGTTTCTTTTTGGTGGACTGATGCATTACTTCTGAAACAGAACTACTAAATGATTCAATTACAGGGGTGGTCAGAATAAAAGGAACACCTTATAATATAAAATACCATGTACTTGAATCAATGCCTCTCTGACTGAACAACGTAATCCTGTATTTAAATTATACAGATGTTCCTGTTGTGTTTTCCGCCCCTGGCATGCTAAAATAAAGAAGATGAATAATGCATTTTGAAAACAGACAAAAAAACTAAGCTAGCAATATGGAATTAATTTCTTGTCTTTTCAACTAAAGTAATAATAATGGAGTACAACTAACAACTACAATTCAATAATAACAAAAGTAACATTAAAGCTTACTAAACACAAATATTTGTACAGTGTGAGACTCCACAGCTGATGCAGAAAAGTTGTGTAGCATATTTTGCTGGATTGTGTCTTAACTTGCATGGTTTTGGCAGCCGAGGCCTCAGAGAGTGAGCGAGAGAACGTTTCAGAGCCAGACACGACTCTCTCATCGCTCGCAGATGTGTTCATTCAGTGTGTGCGGACACTGCTCAGGTCTAAGAGACACAACGGCATTACACACACACACACTGTAGCGTAGAGTTACCCACGGGTAACTGTATTGTTGCAAGCCCCTTTTTTGGTTAGGGTTGGTTCTTTTCTCATTTATTGACTTTGACTTGTGGGTTAAGTAAGACAATATGGCCCATCATAACCGCATGTGAAGTCTGAATGCTACTGTTCCTTATTTCTGCAGATTTATGGATCAAGCTCTGGATGTTACTCTGTTTAAACCTTTTCTATTCTCAACTAAATCGGCGTGACACTGATTCCATCATTATGCTGGGTTTCTAGGAAGGACTTTTCATTTTTTAAAGATTTTATGCAGCCACACAAACTAAGTATATATAATGATATTATTAGAAAACAAATATTTAAGGAATTGAAGTTATAATACTTAGATTTGTGCAATTTAAACAAAACCAAAGGCTAAATCAACAAAGTCAGTGATAGTCCCTAAACCTTGCAAATTAATAATGTTGGGGGGAAAAAAAACTTCAAAAACTAGGTCATAAATATTGGGAGCTCTCTGTTTTCAAATAGTAGATTTATTGTCATCGATGCATCTAAAGCATTTCTAAATCCGTGTAAACAGAAGTTGGAAACATGTTGCATGTACATTAAATGAATCAATCTAAACTTTGAATTGCTGAACTGTCTGTCTGTCTGTCTGTCTGTCTGTCTGTCTGTCTGTCTGTCTGTCTGTCTGTCTGTCTGTCTGTCTGTCTGTCTGTCTGTCTGTCTGTCTGTCTGTCTGTCTGTCTGTCTGTCTGTCTGTCTGTCTGTGTGTGTGTAACAAGCATAGTGTGCGCACACTGCATGAGTCTAGGCACATTTTACTAATTTGCAATAAATTTGAAATAGCAATGAAATGCTGTGTTATTGACTTTAGACCAGGTTTTTGTTGGTAATGGCGGGATCACTTTCCGCTGCCTCAAGATAGCAATACGCCAAGAATGCACCTGAACACACCTCCCTGTAAGACCAGCACGCCCATGGGCACAGAGATGGGCGCAGGTGCATTTTCTATTTTAAGAACGTGGGTGCTGGACAGGAAATTGACATCTGCGTCTGTCTTAAAATAGTAAAACCACTTGCGTCGGGCATTCTCCTGTAAGTCAGATTAGTTCGTTGAAGACCAGGCTTAAGCCAGGACCATTTCAAACTATGTTGGGTTAATTTTGGTTTGTAGACTTAATATCTGTCTAGCAAACCAGTCCTTCATGTCAGTATTTCTCATTAGACCCACTGTTCAATTAATGTTCTATATATGTGTTGCATCGTGCAACACACAAGCAACCTTGTACATTTCAAGTCACCTATGTGGAACCTATCTCATGAGGTGTAATAATTTTATGTGCCAAGACATTTAAAGAATCCAGAGCAGAGAATACCTCAGACGGTGACCCCCTGGGAAAGAACATGAGTGAAATGGCTGATGGCATCAGCAATGGTATGTGTTGACTGTTCCTACGTGACCGGAATGCTGCATTGATCTGTATTCCAACTATTGCAGAAGCTTTCCACACACGCCATAAAAACCATCAACTTCAATGAGGCAGTAATAAGCCGAGTGGCGCAGCTGCCAGGGCGGACTTGGCAGAGCACCAGGAGTGTCATTGTGGTATGCTGTTGTTTGATTACAAGTGTAACTGCACTGGGAGATTGTCACACAATAGCAGCTCTCATTTTACCTTGTTTGCGTCTGTTGACACTTGCTGGTGGATTGGGAGATGATCCTTGACAGCTACGTGATGGGCAGGTCTAAGCAGAATTCCTCAAATGGCAGAAACGGTTGCAATGGATTTCTTATTCTTATTGCTTTCCACAAACAAATCTGTGATAGGAATAGACATTATATATTCGGCGTAATGTTTTGGCTTAGAAATATCCATCTCACTGCATGTCATATTGATTCCTACTAAAATATTTAAGTCTCATTACGTCTCTCTGTGCAAGACGTTCTGCTGCCACTTGGTTGGTTTCCAAGATGCAGTAACAAAAACCCTTTGAAAACTAAAAAAAAAAACATACCAACTCTGTCTGTGCCCAGTTTTTCCTCTATCTTGCACAGACAGGAAGTGAACACTGGGTTCTGAATATGTGAATATGCAGATGAAGTGTAAGGTATCACTGCAGAGGAAGAGATTTCATATGCAAGGCTTTGAATGGGTCTCTGTGAGCCCCTGTCGGTATCCGCTCCCACGCGGTAAACGGGTAAGGCGACCCGGGCAGGACGGGTTGTGGTCAGCCTCGCCGGGAAGGCGGAGGTCTGAGAGGAGAGAGAGCTCTGTTGCTCCGGCTGCTGTGGAGTAGAGGTGAGGACAGAGAACTCTGTGAAGAGATAAACACAGGGAGGGGGTGGTCACACCAGATGTGAGCGTGGATTCATGTCTGCATGAAATGGTAGTTGCCGATGTCTACCAAATCAAAAGTAAATAAAAAGCACTGAAGTAGGAAAGTAAAACATATTCAGGCTGTAATGTCTTTGTTGATCACATACTGTTGATGTATTCTGTAGTTTGCCCAAAAAATGATACAAAATGACTGGGAGCCATTAAGCGTGATTTATGGTTCTGCAGAGGCTCCACGCAGAGCTTTCACCCTAGACTACGTAAGTGGCCTAAAGTTTATACTTTGTGTGTGTGTGTGTGATAGAGCAAGGGAGAGAGAGAGAGTGACAGTGATTTACTTCAGAGTGAGTAGTGACTCTACAGTAGATTCATATGGCATTTTTCCATTACATGGTACCTGCTCGACTCGCCTCCAACCCAGGTTGCAGGGCCCCGTCCTCCTTTTTCCATTGTAGATGTAGTACCGTCTCATGCATGAAGCGAGCGTGGCTGGTCGTCATGGCGATGCCTCAGAAAATTGTGTTTTTGATTCTCAGTATTTGGCTGTCTCCATAGCCAGAAGACAAATTTAGTTCCAAAAGAAGCTGGAGGCAGCAAAAAAAAAAAAAAAAACAACGCTGCGGGCTAAACCATATAAAAATGGCAGCTTTGTTCAGGACACCCCCTCTTGTGATTAGTGACGATTCTCTCCGACCAATCAGGAGTCTGCAGGCTTTCACGTCTGCAGGTATCACCTCAACTCGCTTTGAACGTTTTCTTTTTTTTATTAAACTACTTCAAAATAGTACCTGTTGGCAGATTCCAGGTACTTTTAATGTAAAAAAACGCCATTAGTGAGAGAAACAAAGTGTCTCCCCTGTTCTTTCGGACCACAGTGGGAAGATGAACCAGGAAATTAGTCGTGGGAAATTTAACGATACCAAGCCACATCTAGTTAAATCTTTTGAGAAGTGAACGCCATGCTACGTCGTATGGTTCGGCGTAGGTTCGTGTCCCCACTTACCTACGTACTCAACCGCTGTAGATTTTACGCAGAAGCATAAATCACACTTTACCGTGGACTGGTGCCTCATGGGGAAAGTGCCCCCTGATGTGTGGCAGCAATTTGAAATTATTTTGGGAACAATATTCTACGCCCTTCTTCAGAAAAGACCGTAGTGAGATGACAGGATCATAGTCTTTCTGTATGCACCGCAGCTGATGCACTGTAGCAGTTAGATCTTCTGTGCATATAGATTATGTGCATCCAAAGAGAAAAGGAACTCCTTTTTATGTGATCATTGTTCTTGAATAGTTTGGACCAGCCATTTTAGGACAAATTGTGAGGGGACATTAATTGACAGTATTATTATACCAAATGTCCTATTTTTGTTACTTGACTGGGTATGAAAGTAAGCAGAGATTAAATTTCTGTTCCAAATGTTTTTTTTTCAACAATCTTTATATTTCAGTGTATGCCACTGTCCTTTAGGTGGCATAAATACATCAATTTAAAAGAACATATTTCCTTTCCCGTAACCCTCAATCTATTATATCCCAAGGATAGCGGCTCCATGTATGTGCAATTTTGACATGGTGAACGAGGCATTGTCAGACATTTCAACCTTATCTGTAACTTGAGAGCACGTTTCCAACTACTCCCTGCTGATGTGTGTGTGTGAGTGTGTCTCTGAGTGTGTGTGAATATAGTGATATTTTCTGGAGCAAACAGCTGGATAGCCAGAGGTTGTGCTTGTGGTTAAGCCAGGTTGCTGGAGGATCGTGGGATAGTTCGGGTCAGCGGGCTTTCTTCCTACATGTTCTCCTGTGAGCTAAACCTCATCTGTCCATCAACTACTGACTACATGTATGCATGTACTCTATTCACTTAAACACTGAAGAACTTTTTTTTAACTGCAGTTTTAACTTTCAAACAAGCGTCCTCTTCTTCAGGGATTGGATTGCAGTTGTTTAGGCGGTCCCTTCCTGGAAAGATTCCTGTTACATGTTTCTTAGACATTGTCTTTCCGTTGTGGGGTACGGTGGCCGACAGGTGCAAACGCCCTGCAACTTAAGAAAACGCATGCAAAAACAAATTCGACAACACATGCGCAGCATTCAGCAAACGTGCTGCAAATACACACAACCAAATACAGAAACACGCTGCAAATACAGAGACGTTGCAAAAAGAAAAGCAGACACACCTCGAAAACAAATGCAACAAAAATGAGAGAGAAAGAGAGAGAGAATTTGTTTTAGCCATATTACATGAGATGAGTTGTAAGTAAGACATCTGCTGAAAAAGTTATTGTGTTCATTAGCATGCTTACCGTACTGTCGAAACATGCAAAACACCAAAGTACAAAGACATAGTGGACCAAACGCGAGCTTTTATTTTGTAAAATCAAAGCTAGGGGACGGCACTAGCCAGGAGGGCATGAGACGGGAGCATAGGCTGTATATTATTAATATGTCATATACTGTATACAACATACAGAGGTGGGTAGAGTAGCCAAAAATTGTACTCAAGTAAAAGTACTGTTACATCAGAATAATATGACTCATACAAAAGTAAAAAGTAGTCATCCAAATAATTACTTGACTAATAGTAAAAAAAATGCGTACCTGTTGAGTAATGTCTGATTTATTTTTTAACACAAGTATTCAATAAGACAGACAAAATAAACAAAATAATCATCTTTAGGCAAATTATAGTTCATCCAAATAATAAAATAAATTAAAATTAATTTATTAATTACAAAATAGCTTAAATAAAGAGACTTATCACATCAAATGTGATAAGTCATATGTGTTATATAATGTGTGTATGTATATATATAAAATGTTCAAAACATATGCAACCTACAGTAAATGACAAACATTCGCCTATCCACAGCAAAAAATAAATACAAATTTAGGAAAATTACCACTATATTTCCTCAAGTTAGATGTTGAGTTTTTGAATGCTGAATTGTCAGTTTGTTTTGGTAAACACAGAAGACACGGCATAATGTAGCTGCTAATGTTTCGCACTTTTACTAAGGTAAACATGCTTTAAAATATGAGGCCAGGGGTGTTCCTCCTTGTCTCTCTCTCTCTCTCTCTCTCTCTCTCTCTCTCTCTCTCTCTCTCTCTGTCTCTGTCTCTCTCTCTGTCTCTCTCTCTCTCTCTCTCTCTCTGTCCGTCTGTCAAAATAAAAACGTTAAAATGAGGCGGACACGGGGGATAATAACAATGACGTGTAGAATACCAAAGAGGTAAAAAGAAAAGGAACAAGCTCATTGTAGCCTAATGTAGCGGAGTAAGAGTACAGTTTCTTCTTCACATATCTACTCAAGTAAAAAGTATAGTGATTTAAAACAATTTTTTTTCAAAAACTTACTCAAGTAAATATAACTGAGTAAATGTAACTCGTTACTACCCACCTCTGATAATATATTAATTTAATATATAGTCTAAGGATGTGAGGCACGAGACGGTAGGTCTCCAGGTCTCTTCTTAACGCTCCCTCCATTGTGTAATCTGGATGCAGCGTTTTTTTTGTTGCATTTGTGTTCAGGGGTTTCTTTTTGCATTGTTTCTATATTTGCAGCACGTTCATGTATTTGGTTGTGTGTATTCGCGTTTGCTGAACGCTGCGCATGTGTTGTCAAATTACTGAAGTTGTTTTCTTAATTTGCTTGTGTTTTGTCCATTTGCGTGTGTTTTCTTAAGTTGCAGGGCGTTTGGCCCTGTCGGCCACCGTAGTGGTGGTATAAGTGGTGGAAGATAAAGGAAAGTCGCTCTGTCGCCCTGCATGGTAGAGGGATCCAAAACTTCCAGCAAAGCACTTCCCCTTCCCGAAAACCCTTCCCCTTCCCGAAAACCCTTCCCCACCACAGGCCTCCCTCAAGGACCTGCGATGGTCCGACCCTTGCTCCAAAGTCCCCGCCCTGTTGGAGGCAGGCTGGACTTGAACCTAAGCAATTGTCTTCTGCTATCCTTTTTGTGTGTGTATTTGTGTTAGTGTGTGCGTGTGTGTCCACATGGGTCTGTAAAAGTGTGAATCATAGTTTCTGCAGATGACACGTTTCTGATATTAAAGGTCATAGACAATAATGGCGGTATAGTGATGATCTGAGTACTTACAGAAGGAGTTGGTTGTTGTAAAAGTGATGAGAGATGAGTCATATTTAGGGCAGTGGCTTTGGAAAAGATTATGTTCAGCCCAGATGAGTGTTGGCAAAAAACACAAAATGCAGTGTGATAACACTTTGGTTAATATTATTGAAATAATATACTATTATTTTTTACTTTTTTCCATTGTATTTTATCTAATGTAATGATACAAATTATGATGTACTTTGCAAATAAGTGAAAGAAAAAGCAACAACAGAAACAACAATTCAAGCACAGAAAACAATCATATTCTTAATAAAAAATCATAGACAGCATTATACATCACAATCACAAGAGATTTCCTAAATCAATCTTTCCATTTATCTCGTAGTAAGCACCCCTGAGGATATAATCACAATGACTGAAATAAAGAAAATAATATACAAAATTAGGATTTGGAATATATTACAAAATATATGTCTCCGGTTACATCAAGTCCTGTATGTATCTAACAAGCTATATGTTATAAAAACAAAAGAAATTGTGTCTTACACCGGTAATTAGCCATGTGCAAAGTTTTCCTCCCTAACATCTTGGCACCAGTTTGAACTATATTTGCACTCACTGAATTTGGCCACTAGGAGGTAGAGTAACTTTTAAACAAGTTGATAGAGAGACTACCCTGGAAATCCAGAGTTCTCGAGAGAGCACAGTTTGACTTTTGAAGTTACTCTGGCATAGAGTAATGTTGCTCATTAACTATGCCCTTGTAGCCGAGCTGCACCAATCACATCGGTGTATCTGAGATAGACGGGTCAGAGGCGACAGTTTAATCTACCAGTTAGCTCCGCTGGTAGCTAAGCATATGGGACTCTGGATAATGTTACCCTGTGTGTTGTTTTGTGTTGTGTTGGTCGTAGTATTATCCAATCGCGTGCAGTGAGATTTTCAAATGCACGATTGGTGCCGCCCTTCGAGATGGGCGACTTTCATTACTCGATGCCAGACACTTAATCTGTCGGATTTGGGTCTGGATTTCCGGGCTATAGAGACACAACCACATTATAAAGTTGATATGGCTAACCTGTTAGCAAGCAGATACCTATTTACACATTCAGCAGACATAACGGCAACATTAGTATCCATTTGAAGTATTTTCTTTGTCCATCTAATGAATCAAAGCCCATTAGTCTCGTTATTTTTGTCTCTCGTTTTGTCTCCACAAAATCTTGAGAAAAATGTCCACCCTGAAAAATTAGCTACAGGGTTGACTCATCGTTTTCTTTTGGTTCATAAATGTGGGTGTCCTTTTTCACATTAGTGTAATTTTTTTTTTTTTATAAAAACAAAATGTCCTTTTGTTGTCTTTGTCAGTTGTCACTTATTAATCCAAGGATGGAACTAAAAAACACAACATAATGATTTCTGTTTGGACCAGAAGAATTACATGTTTTCTCTTGGCTTCTAATCAGCAAAAATTGATTGGTTATTGGTGTTATGCCCAGTTTGTCTCTTCAGTTGACAGGCATTGCTCATAATCATTGTCCATGGATCCTGATGTTTGGAATCAACCACAGCGTAGCCTTGTCAGACCAGTGTCAGCCCATCGGCTATCTGGAGCCATTTTAATAGAGATAGATGGCAGAGATTAAATCCCCATCACGGCCCAGGCTCTGCAACACGTTCTCCCATTAAGCACGCCGTCATATCTTTTCCCAATAAGGACAGCCTAACGTGCCATCATCTCAAGATTGATGACTGGTATTAATGTGGATTACCGGCTGTGTGTATGTGTGTTTGTTTATAAGTGCCTGGTTAATTTTAGCCTCTGTGCAAGCTCTCCTGTAATCCGTAAACCTCTTGCACATTCCATCAACAACACCAACACACACACTACTTGGTTTTACTGTTGTGCCAGGGTCAATAGTGATTATAATGCCCATTATCTGCCTGTGTATGTGCAGTCCCTTTGTCAGGGTTGTAATTGATCAACTTCTTTTCCCTTAACTAAGCCGCATACTTTGTGTGTTCGAAAGAGAGCAGAGTGTACTTGGCGGGCCCTCATATGAAAATATGAGCGCTGATTTATGTACTTGAATGATAGCCAGAACTTCTTCTCAATACAAGTGTAATAGTTTAACAACATACCCTAATAAAAAGCTTAATTTCCTTCTTTTCCTTAGCACATTTTAGAGTATTTTAAGAATGCACGGGTACAAAGATGGAGAAATAAAGGGGGTGGGTGTTTTGTGGGAGGCCAGAGACAGGAAGGGGGTGGGGTGGGGGCAACATGGTGAAAGACGCGGAGGAAGGCGTAGAGATAAGAAAGTGCTAATGCCTCTAATCCGTTCCAGATGAAAGCTGTTGGTGTGACGGGGTTGGAAAAGGATGGGAAAGGTTGGCCACTCCTACATCACACCATATTTTATAGCTCGACCTCATCATGCTGTCAGCCAACCATCGCCATTAATGAGAGAGACAGAGCATTGCACACGCACACACACATCACAAATATGCACCCATCTAACTGTGGGACGAGGGTGCTTTGCCAGTTTCGTTTGCCCAGCCCTCGTCTTTCTTTGCTTGTCTTTGTTTTAGCAGTGTGCCAGCGCAGGGTGGCTCTGCAGGTTTCTAACTATATCTTCATCACTTACTACGTTTACATATGAAAACAATGTTGCTGGAAGAAAGTGTTGATCTAATGGTGTTTTTCCATTGGCACTTTCGGCCTCACCGAGTCAAACCATGCTGCGCTGATTTGCTGTTCCATTACCAGTTTAAATGCACCAAGTCACGCCCGAGATCGACAATCTATGGAGTCGGGCTAACCTGCCTCTAAGTATGTTGCGGTGACATCTCGCTGACCGCGGCCAACCCATCGCCGGCTGACACCCTGACGGCCAACTCCTGCCTGTGACGGCCCCCCTTGGTTAAACATGTGTTGTTAGAATCAACTCATGTCTAAGTGCAGTGTTCAGCTCTCTGTACTTTAGAAACTTTTAGGCCTTGATTTTCACAGGAAAGATGACATGCAGCAAGGGGCTGCATGTCAGAGTCAAATCCACGGCCGCTGCAACGAGGAATAAACCTCTACATGTGTGCGCCCGCTCTACCAACTGAGCTAACCTGGCCACCTTTTGAAACTTTTAACTAAATCTCTGTGGTTTGGGGTCATGTTGGTTGTTCGTGTTCAGTTACTGCTGATGAAAACCCAACATTTCCTTATGTTGCTGCTTCATAATACAAGCTTTTAAAGGTCCCATGACATGGTGCTCTTTGGATGTTTTTATATAGACCTTAGTGGTCCCCTAATACCATATCTGAAGTCTCTTTCCCCAAATTCAGCCTTGGTTTAGAATTACAGCCACTAGAGCCAGTCCCACAATGAGCTTTCCTCAGTATGTGCCATTTCTGAGTCTGTAGCTATTGAGGAGGAGAGAGGGGGGGCAAGGTAGAGGCTGGGGGTGTGGCCTTGACCAACTGCCACTTTGCTCATTTGAAAGCTATGATGTATCTCTCTCATGGGTGGGCCAAATTCTCTGGGCGGGCAAGGCAGTGAAAGGGGAGGTAACCTTGCCCCTCGTAAGGAGCAAGATTCCAGATCGGCCCATCTGAGCTTTCATTTTCTCAAAGGCAGAGCAGGATACCCAGGGCTTGTTTTACACCTATCTCCATTTCCAGCCACTGGGGGCCCATAGGCAGGCTGGGGGAACTCATACTAATGTTAAAAAAAACCTCATAAAGTGAAATTGTCATGCCATAGGACCTTTAAATAACAAAATGGGGGACTTGAAGAATGGTTAGGAAATTAATAAGGAATTAATTAGGAAATGTGTTTATCCACCGTTTTAAAGCCGCTCCTTTGACCACTAGTCACAGCCATGGATCAGCCAGCTACTTTTGAACATTGAATCTAGTCAAACATTACAGGTAAACACACACCTTCAAGTGGGCAGCCCTATTGTAACGGAGATGCAAACGCCTGCCGTGCCTGACTGACATACCGAATCAAACCAAGCCACCACATGTGTATGGACTTACTAGTTTACATCCATTGCAGTCGTTGGTTACTTTATCCAGGATTTGCTTGCATTTGTCAGAAATTTGAAGTCTCCCAATGACCATAGTTTTGAGTCTAGGATGAATCTTATTTTGAAGTAGGGCTGGGCAATATGGACAAAATCAGATATTACGATATTTTTGACCAAATACCTGTATCGATACCGCAACAATATTATAGTGTTGACTATTGAGGCTTTCACACATATTTACAGAATATTTTTGATAAGTCATCATCAGTAATGTGGATATAATGACTAAGTTGGTAAAGGCAAATAATAGAACAGTTATAACAGTCTAGTAAGTAAAAAAAAAAATTTACATCACTTTCCTGTAATGCAGCCTTTCAAACCATATAACGATATTACAATATCCAAAATCTAAGACGATATCTAGTCTCTTAACACGATATCGATAGAATATCGATATATTGCCCAGCTTAACAATTTTAGTTTGTCAAAATAAAATTAAAAAACTTAGAGACCTGGTATATGGGCAAGAAAATTGTCTTTCTCCAGGAGAAATTGATTTGGTGAACTTTAATCCCCTAACCTGATTATACACTTATTGTTTCCACCCTTCCTCTGGGCAGTATTTACGCCATGATGCTATTTTTTTGGATCACTCCTGTTTTTTTTTTTTTTTTTTTAAATAACCTTAGAGGCTTGCAACCAGGACAGCACACGCTTCGTAAACCTCTCTGAAGAGACACTGTCTTCGCAAGACAGACGACAAGGTATTTATAACGGAACAGGCTACTTCCCTGGCCATAACCTGGATCCTGCTTGTTCCCCTTTCTCAACCACACACACACACACACACACACACACACACACACATCTGTTGTGCTGTTCCTGTCCAGGGGGTCCTGGGAGGGCTGGGATAGCTTGACTGGGGTTTGAGGTGGGGCAGCAGTGCAGAGAGAGATGAGAGGCTGTGTAAATCAGGCATAATGCTGGATCAGAATCTGGGCTCCGTTTTGGTAACATGGCTCTGTGACAGCTACCAGGGCAGCTAGAGTATGTGTTGGTATGCGTTACTGTGGCCGACTGTGGTCTGTGTGTGTATTTATGGGAGTGTGTTCTTGTAGTGGTATATGCCAGTGAGTCGATATATGTGTGTGTGTGTGTAACCAGAGAGAGGTAGCACCTGCAGGGGCGGTGGTCTCCAAACTTCAATTCTATTTAAAGATTATGCAAGCAATGCTGTGTGCGTGCGTGCGTGCGTGCGTGTGTGTGTGTGTGTGTCTTATTCTGCTCACAAGGACAGCATTCATCAAATGAGTGTTGCAGGGTGGGTTGGAAGGGAGGGGGGCATATTTAAGTGGGGCCTGTGAGTGAGAGGGGAAGAGATGATTAAGAGTGACGAGGAAGAAGGGGAATGGGGTGGAGAAGAATGTGCCAATTTGTCAAGTTTTACCTCCCACCACCCTGCCATTGTCTAATCAGAGGCGATGCTGGGTGCTGATTACAACCAAATGGAGCAGGGACAGCAGCTGGAGTTGGGGGGGTAAGGTGAGTGAGGTAAAGGGGGGTCGGGATCAGTTTGGTCCTGGCAGGGGGTCTCAGATGTGGGAGGTCCTTCCTCACCTCTCCACTGAGCGCTCCCTTTGAAAGCATCTGGTCCTGGTCAGCTGATAAAGAGTGTGAGGGGAAACGCCCACAGAGGGAGAGAGAGAGTTGTTATCTCCTATTTAGGATGCTGTTTAGTTGTCTTCCAGTGTGTTGTGAAGAAAGTTGCAGTGTTTGATCAACAGTGTGACAGAATTTTAAGTTGTAGTTTTAAAGTTTTTAGGGGATCATCAGGTCCCTATCCTGTTATGGAATATATTGGAGCTTGGTCACAAGCCAGAAAAGACATGACTTTAACCATATGAGGGGAAGAAAGACTTAAAAAAATAAATAAAGCAATGACACACTGCTTAGATTATAAGAGCCTTTGTATTGAGATAATAGATTAATTGCAAATGGTTATGTGTTTATTAGTGTAAATGTTTACCTAATTAACTCATTAAACCACAAACTAATAACACTGTGTGTTCTATGATTTAATTTTGTAATTCAATGGCACTGATACTTGAACTTGGTCCAGTACAATTATTCCACAGCTCGTGAAAAAACAAAAAATGTGTTTTACTTAAACAATTATGATTGCTCACAGAATACTAGTTTGCATGTTTTTGTTCATACTGGAAGATGATATGCTGGAGTTTCTTTCAAATACTGATTTAGGTAGTCTAGGGTCTCAGTGCAGTGGCCCAGGGATTACTCTTCACCTTGGGTGTTTTTCTGTTGTAGTTTAGCCTTTATTTAACCATGTT
The DNA here is from genome assembly GCA_013375575.1 of Percina caprodes. NCBI lineage: Eukaryota > Metazoa > Chordata > Actinopteri > Perciformes > Percidae > Percina > Percina caprodes. The sequence continues at coordinate 1,653,294 of JABXJD010000044.1, forward strand.
AGCTGTAACTGGTTGTAGTGTGACAGGGCCTTACACCCCCAAAATCCACAGTTGAAATTCCTGAAGAGTGTCACTGATGACAAAGCTGTTCCTACCTGTGTATTTGTGTGTGTTAATGTGTGCACGTGTGAATGCGCCAAACAGCCCCCGGGGCGTGACAGCAGCCCGCTGCAGTAAGACCTGTTGCCGTGTTTACACGCGTGTTTATATTTGTGAGGTCTGATTGATTGATTTGTGGTAAATGTCTGAAGGGTACATCACGCGATCGCGGCAATGAAGGGGTTCTTCTCTTTTCACTTTTCCAGGGAGTTCTTATCTCTCCTATCCAACGCTCGAAGGAATGGGTACAACTGCACCTCTGCTCCCCTAATAAACATATTTTACATATTTACTTAATACGCTGGAGGATATTTCAGCAATTGCAACTCAAATGGCATTCAGCACTTCTCATCTTAATGAAAACCTTTCTGCCACCAGCAATTAATTTCCATTTCAATATTCTATTGTTAGTACCAACCACTTTTTTCACAATTGTGTAGCAGTTTACCTGACATTGTTACCTCCCGTCTTTCATCCGATCTGTCACCAAGCAAATATATCGAAATATTGACAGGCTTTTTTCATCTACTCTCCAAATGTCCCTTTTGTAGCATTATCTGTAGGCAGTATTTGTTGTTATACTGGGGACATTGTTTCTGCCTGGCATAAGGGACGCTAGCCAGCTAGCTAACTTTGTTCGCCTGCAGTTTGGTGATGTGACTTTAAAGCTTTTACAGGTGTCTGCTATTGCCAGTTTTTCTGCCTTGAAAACTAACTAAATCATTTTGTCAGAGTATTACTTTAATGAAGTTGTAGCTCGGTAACATTATTAATCTGTAAGGATGTGTGTCTGGCAGTGGTACTGGAAATGAAATGACGGATTGCATTAGCTCAGGCACCCCTCAAATTTCCTTCATTTTGGTGCTCTGAGAGACTGGCCAGCACCTGTTCACATTAATGCCATCAAGAGAAAATGATTCAGAGAAAAAGATAAGGAGTAAAAGAGGTAGAGCGGAGTGCCGGGAGGCAAACGGGGACTTTCCAGACTCGACTGCATAAATCCTGAGTTTGACAGCCAATCTCCAACGCTCAGTTTACCTGCCCTGACATACGCTGCCAAAGCACGTATTTCTCCACACGTGCACTGCTCCCACTCCCACGTCTCCCATCTGTCTCTCAGATCCACCTGATCTGTTTGACTTGTATTTGTTCATTGCCATAGCTGCAGCAGCCTCCACACTAACCGAGCAGAAGACGCCTGTAATTAGACACAAAAACTTAGAGATCGAGATATGATCGCAATGATGAGTGAACATCAGTGGGGAAGGGATTAGTGGTTGGGTGGATGCATGTCATGCCATGTACAAATCCGTGATTTGAAAAATGAATGTTGACCTTAAATTTGCCTTCAAGCTTAAGGTATTACGTGCATTTCTTTAAGTTCTCTTCAAGTAGATCAACATTTTAGTGTTCAACCTCACATTCTGTCACTTTCTCTGCACTTTAGCTCTGCGTACAGCGAATAGACACAATAAAAGAAACACCTGAGTGAATGAGGGCAAAAATCTGTTTTGAAAGCATGCTGGAGCATTTCCTTCTCTGTATGAAAGGTGGCTGCCAAGAAACCCATTAGAGATAATTTGCATCCCATAGTGAAGTTGAGCTTAAATGGGACTAAACTTGTCATCTCACAAGATCAAGATGAAAACACTCTTGTCACTTTCAACAAGTCTTTCAGTCCTTTTGTATTGAAACATGTTCATCTTTTCTTTTGTTATCCCAGCGTCCTAAGCTTCCTTCCAACAAATGTCCTTCATTTCACCCAAACTATAAAACTACTCATGAAAACCATGGGAACCTGTTGTGCTATTCTGGGAGCACATTTTAAAGAGATGCTCCATCAATAAAGTCAAAGTTTGGATTTCCGTCAGGTATACTCTGTAATTAAAGCTCTTCAGAGGCTTGCATTGTTTCCGCTTGTCACTGTGTCTATATTTAACCGCCAGCCTTCAAATGTCAACTGTTGAACACAAAGGATGTTACTGACGATGGAAATCTGGGAAAGATGCGGTTGTGTATGTGTTGGTATGTCGGGGTGGCGAGATTGTTATTGAAATCCATTTTAAGAACACCTGGTTCCCAGCGGGAAAACACTCAAAGAGCCATCACACGTCCCAGGTGGATGATGCAATGTCATATATCCACGCCTCTGGCTCGCTCCCCCTGTCACTTACTGTGTCTCTGGTGTTCTCCTTTTAAACTGTATTGTGTCTGCGTAAGGCAAATTGGCACACTGCAAGGAAAAATTAGCACTTTGTTTTTCTAACAGGTGTGTGTGTGTATGTGTTTTTAGGCACAGACAAGCTTGAGTGACACAATTACAACAACACAGAACTAGAGGTGGAGAGATTTCCCTCAAGTTTCATCACAGCACATGATGATGGAGATACAGCTCTGTTTGGAGAGTGGGCTGTTAGCGTGGGCATGCATGCATACAGCAACAGTAGGTTAGGCGACAGCAGGTAGCTGGGGAAAACATGGAATAATTATGAGTAATTTCATTTGTTGCGTTACACCCATACAGTCACCAACCTCTGAATTAGGAATTACATGTCCCATATTGTAAATTGAGACTCCTAATTTCTTATTATATAGCAGGTTGAGGTGATATATGAATACTGTGAAAGTATAAACACGCTCAAACCCCAAAGAAATGCACACAGCCTGTATTTAGAAACATGCGTTTTAAACAAGCTAGTAGGACTTTTATACAGTTGTGATGTCACAACTATACTATACCGGTAGAAAGTTCTGCTACAGTGCCGTTACGTCATTCCCCGGCTGCAACGATGGTGCAGACAGACAGTATAAGGCCAGCTACACACTGGCTGCGTCGCGTTTCTGTTGCATGTCAGCTGGATTTTTCGGTGCCCTACACACCAGAAACATGTCTGACGCGGCGCTGCTGCCGCCAGGTGACGTACAGGGACACAGCGCCGACAGATTCAAACTCTGAAAAATGGGTAAACATAAATCTATAGGCTACTGATTTGATTAAAGCAAGACAATGTCGGCAGTATTGACGGCAAAATAGGTTACAGAATATTTTGTTGTGTATGAAAAGTGCAATATTTGAAAATCAATTTTTCTTTTTTACATTTATTTCTGCATTGATGTCAAAACCAAGAGACTTTAAGACATGTCATTTAATAATATGTATTTGTGTCAAAATTACATGTAAACATCTTTTCCTATTCTATTTTGCCTGGAAACTCTTCCAACACGCTTGCATGTTGCACGAAAAATAGGCGTCGGCTCTATTTCTAGCATGCACGCGTTTTTGGCGCGGCACACGCAGGCGGTGTGTACGCTCTAACCTGTTGACATGGGAGCCGAAATAAAAACGGGCACGCCACGCAGCTGACACATCCAGTGTGTAGCCGGCCTAAGAACATTTCTTGTTTTTTTTAACATTAAAACCTGTAAACACATTCTAGTAGAAACCCAAAATGCAAGTATGAACCTCAAAGTAAGAATGTTCCTTTTTTAATGATTCTTACTGACTTTTTAACCATCATGTGGTTGACACAATAATCTATATTTTTGTAGACATTTGCCTTAATCTATTTTTGTAATATACAGTAGTATTAATTTAAATAATTTATACTTAGCTTGGGCTCAGGGAAAACCTCTCAGATAAATGTTTTGAAAATGACACCAGGATGGTGGATAAGATGGTAAAGAAATATGGTTCTGCTTGTATAGAATGCCTACCGTATCAACATAGTTTGGGTTTCCGCAAAATGGTTTATTGATTAATTATTGTTGGCTGAAACCAATATTAAGTGAACTGTGTAACTTGGACCCTTTTGGGTTGTGTTTAACTATTTGTGAAATATGGTTCTGCCTGTATAGAATGCTACCGGATTGGTCAGCAAAGTTTGGGTTTGGTTCATTGAGTACCGTAAAATTGACAGGTCTGCCGCTAGATCTTTCTTTTTGATGTTGCCTTTCTTTAAATAATTGTTAATATCCCATACTGAAGTTGCATTGTTAACACTATATGACAATCTTATCTGCTTTTATATTTGTAGTTGTTTGTAGCTGCTCTTTATTGTTTAATTTCTTATACTGCCCTGTAACTTTTATTGTCATATTTTATCTGTTTTTTTAAATTTCTTAATCGTTTTTAACTTCTCTTTATTGTTCTATGTAAAGCACTTTGAATTGCCTTGTTGCTTAAATGTGCTATACAAATAAAACTGCCTTGCCTTAAACCCACAGTCTGTACTTGAACCTGGACTGAATAGTTGCACGAGTGGAGATCATAGTTTGCATTCTGTCTCCCACCAGCAGTCAATGTTGGTTCCTTTCAACCAAAATGAGCTTTCCTGAGTCTTAACTAAGTAAGTAGTCTTGGAAACTAAACAACCTAATTTATTGGTAGGAGAAAAATCTGATCACCAACATCAAGCCAAACTCCGCTTTATATATAGCCAGACTGATGCAACAGATACCGCACACCCCGTTGAATCAACAAATATGAGTGCATTAAATAATTATCATCCAGACTTACATGTGCTGTCAAAGAATTAATTCTCCAGGCTTCTACTTTGTGTTACTTCTTTAGCACAGCTGCAGCTCTAGGCTATCATTTCCTATGGCTGTGAATTAGAACTAAATTATTACCTTCTGATTATTGATGCGAAGAAAAACTCAAAATTCTCCAAACACAGAGGAGCAGCGCTGCACTGAGGCTTCATGTTTGCAAGGGAAAGGGGTCTATATCTTGGCTTCATGATGCAGATGAGTGACTATGTAGTGGAGTTGGTGAAAGTGGAGTAATTGATATGTCTGGCCGTGGGTTGCCAGGTTGGGTCTAAACTTCTCTCTCTCAGCCTGTTTGTATTTGCCCTGTTAACACACAACTGCTCTAATTTCAGTTGGCCTATAATGTGATGAGTAAAGGTGTAATTGACTGTGGTTTTCCCCCAACAAACCCCCACCCATGTTCAAGCACACACACTTGCGCGCACTCTATTTTTCTTCTCTTCCATACTTGCCTCTTTTTCCTTCTCTTAGTTGTCTCCACCTCCAGGGCTTCTTAGTGATTTCTTTATTTGGGTGTTTGCAGTTGGCAGGAATGTGCCGCAGTATCAGTGTTTGACAACGTTCCACAATTAATGAGAAAGTGACGCTCCCAAAGGGGCAGTCTTTCTTTTGTAATATCTCTGTTATCTGAGCTGTGATTAAAGCTTTAGTGTGTACATTTTTTATATTAATGAACGTCCGTTACATTCAAGCCATTGCCAAATGAGTTGCTACAAAGCTAAAAATTTCCTGCGGGATGAATGAAGTGTCTGTCTGTCTGTCTGTCTGTCTGTCTGTCTGTCTGTCTGTCTGTCTGTCTGTCTGTCTGTCTGTCTGTCATGTGGACCCGCCCACAGCTTTGTTTTCATTACTTAGAATTCCTCATGGGGGAGGCAGAAACTACGCACTACAGCTTTAATATTTACCACAAAGGTCCTTAATCTGCTGCGTTACTGCAGTAGTACTTTGAACATGAGACAACTAGGAAATAATTTGGATTTTAAGAAGAATATGGATGGAAATTGGTAATTTACAGTAGAGTAAATCCGATGACATATTTTTACTTAGATTTTATGATCCCATGCACCACAATCAAAAATATACATTTCTCTGATGTGAATGTTGTTTATCATTTAAATGCATAAATAATACTGATTAGCGATTTATCAAAGTGTAATTTCTTTTTATTCAGAATTACACATTTTGAAACCCCTTTTTTTCGGATGTCATGTGTGGGGCTCCATACTCTTGCTCTTTCTCAAAAGAGCATAAACGAAACTGAGAATAACAAAAAATTTGGACACAAATATACAGTATACCTGTAACATACATACTAAAAACAAAACAAAAACAACTGCTGACGTTCCCCAGGTTAATGGCATTCATATTAGGATTATCATAGGATTATCATCAGATTAATCCTTGATATATCAGCGGATGTCAAATTGGACTACAAACACATAACAATGGGTGTTAAACACATAATTGTCAAACTGGCAAAAATGACAATTATAAATGCAACACTTTTGTTTTTGACCCCAATTTTTCATGAGCTGAACTCAAAGATCTAAGACTTTTTCTATGTACGCAAAGGTTTTTTTTCTCTCAAATATTGTTTACAAATCTGTCAAAATCTGCGTCAGTGAGCAATTCTCCTTTGCCGAGATAATCCATCCACATCACAGGTGTGGCATATCAGGATGCTGATTAGCATGATTATTGCACAGGTGTGCCTCACAACCGCAGACCATGTGTAACTACACCAGCCCAGGACGTCCACATCCTGCATCTTCACCTCCGAGGTCGTCTGAGACGAGCCACCCGGACAGCTGCTGCAAAAATCGCTTTGCTTTACCAAAGAATTTCTGCACAAACTGTCAGAAACCGTCTCGGTGAAGCTCATCTGCATGCTCCTCGTCCTTATTGTAGCCGACTTGAGCGGGCAATTGCTCACATTTGATGGCATCTAGCACTTTGGAGAGGTGTTGTCTTCACAGATGAATCCCGGTTTTCACTGTACAGGGCAGATGGCAGAAAGCGTGTGTGGGTCAGCGGTTTGCTGATGTCAACATTGTGGATCGAGTGACCCATGGTGGGGTTATGGTTTGGGCAGGCGTATGTAATATAAGGATAAAACAGGTGCATTTTATTGATGGCACATTAAATGCACAGATACCGTGATGAGATCCTGAGGCCCATTGTTGTGCAATTCCTGGAAGCTGAAAACATTCCAGTTCTTGCACGGCCAGTATATTCACCGGACATGTCACCCATTGAGCATGTTTGGGATGCTCTGGATCAGCGTATACGACAGCATTTTCCAGGTCCTGCCAATATCCAGCAACTTCGCACAGCCATGAAGAGGAGTGGACCAACATTCCACAGGCCACAATCAACAACCTGATCAACTCTATGTGAAGGAGATGTGTTGCATTGCGTGAGGCAAATGGTGGTCACACTAGATACTGACTGGTTTTCAGAGCCCCTCCCCCTACCAGACCGCACCAATACAGTAGAACTGCACATTTTTGAGTGGCCTTTTATTGTAGCCAGCCTAGGGCACACCCAGTTAATAATCATGCTGTCTAATCAGCATCCTGATATGCCACACCTGTGAGGTGGATGGATTATCTCGGCAAAGGAGAAGTGCTTCACACAGATTTTGACATATTTGTGAACAATATTTGAGAGAAATAGGCCTTTTGTGTACATAGAAAAAGTATAATATCTTCAAGTTCAGTTCATGACAAATGGCGGCAAAACCAAAAGTGTTGCGTTTTATAATTTTGATCAGTACGTGTTTTGAATATCTCCTTGTTTCAAATCACTTTAGAAATTTTACTTCTATGCCATTTCTGAGTGATTGACTTGGTTTCTTTTTTCTGAACGCACAATAGAGCTCTTCATTCTTCCAGTGCTGTGTATATGTACAGTTTATTGCCTTCATATTATCCTGTATGGAAGGCCATGCAGGTATGCAGAGGGAGGCCACGGCTGAATACATGGGGCTTATATTTATACATCTGTCAAGACACACACCAACCCTCTACTGTATGTGACACACACACACACACACACACACACACACACACACACACACACACACACACACACACACACACACACACTCATGCACAGAGGCACATTCCTCAGTTTTAAGCATGCATTTCAACAGGCCCTGTGTGAGCAGGAAAGAAATGAAACCACTAAATGCAGCACATATATCCTGTACATTTAGAACCCTTTAAACATATTGCTTTTTTTCTCTCCGCATCAGCAGCAGACCCCCAATGCTGACAGAGCCTGGCTGACTTCCCAGAACAGAACAATATCTGCTAGGTCGACCGAGGGGCCCAGCAGTCCACACACACACACAGCGTTGTACACAAACGTCTGGCCTTTAAACCGTCAGCGCTCAGTCCCTGCCTTACATAATGACAGAGAATGGAGGCATTAAGGCAATTTGTTTGATTTAAGTTGTCAAGGCGTCCTGGACCCTGCCCTCTCAGCTGGTTTTGATAGTGTGTGTGTGTGTGTGTGTGTGTGTGTGTGTGTGTGTGTGTGTGTGTGTGTGTGTGTGTGTGTGTGTGTGTGTGTGTGTGTGTGTGTGTGTGTGTGTGTGTGTGTGTGTGTGTGTGTGTGTGTGTGTGTGTGTGTGTGTGTGTGTGTGTGTGTGTGTGTGTGTGTGTGTGTGTGTGTGTGTGTGTGTGTGTGTGTGTTGGAATAACAAGAGGAATGGAGGGACTCCCACACAGACAGCCAGACAGAGAGGGGGTGTCAGTGAAGAAGGTGCTGCAGTAGCATAAAATAAGGTTTATGAGGTCCAGAGAGACTGAGCAGTGACAAAGAAGGAGGAGAAATGTGTAAGGATGGAAGAGGGGAGGAGGAAGAGATGAAGGTGGACCTGAGAGAACTTGAATTACATGTCTGTTGTTGGAAAGGGAATCTGTTTTGTGTGTGTGTGTGTGTGTGTGTGTGTGAGTTTGAGAGTGTGTCACTGGACATGAAAGTATGTATGTATGTAAAGTAAGTCTGTTTCAGGTTTAGGCTTCATCAGAAGCCAATGTGGTTCAATGCTGACTACACCAGTCCTGACCTAAACAACACCAACATGATAATTTTACATTTTCGAAGAAATATTGACCGTTCTCGTCATTCCAGTTTTAGACTATCCTACAACAATTTTTATAGCTTACTTTCTACAGGAAATATTGTTTTTTCTTGAAACCCTTATCTTTTATTCAACAAAAAAGCCAAGCTTTTCAAATATTGTCTCAACATGCATCTGACAATTTGCTTAAAGGTCCAATATGTAATATATTTACTCTAATAAATCCCAAAATGTCTCCACTGTGTCATCAGATATTAAGAAAACATGCTAAGTTGGAATACTATCTTTTCTGAAAACAATGCTAATGCTAGTATTTTCTCCTTTTGAAATTTCCATTCCGTGACAGAATTACTGTTTGTGTTTTGGCCTGTGTGTTGGTATCAGCTGCCCAGTTTGACAGCCAGGCCGGGTTTCCAGATATAACGTTACCTGTAAAAACGTAAACCCAGCGCGCTACAGCTGGAACGTTGGCACAAAGATGTAACAAACCCTGAAAAATATTGGAGATGTATTTGAAAGATGGAGACAACTTGGAGCCCAAAAGGATGCCGAGTTGACTAACTTCCTCCTGAACAGCTAAGCATTAGCTTCAGGCTAATTCGTCAAGGCTACAAGGGGCGGGCATTTTTTGTCATTCAACATTTGTGTACTCACATTGAATTATATAGCTGGAGTACCCAAGTTGGTTACCCCCAAAAACAATTGAGACACAGAGATTAAGCCAAAAGAGTTGGGCTGTAAATCGGGAAGATATGACGGTGCGTTTGCAGTGATTGTTAGCGTTATTCTAAGCAAATAAAGTGTGTTCAGTCGGTTGGAGAGAACGGCAAGGTAGTGTGGTTTTTAGCGGTTCCTCCCGTAATTCTAAGCCAAAAAAGGTGTCTGTCAATTGGGTACAGAGCTCCGCATGAGGATGGGCATATATCACTGTCAGTATAGCCAGCATCTAATGCTAGCTACTCCGCTGTGCTGTGAAGTAATGTCTGGCCATGTGAGACAAGCATCTAGCGACATTGCTGTGGATGCTGCGGTCTCAGCCTGGCAACCTCTGTGAACTTCGAGTCTGGGAAGGAGGTCGCTGTCGGGATTACATGTTGCACCTTTCAATAAAATGGTCTAAATTTGACAAAATGTTGATTTAAATAAGGAACTACCTGATCAAAGAATAAGTTAGCAAGATTGCAAATATGAACTGGCATTTGATTCTAATTCATTGGTGCAACTATAGTGTAGTAGCCATTATACTGACACACTGAGGGGCTACTGAGTGGAAAGCAAATCAATCATGACATGCATGAAGCATGTCACTCAAACGTCCACTGAAGTAGTACAAGCAGAAGTAAAGCCGTAATATAATGTCAGACAAAAACGTCAGATCTGTGTGGAGCAATGAGGAGACTAACATTCCTCAAATTAATATATTAAACAAATAGTTCTGGAAGTAAAAAACAGTGCTGAAACAAATATTCAGTGAATCAATAGATTGACTGGAAGTTTTAGTTTTTAGTCATTAATCAAGTAATATAACCAGAAATATCCTGGGTACCGTTATAAAAATACAAAGCGTTCCATGTTTCTTTGTTTTTAATTCCAAATCATTACAAATTAAATCATTTTGGCTGTTGGTCGGACTGTAAATAATTTCTGAATGTATTTATACCTTTTTTATTTTATAAATGAAAAGATAACTTGATTAACATAGATAATATGTTAATGAACTAATTAGGTTAGATTCAGCTCTGCTCAAAGTAGTAAAAAGTCATGGAGGGAATCATTACATCAGAACCAAGTCTGTGTTGACCTTTTTGCTGCACTCTTTGAAGTCAAGTCTTCCTATATGCAAAATTGTGACTTGATGAATATTATATTATTATAATATTATGATCACTTGAATTCCCATGTATGATAAAATGCAGTCTAACTCAAAATGGAAGTAGTTGACATTCTGAGGCCATTTGGTCAACTGTTAGTCCCTCTGACATCTTGATGCGCATCAAACAACATCTTCTCAGTAAATAATAGTTGCCTTTTGTGCACTCATTCAACTGGTCAACTTTAAGTACACTATTTAGTTTGTTGGAGTGGACTTTATTGCACAAGTATTGCCATTACTGTGTGCACCTCTTGTGTCATGTAGAAAACGTCATGTAAACGTACGGTATATGTTGGTGTATGAAGTGTCCCTCATTTTCTCTTGTAAAGGATGTAAATGAAAATGGCAGAATGCAAAGTAAAAGCGTGAGTGGAGCGTCACAGGTAATTACACCGAGCTGTGGAGTGTAATTGAACCTGATCAAACCTGCTCACTGTGTGTGTGTGTGTGTGTGTGTGTGTGTGTGTGTGTGTGTGTGTGTGTGTGTGGGGACTATGAGTGGAATAGAGGCCCAGTGTTCTTCAGTCCCAGCTTTAAATAAGGGGTCTTTATCTGGCTGTGTGTACAGCGCCAGTGTGGAAGCACTAAAGGGCCAAAGGGTTTCCTCCGTACAGACGGGGCTCATGCCGTTCGCTCCAGGTGTGATGACCACTAACCAGCACGGCTTTTAACCGTCACGCCTGATTTGGAGCCTGAGGCCAACCTGGCACTCAAACAAGCACACACAGTCCAAGTGCACAGTGTCGCACAGTCGTGCACGGCACATGCATTTCTAATTTAAATTTAATTTCCCCCCAAGTGTTCATTAAGTTCCCTCCCATCTTAGCCCTCAACAGTGAAAACAGGCATTCTGGGAGATGAAGTATTTAGTTTGAGGTATGAGCTTTCTGATTGGCTCTGATGGACTCCAGAAACAACACATTCTCCAATTACGTTCTGCATCATTGTTGCCCCCGTCTTCTTTTATGGCAGACTTTGTGTGTAATGTGCAGTGAACTTGTGACATCTGTCAAGTTACTCACTTTGCATCATTTGGTTTTCAGGCATACTTTGGCAATACATTCTGTTTTCAGACATACTTTGGCAAAACTTGAGACCTCACAGGCAAAACAGTCACAATACTGGACCCTGATTGTCTGACATGACAATACCAGCTCCTCCTAATTTAAATAATACCTGATATTTGACAGCAAACCTTTAGTGAATGGAAGCACAATTGTGATGTGCCGGATTTAATTTCTGTGGAACTTGGCATAGTGGTTTTGACATTTTGCCGTTAATATAAATCAAAACAAATTGGAACATAGTCCAAAGCAGAGCTGTTTCTAAATGTTTTGGAGCAAGGCAGTCGATTGAAATCACATCTTCAAAAGCAATATTCTCTGTCTCGGAATGCTGATCAATAAAATAACAGCATTTAACTAGACCAGGTACGTTCTGTGTACATGCCTAATAAATAACTATGCAAACTGTGTGGCAGTGCAAGGCCTGACTGTCACAGTATTATTTATTATTTCTTGTTCTGTGATTTCACCAGGTCAAGGCTTGAATGTTTTTGCTTAAGTTGAGTCAAAGTCGAGCCTTAAGTCCTTATTTTTAAGACAGTTCAAATCTATGTCTCCAGGTTACACTTCTTTTCTATAGTCTGAATCCTTTACAGAATGTTTAATAATAAGTAGAGGTAATCATATCAATATCACTTAATCATCTCTTTTCCTTTCTCAGATCTCCTTTGATTTGGCCGAGTACACCGCTAACGTGGACGGCGTAGGTACGCTTCGTCTCTTGGACGCCATAAAGACATGCGGTCTGACCAATAGCGTAAAGTTCTACCAGGCCTCCACCAGTGAGCTGTACGGCAAAGTTCAGGAGATCCCTCAGAAGGAAACCACGCCCTTCTATCCTCGCTCACCTTATGGTAATACTCGATAACCCATACATAATGCACTAAAGATCCATGTGGAAAAACACACACACTGATTAACATTTTCTACCTTCCACTATTTGTCAAACTATTGCGTATGGCCATGTAAGGGCACACAAAGTTTGCTTGATACCTTTTGCTGTGTGTGTGGAAGGGGGGTTGGTTCAGTGCTCAGGCAATGCTCAGGCAGCATTTGAGCTCTCCACATACCCCGAGGCCAAAAAGTCTGACTGAAGACTACAGTGGCTCTCACACTTTAACAAAGACACCTTTATATCCACAGCACTCACTTTCAACACACTTACACACACAGCCAGGCTATACACGTGTGTGAGCGATCAGGTTTCATGTTCTCTGTTGTCTAAATGGTCTCCTCACTGACACTTTCCCCATCTGTCAGCACTCAATCTAAGGCTGCATGGGAGGCACATACCATCACGAGGAGGGCTGCTCCTCGATTAATTAGACTTTGGAAAGGGGAGGCAAGGGTTGCCATGGCAATCTCCCTTCACCTCCAGTGTACATCCTGACCTACGGCTTAATCAACGGGCGCCTCCCTTTGCTTGCTCTGGTATTCCCCTCATCACAGGAGAAGGGAGTTGGAAGATGGTAAGAGGTATAGAGGCAGAACCTTTTGTACAAGCCTGCTTTTGGTCAATCAGCAGGAGTCTGTGGTTCACGTTCCTGATGTTGAAATGTGATCTGTGGTACCGCTGTGTTCAACCATGACATGTTACAACACAGAATCCTTTTCTCTGTTAGGGTCTTTCTGCAGCTTTTGGAAGAGAGGATCAGTGTTTCTCTCTCAGCTTACATGCTCACTCTGTAAGATTAAACTGTGCTAATAGCTGAGTGAAAGTTTAATTTGTTGATTGAATAAAAGCATCATGTGACTATGAAAAGCCTGCTTGTGCACTGTTGTAGTCCACAGAGAAGCAACTGAAAGACTGTTCTGGGTTTTGTGTGAAGTGATACCACTTCCTTTTTCTGGTACTAATATGCTTCTGTCACCCTGTTCCCTCTGTTCCTGTCTTTCTTTGCATCTCTCCTCAGGTGCCGCGAAGCTCTATGCTTTCTGGATCGTGGTTAACTTTCGAGAGGCCTACAACATGTTTGCTGTCAATGGGATCCTCTTTAACCACGAGAGCCCGAGGCGAGGTGAGCTCGCAGCACAACACGCATCCTGCTGTTCCGTGTCAACACAAACTTAGTTGTTTTTTTTTACTGAGGTAAAAACAAAATGAGGTTGTTGTAGCACCTGATAGTAAGAGAGTAGAAAAGGAGAAGACAGGAGTGATACTATCACATCATAGAGGACAGTTTTTTGTAAAGTTAAAATTACGTTGTGAAAAAATGACATTACTTAGCAACAGGCAGGACCCACAGTAAAACAGAAGGTAAACCATTGTTGGATTGTGTAAAAGTATTCAATTACATGCTCTATAGAAAGTCATATTCATTCACTGGTAGAGCCAGGTTTCTCATAAACACTTGACAAACTCTTACACACATTCTGACACAGAGTGAGTGGGTTGTGGTCACATTTTTAATATGTGCTGTGAGCCCAGAGGGTCGCAGGCGCTGGTTTAACCCGATTTACACGCCACCGCGACCCAAAATGAATACCACATGACTGCAGCCCAAGTGCTGCGCCCAGGTCAGCCGTTCAGGTGTTTATGATTGATCCCCTAATGAAGACCCTGGCTACGACCCCAGCAAAGGTCAGGGGTCAGCCAATAAACCCTAATGGGTTACCACAGATAGATAGGTGTGGGAACCGGTGCAGTTTACAGCCAGCTCGGCATAAATGGGGTGGTCGCCATCGAGGTCATGTAATGTAGAATTAGTTGATCAAGTTGACCTAGGAATGATGCATAATGCGCACAAGCCAGAAGAAAGAGCGTGTTGGATGACAGGAGTGATGGAGATAACCAAGTAGTGCTAAAAACAGAAAATGAATCTTAGACAGTTATAATAATTGGTTGATTGGTTGGGTAATTTATTGAAAAACCCTTCACACATTCTCTGATTCCAGCCGTTTACATTTGAAGATTTGATTTGCCTTTGTGATTTCAATATCTTTGGGGGTCTTGACAGTTGATCAGACACAAAAATAAACATTTTAAAGACATTGCCTCTAGCTTTAGAAACTTTTCACTGTTTTCTGATGTTGTATAGACCATACGATGAATTGGTATTAAAATAATATAAATCAGCTAGTTATTAATCATGAAAATAATCATTAGTTGCAGCTCTAGTGATAAAAAAAAACATGCTGATTGAGTGGCGCTGTGAAAGTGTGAAATCAGATGCTTGTGTCCTTTTCATTACACACAATGAGCTTACGTCCTTAGCCTTTTGATCCCAGGTTGGCTCTTTCTCAACTTCCTCTCTGACTTCGCTTCCATCTTTCTACACACACTTCTTTACTCTTTATTCCTCTCTCTTGCCTCATTCCAGGTCTTCATCTTCCTTTTTCCACAGTCAGCATTTCTGCAGCAGGCCATTGGGTTTGCTCCTGCCACTTCTATTCTCAGAGTTACGGCTGTTGTTCCTCATAAAGCAGGAACGCTGTGCTGTGATGTGGCCAGATGTCCCACTGCTGTATTGCACAACCCAGTGTGGCGCTTGTGTTGGCTGGATTGGCCAGTGTTTACCCAGGCCCCCGGGGCCCGTCGTGACCCTGCCGCTGCCGCACTGAGGGGGCGTTTGGACGTGCACTCTGCACCCACAGGAGGGCTTTAGAGGGGAGGAGTTGATGCTTTGAGCTGCAAAACACCCACATGGCACAGTTTGAGTTGGAATTATGTTTTAAAGTTATATGCTGCATTGTGGGACAGTTTAACAGGACTCCAGTGACACCTCAAAATGCATTTAACGTTGCTAATGGTGTTCTCAGTCATGAACTGAAAGTATGTTAATGACAATTTTGGCTTGCATTATTTTTTGGTACTACAAAATTTAACATCTCTGTATTGTAGTAAATAGACATAAATGGATTAACATCAATTTATTTTATAAAGACCTTCTAAATATTATATCATTGCATACAACATCATTGTACAGATTATATACTTTATAATGTGAGGGTACAGTGTGGTATTGGGACAAAATATAGATCTTTCTTGGGAAAAAATCAACTGAATCAAAGTTAATTAATACATAAATATAACTCAGCAGTTACGATGATGGTTAACCAGTTAAAGATGAAACTTGCACCAACAGAAATCGATAAATTCATACTACTGGTTGCTCTCTTTGATTACCAAGTGGCTTCGGTGAAATTGCTTAACAAAACACCAAAACGATGACATCAATTAAGAAACTATTGGAACATAATCACTGGAGCCAGAGACATTTTCATTTTTCCTCAGCCACACCATGAACATCTGATCATTTCAGTATTTTTGTACCTACATGTGCTAACGCACTTGTGGTAGAGAGAAATAAAGCGTTAATTATTATTATTACCTGCCCCTCCTGTGCTTTTCCGCACCACTTGTACTCCTGGATAATTAGTCACTAATGCAGCAGGAAATCCATGATGTCAGTGTCACTGGCGCTGACATCACCACTCGCCCGCGCCCCCATCCCACACACAGGAAAAGCTGTGATGTCATTGTCCCAGGGTGCCAGTGGCCGTGTGTGCCTCTGTTTGAGAAACAAATCAATGTTTGCCTTTTTATGAGGGATTTTTTCTATTTAACAACAAGCTCACTGAGTTTTGCTCTAAAGGTGATTGCCAAGGTGAACTACCAGTGACCAATCATGTCCAGGGTCACATAGCACGGTCTGGTGGCTGCTGGGAATGGCTGGAGAAGGAAGTTTAACACCAGTTTCCCCTCAGACTTACTGTCCCGTTGTAGGATTCAACAAGGAGCTCTGTCTCTTACAGAGCCCAGGATGACTTAATCCTAGCAGGAATGCACTTCTGGTTTCTCTTATAGTTCTCATAAACACCTGACCATTCAGCCAATAAACAGCCAATCTCCATTCTTCTGCAGCAAAAGGTCGGAATCAGACAGTCGGGGAGAAACATATCCCGGTGGAAATCCAGCGTGAAGCAAAGCAAACAGAAGCCTGCATCTGCCGGCCGGTTCACACCGCTGCTAGCTCCTGTCTGGTTAGCTTAGTTGTTAGCAATAACAAATAGCCCTCTCGCTGACTCTGAAGAGGAGGATTAGCGTTAGCAGGGGTGCTAAATAGACTCCATATTGCTTTGACATATGAGACGCAGTGCAGTACTCCACACTCTCTTGGCACGAATGATCAGCACTGAAACCTGTGCAAATAACCGGTTCATATATTTATTTGGTCGTCATATTCAACAAATGTTCAGCACCTCAAAGTCCCCCAAAATCTCATTTTGACAGTAAAACAAAACCCAAGTTTAATTTATAGTTAATAGCTGTGTGTTGATCTAAGGCTGTGCAGTAAATCAGCACAGTAATATTTTGTGTGTCCACTGTTGCTGCTACTGACCAGCTCCAGTTGTAGGCTAATCCCCTGGTTTATTTGGGGAAGTCCCATCCATCTCTCCACCCTGAGAGCGCTGTGGTTCACGCTTGGCAGTATAGAATAATATACTGTTATGTTAGGAAAGAAGACCAGTTAGCATTGGGGAAGTTAGAATAGCATTGCCAAAGTCAATGCTGCCCCCTCAAATACTCACACATACAGCCGCTGAGCCGCTACATGCCTTGGATTCATCTTTCTGCTTTCGTTGAGGTTGAACCCAAAAGGTTAGATCGCATGATAGATTTGTAAGAGGATATGTTTTCCATTTATTGGAGAGGTTATTTTCTAAGGAAATCTTCAAATAGGAATGACTTGGTCAGGGGGCGTCAAGGGGGATTTGAAATGATCTCGTAAGAAGGAACTCTGCACTTTTTGTTTTTCGTTTCGTCGGCAATAAAACCAGGCTGAGTGAGAGCAGTCTAAACATTAGCTGAACTGTGGCCAGGTGAAGAGCGGCGTCTGACGCCCCAAAGCAGAGCTGACGACAGAGTTCTCTACTTCCCTTTACGCCTTCCACCACCTTTTGTCACGTGGCCAAAAAAGGTGCTTTCCCTCCGCCTCAACCCTACCATGGTTTTAGACCTGTCACGTGGTCGTTTAGGTATCAACCGTCACTCATCCCCATTGCCGCCCTCAAATCTGTGTTTGTTGTCCCGGATCACCATGGTATCCAAGAATCTTGTTGACTGAGTACGCACTTTGAGCTGAGCTAATTGTACTTCGAGTTGAGGGCTCCCCGTTGCCTCTCTCAACCTTTGCCAGTTTCTCTGAGGACAGTCGAAACTCGAAAATGTTTCGCTATATTGGCTTATTTGGTTGAGTCAAACTCTGGGATGCTGCCAGACACAATTCTGCAATGAGGAGGTGGTGCTGTCAGCGTTGGAGCTCAAAACATGTATGATCTACTCCCGTCTCTTTCTTCACACCCTCCCTTTCTTTCCCCACACCTTTGCACACTCTGTGCCGTCCATCCATTTTCTTGCATCACACCCAGTGAAAAAAATAAGTGACTTACTTTGTCTTTGCACCCCACCCCCATTCCAACCCTCCTCACATTTCTTTCTATCTGTACCTTTCCTGTCAGCTCGGAGCGAGGGCAGCAGTCTGTCAGGTGTGAATAGATGCTGTGTTGGCGGAGCTGAGCACATGCCCTCTTTTGGATTTAGCGCAAATAGTCTCCCTTCATCAAGGCTCCAGAGATTAGTCAGGACAGGAATTGTGCAATAACGGTGATGGCAGACACTGACAAGTCTTTGGCCTGGGTGGAATTTAGCCAGTCCCAGACCAGGGGAAGATTCCTCCTGCAGATCACCCAGTGCTCCTGCAAGTCAGGTATTTTGTTCATAACTCAGTGCAGATAAACAACATGGGTATGAAATGGGTACACATTGATTTTAATGTAAAAGGGCTACAGGGTCGACCAAAATATACCGAGACATATGGGGATGAAGATGCAAAGTAAGGGTTGCATTTTCCACTTCAAATCTACCACAAAGCCTTTCACTCCCCCCATTGGTAAAAAACAGTGCGATTATGAGATTTTCAGTTCTGGTTGAGTTCCAATACAGGTGTGTAACACCCTGCGTTGAGGTAACCCAAGGGTTTCTGTTGGCAATCAAAATGACGTCTTGGCTATTTTTTTCCTCACCAGCTTCAGAACGTGGCAAGTTCAGACAAGCTCACGACAGAAATGACTCAACTGTCAAATATTTGGAAAAAACTAGGAATGAGTCTTTGTGTTCAACTTTGTTTTTTTTGTTTTTTAAAGTGAGCCGTCCACTGTCCTATTTTTAGAATGTGGCTCATTAAAGCAGTCTGGGTTACCAAATCATTCCACATTTTTATTAACAAAAGGGAGAACTAAGTTACATCCTGCAAATCACCTTGGAGCAGATTTACGTGGTGATGAAAAACATATGCCAGGTCTAAAGTTGGAACACGAGACTTGGCTTAGAAAGGAAGTATATGTTGTACCTGTTCAAATGTAACATTAAAGATCAACTTGATAAATCCTTGACATGATTTAAACCTTGAATTTACTCCATTTTCCAGAACTCGTGTGCTATTCAGCTGCGCCACGACCACATATTAAGTCTTCAAAATAAATGTTACAGAAGAGTGATTTGAATAGATTACACTGTGGTTGAATCTCAATTAGTAATTGCACATAAATTCTCTCACAGGCAGTAATATGGATGACTGTGAGTCAGACATCTTGAGGTCTGAGTGCATACAGTAAGGGCTGGGCCGTCACACAGTTTGAATACAGACTTCATAAGTCACCTTTCTTTAGCAGCATGGTTCTAACAACAGATTCTGTTGAGTAACTAAGGCCAGTCAAGCCAAAATCCCCTCAAACCCACAGTCCCCTCCCTGACTCCCCCACACCAGAGCCCCCAGCTGACAGCTCCCGTCCCCATCCTGTCTGGGCCCACATGGCCTGGCTCTGGATGGGAGACATCTCCGCACATTTCTCCTCACCCGCCTTCCCCTTCTCATTTTTTCTCCCCATGCTTCAGCACAGCTGTGCCAACGAAGCCCGTGTCTTACGTTTTTCCTGTTGCTTCTCTTGCCAAAAAATAAAAAGAAATGATTGGGGAAAAAAGAGAAAAGAAACGCTTAGGTGAAAATGAAAGGGAGAGAAAGATTGAGTGTCCATTTCTGGCATGGGTTTTGCTGTCTGCTCAGTTTTCACGGCCCATGGTTTTATTAGACTTTCCGCCGGGCCGCGGGCAAGGTTAAACGGCCAACGCTGCCCCGTTTGGGCTTGAAACCTCCTGTTCGCCCCCTCCGGCTCCCCTCCACCCCCTCCTCCTGGCTGTCCTGCGGTGCCGCTGCCAGTAAAGGAAACACATTAACACCCGGGCCAGTAACAGAGCAGGCTTTGTCCGCAGCCAGGCATGCCGGTCCATTAGGCCCACGCTCTGGTCCACACCGCACCAATTAGAGCAGGCAGGGAGCAGAGCCATTCCAAACAGTGGTGTGAGCTTTACAAGGAGACTACAGGTGTGCTTGGGGGGAAATAATGGACTTTATTACTGATTGGGTGTACTGTGCTACACTGTATCCCTCTGCCACCTTTTTAAGAGCCAATGAGGCTCTGCAGAGCTTTGACAACCTGTGTTTAACCTGTAAACCTGAGTTTCCCTTGGATCTTGGATCAAATCAAACATCTGCCTTGCAATTTATTTAGTTACCAATCTGTGCTCTTGTTACATTGCCTCACCCCACTCGGTCTTAATATACAATATACTCTATAGAGCTACAACTAATGAAAATGTAATTATTGTGTAACCTGTTGATTCATCGTTTAATCCACAAATGTAAAAAAAATAAATAACAATATTTGCAACTTCACAAGTTACACATCACAAGTTTCCCGAACCCAGGGTGACATTATACAATTGTATGCTTGTATTGTTAGTTTTAAATAAAAAAGTTTAAAATATCCCCAAACACTGTATTCTTCACCACCTATAATGCAGCTCCATAGAATCTTTTCATAGACCCTCCTTGCATGGTTTAAAAACCCCATGTCTTTAAAAGTGGCTTGCCATTAAAAAGCCAGAGATAAGATAATGTAACCCTGTTGACATTACAAGGGGTGGCTTTCTCAGACTTTAGAAATTTCCTTCTGAGCCACAGAAAACATTATACAGCTTTTTCTGGCTGAGCAGTATTCATTCCACATGACTGTTTAACTGATGTAAAATCTGTGGAGTTCCCCTTTTTAAATAGTTGTCGGTTAAGTTTCTGTCCATTGGCTAATTGCTTAATCACCAAATAGATGACGTGTGTAGCTGCATGGTAAATATCCCTCACTCTGTGATTTGTCTGCTGATATGGATGAGAGCTGACAACCATGCATGTCAGTGGCAGATGAATAATTGTTGCTTAACATTTGACTGTAGTTAGGGGGAGCAGTGGTACCTGCCAGAACAGAGGACGTGCCAATTTGGATAACGTCCCTGGGGCCAGATGAGACAATCATGCAAAGACAGGACAGGACTGACATCGGAGGGGGTTTCCATCCATCCACAATTTATCTACACTCTGTAGGCACATGCTATTTCTTAAGGAACCTTTTCAATAATATTGATTCACAGAATTCAGAATAATAGATGGATTTGGACTCAATACTTAATAGAGTTATCTTTACATTTTTATCCATTGAAAGTCCAAAGACTGCCTCGAGCGGGGGACCGTGCTGCTACCAACACACAACATGCTGTATTTTCTCAAATAAGCGTGTCTAACCATCTCTGGTCTGTTTTTGCTCAGTCTGCCCAGGGCTGTCGCTTTCCTATGAAATAATTACTACAAATCTGGTGCATTCGCATGATTGGGTTCATGGGATTTTCCTGTGTCTAAATGGAGGCTCTGCTCCATGTCAGGGCAACAGTGATACAGTGTCGAGACAGAGCCACGGTATTATGGACTGGATGGGCGCAGAGCTAAAATGAAACATTCATCTCAGACAAGATGAGTTTTAAAAAAACAACATTGAGGAGCGCTTAAGAGCTCTCAAAAAGGTTCACGCAAGGTTGTGGGAGATTTATGTACAGCAGAGATTTTTTGTGGGCTAAAAATAGCCAACTCTTTGATGCAAGCTTCAAGCTTTCCTTTGAAATTAGACGTTCACATATCCCCACATATCTGCCATTTTAGCTTTTGAAAACGAGACAGAAGAGCCGAGCCAGAGTTAAACTCTAATAAGCTGTTTCAACTAAGATGGTGGCAATATTAGACACCAATATTTAGTGTTGATTTCCATCTGTATAATGCTTTGTTTGGGTTGGAGGACTGGTGCATTTATTCGCAGGCTCTCTGCGGCATCTTTCCCCCCGCAGCAGGACCAGAGAACATGACACCGGCCATCAGTGTCCCGCCAAAAGCACCCAAAAACACCAAAAAACTTCTCTAACCCTTTTTAGTGGCACAGAAATAGTCATTAGGAGCTCATTTCCTGCAGATAATATCGCCACGTGTGTCTGCTCTGAATGAGGAGCACCGCTGGGCGATCTGGCAGACGAATCTGCTGACGATGCGGCGATTCTGGACTGGACGCTGCACCGGCAGAGCTAGGGTGGTCCTGTTTGGTTGTCATTTCATTTGTGGCACTTCCCTGTAGCTTTTTTTGGTGTAGACAGACTGATGCTCTGAGATTTGTCTTGGCATCCAGCCCAGATTTGACACTGAAACAGGGAATTAGAGAGGAAAATGAGAGAGAAGGAATCTAAAAGGATCTAGTGGCTGTAATGTGAGGTGGTAACGAATTGATTTGACTCAGGGTGGATTTTTGCTTGAGTTTTGTGTTGGCTATAGAGGAGTTAGAGTAGTAGTGGAGGTTTGGAAGGTTGTGTGCGTGTGCGTGTGCGTGTGCGTGTGTGTGTGTGATGTAGAAGTTTGGTAAAGCTCTCTAAATTCTTCCCTGAGGAGGCCTGGATTTCACTTATCTACTCTTTATGTCACGGTTTCTGACTATCTGTGTTTGTATGTGTTGGACCGAGCTAAACCTCTGTAATATTTATATTCTAATGTAAACTGTGATTGAATTCAGAAGATGCCAACAAAGCATTTTTTTAATGTATGTGTTTTAGGTTCAAACTTTGTGACGCGTAAGATCAGCCGTTCTGTGGCAAAGATTCACCTCGGCCAACTGGAGAGCTTCAGCCTGGGCAACCTGGACTCCAAGAGGGACTGGGGCCATGCCAAAGACTATGTGGAGGTAAAACACACACACATCCATAACCACACACACAAGCCCAGAGAAATGGACACAAACTGTGCGTGCACCGCCTCAGAGTTGAACAGGGTTCAGATGTGCACATAGCATTAACAGGGCATGTTTTCCCAGATCATTTGAGGCCGCAGTATGCGATCTGCATGAAGCCTCCTATGATTCTCTGCCAAAAGAGAAACAGAGATAGAAACAGGGAGCGGGAGGAGCGAGCGAGGGCTTCATGCTGTCAGGCCACAGACTGCACTCTGGTTTCCCACAACTCACCCATGTCCCAGATCCCTTCAGGCCCCCATCGCCATTCCCTGAGCGCCCGCAGAAGAAAGAGAGATATTAAGGGAACACTGCGACGATGACAGAAATATGGTGTTTGTGTTAACGTAATGGTGCCAGCAGCAAGCAGAGAGAGGAGTGGGGAGATGAAACGAACAGTGGGGTCGCCACGTCCAGGAGCAGACGGACCTCAGTGTGTGTGTGTGTGTGTGTGTGTGTGTGTGTGTGTGTGTGTGTGTGTGTGTGCGCCCCCTCACCGTGTGTGTGTGTGTGTGTGTGTGTGCGTGCGCACACGTGCACATTCCTATGTGTGTGTGATAGCATAAGGTTGGAACACTTGTGTGGGGCTGTTGAGATGAAAGACTCGACGGGTTGCCATGTCTGACAGCAGACCCCTCACTGCGGACCGTGTTATTATTAGGAGGTTATGATGGCGGAGGTGGCCGGCGGCGCTCTTTGAGATGGGAGTGGGGGTGAGGAGGTTACGGTGGGGAACCTCAGTTTAACTGCAGATCGCAGTGTGGGGTCACTGCGTCAGAGCAGGATGGTAGTGAAGCGGTGGCTCACGCTGTTAAGGCTGTTCACGGAGGCGTACATGGTTTTCAGTAAAGCAGTCACCGCCTGATGGGGGAAGACTTCAGATCAGTTATATCTGATTGTAACCACACTAATTAATATTCACCTCCTGTGGCAGGATGACAGACTTGAATTGGGTTTGGTAAAATGGAAGCACAAAAAGGTTGTTTTTGAATAAGAAACTGTTTGTGGGATGGCGTTTCGCTGTCACACGAATGGATTTACAGCTGACAAAATAACGGATGGTATTTATAATAAATCCATCTAATTTTTTTCAGACACAGCACCACTTCTATTAAAAAGAAAAAAGAAAAGAAAGTGAGTTTTATAGGCAGCACATTTGCATACAAAGTTAATGGAAAAACCCTAGCGGGCATGACTAGACTCTGATTCCCAGTAAAGACATGCCCTTGTGAGTTGATAATGTTCCTGCATAACTCTGCTTCATGAACGTAGAGAAACATGAGGATGTAGGTGGGAAAACTGGAGGAAAATAAAAGATAACTGTTTTAAGTTGTGAGATCAGTCTGTGCTTTCACACAGAGACTCTCTCCACACATGTACAGTGCATTGCTACATCTAACGTCTGTACAGTTAATACAGTTAATAAACTTGGACTGCTCAAACAGTCCAGCAGTTCCTTTAGCGGGACTAAAGTGACGCATAGTTCTGCGTCACGCTCGGATGTGAGCACATCTTTTGTTTGATTGCCATTAAACTCCTTGATGAACTATAAGTGCAAATAATTGGAAACACTGGATAATAAAAGCTATGTACAAATCACTAGATTGAGCTTCCTGATCACAAAGCAACTGCTCAAAAGTGCGTAAAACTGTAGCTCTGACCTGTACCTCTGGCTTCTGTCTTCTTCATCCCAACTATAGTATAGTAAACTAGTTTGGTAAATATTGAAACATAAGTTTTAAAAACTAAGTTTTAAATCTAATTTTAAGGTTAGTAAACAACACCCAGAACGTGCGGCTCTGCCCTCTTAGCTACTACGTTAAACAACACTACTGGGTTTGATTCTTGTGCAAGCATAATTCTTGTTGGGTCACATTCAGCGTCTTGTTAGGTTAGTCTAACTGACCAGTAAGTGTACTTATGTGTTGTGCGTGCAACCCTGTGCTGCTGGATTTATATGTGTGTGTGCACTCGCCTGTCCAGTGCACACTGGCTTGAGACGCCCCAGGTTTCCTGTGGGGATGGCCGACATTCCAGTTCTGGTGAATCAGGCACCTCCTCGTTGTGTGTCTCTAGTTTCGGTAAGGCGGATCTCGGGAAGCCAAACAGAAGCCCAAGGTGCTTAAGGGGAACTGATGTGGAGGAGGAGGAGGAAAAAGGGGGAGGTGGGGGAGATAAAGGCATGAGGGAAACAGATGCCTGTTTGTGGGACGTTTGTACATTATGCATAAATCATAAATGAACTATCTCTCCAGCTGTAAGTTCACTCCGCCCTGCAGACCATCAATGGCCGCGACCTGTCACCACGACCCCCTCTCTCCGTCTCACTTTGAAATATCCGTCTAGCCAGCATTAGCACTGTATTGCCATGGCAAAGCCAAACAACTGGCAATTAGTAAACAGAACCATGTGTGTCTGCTTTAGGCTGACAACTGCTTTTCCTCCCTCTCTCGCTCTCTCAGTCTCCTCACCCCACCCAGGACAGGGAAATTACTTGTAATTGTCTGTGGATGGATTGCGGGTGGCAGGAGGGGCGTGCTGTGTGTCTGCTCTAACGACGTCTGAAAGCGTGCGGCTGGCTGGGCATCGTCTCAGCCAGGTATCGGGTGTCCGTCCCAGGCAGGCAGGCAAGCAGACCCGGAGCTGCCCAGCTACTCTCAATGGAGTCCTTTTATTATTATGGCATTATGGAATAGATGCCGGGAGCTGAACGCTGTAGTTTAAAATCGGCAGATGAAATAATTTAAAACCTCCTAATCTCATTTTCTTCAAAGGGGTTAAGCTTTGGACCCTTACATTTTGGTGATGCTGTTTGAAACATTTGGCTGTGTCTATTTTTTTGAGTGCGGTTTGCTGGGATTTGGCAATACAGAACACATTTTTAAGAAAAAGAAACCCACAGCAGTCCCTCAGTATAGACTTTATCAGAGCAGATAAAGATGTAAGTTGTCCATCTTTACCAAGGTCTGCCCTCCTCCCTACTTCTTCCTCTCCCTTTGGCCTGTGCCCCCACCCTGAGTTGGCCTGTGGTGGGTACAGCTGTTTGGAGCCCCTTGCATGCCTCCTCCCCTTCTGGCTGCAGAGAGCCATTTCCTGTGCAGAGAAGAGGAATGGTTGGAAGGGAGCAGGAGTCGGCCTGGTGGCTTTGGCCCTCTTTCTCCCCTCGGGTTCCGTCCTGCCTCACTTTCTCTCTGTCTTTTTGCCTGTTTCCTCTTTCCCTTGTGCTTTTTATTCTTCATGTTCTTCCCGCCTCTTAACCTTTTACTTTTTGGTCTTTTGTACTCCTGAAAAGCTGCGTCACTAGACCAGTGCTCCACCAAACTGTCGCTCCCTCTAGTCCGGCCTGTCGTTTGGCGAGCAGTTACCACCCAGTTACAAGATATTTCCCGCTGACATCTAATAAGCAGCTCTTATATTTCCCCTGACTGGAGCTGGCGTTGCGGTTCTCGCTGCTGTAGCGGACCATAAACTGTTGCCAGATGAGATGTGGCTGACCTGCTGACACATAATCCTGACAACCCCTCCTCTCTGCTCTTGTCTTGTTCGCATATTTATTTTCAAAATATAATTACCTGTGAAATTCTGGGCTTTGAAAGGTGTTTCCTTGCAGTCCTCAGGTGTGTGTGTGTGTGTGTGTGTGTGTGTGTGTGTGTGTGTGTGTGTGTGTGTGTGTGTGTGTGTGTGTGTGTGTGTGTGTGTGTGTGTGTGTGTGTGTGTGTGTGTGTGTGTGTGTGTGTGTGTGTGTGTGTGTGTGTGTGTGTGTGTGTTAGCTGTCTGATTCCTGGCATTGTGGGGAGGCAGCTAGGTGACAGGACAGCCCTGATGGTGTAATTTTTCACCTCCTTTATTTTTCTTATCCATTTTTTTTACTGCTGCAGCTGCCTCTCTGTGCAGTAATGGTTACAGATGAGGCTAATTAGCCAATCACAGCGCAGATCAGGGCCAATCACAGATGATTGATGAGAGTTCTGGGCCATTCATCACATGTTTTTGGCCTGGGAGGTGACAGCGGGGGCAGACTCCGGGACTTGGTACAGTAAACTAGACATGTACGTCTACATTTTGAACTTTCTGCTGAGGCGCTTATCCAGTGCGACTTAGCATGCAAAAGAGCCTCATTAGTATTGCCTCAAGACATTTTGTCAGGGCGATGGACATTGGATATATTTTGGAGTGGATCAGACATACTGGAACACATGCTAGTTTTTGGGGGGTGTTTAAGCCTGACCGCCTCCATTGTTCTTTGCTAGATAAAACAGAAAAGGAGATAATTTATGGGTTTTCATTGTTGTATTCTATCAATTTGTCCAAGTTATATTCAACTCAGTCCATTTTACTTACTACTTAGTGGACGCACAGCCAAGGTGATATACTGTAAAACCAGACAGTTTCATCTAACGGTTATTTTCACTATTGTTTTAGCTGTTGATTATCTTCCGGATTAATGGATTAATCACTGGGCACACAAAATGTCAGTTTCCTGACGTCTTCAAACGTCTTATTTTGTCAAACCAGCAGTCCAAAACCCAAGCATTTAGGTTATAATTGTAGAACACCAAGGGAAACAACAAATGTAGTCATTAGAGAAGCTGGATCTATAGAATCTAGGCATTTTTGTTCAAAACAAAAAGACTAAGAGTATATGTCAGATGGGGGTGTTATCTGAGGTGTTCAGGGTCTTGTTTGCAATTGGGAACAGGAGTTTGTCTTGCTGGGTAGTTATCTGTTGCACCTCTTACTTCAACCTCCAGGTACAAAATTTTGCCACTAATGGCTCACTAGTGCACTTTGCTGTGTTGTAGAGGGCGCTGTCACCTTGGGGGGTGTCTGTCTGTCTGTCTGTCTGTCTGTCTGTCTGTCTGCTCTCGCTCTCTCTCTCTCTCTCTCTCTCTCTCTCTCTCTCTCTCTCTCTCTCTCTCTCTCTCTCATATATGGCTGGATCTTTACTGCAGCGATTCAGGGAGCTGATAAATACCATAGCCAGCTCTGTAAGGTTTTAATGAACACAGCTGGAGTGGTAAAGAGCTAAAATGGGAGCTAACAGGGCAGAGGAGAGAGCGCATTGGGTTTCATCACCAAAACCTCCTGACTACCACTACATCTCCCCCACCACCTTAACCACTGCTGCCTCAACACACCCACTCGGGCATAATCATAATGTCATCTCTTGAGATTTGTGTGTGTGTGTATGCGATCTGCAGGGGGGCTCGAGTGAGTGTAGATCATTTAGTGAGAGGGAGACTGACAGAAGCTACTGTCATGTTGACTTGGCATCCCACACAAGCGTCAGCAGCTGTGTGTGTGTTTTTGTGTGTGCAGGTCTTGTGACGTTAATTGCAGGTGAAATTCGACCCATGGCCCTAACAGCAGCTTAATAAACTGGGGTACCCCCCTCCTCCCGACCCCCTTCCCTTCCCTGTGGCTCACAGCAATAAAACGTCACTGAACACACACACACACACACACACACACACACACACACACACACACACACACACATATATTGCCTCAACCATAGCCATTTCTTTCAGTGGTTCTTAGAACGTAATTGCTTGTATTTTATGGGTTTTACAATTAAAATGGGTTACAGTTCATGCTCATCATCAAGGTAATTAAATACGTAAGACGCACAGACTTTACCTAAAAAAAAAATCTTTTTTAAATTTTTTTTTGTTTTTTTTTTAAAGATCAGATTAATTTAATGTTACATGTTTTGCATCATGAAGGCACTGACCTCTGTAGCTTACCTAAAAGAAGTCCTTTTGCAAGGAGCAGCAGAGAACACCTGGCGATATAAAGCCAAGAGGAAAAAAAAGGAAGAAACCAAAAATGACCTCTGATTTTTCTCTAGATTCCATCAAAGGAAATAAAAACAGACAATTCAGTGGATTAGTTGCATTTTCTTATGAAAGACTGTTGTAATGGTGGCAAGCGCCTACATTTTTGAAGTGTCGTCCTTTTCTTCTTGTGCTTCATGTTTGTAGTGGCTTGATTTGTATGTTCATTTTCAACAAATATAATCAAGATTTGCTTATTTACATAACGGGAATATTTTCACGTTTGGTACGAGCGAATTTCTATAGTTTACAAAGTATTTCACTTGTTTTCAACATTTCAGTGTATGCAACTAAAGATCCGTAGAAATCCTGAAACACTTTTTAACTGGAAGGTCTGGGCGTTTGATACAACTGGATAAACTGGATTTTAAAGGTTGTGCTTCTTTATTTTGTCTGTGAACTAAGTGATTATGTAAATCACTTGGTTATTTCAGCATGAAGTACTTCCTCTACATATTTTAATGTGACACACACACAGGGGCGTAGCACAAAATTCGGGGCCCTGTAGAAAAGCATTTTCTAGCTCTCTCTCTCTCCCCCCATGCACAGCTATTAATTCTAGCCTCTCTTTGGGCCCTCATACGCTCAACAAACACACACACCAAGAGTTGCACTTGGATAAACACACAGGAAAGTGGCGTAGGAGGTGATGAGATATGACGATAAGAATAAAGAATTAGGTGATAGAAAAAAAAGATCTTCAGGGAGGCACTCTTGCCCCAAGTCCAAATCCTAAATCATTAGACATGGGGTGAGTATTTACTGTGGCATCGTACCAGAGGCACAGGGAGAGAGGTTCAGTCATAGAGCAGCTATACTGAGGGTTTTCACAGTCCAGATAATTTAGACCTGCAGAAAGATTAATTGAGGAAGGTTGTGTAAAAGTGACTCCCTCTTGCTGCTCTAACAATAGAGGAACAGATAAGAGACAGATCCATGGCAGCAGAGATTCTAGGGTTACTGCTTTTGTGAAAGGGGGCCACAGTAGGGTTTGCAGCTTTACAGACTGAAACCTGACCCAGGAGGTGTCCTCATTTTTTGGGTGAGATTCAGGAGTTTTCACGGAACGTCTTTTTATTTTCTTTCTTACCCCTCTGTTTCTTCCCAGTCAGTATTTGGCCGTACAGCTCGCGGTGATTGGCTGTCAGAGTTGGATTGAAGCTGGTATTGCCTGGAACACTGTGTGTAACGGGAACAACAGAAGGACGGAAGGATGCTGGAAGTCCTTTGGTGTTAAACCGGGAGATCATCTGTTGTGCTCATATTATACTTTTTAGCTTTTTGCCTTACCTTTTTTGTGTTATATATCTTTTTGTGCACGTTCTAGGTTTACAAAGTGAAAAAGCCCAAAAAAGCCCCCCCCTCCTCCTCCCCCCCCCAAGAGACCATCTCCAACAGAAAACACTGTTCACAAACTGCTCCAAACTGCTCTATTGTAGTCCAACCTTTACTTCCGTGACGAACGTGCGTCACATTGTAACACACGTTAAAATGCTCGCCTAGCTGCTAGCATGGCACGCCCTCATACTCTGCTTCTGACTGGCTAGTAGTCCTTACCTGGGTACTGCGCATGTGCAACTCCCAACAAAGAATGAACAGAAGTGAGATGCCTCACTCTGAAGCTAAGACGGAGAGCTCAACACACAGGGTGAAAAGAGGACCTATAGCAGATTTGCAACCCTACAACTTGACCGTCCATATTTGTTCCTTGATGGTTATAAAGTTTATGAGCACAGCGCCTTTAATTCATGTTTGAGCATTAATGGGGCCTTCACCTGAAAACAGTTACCAAAGTAAAAACTGCCGTTTTACGTAAAGATGAGAAATAATAGATATAGCACTAAAAAGCAGAGTGTGAGATTATTTTCAGATGTACCGTTTTCATGAATGACACCATTTTGTGACTACATTTCTTTTTTTAATATAATATTCTGACAACTGAGCAGGGTGAGAGAGATTGTGATACAATTGAAAGCTCCAGAACAGCTACTAGATGGTCAAATCTCTTTCTTGAGATACTTTCCTTGTCATCCAGTCACTGCTCCGTGCTTTGGTGCTCATTCTTAAATGCTGTGGTAAACTTCTTGAATCAAGTCTCTAACTTAATTAGCCTTGTTTTACTTGCTTCATCTACCCATAACCATTTCTTATTGTATAATAGATATTTTTTTGAATGACGAAACAACAACTTTTAGCAGCTCTCAATTTGGACAGTTAAATCACAGACAAACAGAAATATAAAACTGAAATAGTGAAATATAAAACGACAAAAAAAAACATTTTAATAGAAAATAATTACGAAATAGAAAAGAGAGTAAAATATGGCAATCAAGATAAATAAATATGATGAGGTGGCACTGTATACATACTGTTCAGTGTTTGTGATTGTTTTGGCTTACCATCCATCAAAAATGAAGCTGCTAGCCCTCATTATTCCTCTTTGCAGGAGTCGGCAGTGAAGATGATTACATTTGACACGAGTAATGACCATATTTTCCCGTTTCAAGGCTGTTTCACTCCATAAACCATTGGAAGTTAAGAACCTACAAAAATACTTTACCAAAATAACCGTCACCGTCCAGTTTAAGAACGACATTTGGAAGTTGTAATAGAAATTTATGTCAGATTTAATAAGGTTATATTGCAGAATTGATAGTGAGTGCAAATCATTTTTAAGTGATTGGAACCAAAGATTCATAACAAATGTATAATAGACATGCCAATGCCTTTTTCTGTCTGATGGAGTCGAAAACACCCAAGTGGTTCTTGTCTTTGCCTTTTAGTGCGAACTAGAGATGGTCTGTCCAGCTGGACAGCTGTGACGGCTCTGGTATAAGAATTGTCTTTCTGTAGGAGAGAAGAAAAGCTGAAAGTCCTTCATGTTGGAAATAACTTGTTGGACACATTATAACCTTTACTTTGCAGTATGAGCTGTTCCCAGAATTTTTCCTAAATAAAGTTTCCTAAATAGGAATTTATCTTTTATAATAGTGAAAACAAGAGACACGTCCATGCCTCTGAGCTGTAAGGGGACTCCAGGAGATAATTAGCTTATGTGTGTTTATTTTTCTGTAAAGGTCTGTGCGCCTTACGTATTTAGTTATCTCCAATAATGAGCATGAACTGTAATCCATTTTAATTGTAAAACCCATAAAATACAATGGTTGAGGCAATATTCGGTAAGGACACACCTTAGAGGCTTCATGAACAATTCTAGTCTGATCTGGGATCACATATCCTTTATCAGCCAGTTATACTTTTGTAATGTTCAGCCATCATGCTTTGTAAATGTAGAAGTTGGGGAAATAAGCCGTGTTCAAAGTGTGTGTGTGTGTGTGTGTGTGTGTGTGTGTGTGTGTGTGTGTGTGTGTGTGTGTGTGTGTGTGTGTGTGTGTGTGTGTGTGTGTGTGTGTGTGTGTGTGTGTGTGTGTGTGTGTGTGTGTGTGTGTGTGTGTAGATTTGTGAGGAATGAGTGTGCAGATGTGTGTCTTTTATCTATTTGTGGTTCAAAGTGTGTGTCCGAGAGTTTGTGTGTGTGTGTGCATGCAGCAGCTGGCTGTCTCTCTCAGACTGACAGGCCTAAGCTTTCCCCTGCTGGGTTGAGGATGAAAGCAGATGCTCTCCTCCTTCTTCTCCCGATCTGTTTTTCTCCCTCTTTTCTCCTCGCCGCCTTGTGTAACCAGAGTCCTCAGCTTTCATATGAAGCCTGCAGGGTAGTTTGCACCCCAGTGTCCTGCAGAAACAAAGAAACACTTATGAACATTGAGACCGACGGTGAGCTCGACAAACAAACAGAAAGACAATACAGACGCTCAGATATATGGAGAAGGAAGGCAACTTCAGTGCAATCCAGCACTCTGTGTCAAACTCTTTATTGCATCCAGACTAAAAAAATGCAGCCTCTTCCTCGCTAAAAGGCTACAACACCACAAAGACAACATAATAAAGTGACATAAGAATAGGAGAAGAAAATAGAAATTACTCAAATCTATTCACATCGTAGCATAACTCTTGTAAATAAATCAACACCATCTTTCCCTTAAACTCTGTTGCTTCCTGTCATAAATATTTTTTAATACTTGCGCTGCCTCAACTTGCCAACTTTGGCTTTAAGAGTATTTGTTTTGAAAACCGAGAAGAGGAAGATGAGCCAATCAAATTGAAACAGTTCACTAAAAATCGATCCCTGCTTTGAGCTGTTAAGCAGTCTGTCTTCTCTTTAGTTGATTTCTCACTAAATGTGAACCAGTGTTCAGTTTTCCCTTAACTTTGCCAATAAAACAGTTTTAAGTTCTGACACCAAAACCAATGTATCCTCAAATACCTCACTTTGAAGCATAGGAGGATGTTATTATGTTTCTTCATTTTACAAAAATAAGCCAAACTTTTCCCATATATCCACAGAGCTGCTCAATGAGAACTCAAACTAGATAGATACCTTTTTTTTTTTTTTTCTTTTTTTTTCTTCTCAAAAACTTGAGCTCAAACATTCAATGACCACTTGGTGTTTGAGTTTTCTATAGTTCTAACGTTCTACAGTAGTATTCGCTAAATAAAGGCTAAGGCTGCCAGTGATTGTGCAAAATGTATTGTTGTAAACATGTTGCACCGACTTAGCACGTTATTTATGTGGCTTTTTTCAGTTTCCTTGATATAAAACAGGAAACAAAGACCACAGAGTCTGTTTTCCAGTGCAGCCTCTGTGTTGCCCTGTGGTTTAGTGGCATGTTTGACAGGTTTGGTTGGCTACGGGTTTGTGTGGGGGTGAAAACACACACACACACACACACACACACACACACACACACACACATAGCAGAGAGTCATACCTCCCACCTGGACAGAGGGAGCACGGCAGGAGGGGAGAGGGTAAAGGAGCAGGGGAAATGGATGGCTCCAGAGGGGGTAGGTGGTGGGAGGGCTCCGTACCCTGGTGGGGGTTTAACAGGTCGGGGCAGGAGGGAGGATAAGTAGGGGTGAAAGAGAGGAGAAATCAAGGCAGAAGGGAGTCAATGGTCTTCCCAAAATATTTGTAAAGTAATAACTTAATGTTTCATGACTGCTTCTCTTCTCTGTGCTGCTTGCATGTAGGTGAAGTTATGTCACAACTTATACTTCATAAATACTCACACACATGACATCTCTCTCTCTCTCTCTCTCTCTCTCTCTCTCTCTCTCTGTCTCTATATATATATATATATATATCTATATATATAATGTATGTATACACACACACACTGTATAAAGCGCTTTAAATGACCTTGTTACTGAAAGCTTCTATACTGACTAACCTGCCTTTCCAAAACAAATAGTCTAAAATTGGTAAGATTATGATCAAAGAAGAAACTAACGCGATTATTGACTTGCTCAGTGCTACAGACACATTTTAGTGCATACCTTAGCGATGCCAAAAAAAGCTTTATTGAGTGGTATTGAATTGAACTGAACAGAGAGCAGCAGCCAGTAGGTAGAGAGTCCACAGCTTGTCTGTAAAGCCAAGACACTCTGATTGGGAAGCACAAGTGTGAGAGGCACCCTAATGCAATAATCCCTCTTGTGCGTGTGTGCGTGCGTGTGTGTGTGTGCGTGTGTGTGTCATACAGAAAAGGCTGAGTCTCATGTAGTGACATTCTAGGGAGTATCAGGGAGTGAAGTGAATCCTTCAGTGGTCTAGCAGACAGGACTGATGGAGTAGAGGGATGTTTAGAGGGGTTGGGGTGGGGGTCGACTTATTTTAATTGTGTGAGGAGTCTAGTCGACTCTGGACTGGAATGTGTGTGACCTTCTCTCTCGCTCCTTCACACTCCCCTCGCTCACTGTCTGTGTGTCTCTCGCGTCATATGGCCGAGCCGTTCGTGGGAAGATTCTCCGTCCAGACTGCAGAGTGTCGAAATCAAGCCAAATATTACAAGAGCTCAGTCACAGTCTCAGCTCTTCCTACTCTCTCACAGCTCTCTCTCTCCCTCTGTCTCTCTCTCCCTCTGTCTCTTGCTCTCTCTGTCTCTCTCTCTCGATTACATTTTTGTCTGACTGACCGACCCCTTTGATACTTAGCTCTCTGAGGACACACTTTGTGTGGATGTGTTTTTGTGCATGTGCACACACTGTATGTGGGAGCTTCAATATTACTTGGTCAATAAGGATATATAGCTTTTTTGCTCGTGTTTGTGTGATATATTGTTTTCAATTTATGTTTGATTTATACAGTTGTACTGCTGCTTATTTCATCCTTGATAGTTTTGTGTGTTTTCCCTACCAAAGGTCATCTGTGGTGTCAGGTTTACCACAGAAACATAAATAATACAAATTCTATTATACAAAGTTATATTGATTCAAAAAGTGCCGTAGGAGTGGACAAAAAAAAGTTTTATATGATTTATTCGAGTCAGTTATTTTACAGATAAACAGACAGCACTCCCTTCACCATTAAAGTGGTTACAGAAAGGCAGTCTTTTCTGTAGGTCCCTTTACAGCGGTCTATGTAGCTTGTGGGGTCTGGCTCTCCAAAACCTAATTTAGTAAAAAGCATTGTGTGAAAACTCAGAAATCCACTTTCAAATTTAACATGTCTGTTTGTAAAGGATCTGATGCATTGGCAGCATTTAGGGCTGTACATGTACTCCGTCTGGAATTTAAATCTAGCTTCTGTAGAGAATGTCTTCCGTTCACTATAAACTTTTTGAGTATATTCTAATGTGTACACTTTTATTAACCCTCCTATTTTCCATAGATTCCACATCAGAAATTTTGGTTGCTAACACGGACGGTTACATACAATGCTCATCGCAGCTCAAATTTGGGATTAGTTCACTACTTTCATTTAATTTTGGCTGTTTTATTCCATTTTTATAGCATTTGAAAAACCTATGAAATATCTCGCTTTCTAAACAGTATCTTGACTAAACTGTGACAGCCTATGATGATCCACTAAAGTATTTAGTTCATTATTTCAGATTTTTTTAACTCAAAAATGAGGTATAACTTAATATAAATTAGGTTTATGGATAATGAATTCCAAAAAAAGTGTAAAACTACTAATAAGTTGAATCCGGTGGTAGTGGGGGAAAAAAAGCATCTAAAAGGGTTAATTTTGATTTTTTTTTTCCACCTGGGAGTACAGCAAGTTGTATGGTCAACAGGAAGACAACACAAGGGTTAAGTAACCCGCACCTGTATTATTCTTTATTTGCTGTATTTTTGTGACTTGATTTCAAATACTTATACGAACTTCTTATTATCCACAAACTTCTACAACGATTTGTCCTGATATCTGCATGCAACCTGTGGAAGAAATCTTTTCCTTTGTGTGTGAGTACATAAACTCTCTATTAAATAATAATGCTGT
This sequence comes from Percina caprodes, assembly GCA_013375575.1. NCBI lineage: Eukaryota > Metazoa > Chordata > Actinopteri > Perciformes > Percidae > Percina > Percina caprodes. The sequence goes on from JABXJD010000044.1 coordinate 1,689,304, forward strand.
TGTAAGTTGCAGCAGCGTCACAGGCTTAAAAAAAAAATTAAGTCACTTTATGTTCCACATCCAAGTCATGAACATTGCCTTTGTTTTTGTTGCTCTCCACTAAGACTTTTCTACTTATGCAGAACTGCCTCATTTAGCAACCTGATTGTGTTTTTTTTTATGAGCCGAACACAACTCCAGGTTCATAGATGGAGTGATTCAGATCCAGGCAGCATTTTCCCGCCAGGCCCACTGAGAGCTGCCTTGAGTCTATTGACCGTGGCAGAGACAGCATCCCCACCAGTCCACTTCAAACAGGCCTGATGGCTTTAATGGAATGGAAACATTTGTTGGGTCGGCGCACTGAAAGCCTGTCTTCCCTCATCGCGCAGGGCCAAATGGCTTCCTCATGTTGTCTGTTCTTTATTAGACTCCTAGTAGATCCACGTTCACACAGGCTTGTGATATTAAACCGGGCGTACATCCCTGTATGGCACACAAGCTCACACAGATATTTTATACCGGCAAACACGCTGGCATCCACATACACACATGTTTGCAATATAATGTTGAGGCAATTTGAGGAAAAGGTCAGGGTAATAACCGATACATTGTGCTGTTAATATTGTTAGACAAATTTTCAGACACACAAGTGTGCTGCATATGAACAACTTGATACAAAACAACAGGCTTGTGTGCACTTGGGAACATGTATAGCAAGGTTGGCGACCTGTTCATAATTGGTGAGGAAATGCTGTGCCGAGGTGTTGGTCTGATGGATGAGGAGAGAACTGACACGGCGTTCAGAGCCTCTCTCTCCACCACAATGAGGCTTTCACTCGCCGCTGCTCGTATTCGACTCTATCCTTGTTAAAACAGCCGCGATGGAGAGCCGTGTATTTGCTTTTAGAAGGTGGGACTTTCTAAGGGAGTGCCAGAGATCCCTTTTTTAATTAAGTGAGCCTAGGCGCTCTCTCTCTCTCTCTCTCTCTCTCTCTCTCTCTCTCTCTCTCTCTCTCTCTCTCTCTCTCTGTGTTGAGGGGAGGCCCTGTCTGTGACCTGCAGTGATAGCGGCGGTTTGTTTTCATTCTAAACTTGCCCCAGAGTTACTGGTTTTGCACCTCATGTGACTTCAGGTTGACCCGGCCGTCGCCTCTCACTGACCCTCCACTCAATGCCAGGGCCAGGCTTTTTTTTTTTTTCCTTCTCTTTTCAATGACCATGACACCTCTCTGTTTGCTTTTTCCCTTTTTCTTTTTCCTCCGGTCACGTCCTTTCCTTCCATTTTCCCTCCCCTCTGTCTTGGCTTTCCCTCACTCTCTACCCTTCTGTCTCGCTTTTGCCCTACCTCACAGTCCCCCTAGTCAGCTTCCCGTCACACACGTGCACTGAGTTGTCGCGCCCATTTACATGCATGCTCACGAGCGAGCGCACACACTCACTCAATCAAAGTGAATGATTGCACATTTGTCTCGACAGTTGCTATAAAAAGAGCCGCCCACTAAACACGGCCGTCCTCTCATTATATCATTGCCGACCCACGGCAGGCAGACAGGCAGCCCTCTGATTTCTTTCTCCCCCTTTTGTCTTCATCTGTTTGTATCCGTCTGTTTAGAGAACAGGAAAGAACAGACAAAAAGCATGATGAGATGAAAAGAAAAATATGTGGGTGTTGCTGTGGAGGGAGAGGTGGGGACATGCGCCCTGTGGCGAAGGGGAATCCCTAGCTCTCCCTTTTGGAGAGGAGGCTGCATGGCTCCAGGGGGCAGGCCAGCTGAAGTGTTTGTTTATGTCTGTGGTCCAGAGGGGAGATACGGTGGCCATGTTCAGCAGCTACATGAAAGGCTCTGAGTGCTCTAATGAGACGTAATTACGGTGCGCATGTGTTTACGAGATGGCGAGGGAGCGAGGAGGAAAGAGAATGAATAAGCATGTTTCACCCTCCCAGTGTTTACTCCCCGTCTTCACAATTCTTAAGTTTTTTTTTTTTTTTCATAGCGCAATAGCTTGCCTCGTTGCTCTCCAAACCAACGCAACCTCAAAGTATAGACCTTGCACATTGGTGACTGTCACGGCCTGTCATGCTTGTTTTAATTCCTTAAGATGTTGAGCTGCAGACTGGTTACATGCCGCGAGGTGGGTAACATAGTCTTTCATGTGCTGGCCACGTACAGCTTTCAAAAATACACCAGATACACATTTATAAATCCAGATCAGAATAGAAGAGAGGTGTGGGATTATCTGATGAAGAAGCTGACAATGATTAGCTTCTCCAAGCTTTTCCCAACATTTGACCTGTGACCAGTGCTCATTTACCCCAAGGCAACTTTTTGAGTTGTTGTTTTTTAAACTGATATTATACTGTGTTAAATAATTGATGAAGCTGGTGTTTTATCTTTTTATTAGTATAAATAAATTCCATTAAAAAAGACAAAAACCACAGGCTGATATGGTGTATTACTCAGTTCTATACAATGCCAACATTTCAGTCACATCTGTGTGGCATGGAATATTCTCCAGAGATCAAAATGCAATTGCAGAGTTGCTTAAAAAATCAAGTGCACTTTGGAAATATGTCACTCAATACAAATATATTGTTCCCCTGTGTTTTTAAAGCTTTGGCAATGTTTTTTTGGCCACTAGGGTGCAGAAGATAATTATATTATTTACAATTGCCTGCTTATACATCCATATGAAACAGAGCTATATTTATTTGGAGTTGGGTTTATTTCCAACTGCAAGGTCAATATTCACTCTTCTTTCAACTCTTCTTAACTCAAGCCAAAATGTAACCTAGGGTGTTTTTGTCAATGTACCAGAGTCAAACATTCGTTTAAAAGCCTAATTAGGACTTTTAAGAGTTACAAATGGCTTTTTGAATGGGAGCACTAGGGGCACTACTATCATAGCATCAAAATCAACATTTTTAAAACACTAAGAAAGCTCGACACAACATGTGACTTTGCTCCGAGTATCACCAGGGTCTCTACGCATGATCTCGAGCATTGAGAAAAATTTTTGCGTACAGAGTTTACTAAAAAAGGTTTTGAACGACTTACTTTAGCAGTTGTTGTTTCCAGACGCTACCATCTCCGAATGCAACGTAACAGGGAGGAGAGAAAAGACTGAAAGCTCCTAAAGCTTAGTTCCATATAAATGCACGGATAAGTTGTTGTTTTGTCATTAATGAAAAACAATATTGACCTTGTAGTTGATATAGGAGCCTCAAATAAGAATGACATTTCCTCTTATAGAGTCCATTCATTCGCATTCGGAGATCGTCAAGATGTTGATTTTGATGCTATCATAGTAGGGCCCATAGCACTCCTATTCAAAAGACCATTTGACCGTAGACAGAAATTCTTCAATTAAATTATTAAATCTTAAAAGTGACCTTTTTGTCCTAATTATACTTTTAAACAAAGGTTTGACTCAGGTACTTTCACAAAAAGTGGGAGAGTTATGCTTTAAGTTGCTAAATGATTAACTTTCTCTACTAGATAGTCTCTAACTTTTTCTGTCTGCCATTTGATGCTAAGCTGATTAGAGGCTTAGCATCAATCAAGGCTGATAGTGGTGATAATTAACCAAAGAGGTAATGTGCTTTAAAACCAAAACAATGTGCTAAAATTGTCGATAGAGATAAGATAGAAAGAAAGATGGATGGATACTAAATATTTACCAGAGGGAAATTCACATCACAACAGCAGAACATGAGCAAAAACACACTGAACAAAGAGGGTGTGAGGAATTATCCTCTGTCAATTTGTCACCAATTCCTTTTAAATTACATGCCATTATTACAGTCATTGAGATGAAAACTATCCGTTAATGGGGCTAAGATTGTTTTTGGACTATGTGGTAGAGTTCCATATGTAGATGCTTCAGGTTTTCACTACAAAGACAAACCTATATAGATCAATTGATAGTTTTGGTCTCATGAACAGGTAGTGCCAGTAATAATCTTTAAGATGTAAGACTTGTTGATGACTTGATATCGCATCTTAGCTGAGCTCATATCCTCGAGGTTTCTGTCTGTCATGTCCTAAAGGCCTGCGTGGGCAGACCATGATGAGCTCCTAAATGGAAATATGACTGTATGTACAGGCCATTTAGAGCTTTCCACTGGCATTCACACTCTCCAACCACAGAAAACACAAGCTGCTGCACAGCAAACACCAGCCTACGTGTACTGTACGCCTCAGTCACTGAGAGCGCTCTCTGTGTGCTTCAGAGTGTGTGTGAGCGCACAGGCACTCGCTGCCCCCCAAAATAGCATGCGGCCTTAATTACTGCTGCAAACACAGGTGTGGAAAGCCAGGCCTCCCTCCACCCAAACCCCAGACCCACTGTTCAGCACACAGCACCCTGTGTGTTCCTGTTTGGGAGCACAGGAAGTTGTGTGTGTGAGAGAGAGAGAGTTTGTGCATCTCTGTGAGAGAGAGAGAGAGTTTGTGTTTGTATATGAGTGAGTCCAGACCACACCCTTTGAAGTCAGCAGTGCAGTGTTTTGGGGTTTGGGCACAGACACACAGCTCCTCCACCGGCTGGCTGGAAACCCTATACCCCACATCAATCAGATCTGCTACTCATACATTATTCATATCCCAGACACACACACACTTAAACACACACTTTCTCATCATTTGACTTTGTCGTTTTTTTTGCTCTTTATATCTCCAGTTGGCAACAGAAGTCAAAAAGGGTGGGTGGTGTCATCGATGGGGGTCTGCCTCCATTCAGCTTCAGTAAGTTAGAAACAAAGGTGGTGTTGTGGAGCCGTGTCGGGTTTTCTTTGTATACATTGCAGGCCCAGATTTGTTGAGTTTTGGAAGATTCTAAATTGTTGAAAAGAACCAAAAATATTCCCTACTTTAAAAAAAATATTTGTCCTAAGAAAGGAAAATTTAAATCTTAAATTTTAGGTTAAATTCTTATACAGTTAAGGTATTGATCACTCATGCCTAAAAGAGTGCCACTGATTGGTAGTAGAAAAAGAAATACAACACCTAGTACAGTAGCTTATCCAGAGGTCTGTGCTGTATCACATGGCTCATCAGTGGATAAATTTTGCTCAGTTGTCATGGAGATAACTTGGTTGTCATCACATGACCTAAGCATGGAACTTCATCCATTTGATGGGGGTTGGAGTCACAACTAAATTGATTGACACATTTACTACTCAGATATATGATGACAAAATCTAACCTCTGATGAAGGCTGTGGTATGCAGTTGAAAGTAGGGCTGGGCAAAATGGAGAAAATCCTACATCACGATATTTCTGATCAAATACCTTGATATCGATACCGCAGTGATATTGTAGTGTTGACTATTGATGCAATTGTAAGTGGACACTTTAGATTTTTCATTCAATTTTTGAATTGTTTCCCTAACTGGCCTACGGTACTTACCGCAGTTGTGCACGCAAACCATTTTTTTGTGCAGTGAGTGATTATAGTCTTCATTTTGGGTGCGCTCACACTCAGTTAATGAATGCTTTAGATAATCTGGTTAAACTATTTGCATGTTTACAACTCTCCTTACTGCTCGTATTTCTTGCCCCGTTGGATTTTGCAAGGATGGCGATATGTTTCCAAATCTCTGGTGAGTCTATTGTTGCCATAACGCAAAAATGAACCAAACCATGAAATAAAATCTAACATGTAATATGACAGAATTATCCTTTTATGCTGTGTTGAGATTTAGGGCTTAAATAAAGCACATTTCACATACAGACATTTGAAAACAAGTCAGATTTCCATGTCTGTTTTTTTTAGCCTCTGGAAAATGGATGAAAAGCTATCTATCATCCTCAACCTCTGTCAGTTTCTCTCCCTGTCTGTGTACATGTCTCTCTCTCCACCCCAAATGAGCAGTTTCCAGTCCACCGTTTTCTTCAGACGTCCCCAATGTACGTCTTGACATTCTCAGACCACAGACCAGATTCTTCCTCTTCCTCTGTTGTTCTCAGACGTCAGTCTGATGCTCAGGCATATTGAAATCAGACCTCAGAATAAACGAGTTGTTATTGACCCCCTGCCGGGCTCCAAACAACTATCACTGCCAGTAGAAGACAGATGGAGACGGAAAGCGACAGAGAAGCATTTGCTCTTCCAGAGAAGCAGACAGGAGCTGTGAGAAAGAGCTCAGTTTGACATGAGAATTAGCTTTTGTAAACACACAGACCAGTCAGTGTCAGGCTACTGACACCCCAGGGTGTTACATTCCCACATCTTCAGAGAGACAGTTTGTATGAACAGCACAAGGTTTATAATAGGATTTGAATATTTTGAGTGCTAACTGTAGACACATGACATCTGTTTGGCTACTTTGGACAAAGCTGTGCTTATTAAATTTTCAGAGCGTGTTTATATTCATATGAGATCACAGATGAATTATTGATTAGGGGAAAAGTGTGATGTGGGATTGTTCATCTATTTGTCACCGAGGAAGGGTGTTTCCTGCTTAAACAGCAGCAGATGCCTGGTCGGCTGCTCCCTCTGTCTGCTTCTTTTCTCTCTCACTCTCTCCACGTCTTTCTCGGTTTGTGTCTCAGCGCGTTGAAGCCAAATGGAAAGTGACCCTTGGCAGGCGATGTCATATTAAGCACAGTGGGTCACTGTCAGAGAAACATGCTGGCAGCTTTTGCCAAAACGCAGTTGGAGAGTTATTTAGACTGCATTTGCACCAAGCAGTTGCACAAGTTTTGGCAAAGTCACTCTGAGGTACGCCCAGAGTCTGAGAGAGCAGGGAAAAGTTGGGGAGTTTTAGAGCGACAAAAATATCAATTTTGACAAACAAGCCCAGGCGTCATTTCTTTTAAAATACATCCTGGACACAGAAACAAAAGGGCATTGTTGATGGAGGGATTTGACTTGCTCTCACGAATCCTACAGGAACACTCTTATAGTAGTTATGGGAGCCCCTTTTTTTTGGGTGGAGAATATTGTGTATGCTTGTGTATATGCCTCCATATTGCGTGTGTGTGGGCTAGGGCAGGATATGAGGAAACCTCTGAGCAGCTCACTGGATATTTGTTCGCATTAACTTGGATCGTTTAGTTTAAACAGACACTGAGCCGGGTTCAGGTCCAGTTCGCGTTGTGCATGCACCTTGTTCGCAGACTTATTTTGACATTTTTATCTTGCATCTCACCAAAATTGATTAAAGGAAAATGATTAATATGCAGTAACTGTATGTGATCTTATACAATGAGCTTGTTGTGGAGACCACCAGTGGTTTCAGGCAGATCCAGAGCCTCTCAAATCCCCAACCCACCCACTCCCCTCTTTCCTCTGGGCAGGGCATGGCTGAGGCTTACTGTAGCTAACACAAACTCACTCACAAGAAGCCAATAAGGCATCAATGTCCTTCCAAAGATCCACAGATGGTCCTGTGTTAGACTGTTAGTGTGTTCAGATGGGTCAGATATGAGAACTGCGGCTCCCAGGTCGTTGTATATTTACTCACGGGAGGAGAGACTCCAAGACTCGTCCCTTGTTCATATTACTAGGCATTACTCAGAGTTATGAAGAGATTATGGCCGATTGAGCACACATTATGGACAAAAACCTGACCTATTGTGTTTCATACAGCTCGCTGTGAACAGACTAGAACTTATTAACAAGTTATCCGTGTCTCATTCTTGTCTATTTTCACAACCACTGCTTACGATATCCTTTTTCCCAGCATGACGGGGGGGATTTTGGTGCTGTTTTTGTAGCTTAGGCTATAGTTTGCCAAAAGCGTTGGTGGCAGTGTTTAGATAGCACAATGCCATCACAAGTGAGTGGCTAAACAAACCCACTATGGCTGTTATTGGTTGGAAGATCTGGACAGTCGGTGGTCTGTGATCTTAATGTCTGCAAATCCAGATTTGGTTTTATATGAAACTATATATTAACCGATACTAATTGTAATGACATGTCTCTTATAAACCTGCACGATAATTCTTTACTCTACAACCTTCTTCTGTGTTTATGTTATGTAAATAACCAAAACTAGTTCACTCTGCTGTATTGCTATCATTTGCTCCACAATTTCAAGTTAGGAAACCAAGTTGAAAGCAAAAGAAACCAAAACCTAAAACACTCTTCTCTATAAATCCATCTCCATTAAATCCTTGTCTAAAACCATACTACTGTAAGTGTTTAGTTATTTTTCCAGTGTTGCTAGTTTGTTGATTTCTAATCACGACAAAGCAAATTATGAAATATGTATGCCATTAAGATCTTATTTACCATACCGCACCTTTACCCCATGTAAGTCAATGTTATTTGTCTCTTAAAGCCAAGATCACAAAATAACATATTAGAAAAAAAGAAAACTCTTATTTTCATCACCCTATCTCTTTAAGTAGCCATTTTCTAACCTTTATCAATCTAAAGAGCTTTGCTTAATGTAACTTTTCAGTTTAGTTCATCGGGGCATTGCTAGAGTGCAACACATAAATCAGCAGGCAGATAACTTTACTTTATATGCATCTTGACGCCGCAGAAGTACTCTTAAAAGAAAAAATATGATAAAAAATATGGTACCTAGTTTTCAGCATAAGGATTCTAATTTGCTTTTCTTTTCCTTCCATCAGTCTGTTTAAAAATGTCTAATTCTGACAGTTGTTGACGGTTGACCAATCTGACTGACAGTCACCTGTCAGGCATTTTTTTTATGTTGTGAATGCACTGACGGCAGCTGCTGATTGTTTGCATGTTTACCCCCCCTGGGTGGGAGGGATGGGCGCCCTCTGTTTAGCCCTGTTCACCTGTTGTATCCCAGCAATTAGCTCACTGTGCTCTGAAATAAATGTTGTGAATTAGCCCGTGATGCGCCCTCGACGCATTCGCTGCTGACCCCATCCATCTTCATTATGCTTCCAATTATTGGCTGAAATTCTAATTGCCATGTCTCTCAGTCCTCCATGAGAAATCCTGGCATGTCGACCACGTCTTGACTCGGGTTATAATTCACCAGCGCAGCCTCTTCGCCCGACCGCTGCCTGACCATCCTGAGCCCACAGAGGGTAGAGTGGAAAGGTTAAAGGGTGCGGGCGAGGAAAAGGGGGGGGGGAGAGAGAAGAGGTCATAGCTCCGGTGAGAAGCGCAGCCAGAGTCCACTCCCATAATGCTAAGCTGGAGTCAATCTGCCGGCCACGCTGAGAAAACATGATAGACAATTAATCACGGCCAATGAGGTGGAACCAGATTGAACTGACAGCGCTTATTGATGTGTTTTGTGAGCAGGAGACTGGACATTTGTGGTGAAACTATGTGCGATTCTCTCTGCAAGCAGGTTGACCACTAACATCGTGTTCACCACTGACGTCATGTCGACCAGCGTCTCCACTGCAATTCTCTCCAGTCAGCTCCTTAGTCACAACACAGAAATATAAAACAAAATATCTAATAGCGTTAGAGCTGATTATTTTTGTCTGACATCGAACATCTCGTCTTACCATGTAACCTACAGTTACATCATCCTGATCCCGCTGTCTGTTATCATTCCTCTGCTTAGCTCCTTTTACAGTAGAGAGAGAGCAGGATCTTGTGTCATTCAAGGGTCATGGAAGGGTTTTAAATAAAGTAGTGAACTGGGTGCATTTTGTTAAAAATATTCTGCAGTGCTATAGCTGTTGAACTGAAATATATTTTTGTTTTGTCACGACATTATACAACAGTTTTTTACTGCTTAGTACTCCTCGTGACCAGTAAACTGAACTTCATGTGTAGAAATATGTTGAGTGCTTCTTTAGGGGAGGTGTACCTCACAAATTGGCAAGTGAATGTAGTTCATGGAAAGAGACGTTACTTTTAAATACAATGATGCACATGAATTCCCATTCAATTCCATTGTTTTGGAGTTGTGTTTTGCACCAAAGTTCTCAGTGAAGTTCTTAAAACTTTGGCACGTAAAACTAAATGATCTACATAGCTTGATAGTACTTGTGGGAAAATATCCGTTTCCCCTTATTTGGGTGAACTGAGTAGTCTGGCTATCACCAGACAAAGCCAAGCTCAATAGATTTGAGATTAAGCGTTGGCCCGGGGAGTCTGCTCTGTATTTTCTCTGCACAAAATGCGTGACCAACAGGCATAGTTCAAATGACTCTGTACACAATTGGATCGTCCTTCAACCAATCAGACCAACGATCTGTGTGACGTAGAAGCGACAGCGGCATCAATGGGCTGGCTGCGCTTAGGTGGTGTTCGGTGGCCGCTGTGTTGAATGTAAATGAAATGCTGCTTGGTCGCTTCTCCATCGTCATCGTGTTAAATCTTGCCAGGTAGATAAGCCAGTTTGTGAATGGTTACCACAAAATTGAGAAGTGAAGCAGGAGAATTAAACGTGCAGGTTTTCTGACCGAGCTGCAGGGCGAAATCAAAACACCGGCAGAGTGGGCGGGGTTTACCCAGTCTATGATCTGACCCTTTTTAACCTACAGAGCATTTCTACTTTTAAAGTCTGTTAGATTTGGGGTTTATTGCTCATGTCTGATATCAAATACTCCCTGGCTTTCTTGGACAAAAACGATCTCTGTCTGCTGTCATCCCCGGTACAATAGTCTTTTATCAATGAGCATGCTGGCTAAGTGAAGACAGGTGTATATGCGTGTGTGTGCATGTATGAAGAGAGAGACAGAGAGAACCCCTCTTTGTGACCTCGTGCACAATAGAAATACTAGTCACTAAGTGTGTGTGTTTTGTGTTGTAGTGCGGTGTTGAGTGGCACGTCAAAGCCTCCAGCAGAATCCAGAGTGCTGAAAGGATACCAGTGAATTGTGACGGGTTTGCAGCTCATCTCTAACTGAGAGTCTTGTGTCTGTCTGAGTATTAGCACCTCTCTGCTGCACTCCACTTTGCCACAGACAGAACTGATGACAAGTTGCCTGCAGCGAAGCATGTCGACGCACATTCAACAATTACCTGAGAGCGCACAACGCACTGTCTGTGTTTGTTTCACCGCTTCAAATACTGGACACTTTTTCATTCTCTATTGTTTATTGTCGGTTTATGGTATTTTTGTATAACTTTTTGCAGTCATGTTGGGCCTCATGAAAGTGAAAACTAGAAAAAAACAGATATGAACAACAACCTATACATTTGTATGCTCCACCACATGTATATACTTAATGGATATTTACTTTGGGGCTGCAGTATTACACACACAACCTGGTTCTTCAAATTTTGACTCAGTGTTCAAGCATGACACATTGCATCACTATGACGAGCCGTAAACGGCACGTCTGTTCCCATACAGTAAGTCGTGTCTGTCAAATGCTTTAGGCTGATGCTTGCCTGTCATGTGTCGATGTACACATCTGTCCTTTCTTTGGAAAAGTCTAACTGAATACCTCTAAAGTTATCTTCAGAAAATAGTACATGAACATACAGTACGAAGGCTTATCAGGTAGAGGAACATCACCCCCTGTACCTCTTTCTGGTAATGTTTTACAGAACATTTGCAGGATATTTTTCTAAATAAACTTGTTTTGGCTGACACATCTGAGCTTTGGTTATGTTATTTTATGGTGTTTTTTTTGCTGCTTTCTTGAAAGTACTGTACTGTACGGCACTCATCCCAACTGGTTTCCATGTGACCCCTTATTATTAAGCAATAACTCTGAGACCCCTCGCCATAGCTTGCGTGTCTGTAAGTAATGAAGGGTTCAAGCCAAGAGTTACATTCTGCAAATGGTATTATATTTTCTACCTAAACAGTCGTCTCAAAACTGGGGGGGAGGTTCCCAACCCGCAGGTTGCGTTGCACTGTCCCACATGTCTGACCTTCTCTAAACTATTGAACTACTTTTTAGTAACGTTTAGTATTTGCTGTGCCAACATACAGTATTATAGTATAAAACCATAGTAGAAGTACAGGCCTTCTTTAGTTATTGCCTCTGAAGTACTATAAGGACTGACTGTATGTAAGATAACTTGCATACCAGAATCTCTGTGGTAAGCAGCCTCATGCATGACACACGTAAGAAGTGTGTCCGGTGTGTTTGTTGCTCCCTTGTGACTCCAGAGATCATGAATCATCCTTGTTTGATGGATTTTTGGAGGGCGAGTGCCTGAGAATGTGTGTTAGCATGTGTGTGTAACACAAACCACCATCTGTCGTCTCTCTGTTACTCTGTGAAACGGTTTAAGGTTATTTAGCATATGACACCCCCAGTCCAGACCATCCTCTCTCTGTCCCTTAACTTCTCCGGAGTCTTCTGTCTGCCCTATGGTCCGAGGTGAAGACGTGTGCGTTAGGATCAGAGACCTACAAGGCTGACGTCTGCCATTTGTTGCTGCATGTGCTGGCTTTCTCCTCACTGTGAAATTCCGGCTCCTGATGGAGCGTTAGGGTTATTGTGACACCCCACCCTGATCCAACTTTGAGGTCAGAGGTCCCACTCACATTTCTTAAGGGACAGTAGTTTGTTTGGTCGACTCTCTCCTTACTATATCAGAGTGAATGGGGGTTGAGTTCAAGTCTTCAATATCTTAGTTCACCTTAGTTCAGTCTAATAATATTGCTGGGCTATGCAGGAACAGGTACATTTTCTGTGTGACATGTATTTGTTGGATTACTGTTCAATTTGCTTAGAAAGAGTTGTAATGAAAACAAACAAAATTAATAAATGATTTTTTCTTGTAGGTTTTAGTGCAAATTGCAAAAAATGGAATGTCTTAAATTTAAAAAGTAATGTGCCACATATTGCAAGAAGATTAAGAATAAAAATGTAGAGATAAGAACATCCTCTTAAAGATGAAGACCAAATGTCTAAATTTGGTTGGAGTAACGTTCTCCAAACATTAGTTGGCCACAACATCTTAAAGCGGGAACACAGATAACTTACACTGTTAATGGATGAAATTTATTTTCCCCTCTGGCATATAAAGTATGTAGAAGAAAAATGTGTGCAGGGAGTTCCAATCCCATTCCGTTAATATTGCAGTCCATTTTTATATCATATTGTGCCACGGTAAATTCGTACACCCATATACTAGTTTTGACCTTAGACCTAGCATGCAAAGAGAATCTATCATGTTCTTTTTTTAGTCTCTTTATCCATGCGGCTTCTTTCCTTAAATTACTTTTTTGGCGTTTTGCAGGAAGCACATGCCCAGATATTTAATGGCAGATTTTGAGATACATGGTGAGACTTTAAGCGTATCTTCATTCTAATGAAGTAACATCTGACACTGACTTTATTTCTAATTTATGGCATTTACAGTTACTGCATTGCTTGAGATTTGACCAAGTACTACAATGTAGGGTGTTCAAAAAGGGACTGGCAGCCCCGGCCACTGGCATCCACAACAATGTGCAAGAACTGTGGTCAGAATTAACAAAAGTCATTTATCCACCAGCTATCAAACCTTATCCTCCCTTTAGCAGAAATCAACTGCCAGTATAAATTCTTGTGGTCAGTCTCCCATATCAAATGGTTTGGCTGGTTGCATTAATTTTGCATATGTAATACTGCTTGGCAACTCCTTGTAACAGGGCAAAGCCAATAAAAGAGTTTGGCAAAGCCTGGCAACCTGGCCAAACACATCCAGGAAGAGCAAAGAGAGACAACACCGTTTGTACAGAGATTTTTCACAGCTGGTCAGGGACAGGTGTGTGTGTCTGTCGGTGTTTGTGAGTGAGTGATGTTACCAGCAGGATCTCTGGCCGGGGGTCGGGGTCATAAATCAGAGTAGGTCATCTCCATAGCAATGAAGTTGGCTCCAGGGTCGCAAGGCTGGTATCAAACTCAAAGAGTAATGTTTCTCCGCTGGCCACTGACTAGCCTGCCTACATTCCCGCAAAACACACACACACGCGCACACACACACACACACACACAAGCAGGAACATGGAAACTAATGCGACATGTTATATGAGATGGGGGTAGAGAGAGCGGGAATTTTTGGCACAGGTGGGAGAGAAAAGAGATAGCGGTCTTCTTGAATTCACTCCTTTTTTACAAGTTTGAGGATTAATATGTGGGAAGGTCCAGTAGAGATGAAGCATAGTGTCAGATTGGTAATATGTAATGTAACGACTCTTTTGAAGTATCCTCCTCAGCACATGCCACGGGTCTGAAATAGGAGGGTTAGTTCATGGCGGTGACGGCAGCCGTCCGCTGAGCAGTGATTTGTGCATGCGTCTGGTCAGATTGTGTTTGGAGGGATTCTCACAGCTCTTGTAAATCATCTCCAGCCCTCCTTAAAATGGAACAACATGCCATTCTCTCTTTTGTCAATCTGTCTCCCTGACCTCCCTCTTTTTCTCTCCCCTGCTCTTCTGTTCATTGTCTCTCCCTTCTGTCAGTCTTACTCTGTTTGGGTTGTTGTTTTCTCGTCTCGTCTGTCAGTGTGCCCTCCTCGCCGAGCTTTCTGTCGATGGCGAGGAGCCCCACACTCACTGACAGACAGACAGACTATGACGGCATCTCTGTCACAGAGTCCAGTGGCCCCAGCTCCCTCGCTGATGAGGTGGTAATTGACTTAATGATCCTCCTTAAACCCTCACCCGCTTTCTTCTTGCGTCTTCTTCAAGTTGCTCCAGTGGTCCTGCCGTAGAAGCCTTCGGCGCAGGGGCTAACTGCTTGATTTTAATGGCACCACTGTTAGGCCACATAGATGCTGATTCTCAATGTACTAAAGACTATAAACTACCTTGAACGGACAACAATAAGGATTGTACTTGAAAGGGTTTTACTAGCCAAATCACAACATATAGGTTATTTACCTAGAATATTCTTGTTAACATTTTTTTCTTCTTCAATGTGATGATCCCCATTACAGATGTTAAGGTACTGCAATAAAAATATGCATGGGGCTGTGTTGGTGGAGTAACCAGAAATACACTTCCGAAAGCCCCGTTTGATTAGCATTTCCATTATCAGACAACAAAACACACCTTAGAGTTGTATAATTTAAATAATGGAAAGCAGTTAGTTTATCCTCATGAGGCATATGTGCACATTGTGCTGTAGTGGAAGTGAAGCCAGCTTTAAAGCCTTTGCCTGACAACCCTGCAGGAAAATAAATGATAGGGCTGCATTTTTTCATGCAGTGCTAATGCTGTCTGAACTCAGGGCTCTAGCGTCACTGAAGAGGAGACAGTCACTGTGCCATTTGCTCCATGTTGTCTTCACTGTCAGCAAGCTCTGCCAGCATCAGAAACAGGCAGCACAAGTAGCACAAGCTGCCACAGTTCTTGTGGTCTCTGTATCTCTGTAGTCACGAAGTGTAGTTGCAGGATTTCAGGAATTGCACAAAAAGTCTGGCGCCTACGCAAAACACTGACAGAAAAATATGAGTTTTTTTGTTGTTATACCCAATGTAAAGTCCTACGCTCAGTCTTCCGCCTCCTTTTTCTCTGTCCATTGTGTTCCCCCCCCACCCTTATTTTTTTTTGCTTCTTTCCACCCTCTCCCTGTGTTCTTTAGACTTTATTTATATGCATCCCCCTTCCCCACTCTGTGATGGATTTAATGTTGCCATGCTCAATTTCACCGACCGGTCCATCCCTACAGCTCAGAGCCCTTCTTTATGGCCCCGCTTCATCGGTGTGGTGCACTGGTGAACTTGCTCCTCCTGAAACACGGACCTGAGAGAAGAAAGGGCCTGCTGTGTGGGCAGGAAGTTCGGAGGAGGTGGAGTAGAGGCAATGGGCGGGGAGAAGAGAGCGACCTGGGTGTTCCATGAGAGTGAACTTCTCGGCTGTTATGCTTTCTAATTCCCCTCAACGCAGAACTGCAGGGGGGAATAGAGAAGAGAAGGAGCATGAAGGGGGTGTCGGATGATGAGGGTGAAGGAATCATGTTTTCACACTGAAGGGAAGCAGGCGGGTGGGCTGAGGGAGCGTCTCTGTGTATATCTGTGTACACCGATGGTTTTATGTCTGCTCTAAGCCTTAAGGCCCAGAGGTGGTTTGACAAAATAATGCAAGGAACAGACTTTAAGGGATACTTCCGGTATATTACAACTCCGGTCTTATTGTTTAATCCTATTGCTAATAATACCTACCAAGTTAGTCACACAGTATCCTTGCATGGGAGCAATTTGGGGTTCAGTGTCTTGCTTAAGTGCAAAGTTCAAGGACTCTTTGACATGTGGATAGGAGGAGCTGTTGATCAAAAATCAACCCTGTGGTTAGTGGACCACCTGCTTTCCCTACTGAGCCACATTATTACTTACATTATTATCATTTTGGGTGCAATAACTCTGACTAATTTGCTTGTCATTGCTTGGACTGTAAAAATATAACTGCATTGTCAGATCTCAGCATTTACAAAAAAAAATCCTTTAAGATTACTCAAACCTACAAAGGCCAGGATCCCCACACTTTATGTCACCAGTATGCAAATATTTGTTATATATATATATAACTCTAAACTCTGCAGATAGAGTTGGAAGTGATAAAACTTGCTGGATCTGCACTGAAACCTGATGAAGTGGATAATAAAATAATACTCTCTCAGTCATGGCACACCAGACTATTCTAGGGTTTGTGGGCAGTTTTTGAACAGTTTTTAAATGATTAATTCTTCTGATACATGTGGTGTTGACAGTCCCAATTAATAATAATAAAAAAAGGTTTTAGACAATCTTGATGAGAACAACGAGCAGCGGCTGGATGATTTTATCTCCCGGGGCCCACACTGGTCTGATCAATTGTGACACCTAATGTCATCATACAAGTAGACACACACAGCCTCCCACTTATGTCTGGATCCAATATACTATCATTTAGCTCTGGGTCTGGAACAGATTCACATGAAGGGCTCAAGTCCTCTTCTACTCTCCCCCCTTTTCAGCCTCCTCTTGTCCTACTGGGTGTGGCCCCGCCCCCCCCTCCATCCTAGCCTTTACCCTCTGACTCTACCTCCCTGATGGCCACTACACTACTGAGCTGTAACCTCCAAACACACCCCATCATCTGGTTCTGCTTGCCCATCCCTCACCCTCCCCAAGGCCACAGGAAATAGCTGGAGAGTTTGTGGGCCCGTTTCCCTGGGGGTGGAATTAACAGGTGCACCAGTGTTTGTTTCAACTTTCCATTACCACTGGATGATGGTAATAATAAACATGGCTAGGCCAGGTGGGGTGCTGGCTGGGGCTTCCACTTTGCTATCTCAGGTTCTGCTGGTTCCTAATGTTTCATCCATTGCTGTTCTTTAATGAAAACTCTATTTAGTATCTCAGTGAGGGATCCTAACTAAGGAAACTGTACTTTAGTTCTGGTTTTTAAATACTTTCCCTAAAGAATATACTGTAAACTAAAAAAGGACACGTGAATCCCACACAGACATGGGACTCTTGCACTTACGGTAGTAGAAAGAAATTGTCAAAACTGAAGAAATCTTACATTTAAAAAAAAAAAGAGCAAATCAGTATAAGCCATTTTAAACAGGAATGTATTTCCTAAAACAAGCCTAAAGTTGTTGAATTTCCGTTGTTCTGTTATGTTAGTTGAAGTTCAAAAAATGCTTCCGGTAAAACAAAGTGAAGAGGGAATTAGGAATAAAATGCAAATTTTTCATAGTAAAAATAAGTTATTTCATCTTTTAGAATATAACAACTGAAAAGAAAAGGCCCAGATGGGATTGTGCTTTTGTGTGATCTTTTCCATGATGCAGATGTTGCCTGAGGTGCCGCTGGGTGGCAAACCACAGCGATGTAAAACGATAGCTCTGTTTGCATCCAAGAGCCGTTGGTGATCTCAGAAGTTGTATTTTGCCGAAGCCCCTCGCTCCTCTAATTGGCAGACATTTTCCTCAGCTGCCATTATAGCAGGTAGATCTGCCATCTTGTTCTCATGTTACCTGGGATCCCCCTTAAGTGAGTCATCACATTGGGTAATAGCGGGAGGGAGGCAGTTTAATGGCGTACTGGGTCACGTTGGAGGGTCGAAGGTGGGAGGTCAAATGTTGCCATAATCCCAGGCTCCAGGTTCAGCCCATAAATAAGAGCTCAGCAGCTGGGAGGAAGGAGGGGGTAATTGATTTGAAGGGAGGGGGCATATTTCACCTGAAGAGGAAGCGGAGTTGACAACCATCCAACAAGTTTATAACCATTGTTGGATTAGCACCTCTTGTGTGGGAGTTGATTTCAGATTAGTAATGTTGGTAGGAATAAAATCATCTCTGCTAGAGATGCTCCTGGGGATTCTGTCTTTTTGTCTTAAAAATGTCATTTTTTCACTTTGATGCAGACTTAAACTCAAGCACCGGGTGCTGATTGCTTGCAGAAGGCAGGAGTAGAGTTTATTGATAGCGCTTCATTGCACTTTATGTGTTTTATGCAACCGGTAACATGAGAGTCATACTAGCTATGAAAACGTACAGATGAGGTTTACAGTAAAAAGGAAAGACCATAGAAACAACAGAAAAATTAACTTTAGGTTTACACTGTGGAAAAGGAAGGAGGCAAGCTGTAAAGACTGTCCGTCCATCCATCCCGTTATGCAACCCGCCAGCCCCCTTAGGACTGAAATGTCTGTGATCAGACAGATAGTTTATGTCTCATTGGCTCACATTGCCTTCATCACACAACATGATGCATTCTCAGCTCTCGGTCTCAGACTACAAATGAAGTGTCGATATGGTCAAATTCTTGTGCTTGTGTTCATTGATAAACATGTTTTGATTGGCAGAACAATCTAACAGACAGACTGAGACCTGCAGGATATCAGCGAGCGAGTGACCTGTTTCCTGTATAGACAGGAAGTGAGGGCTTTTATGAGGGCAGTGCATTGATTTCCTAGCATGCCAGGTCTGGGAGTGCAGAGAAAAGAGCTGCTTCCTGTTGAGAAGAATGCCATGCCAGCTATCTGACTCTTAACAATCTCACAACTGTTTTAGTGTGAGAGGTTGTCAAAGTAACCTTGGACTGTTGCCCTGTGGGCTGCTTTTTCATCGACCCGCACCCTGAGGTAGATAATAGAGGGCGTTTGTTCAATTCAGGGTAAAAGAGAGTATGCTGTCGCTGCAAACTAGGTGCTTCAGTAATAAGAGAATCAAAAAGGTGAAAAAAATAACTTACTGCACTTTGTTTCGCCAACACATAACTAATGCTAATATTCCTTTTTATATTTCTTTGAGGCAAGCTTCTCAGATCACTTACTTTGTTTACGCATGTGTTTCTTAGGTCATAAATGTACCTTATTTCTTAGACTATATTCCGTGAATATGAGTAGTAATTTGACTGTATTTGTTTGATTTCATTGTGTTATATAATTTATAATGGTTTGTGCAACACCTGAGCTGGTTCTTAAGTCTCTGGTCACGTCACACACTGTGTCGAAATGTTTTTGTGTTGGCATGATAGGCAAAAATGTGCTATTAAACTATGCAGTTTCACATCTCAGTTGTTCTTTTCACTGTATTTTCTGAATGTTTTTTTATTTTTTCCAGTGTACTGTACAACTTACAGGAAGTTCATCCTAATATCTTATTTTAGTTGATTAAGACTCAGCCATCTTGTGTGCGTATATTAGCCTAATAGCCTTTGGTTACATCTGCAGGCTGTGCTCGTTGCCATTCTCAGTCAGGCTGATGTAGGCATCCGAAACTCACTGGTTGAATAAAGACCAGACTCTTCCAGTAATCCGTTCCATTTGCCGGGTTATTATTTACATTCAGTTAGATCGGTTACAGAGGGTGAGATGAAGAATGTGAAGTAGCATTCCACTACATTAGGCTGCCCTGTACTACGTTCCCCTGAGACCTTTTCCATCCTTCCTTTTCTACTTTTCCCCTCCCTACTCTCTTTACCTCATACTCCTCTCTCAACTCCCTTGCTCTTGTATCATCCTCTATTTCTTAACCGCCCTCTCCCCATCTCGGTCCCCTCCCATCCTCCCTTCTATCTTACCCTCCTTCACCTTCTTATCTGCCTCCATCTTTCCCTTCCTCCATCTTTCTGTCTCTCCACCCATGGTTAAGGGCTCAAACTCCTGTCCTCCTCTCCTCCTCCTCCTTCTCCTCTTCCTCCTCCCCCGACAGCTCCTCCGTGTTAGCCGGTGGTCTCTCGCAAGGTCCCAGAAGAATTGATGGTATTCTCCTCCCAATTGTCCAACAGGCAGGAATAGATAACTGACGCAAGACCAAAATGAGAAGAAAAAAAGTGCCACAAGCACACACATACAGTATTGGTATTCCTATGTGCAAAGAAGAACACTATCTGTATCATCTGTTTGGCTTTGTTCGGACAAGAACAAAAAAAGTGGGGAGTTGCTCTGTCTGTGGTGATTGGCTGTTTACATCCCCCCCCCCCTTCCATCCCCATCCCTTGGGTCAGGGGTGAGGGGTCATAGGTGAAAGGCGAGGTTGCGGGCTGCCTCTCCTGGAGGAGAGGAGCTTGTGCTGGAGGTCCCCTCGCCCAGGCCCTCAGTTTAGTCTGAGAGAAGAGGAGCCTCCTCGTCCCCCCCCCTGCACATCTGGCTGCCCCCAGAACGCTCATTTGGAGGGAAAACAAGAATGTTTTTATTTCCCAGGAGAGAAGAAGAACTCCGGAGTGAAACCACAGAGTTAAAACACAGAGAGGCATCCTGTTCCCTCACGCAGCCCGCTGCTAGGCTGTGATGGCGAGGACTTTCTCTAGTCTCTCTATTATACAATTTTTGTCTCTATTTACTCTGTGTTCTTTATGTGTCCATGCGTCTGTAATTTATTAATTTTCATAGTCAAACCAACAGACACCGAGAATCAACCTTGTTTCCTTAAACCATTTGTATTGACTATATTTGCATATGATAACATGCTCATGATGTACTTATCTGTACGTTCAGACAGTACATCCACTGGGTTTATTAAACGAAGTATTAAGAACTGTCAGGGACTGAATTATTTATTCAATTTTTTATTTATTTAATCTTTGATCAGAACGTTTCTAAATTAAATCACAAATTTTATAAGCCAGACTATTTTATTATAGGCTGCATGTGCGACAGTATTTAATAATTGAGAACTTTGGCTTCTTTTGTTTAATTGTTTTGGTATCAAAACCTAAACTCGGGTAAAATATTAGTGATGATATAAAAAAATCCAATAATAACCACCACTTGTTTTTCTAGCTATTTATGGGCAAGTCAGTGCAATCATGTTAAAATATTGTGTTGCTATTTCAATTTGGAAAAAGTCCATGCTGACTTGATATGTTGCAATTTCTACAATCTCTCCCTAAGCAGGATCAAGGATGCGAACCCTCAAAATCCCGCAACTTATTTTTAATTTTACCATTTTGCAGAATTAACCATTTAGCCCAGATATCCTCTCTATGACTTCTGTACAGTACAAGCATGTCACACTTCAGACAGATAGTAGACGTCTTTAGTTGTTCTGGTCATCAAAATGTGATTTGCTTTGTTTCAGCTGCAGCCAAATGCAATCAAAAGCCAATTTCTTAAATTTACAAGCAGCTCCCTCCCTTCGAAACACGCGCTCTCTGACGGTCTTAACACATGTGCGTACAACACACACATGCACTCATGCATACACAGCTGTGCTCTATTACAGCAAAGTACAGTAGCCATCTCTCCGCCCCTCGCCTCGAGCCCTCTCTGTGACTGTTATTGGAAATGTAGCGCTGCTACGGGAGCAAGCTCATGGCGGATTTATATGACACAGGTGCACGCTCTGGAAAGCACGCGCACACACACACACACACACACACACACACACACACACACACACACACACACACACACACACACACACACACACACACACACAGTGGAGACAAGCAAGTGGACCCAGCCCACAAAGACTAGATCTAATGTCAGCCACTTAATGTCTACACCACTCACAAGTCACAACACACTTCAGAAACACACACACACACACACACACACACATATGTGTCTGAACTGCTTAGAGCTGTATCCAAAGCAGGCTGAAAGTATCACCCAGCTCTCTTGTTTCTGCCGCCTCGTTAACCTCATCTGATTCAGATTTTTGACTTTGCTTATTGAATATGACAAAAATGTCTTTAATTTTAACTCAATATATTTTCCTCTTTGCCCTCAATGTCTAGATCGCTCCTTTTGTTCTGGGAATATGCCAGGCATTTCCTCTGTGTGCTATCCCAGTTTTCCAATAAGAGGGAGGCTGGAGGTATGCGCTGGGCGGGCTGGGCTCGGCTCGCTTTCTCTCTGGCGTTCCTCAATGGCCTAACGGAGGCAGGAATACCGGGGATACGGTTTCCCTCTGGAAAAAAGACAAAGACATTCCAATGAGGAACAGCTCCAGTGCTTACACAGCAATAATGTCTTGCTTAAGTTTCTAGCCACGTAGACTAAACTACAGTACCTGTGGATCCTGCTGGGTTTAAGATTTTGTAGTACCAAACTTACCATTTAAGATACTCCTGATTTCTTTACAAAATAAATTTAATTTAAAGTAATTTAATGCAGAACTTAGACCATCTTTTTAGAACCCAAAATACCTGATGGAAGAACTGTATGTTCGGATACATCTTGTTCCGAGGGTATCACTGTTTAGACATAATTTGGATCTCAAGCTGAAAAATGTGAAACCCTTGACCTAAAGGGATTGCTGCTGTACACCCACATGTGGTAATGCAGCGTTAGACATATGTATCTCGTCAGCCCATCCTTTCTGATGTTCCTCCAACTATATTGAAAAGCAAAGGGCAGGGAGGCTCCCTGTGAGCCACATGGTACTGATTTAGCCAGTTAGCGTTGATCGCATCTTTTAATGAACAAGCAGGTTGTTTTACTTCTTTGTGTCACAAGGGCGAGGTGATGTTGCTTGAGGTTGTTTTAGGGTCAACATCTGGATTTGAGGACAGTAATTGTTGGCAGGAATGTGTGTTTGCTGCAGTCATCCCGTAATCGTGGATTAGTGGTGAGATGAGGATTTGTACAGCAAACATGAAAGCCACTGTAGATGTCCCTTCACACTGCATCTCTTTTGTTTGACTTCATAGTGCGGGATTATGCATTTTTGAGCCTTGACAGTGCAGAAGCCTACATTAGCAATTTCAAAACCTCGGCCATTGAGGAATTCCCTGTACAAACCCAGTAGCCTACTGTACGATTAGACGGGAATTCCCCCGGGCGCAAACAGCTCTAAATCTTTCAACTTCAGCAAAATCTTAACGCTAATGCAGCTGCTTTGTAAATATGTTTCATAAATATACACATAGTAAAGGAAAAAGGACCGAGATTGGCGGCAGATAACAGAAAGAACTGGAGTTCCTTCACGTGTATCTGTTTCTAGGTATCGTCTGTAAAGTTGGTATCTTGGGTGTTTGTGGTGGATTTTACTATCCATCCTCTTTACTTATATTTATTGTTTGTTTATCTTTAGAGTGAAAGGTATGAATTTCCCCATTGTGGGATTAACAAGGAATCATGAATCAAAGCAGACTGCACACGCAGTCCAGCGGTTAAAATGAGATCGAATGAAGTGGGGTGAAAATGTGCTTCATTTTCTCTTTGAACACACCTTTTGCACCTCTACAAATTTGTACCTTCAGAAGTACTACTATGTATCCCACATGACCACATCAATACGCCGATACCGTCAAGTTATTATCAGAATGCAGAAGAAAAGTTTTAAAACGATTTATTCAAGTGAGCATTTTGTCACATAGAAATCTGTTAAATTTGGAATCAATTAGCAGTGCAGTGATCAGTAGGTAAACAGCTGTGAATTCCATGTAAGCCTAGAGTTGTAATAACATAGTTTTGAAACTGCACAGAGGCTTTCAATTTCTGAATGATTAGGAATTTGAAAGTTATTTTGGTATGCTCAGAATTGCTCTGGCACTGCACTGTGCTGTGTTTAAACAATGGCAGTGGAAACACAGAACTTGTTTGTCTTGTTTTGGTTTTAAAACCACAAAATAACTTACACATTACACAGATACATGCAACATTTCCAGTCAAAATCTTACAGTGAAGTTCATATTTCAAGTATTTTAACAGCCAAAAAAAGCCCACCCTCTTCATGTGTTTGCTATTGAGAAGAGAATTGAATCAAGATAGAAACTGAAGGAATAGTTGTTGCTTTTGCTTCTGCGTTCAAACCAACATGAGCTTCATGAGCAACATGAGAAAATTAAAGTAAAAAATTAAATTTCTTAAAAATGTAAAAAAGAATGATCCTCTGCCACGTGCAGGCATGCAAATCAACTGTAGAATCACCAGCGAAGGGGCCCCATGTACCTAGGCTCAGTCTTTACCACAGCAGCCCAGGGTTTGATTCCGACCTGCGGCCCTTTGCTGCATGTCTTCCCCCTCTATCTCCCCCCTTTCCTGTCAACAACTGTCCTATCAATTAAAGGGCAAAAAGCCCCCAAAATGATCTTTAAGAATCAACAGCGGGTATATTTTTACATCGATAATTTGTTGCTGTTTGTCAATCTCGAAAGATAATTGTTTCTGATGTGTATTTGACTCAACCATCACTGTTGATTTGGCACGGAACCAAGAACTATTAATGAGAGCCGTTTGCTGTCAACACACCTGGATGACGTCGTGACAGCAGGTGTTTCTCAGTTCCTTTTAGGGTGTGTGTGTGTGTGTGTGTGTGTGTGTGTGTGTGTGTGTGTGTGTGTTATCAGTTTCTTATCTGTAGATGCCTGTTTTGCATCATTTTTTAAAATAGCTCCATGGGTGTGCACTTGAACAAGAAAAAGACGGAAGGACATACTGTAGATGCATATCAATGTGGCCTAATCACTACCATGTGCTTTTATGGCCATTGCTGTATTTGTTGAGGCCGTTGGAATCCCAGCATTTAGACTCCCTTACATTTCACACATGGCCCCTCGTTCTCTGAAAGAAGACCTGGTCCAGTTCTGTCCTTTACAGCGCCTGGGGCTTTTCACTGCCTCAGAGCTGGACCTGCTCACTCCGGTGGTCCACAAGCCTGGGAACCAGCCTCTCTTCTCAGACACGCACACACACACACACACACACACAGAGAGGGAGAAGAAAATGACTGGAGATCATATTTCCTTTGTTCAAAATGATCTCCTTTCATTTTTATTTTGGTAGAAGGCAGAGCTGCAGATTGTGAGTTTCTGTTTAATTTGGCGTGGATTATTATTTTGCCTAATTGGCTTTTAACGAGGTTTTAACTCAAGTATGTAAAGAAGCCAGTCTGGTTCTATACCACCCACCCTCAGGGTCCACTCTAGGTTAACCCCATCCAGATCTTCATCTCTACTCCCCTGTTCTGTTCTCCCCCCCCATCCCCCTTCCTCTCTTTAACTTTCTTCTTCTTGCTTGAATGGCATGACAATTGAATATAGCCTTGCCAAAACAGGTTGTACAAGGTCTGTAATGTAACTATAAAGTTACTGCTTTTACTGTACAGTGTCATTTTAATCTAATCTATACTTCTACTCCACCACATTCTAGAGGGCTAATGTTTTTACTTAGTATACAATAAATGAAAGAAAATGATAAAATAACTGAGTGGCATTCTTTTGGGGGGCTGTTAAAGGTCTCACTCTTTCACCCTTGGGAATATCCCTCTAATCCAACCACCACATAGCACCAGTTAGCATTTTCACAAATCACTTCCAAAGACAGACTGAATAGCTGCTCATATTTCTAAGGTAAACCCACAGCTTGTACGTGTCTCATTCAATAAGTGGTGCAGTTTTTTAACAGTTACGGTATTGTTGTAGCTGTCAGTAGCAAGTCGTGTAAAAAACAAAATGCTATTTTGATTAGTTATGATATCACAGCGCCCACTTGTTTTTAAATGTCAGATTTAACTCAAATTGTTTAAAAGAAATATATCATCAGCATCTTATAATTGTATGAATATTAGCAGAGTTGTTTATTGTTTTCCAGGCAGCTCGGATTTGCTTCCCTAGATCAGTTTGAGTTTGGGAGAGTTGACTGCGCGTGATCCTGGTGATTGTGAAGGTAATGGAGGCTGAGTTGTAATGAGAATGTCGTAGTCAAGGGTGATTTACAGCAAAACAAAACATATCTGAGAAATACAGGGGAAAGCTCAGCATTGGTGTTTTTTGGCATCCCTTTCTGTATAATAAACTCAGTATAACACAAATTGATGACCAGAGCCTTTTATCACAGTTTACTGTTACAAAGAAATTGTTGTTGTTGCATGAGTGCCTCACTCAAGCGGTCTCCTCCCTCTGTGTCTAAACTGTTATCTTATCAAAACAAAGGATTCTTTGAATATGTAGATGCAGGGAAACACCCTCAGGCAATTGTGTGTGTGATAGGAAGGAAAATATTTCCCACTAAGTCTTAGCGAGTGTGCCTGGGGAAAATTCAAAACACCCGTGTCGTTTGTTCTGTACAGCGCTCCTTGCCAACTGTCGCTAGCGTACAGAAAGTGCTTTTGTTTCTCGTGAATTTTTTTGTGCACATTTTGCATCCACAGATAGGAATGTTCCAGTTTGCAAGTGGATGTAGCCCTTTGAGGTTTTTGTGCAATAACATGTGGTGTAGAGACCGAAAGTGTATGTGTTTTTAGTTTTGGGAAAGAAAGTGAATGAGAATGACAGATTATTTTTTTTCTTCATATTAAACTACATACCTCAGATCACACTGGCTCTATTGTTCAGGTTGGTTGCAAAGATGTAATTGTTTAACCCTGTCCTACTACACCGCTGGATTGACTTTATAGTTTGGTCTACAGTATTTTTTGATGTGTGTGCATGTTTATGGTGTGTGTGTGAGTACAGGTGCATGTTTTCATTACTCAGAATGTTTATGCATGCTCATACAGCTGAAACACTGGAAATTCATCGGTGTAGATGCCAAAGCCTTTGGCCAGCAGCAGCAGATGAAATATTAAGTGGTTCCACTGATTTATGCGGAATTACTGAGAGTTTGACAGAAGTTTTACTCAACCATGATGAGGAAACAATGAGGTTCCTGGATAAAGTTTGCTAGTATACACATGCAATGCACACATGACCACCCACTTGTTTACTGCCCAGCCAATCACCTTTCTTTTGGCTGCGTTACACTGAATTTGAAATGAGACTTTTTAAATGTTTGAGCTTGTTCCTAAACCTTAATCATGCATGTTCAAATTTGATTTTTTTCCACCAGCCATTATCATATTGTATTAACATTTGCAGCATCCTGAGCCTTTTTACTAAGGTTACTAGGAAAACTCAGCCTAGAGTAGTTTTATTCTCCCCCCAAAACAAGTTACACACTAATACTATACAAATACAAAAAATAATCACAACTTTTTTAGCTAATTTCTCTGCCTCCCACAACTTGCATTTTGGACCACAACAATCTCAAAAAAAAAGTCTGCGAAATCCTGGAGGGACTGTTAATTAAATCAGCTCTGTATCCCTATGAGTTATGATCATGTTGATTCTGCAGCGCGTGGTGTACGTCCAGTGCCAACCTTCAGTAAGATAAGCAGGAAATACTGTTTTTTTTATTATGTGGTGAGGCAAAGAATGTGGACGGCATAGTAGTGGATTGGCTTGAAGCAGGAGAGGACCTTCATGTCCCGTCGCAGACCAACAACTCATTTTCAACCATGATCTTTCCCAAAATGTGTCAACCTTAACCATACTGTAGTTGTCATGCACTGATATTGTAGAAATAACTAAATAGTAATTTCAAGTGTTGTTGTATTGAACGCTCAAAAACTTAATTAAACATTTTTTTCTGTCGATAAGTTTTAAAACATGTCAACCTAATATAATTAATTTTTATTTCACCAAATGTTTGGCATTGCAACAAAAGTCCATTTAGCTTTTAAAAAAAAACAGTGAATGGATTGTATCAACGCTTGGATCTATTTTAGGCTTGATCAGGCTTTCAAGACATACCATACCAGCAACACATAGAACGTCATCCAACATTTTGGAACTACTACAGGGGTCACTTTATTTTTCTGTTCACTTTGTTGCAAACAAACAGGTTTGTTGTCCTGTAATTCTCTCACTCTCAGCCCTCAACTCCATCCGGCTTTCTCAGGAGGAAGTGGGCTGTCCTCTGAGAGGAAGACTTCCTCTAGTGACTCCCACTGCAGCTCCACAGGAAGGGCTAGAGCAGAAGTGTAAGGGCAGAGTTAGTGCACCCTCAGGCACCATCACTGCGATGGATCCATTTAGTTTGGCAGAATGGAGGGCAATGATGTTGGAAGGAGATTTGCAAAATGAGATATGATTTGGTGAAGGAAACTGAGAGGGAGAACGTGTGAGAGATGGATAAGGGGAAGAGAGGGTGGATGAGAAAACAAGGGAGGGAAGAGATGGATGGGCATATTTTTTGTATGCACTCAGTGACCATACAACTGAGGTTAAGGCATCTGATACATGTCAGGGGCTTATAAGGTCAAAATGATTTACTTCAGTCCACCTAAAATGTATGCAGGTGTAGCCTTGCATCTACAATATATTCAGTAATACAATATAAAGTTCTGCGGACAGAACAAAAAAGAAAGACCGCAGATTTTGCAGTTCATCTTCAGAGAAGGCAAGTGTTTGGGCGCATTATGGCACTAATAATTTAATAATTACCTTTGCAAGACAAGTGTTGAATTGCCTTAAATGATGTCAGTGTTTCAAATATTTTGCTAACAGTATATACCAAAATTAACTGCTTAAGTTTCATCCATGTAAAAAGTCTGTGTATGTTTGCAGCCTGGGTGTCACCAGTGCTGTAGCGGTTACAAGTTAACTCTACACCTCTACCATTTTAACTTTCCGTTCGTGTTTCACAGGGTAACAGTGCAGTCTTTTAAAACCTCTCTCGAGAACCTTTGACGCACAGATTGCCATATGTGAAGAATTTGCAAAGGTCAGCATGAACCACTGAAAATGGCCCAACTTCACCACCGCTTTATTATCCTTGTACCCCACTGGGCGTCTGACTGTGGAACGATATGGAACAACAGCCACAAGACTGCAGAGTCCCTGCTGAAAAGTTCCAATACAAACACAATCTCTCTGTCCGTCTGTCTGTGTCTCGCTCTCGCTCTCGCTCTCGCTCTCTCTCTCGCTCTCGCTCTCTCTCTCTCTCTCTCTCTCTCTCTCTCTCTCTCTCGCTCTCTCATAGCCAGGGTTGAGGCATCTGTTTCCTATGCTCAACATGGTGGATGCACTGCATTTACATACACACACTCTTCTGTTTACACTACTCCTGTCTTATCTTACACATTGGACACATTAGGAACATTTCAAAAGCACACACCTCTGATGGGCTTAGAGATTGTGTGTGTGTGGTGTGTGTGCGAGAGAGAGAGAGAGCAACCATGTGCAATTTATTTATTTTTTTTACTTGTTTTTTATTTTGAATATTCTTCAGATCTCCTTTTATAGCAATTACTTCCACTCAGAAACAATATCCTTTACAAGGGTTCATAACATTCACACACTCTTACATATATGGTCCACAGCAAAAGATGTCCAGAAGTACGAGGAAGAGAAGAAATAATGAAAAATAACCAACAACCTTGAATATACACAATGTAAACCGAACAAACATCAACTTACAACTAAATCTGATCAGATCTGCCAGGTGGGCTCGTAACGGCCCTCCATCACCGTCATTAATGGTGCCCATCTTTCAATAAAAGTTCCCTTGTCATTCTCAACGAATATGTAATTTTTTCCATAGTGTAAATATTTTTTAACATTGTTAGCAATTCAGCTTAGTTGGGCGACTCCTTTTTAAGCCATTTAATTGTAATTGTGTTCATTGCTGCTACCAATAATATCTGTGATAACTACATATTTTTCCTACTTTGCATCACATCTGGTTTCATCCCTAAAATTGCTATCAGAGGGTCTCTAATCAGGTCAATATTCAATATTTTATTAATATATGTAAAAATGGATTTCCAAAGGGCATTGCCAAAAAATATGTGAGTGAGAAACCATTGTCTCATGTGCAATGTTTTGATGACACTGGCTGGTCATCGCTTGTCCTTTCCAGTGTCTTTTGGCCGTGAATCTTTGTGTTAATGTCCGGATGTTATTGCCCCAGTATCAACAGGGACGCCGCGCTCATCTGATCTGGTTTCCCTGCTGATAACGTGTGTGTGTGTGTGTGTGTGTGTGTGTGTGTGTGTGTGTGTGTGTGTGTGTGTGTGTGTGTGTGTGTGGGAGTAATGTTTATTGAGCTCTGTGTTCGTCATGTAATGCTTGAGTGTCACAGCCTTATCTGTGTGTGTTTTGTAGTCGTTGAATTGTGGCAGTATATTTTTGTTGACATGCATTAGATGGTGAAGTGATGTTAGTGAGAACGTAGTCCCGCATTGCCAGACGTTCCTCCACAGTGCTACTTAGGATGGTCTGCCTAGTCCACACAGCATTCCCAGATGGGAGTTAGACGTGCTATGGCTTATTGGCATTTCTTTAAACCAATCACAATGTTCTTGGGCGTTGCTAAACGCCGAACCGAGCAATGTTGCCTCTGCAAAATAGCCTCGGGAAGGAACTTGTTTTTCACGTAGTGTGATGAGTGACAAGCGTGTGATTTTTACTCAACAACAGATCAGTGTCTTTTGATTGTCAGTTCTACCTTGGAAGATGTTTCCATAATCAACAGGAGTTTAAAATTCCAACACAAAGAGAGCAGAAGCTGAGGGACATCTGGCGAAAACTCCGGCGGCACATGAAGAATCCTGTAGATAAAACGCCGTTGACATAGACTAGTGAGAGCGTATCAGAGAAAATAATTCATTTATATTTATTTTAATACTTACTTTGTCTATTACAAAAATATTTCTAAAAACCAAAATGAAACTCTCCTACAAAATCAACGCATGTGTTTACTTTCAGTCTTCATTTGTCTAAATCAGTAACTGTTGTAACTATGGCACTTCAGCTGTGTTTGTCAGTATTGTTAAAGTTCTACTTGATATTACTTCTTGATATCAAACATTCAGATTAGGTGTGTCTCACTCATCATCTTCTCTGTAACCTTCCACGTCACAGTGTTTTCCATCCAGTTTTCCATCTTTTTTTCCTTGTAGTCCTCACTTTCTTTCTGATTTCTGTATTAGACGGTGATGTTTTAATGACGTTCTAGAAGCTGGAGGATGAGGCTGGCAGGTGATCGCAGATAGCTGACTTGAAAATAAATTCCCACAGGAAACTTGTGTGTTTGCCAGTGGATTTCAGGAAAGGGTGAGTGTGTTTGTGTGTGTTTCATGGCTCCCTGTGCTCCTGCTGCCGTGGTCAGATAACGTTAACAAATCAATAGTCACTTGAAAGAGAGATAAAGAGGACGGAGGATGGAGCGGGATTTTATCTGTTTTTAAAATATTATGTTGTGCCCATGTTTTGTGAAAATGATGAATGTGTAGTTTTCCTGATGTCCCCAAAGACCCCAAAAAGCTCACAACCCTCCACTGTCTCTTTCTCTCTCCCCCTATCACCCAGTACTTTATCAGTGTTGTCTCAGCATATGAAGATAAAGCAAACCACTCGTCACACAGCGTTGATGTTGGACGTTTCTGTAAAACTCACATTATTTTCAATTCTAACATATTTGAACCTCCTTTGCCATTTCTTCTTTCATTCTTTCTACACCGACATAACGACAACTTCAGTAAGGAAACAGTGTGATTCAGTTTAGGCAACCACTTTGTTAAAGTTAGAAAAAAGGTCATGGTAACAAAAAACAATTGTAATTGTTGGTTTAAGACTAAAAACACATTTTTTTACTTAAAGCCATGCCCACTTGCCGCCATTACTGACACCCGCAGAAATAGTTTCTATCTCGTTGCAAAAAGGGACACACTACTTTCTTTATTGGCACTCAACATTGACATTGAACATGAACAGTGTGCTGCAGAATCTTACAATATGAAGTTAAATCCAAGGGAGACTAGGTTGACATAAAGCATCCACAAGCCACTGGCTAACACATGGAACAGACCCTCTCTCTGACAGACGGCCTAACCTAGACAGTGTATTGCATCAATCTCTTGACTACGTCTGTCCCATTCTAGTCTATGTCCTTGACGTTCCACTTCAGGGGTTGCTCCGTTGCCGCCGTAAAATCCGCCGGATTTGACTCATTTAGGCTGGATATTCATTGCCTTGGGCTTTCTTTGTTTTGGCATTTTAAACTCCGGTCGATTTATGAGGACGATGGTTAACTTTTCTCAGATCTCTGCAGGGTAAATCCAGACAGCCAGCTAGACTATCTGTCCAATCTGAGTTTTCTGTTGCACGACTAAAACAACTTTTAAATGTGCCCGTGTTGCACCAAATCAAGTTCCTTCCGGGACTATTTTGCAGCGGCACAGCAGTTTTTCTCCGGTGCGTAGCACTGCCCAAGACGTGATGACCAAGATGTGATTGGTTTAAAGAAATGCCAATGAACCAGTACAGGTTTTCCTCCCATCCCGAATGCTATGTGGATTAGCGAGACCCTCCTCCAGCGCTTTGGAGGAAAAAGCGAGATTAATCCCACCCTATAATGCATGGAAACAAGGATTATTCGCTACAAAATAACATTAAGTTGAATCAGGATGGGTTGAGGATGTGAAAAAAATGTAATATCTGTAGGAATCTTAACTAAACATAATGGAAACTCCTCACTAAATGGCCTGAGAACCTTTTTGCTATAACAAAAATTAAAAATGACACCCTGATATTATTACACCCTGACTATAATCTTTTTAAAAAAATCCAGAGTCCATTGATTGCAGTGTAAGATCTGCCCTCCAAACTGGTGTGAAATGATTACTGCCCTGCAGCCCCTCCCAGACTGCCTAATCAATCCAACATGACTCTCGTTTAGACGGCTACATCCCGGAGGGCCCGTGGCCCCTGCACCTCCATAAATACACTAACAGCTTTCTTAAATATGTGACAAAATACCATTAAAAGTTTACAGGCTTGGCATCTGTTTGCACCCTGCTTACATCAGGGAAGGAGTTACTCTTCCACCTGCAATAGATATTCGAGAAGCAAAGGAGAGTATGTAGTTGCATTTAAAACTCAAACTGGGCTGCTTTAGTGGTTCACACACACATATTTGTACCTCATACACACACCTGCTGTTGATTGTCCAATTTGTAAGCGATGTAGTGGCCGCAGGGGACTCAGGGGAGCAGAGAAACAGTAAACAGGCTGATAGCATCTCATGAGATCACTGTGCCTGGAACCATGTTCTAAGCAGAGAGACCAAGCCCAACACACACACACACACACACACACACACACGCAGCTGTGAAGAGGAAAGCAGACTTTGTTCTGACTGACAGAGGAACAGCAGTGGAGCATTTATGAGTCTTTACAGTGTAAACGGAGTCGTCTTCTGGCAGTGCTGCTCCTGGTTTCAGCCTTGAGGTCCAAGGGGTCAAAGTTTAAACTTAACCTGTCAAAGAAGTCTGGAAATTCAATTCACAAAGCTAGCTTGCAGCCCCCTTACTGTCTTCCCGGCTTCTGTTTTGTCACTTAAACCGTCAAAAAAGAGTGACTCTCCTGACTAAAACTCTCTGACTCTCTGTTGACTCACGCTTTCCTTTCTTCCCTTTTGTTTTCATGATTACACCTTATTCATCTGTTCATCTGGTCTGTCAGATTCCAGTTTCCCATGGCGATGTTGCTGTTTTCAGTTTTCGTGGAACGACTAAAAATATGACAACTCCCACAGTTTAAACTAAATCTATCTCTTGCTATCAGACTTGCTGTTGCAGCCAATCACATTACACTGATAACAAAACATATGTACAATTTGCTTCCTGTGTTGTGGATCGTGTTATCTCCATTTCACACATACCCTGGGCTTGATTATTATTTTTTTTTTTTTTTGGGGGGGGGGGGTTGTACTGAAAAAAACAGGACATATCCCTTCTTCAGTCCCCCTTGCATTAAGGTCGCAGCTTTATGTTGTTTAATTTTCGACATTTTAAGTCCATTTCTGCATTTTAACGTTACAATGTGTAGCGGCTAGCAGTGGGTGCAGTGGGGTGGATGACGATAGCAAAAATGGAGCGCTAAAAAATCTATTTAGAATGATAAAAAAACAGCAAATCATCACATTTGAGAGGTCTGTAACAATGACCATGATAAATTACTTTTTACACAATTGCAAGTGTGATTAATGTTGACAAAATTGCCAGTAGATTTGTTCTTGGATGTTCTTTCACAACTCATCATTGTATTATGTATGAAAAACTTGCTCTACCATCACCCTCAATAAGAAGACATCAGCATTGGTTGCAGTTTATTTATAAATGTATACATTTCAATTACCCTAGTTATCTAAAACAACTTATGGCCCCTTTTTCCTCTACCTACCTACCTCTTGAAACACTGTACACAATTCTTTTTTTCTGCCCATGCTGTAACTTTCGCTACAGCTAAGAAAGCCTTTAGGTTTAAAGCCCCCTCAGATCGGGATAATCTACCTGTAAACATTCAATCCATTCTATCGCTCTACTCCTTTTAAAAATGCCCTGTTTTCCTATAATAGTACCAACTGTACCTGTCCATAATCCTCTACAATACCACAATAACACTTCTTCTAATATTATTAATATCCAGTTTCATTCTTACTCTGCCTCAAACTTGATTATGACTGACTGATTATGTCTGTTTTCGTTTTGTTTACTTTTGTGTCTAATTATGATTGTACCGTTTATTTATCTATTGTTAAGGACCCCCACAAAAATGAGATTCTGCATCTCAAGGGGTTACTCCTAATAAAAGAAATGTTCAACAATTGCCAAATTGATTAAGCAACCAATTGTTTCACCACTAATGAAATTGAGAAGTTGATGCCCTAATCCCTGTCCGTTCCTGTCGGGGTCTACCAATCAGTTTCACATCGTCTGTGCTCGTCCTCTATCATCCTGCAGATTTGTCCCTCTGTAGGAAGTAAGTGCTGTGATATTCCATTGGGGCAAGCAATTTGTGGTGAGCGATATATAAGTAAAGCGACCCAGTCAGTGGGTCCGTTAAGTCGGGAGGCAGCGTTCACATCGCTCTCCTCCTCCTGCTGTTTGTTTTTCTTCCTGCCTGTTCAAAGATGGCAAAATAAATAAAGTGCTTTTCTGGCCCAGCATCACTCGTCCCTCTGCTATTGATACCCTCTCTCTGACAGCCGAGGATATGTGTGTGTGTGTGTGTGTACATATTACACTACGTTAAATAAAGTACAGAAAATCTGAAGCGACTATTTTAAACACCTTTCACATTCTCTCTAACCCCTATATGCTGTCTATTCATAACCCAGCTATGACAGATTAGTATGTATGTATGTATCTACTATATTTAACTTAACTTTTAACTTAACTGGTGTGTGTCTTCCGGTCCCCCCTTTCCCCCCAAAAATGGTAACACACCCACGGCAAATGAGAGGGCTCCTTTGAGAAATGTGTTTCTCATGTTCTCACGGTGTAAAAATGACGCTATCGCAGAGCTCCAAGAATCAGCAGCTCTGTCCACGTTTCAAAGAGCTGGCCCTGGTGTATGTGTGTGCGTGTGCGTTTTTGTGAGTTAACATTAAATAGTGAATGACAGTCTTTATGAGACCCCTTCCCTTCCCTTTGATGAAAACATGGAAAGGTTGTTTACTGAGGACTCACTGTTCATACAGCCAGAGGTCACAGTTGTGTGTGTGTGTGTGTGTGTGTGTAGGGGGCTATATTTAGATGCACAACTACACTGATAATATCAAAGGAATGGCTGTAAGCTTGATGTTATGAACATTAGTTAGAGTTGGGCGAGTGAATTTTGTTTTCTTTCTTCTTTTTTTTAATTTTAGCTTTTATCCAAAGCGACTTAGAATTGCTATATATATCAGAGGTCACACTCCTCTGGAGCAACTAGGGGTCAAGTGCCCTGCTCAGGAACACATTGGTTGCTGTATCGCAGTGGGAATCAAACCCACATCTCCCACACCAAAGGCACGTGTCACATCCACTAAGCTATCACCACCATGTTAATGGGATCTGTAAGATATTGTTGTGGTGCATCACAAAAGTAAAGTGTTGTGGTAAACTCTAAGGCTGAAACTGTCATGTAAATAAATAAAAAAAAATCCCTAATTTTATCATCAGCAGCAACAGTGGTTTGTTTGGAGATGAACTGTGTTGGAAGTCTAGTTGTCTGATGATTCTATTAGAATTAAAGACATCATCCACAGAAAATCCAACCACATGACAGACTGCTTATTATTTAAAGATAACCCCAAAATATTAAAGAAAGGGATTTGCACCTGTCTCATCAGTATGTGTCTCGGTGATGCTAATAAAGCATACAGTATTTCACCAACATCTGGTGACAAGCATCAATATGAAAATGAACCACCAAGTCAGTAGTGGTTTTAGTCTTTTATTGTATTTTTATTGATTCTATTCTTTTAGAATAAAACCATAATTTCCTTCTCCATCAGATTTGAAGTGTATTCATAAACAACAGTTTAAAGACAGAAGTCTAGGAAACGTTGCTTTCTTCTTGCTGCATAAACAAAGCTCAGTTGTTACGGTTGAATGCTTCGAGAGATTTTCTGCTGTTGACAGAATTCCAAAGAGTGCTCCTTCTGTTTGTTTTACTTATCCCCTGAACAAGCCTATCAAGTACACTTGTGTCATTACAATTACTTTTTTTTCCTCCTTGCTGCAACCAAATCTAATTTTCTGGCTTTTAGGATAATGCTCATTGTGTATGATTACTTAAAGAGCTTGTGCACCCACACAGAGGGCTGGTACCATAGACAGTTAAAGAAATGGACCAACAGATCCCGTTGTTCTGGACGG
The DNA here is from genome assembly GCA_013375575.1 of Percina caprodes. Taxonomy (NCBI): domain Eukaryota; kingdom Metazoa; phylum Chordata; class Actinopteri; order Perciformes; family Percidae; genus Percina; species Percina caprodes. Next base: position 1,725,978 of record JABXJD010000044.1, read on the forward strand.
AGACAAATAAAGGAAAATAGAAGCACTTTTACGGTGACGGCGCTGCCTCCAACTGAGCTTGATGACGTAGATGTGACGTGGGCAACATGTCTGAAAGCTGTAAATCTTCTGGTAGCTGTGCCGAGAGAAATCTCAATCATTCCCAATCAGCAGAGACGGAGAGCGTAGGTATATGTTAGGAGATAACATACACACAGGCTAATTATTGCTAACTAACATGCTAGTTAATGTTAGTAATTAAACCTAAACAGCTAATGTAAGTCAAACTGTGTGCGAGCTTCTCCTGGCAATACGGTGATTTGTCGACTATGTGATCGCGTGGTTATGACACAATCGTTAGCCTATTTTTATAAAAGCTTCTGCTACGGAGCCATAACGGGAGGTACAAGGTAATGGAGCCTTTTATACATTGTCATTTCTTTAGAAATAAACAATGCACAAATAGAGTCTTGAAACGCTTCATATATAAAGTTATTCACAGTCAAAGTGGCGCCAAATTGAATGGCAGTCAATTGGATGCTAACTGCGGGTGATGGCTTCGTAGCATTAAAATGGCGCCATGGGAGCTACGCTCAGAGAGGAGAGGCTTACCCCCTTGGCTGTTATGACCTCTGCAACGTTAGGATTCATGTGAGGTCACCAGAGTCTATGAACTCATATGAATGATTGGAAAAAAAAAAAAGTACTACCTTAACAGGTGCAACTAAAGGAGATCTGTCTGGCAAAATAAACAAAAAAAGGAGGGGATGGACAATAGGTGTGCTAAGGCTTAAAAGCTTTAGTGCGTACATGTTTGATATTAATGAACATCCGTTACATTCATGCCAAATGAGTTGCTACAACGCTAATTAAAACCATCAGCGTCACACAACTCTCTGTATTTCTCAGTATGGCTGTGTTCAGAAGACTGTGGCATCTGATGACTTTCCCACACAGAAACTTGAGTGAAAATGATTATCTCTGCTGAAGAGTCCATCATGTTTTATTTATCCTCGGTGTCCTCCTTGTCTGTACTAGCAACTGCGTGAAGGGAGGGAGGGGTTTTGGGCGGTGTGCGGTCATGGAAGGCTTGTATCATGTGGACGCGCCGGAACTGTTGTTGTCATTATTTAGAATTCCTCATGGGGGCGGAGGAAACTACGCACTACAGCTTTAATACGGTACGGCTTTAATCGGTACCTTGTTTACTTTTACGTTTTTTTAATGTAAAATGTATTTTGTTTGTTATATGTATAAAGGAGTGATAGTTAAATAAAAAAATCCATATAATCTGCTCAAGAATCAGAAGTTAATAACATGATTTTTAACTCAGACCTTGTATTGTAATTTAATTGTAATTTAACAAATAACAGTTAATTCGTCTGCCCGACATTTCTGTGCAGCATGTCTGGCTAGAATGTGGGTTGCCAGATCCAAGTGGTGAGCTTAGGCTTTGGTGTAGCTCTCTGTACTGATATGAAAGAACCAGACTTCCCTTTACTGGCAACCTCACTGTGATTACAAGACTCTGTAAAGTTACTGCTCCCAGCTGATGTTTGCCAAGAAATAGTTCCAGCATGTAACTCCCCCTGAAACCATTAATTGTCATTTTGAATATTTGTTTACAGATTAAATAACCGAGATACATTGTGTTAATAATTATGGCGTTTTACCGTTACATGGTACCTGCTCGACTCGGCTCCGCTTTTCTCTACTCGGCCGCGGTACCTCGTTCTTTTTCCATTGCAGATTAGTACCTACCTCATGAGGCAAGCTGTGGCTGGTCGTCATAGCAGGACAGTGCCGGGACCTAATGGCACACACACAGAACGTCAAAGGTGTGTTGCTTTTGATTTTTGGCATGTGGCTGTTGCCACAGCCAGAAGACACATTTAGTTTCAAAAGAAGCTGGAGGCAGCAAAAAAAAAACACCGCTGGCTAAACTACTTAAACATGGCGGGTTTATTCAGGGAACCTCTGTCTGTCGCTAGCAATGATGACACAATGATTAGTGCCGATTCTCTCCAACCAATCAGTGGTCTGCAAGTTTTCACGTCACCTTTTGGTAGCCTCAGCTCGCTTGGAATCTCAACTGAGGTAATACTAAAAAAAAAGTATGTGTTAGCAGTTACCAGGGACTTTTTTTCATAATGGAAAACCAAAAAAGTCGAGTCCAGCAGGTACCATGTAATGGATAAACGCTGTTAGTGGGCCTTAACGCTTTGTCCTAGACTAAGTTAGGTTGATGGAGTGATTGATAAAAAGCTATAACATTTTGTTGTGTTCCTTCAAGTTGTCTTTCCCTCCCCAGTCTTGATTTAAAAGAATTTGGGGAATTACCAGAATCAGCACTGTGTGAATACAATGTTTTGGACTCTGTGATCGACTGCAACCGGCCTCATCTGTCAGACTGTGTGACCTTTTCAGGGTAATGGGTTGTTGACTGCGAAAGAGCATCCTCTGAGGTTAACCACTGTTGTGAGGCTCGGCCAGCAGAACATGGTCAGAGTGAAACAGACAGTGCCGAGGTGTGGCCATCTCTGCGTCATCCCCGTCCATGTTACAGCAGCGTGTGCATGTGGCTCTATGTGCGTATGGGGTGAAGTCAGCCTGTAAATATAGCCTCGTCTGTCTTTAACTCGACGTTCAGACAGTCTGTGTCTGACAAGGAGAAACGCTGCAGTCTCTGACTTTTTTGGTCAAAACACAACAGGAGAGAGGAGGAGGAGTGTGTTTGTGTGGGTGAAGAGGAGGGGGTTTAATTTCAGCCATCTCTAAAAATAGGGGGCTCAGTAACAGAAAAAAATCTGTTCTGCTAAAAATCACAGCTCCAAAGCAGCCATTTGGATGATGTGTGCTCCCTGAGGTGGAGCCTGGGAAAGTTAGCTGTGTGTGTGTGTGTGTGTGTGTGTGTGTGTGTGTGTGTGTGTGTGTGTGTGTGTGTGTGTGTGTGTGTGTGTGTGTGTGTGTGTGTGTGTGTGTGTGTGTGTGTGTGTGTGTGTGTGTGTGTGTGTGTGTGTGTGTGTGTGTGTGTGTGTGTGTGTGTGTGTGTGTGTGTGTGTGTGTGTGTGTGTGTGTGTGTGTGTGTGTGTGTGTACGCAGAATAGGGTTATAAAGCAGTCTTGTTGGGGCTGCTATAGCCCAATTTGTCCTGGTCTGTTTCGAGGTCCTGCCCTTTACTGACTCATTACAAGACCATCAGGGGTTGTGAGATGCAGGCGGACATATAAATGAAAAAAAAGCCAAGTCCTTAAATGAGAAAAGAGACTGTAGTTAAACATAATCGAGTAAACTTGCATAAAATATGTTGGAAAGGAAAACTCATTCGATGAAGGAACTCCAGGAATGTGAGCCCACCCGTCTCCATTTCAGTGCTTTTAATCCATTTTCCCACTCTATATCTGGTCCCTCTGGCTGTCTGTTAAAAAGGTGTAGGCCTTTATTGTGCTCAACTGCATTCATTTAAATGTTATTTTTGCCAGCTGGTTCATCTGCACTGGGTTGTAATGGGTGGCAGGACTTAGTCACTGAGCCTCAGACTGAATGTCTCTGCTGGCCCAATTTGAGAAACATATGAGTTTTGTGTCATTAGGTTGTTATGGCCATTACGAGTATAGTCACAGGAAATACTGTTTAATACAACATCATTTCATGAAATAGTCTTGATGTTTCTGTATCAAACGACCTGCTGCACATCATTTATTGACATTACTTCATTCATAACTCTAGGTACCTATTTATGGTTTGTGTGATTCTGTGTAATTAGCTTTTCTATTGTTAAAGAGATATGTCCAGTGAATACATTTCAAGTTGGAACAAGCTATTATTTTGTAATGGACATTTTATGTGTATTATCAACATTTGGCTCCACATATTCATATAGTCTAGTGCTCTAAATGTCATACATCCCCCAGTAGGCTGAATGCAGTATAAACACAGTGTTTTCATTGTCTTCGAAAAATTATTCGAAAGATATGAAAATATGGAAGTACGTACAAAAGGTTTTGATTGTATGTTTGGCTGTAGTGTTAAAAATATCACATAGTAGCTAAATATATATTTAGATGTAGAAATATTTCTTCAAGACTTCAATGCTTCCATTCTGTTATTTTTCTCTTCAATATATGATTACCATTCAAGTATGTACACCAGGTGCTTTTGTTAGGAATTATTTAGAAGTTTTTTCGGTTTAAAATGCTACCTTTTGAGTTTATATGGTCTATCAAAAGTAGGCCCGAGTACGGCGCGCAACCATGGAGCGCCGGAAAGGACCCTGGACACTTGGCACAGCATTGCTGGCTCTTTGAGGTCCGGGCTGTAGCCTTGTGCTTACCTTAACCTGCGCATGTGATTGGTCCCCTGTCTGTCTGTCTGTCTGTCTGTCTGTCTGTCTGTCTGTCTGTCTGTCTGTCTGTCTGTCTGTCTGTCTGTCTGTCTGTCTGTCTGTCTGTCTGTCTGTCTGTCTGTCTGTCTGTCTGTCTGTCTGTCTGTCGTTTTGTCACCCTCCCTCCCAGCTTTCCTCTCCGTGTTATTTTGGCTCTGGGACGTGTTACATGTCTCAGTGTATCGTTCACAGTTGTTTGTATCTGTTAATTTCTGAATATAAAAAAAAAAAAAGTAGGCTCGAGTACATTGTTTGTACTCGTTTGTACTGGTATGGATTGTATGACAGTCTTCAGTGTATGAAAAGGTGTGTGCATTTTGTACTACGCCACGTACGCTCAAAGAACAAAAGGATCCTTTGAGAGCAGAATTTCAGAGGAAGCTGTCAGACGTGTCCATTCTTCTCTAATCCGGTGTTTTGGATAATCCTGCACTGTTATGGTATGCTGTGTAACACTTAGACCCACACACTCTCAGTGTGTTGCCATCCACTCACATGTAACTTCATACACTCTTTTCACTTAGGTGACGCAACCCACTCATTAAATCGCCAATATAAACTGTCTCTGTGATACAGGCAGCGTTCGTCCCGTCTATTCTCTCTGTAAAGCTCACTCAGCAGTTGGCTGAAGTTACAAACATATTCTACATAATTCTGCAAACACAATGCACCGCCAACACATATATAACAATATATAATTATAGGTTCAGTTAAAGAATAAAAAACTTGTATGTAGAGGTGCACTTAACACTTTGAAATTGACATTGAAAGATAGGGTCACTGTTGCTGTATACTAAAGAGTTGTTCACCACATCAGTTTGAAATGCAGGTCACAATTGTGATGCATTAAAAATTGAAGATTTTTGGAACAAAAACAATGCTTCATTACATAACAAGTAGAAAGTATTTCTCCATAGTCAAGAATGAGGATAAGATTGGCTTCAACCCTTGGCCAAGTTTTAAGAACTAAAACTGGAGTCAAGATGGAGATCTTTGTATGGAAAGAGGGAGTGACCCATGGTGTTTGTCATCCTCTGAATTGTTGTCATGCAAGCCTTAATTAGACATTTGGAGTTAAATATAGGCATATGTAGATCTACAGTAGTAGAAGGTTATCTGGCCTCAGTGCTGTATCAGTTTCGGGGCTTAGGTCATTCTGGAGTCGTAATTTCAATATTATTTGCCTAATCTCAGTACAAGATGGCTGCAGATGATTGCCAGTGTATCCGGGAAGTAGTGGCCTTGATGTATGTGGGTCCGAAAAGACCAGCTGATAACACAGACTCATGACGTACATGAGCAAAACCATGGAGCCCAATTGTGACGTCCCACCCTGATGCATTAATGTCTTGTATCATAGCTGTGAGCGCAGGTCATTAATCTCATTATCAGTGGTATGAGGTTGGGCTGGCGGGCTGGAGCTGCGTCTGCTCCAATTCAAGCCTTCTCTCTGGCCCAGGCCAAAATAAGAACACTTTTCTTATTTTTCAGGTTTCAACATTCTTGTCTGGCAGCTATGCAAGCATGTTGTGGAACAGAGCTGAGAACCTCTTAAGCTACTATTGATCTGTAAAAGCCGCTCTGGTCGAGGTCTGTAGCGTGGAAGATTCTCCAAAACTTTCAGTGCTCTTTACAATTAGAGCCCATGTTAAATTCTGTGAGAATACACTGCCTGTTGGCAAAGCCGCCATCATTCAGACAGACTCATGTCACGTGGTTTTTATTGGTTAGAAATTATTAAAATGTACAATGTTTACCTGTAAGCTCTGTCTGTATTTGTGCTGGAATTTGAATGAATCCCTGCAGTAGTGAATTTGTGGTTTCATGTAAAAGCGGTTTTGTCATATGTTTGTATGTGTGGGTGAGGCATAAAGTGAATGACCCAGGGGGTTAATGGCATTAGCAGGCCGTGATTGGGCCTGATGGCTTTCTGCGATCATAATAGCAGCTCCATTAAGTGTTTACCATGAGCCATTCCACATGTCAGCTGTAGTGAAGAAGCCAGAGATGGAGGGGGTCAGCTGGGCGCAGAGAAGGGAGGTCCAGATAAGTCGTCACTTAAGCTGGTGTTTAGTGTGGTTTGCTCCTCTTCCCGTCCACTTTGCTGAAGTGTCTTTGAGTAAGATTTATTTATTTGGCGATGCTGTCCTGTAATAGCCTTTAGGACAAATGAATCTACGCTACAGGGACTGATACATTATTTTAATCATGACAATCTGTTACATTCACATGCATGTTAGGACTAAGCAATGAAGAGTTCATGGCCTGAAACAGCATTTTTGCAGCCTTTGGTATCACAGTGCTGAGAGTGAGCACTATGTGACCCATACATAACTATTCTGAGTCAGCAGACTGCCTTTGGTTTGTACCAGGGATTTTCCCGCAGCCTAGTAGCTTTGGTTGTGCTTTATCTGTCCTATATCTGACAGGGGCATATGGAAAGGATTAAATATAATACACTTTCAGGAAAAAAGAAGTGGCAGCCACCACAGCTGAATGCTAAAATTATAAACTCTCCTACTGTATTAAAGTGACAATTTTGACCAGAAATGCCTAAAGAATTAACTGATTTGTGAAGGATTTTTTTCTATTTAATGTAATGTTTTTTTGTTACAAGTTTAGTTTTATTTTGAAAATTACAGTACCATTGAGACATAAAAGCTTATAGACAAGTAAATTAGCAGCAGGTTTCCTTGACAGCTGTTTCAGCTGATGTCTTTCAGCTAGGAATGGGGTTCAATAGAATGTTATCATATTCATTCATTTAAAACCCTATTCTCCCTATTTGAATTTATTTTGAAGTCATTATGTTTTAAGTATAATATTGTTCAATCTACTGTATGCTATTTATTTTATATTATATTTTATTATCATTTTATCTGACGGATCAAGATGCTTCATCACGTGTGTGCAACAATCTGGCAAATTCTATAAAAAACCGTCCTGCTCATCGGTTTGTAATATAAACATTATGGCACATTTCTAACCGTTTATATTTTATTGTCATACTTCCCAATCCGACTTTAATAATAAGAAATGTGTTAAACGTTGCAACAAAGCTAAACAACTCTGGGTATTTTACCAACTTGTAACCAGATCTGAAAATGTCACAGACATTATATACATGCATGTTTTTCGACAGTCTCTGAACGAGAAATAGAGCATTTGAACTTTGGTCACCAGGTTCTCCCTTGTGTGTGTCAGAATATATTTCAGGTAAAGGAGTTGCGGGTGGTTGGAGGGGTCAGTGTCTGTCTCTGAGCTGGTGCAGTACGGAGTGTGATGGGGTCATCCTGTGGCCATGTGAACAGGAAGGTATGGGTTCAGTGTGAAGGGCTGAGCCTCTGAGCTGTTTATCAGGTATCTAATGAAGCAGAGCAATGCCAAGAAAGGCAGGAGGGGCAACAGAGGAGAGAAGACAGAAGGGTGGGCTGCTGTAAAAGAGTTTGAGAAACAAAATTAGTTCAATGTGGGAAAACCCGCAGTGAAGCCAGCACTCTCTCCTAAACTGTTATACCTGAACGGGAAGAGAAGAATGAACCACAGTCTCCCATGATTTCACTCAGCAGACAAATACACATCATATTATTTATCACATTTCCTGGCTAAAAAAAAATCAGCAAAGGTCATATCACTCAGCTCCTGCCGTAAACATTTTCTCTGGCTGCGAGAGAAACCGAGCTGTGTTCCCAACTCCCATCATCACAGTCCAGCTTACTACAGGCCACACATTCATCAGCGTGGTCCGCAGGAAAAGGGAAAGAGCCTGTTTCATTACAAGTTCAAATAATCAGCCAGTCAAGATGATCAAAACAGTTTTACAGCGTAGATGTCAGTGTTTGATTTTTCACCGTCTCTACTGATAATTAATCCTGCTCACATCGAGAAGGGAAAGGCTGGATTATTTTAAAATGGCACAATGTATATTAATTCTCAGGCGAGATCTGTGGTCGGTATTGTTTGTTTTCTTAAATACTACATTGTATGTCAGGCTGCAAGTAGCAAGTAATGATTTTATTTTTTATTGTTTGATCTAGAAAATGGCCCAAAAATTGTGTAAAAAAAAAAAAGCAGCGAAGCGGAAATGTCTTATTACTTTGCCGTTTTACTTGTAAAAACAATTAATTGTGGTTGATTTGCTCGCCGCTTCTCCGTGTTTTAATGTCATCAATAACCTGCGTTAAGAAAAAGTATAGAAATAAAGTTGACGTATTGTAAATCTGTAAGTGCATTAACAAGCTAATTGATGTTTATTTGTAGGATTAGTAACATGCATTTTTACATGTGCAGAAATTCGGCTTAGCTTTATTATTTATGGTAAAGAGAAAAAAAAGACTTGCCATGTATGTTTTTTGTACCCTTCTGTTTCCGTAAAGGTGCCCTCTGCACTTGTAGACCTCTTGTAGCACTATGAGGCTGTTTTTTTGTGAGTGCGTCCCAGTTTTGATTATTTCATGCATGCAAGGATGCACTATCCTAAATAATGTAATACTCCTATTGACTTGACAAAGACAAAATGTGGAAAAAATTGGAAACACAGATTCTGATGGCGCTCCAGTTGTGCTTCGATTCGTTTGTCCTGCTGTCAGTCATACACTGAGATGTAATCGTTGGCTCATGTAGCAGTGTGAGAATCTGTTGTGTTCATCAGGGCCGGAGGGTGAGAGGTCAGGCTCAGGGGAGCCATCAGCGTTGAGCGGTCAGTTGACCCTGAACGAACCTCAGATAGGATGGCCTCGCCTCCCCGAGGAGGAACATTCCATCACTGCTGGTGTGTGTGTGTGTGTGTGTGTGTGTGTGTGTGTGTGTCAGAGCTAGGCATGTGCTGATGTAAAGCCACAATCTGCACACACATACAGTACTTTAGTATCACAACTTACCTTGACCCTTCAGTCTTTTCTCATTGGCCCAGAGTAGGATATTATTGCCATAACATAAAAAATTCTAAATTTATTGTCCCCAAAAATCATTCCTAATGATTTGGATGACCCACCCCGACTGCCATTGTCACGGTCAAAATGTTGTTCCTATGCAGAAGAAATTTAAAAATATTTTTAGAAGAATTGGTATTGAGTACAACCTAACGTATTCCTGCTCCCCAGAGGATGAATGGTTTCCCATTTTGGACACACAAAAGCCTCCTTTGCAACACCAACATGTCAAATATAATGTCTAATGGCCTTAATGCCATTAAAACTTGTATAAATATTCATGATCACCAGAAGATCAATGTAAAGCAGATTCACATTAAAATCTGCTGTTGAAAATCATGGCTGCCATAGAATATATTGTTATATTTTTGAGACACCCTGACGTTTCCTCTAGCACCACTTTATGGCAAAAAATGTTTACTTTTGCAAATGAAATGTTTAAATCTGGTAGATTGTTAGGATATATACTGAGAACATTTATTCTCTAAAATGAGTAAAACAATGTTTCCGTCATGTGGTTTTTTTGTGGGGTATAATGAACATTGAAGCTTCTGGGAACTCAGGTTTTTACTCAGGTTGTCTTTTCTTTGTGTGTTTCTGCAAAAGACACACCAATGAGTAGTACTGCAGAGGGAACACTAAATGTGCAGAGGGACAGAGAGCCAGTCTCTGCTCTGTCCAACTCTATCACATAAAACATCCTGATGTGGCTGAATGGAACACACACACACACATACGCACACACCATTCAATACAAATCCAAGTAAAGCACATAAACTGTGCTGCTGTGATCCTCAGAGAGCGAGACGGACAAAGTGTTTAAGTTACCTCTGTAGAGACGGAGGGAAAACCCACTCCTCACCTCTCCACCTCTCTGCTGTAGAGAACGGACAGTGTGTGGTTGGACACATGTACAAAAGGCAAGAGCAGAACTGCTGGTTAACAGTGTGGCTAAAATGTCATTGTACAAGAAGTTTTCTATTCAGCAGAAGAGGTAAAAGTTGTCACTTACCTTTACATGAAGTGTAGAAGTTCTGATGTTAATCCAAACGTCTGTAAAGCACATGTTGCATTTATCTCTTCATCAAATCAGCTCACTAAATCTGTTTAGTATTTGACCATTCAAATATTTGAAACTGAACCATTCACAAAAAACATAATTTCTTCATGTAGACATTTTTTTGTCCACCGACGAGTCGTTTTCAGTATGAAGTTTCATGATTTATGAATTATGGTCTCTAATTTAGTATATTGAAGGTGTAACAGTGAGGAGTCGCAGAACATGTTGACATTTTTTACTGTAAGTGGCAACACAGATCGACTAAAAAAAATAAATTTAGTTTTTAACATACTTTGGTTTCTTTTTTTGCTCAGTGTGCCAAGAATCCGAAGCACAAATACATAAGAAATTAAATCAATAAACAGAATCAATAAAATCTCCTTTTGTGTCTGTCTGTCTGTTTGTCTGTCTGTTCCCTCCGAGTCTATACTAATCAGGCTAGACGTGCCAGAGGTCAGTTGCTCTGACCTGCTGGCTCTGGTTCACCATAAATATTATGGAACCACGCACAGACGCCCTTGTTGGCTGTTTAATATAGTATTGGGTCCATTAAGGGACTCGGACTATCAGCTTTCACTGGGGTATATAGGCTAATGATAATACTGGCTGCACTGTGCAGTTAGAAATACAAGTCAGAACTAGATGCTGCTGTGCTTTTATATCTGGAAGTCTTATCTTAACGTTTGCTACTAACTTGTGGTATAAATATCGGTTGGGCCATGTCAGTTGTGTTTGCGTGCATAGGTGCATGCGCATTCATGGCCACGTGTGTGCTTTTGTGTGTGCCAGCAGCACAGTAGGCCTGTGGGAGCGCTCTGTCCTCCTTTCCCACGATATTTGTCCCATGAGCCCCTGCAGTGACGTCAGGACAGAGGTACGGGCGAATGCCCCGCTCTGAGGTCGCAGGTTCACTTCCTGTCTGTCAGGACTACGTTGGGCAGGGTCCAGTGTGGAGCGCTGAACTGTCTTTATGATCTCTCAGGGGTTTAACCTCTCTGTCCCTGTCTCACTGTTTCTTTCAGGCTATGTGGCTGATGCTGCAACAGGAGGAGCCAGAGGATTTGGTCATAGCGACGGGGGAGGTGCACAGTGTGAGGGAGTTTGTGGAGAAGGCCTTCAAACGTGTGGGGAAGACCATTGTGTGAGTACACATAGATACACATATACTACACAATCAGATAATTTCCATACATGTTTTGGCGGTTTCACATGTCAGGATCAAGAATAAGCCCCCATGTCACTTTTTCATGAAAGTCACAACAATCACAGGACGTACCTTCTGACATTTTTCTAACACTTTTCAGTCAGATTTGACTGCCATCACATTAACGTGAAAATCAAAGCATGAACTCATAGAAGTACTCAATGCACAGATTGTGTCTTCTTAGGAGCCCTGAAATAAATTAGTGTTTAAAACATCATTTATTATTCAAAAGTAAGTAAAACATGTCTATCAATCTACAAAATAATGTCGATGAGCCAATTTACTGTGAATATGTAGAGATGATGACATCACATGAGACAAGGCCATACAAATGGATCTATTTTTATATCTTGTAGTCAGGTACAAAATACAAAACTCCCCATAAAAGCACAGTACTCATCAGACTATCAGCTAATGCCCCGTTTTGAATTTCATCCACCTAACCAAGCAAAATGTTTTAAATACACAGCAAAATGCCTCTCAAATAGAAATTCCATTTCTAACTTTTTTTTAATCATGTTTTTTCACTGTCAAACTGGAAAAAAGGCTGCAGAGTTCAAAACTGATGTGATTTTTTGTTGTTGTTGGAGTGAGAAGCAACAGGATGACCATCTATTAAGCAATGGAGATCCAGAACCAGTTTTTCATTTTCAAAATAAGTTTGCAAATTCTTTCACTCATGCATTCTGAATATCCCACATTGCACATTGCAGCTCTCTCTGTAGTGGTTCATGTTTGAAAAGAGCCATGAGAGAACATTCCTGGATAGATGAAGCCAGCAGTGTCACAGGTTCTATGTCTGAAAGAAGTTATATTGTGGAAACGGCTGTCTCCCATTCAATGCCACATCTCAATCCCCTCCTCTGTCTCACCTCTCATTCACCTCCCTCTTGTGTCCTGGAAGACTCTGACATGTTGGTGAAGGGGTGTGTTGATTTCAGAAAAAAAGACAGGTGACATGTTTTGTCTGCAAGAGTCGTTAGAGAAACAAACTGCACAAGAAGTATTCAGGGAGATGAAGGAACAGACAGCTGAACCTTCCAGCAGCTGTGGGAAAATGTTTCCTTTATGCTAAGATTTGTGTCTCTCCAGGTGGGAGGGAAAGGATGAGCAGGAGGTTGGCCGCTGCCAAGAGACAGGAGTGGTACATGTGAACGTGGACCCAAAATACTTCCGTCCCACTGAAGTGGTAAGTCACATTTCTTCCTGTCTGTCTTTGTGTGTACCTATGTGTTCATCTTTGTTCAAATCATCTTCTGGCCTCAATTTGGTTTTACTCTTATCCCTCGATTAATATTTAAGCATTAATATCTTCTTCATGGATCAGTATTTTTCCAAGACACACATTATAAGGATTGAAATGAACTATTTTATATATTATTTACTTGATTTAGCGTTAATGGCTTCACACTTTAGCTGAAAGAACTTAATGTGCACAGACATTAACACAATAGCTGTCACTTTATCCATTCACTAGCTCTATAAAAAAAAAGTAAGTGGATCAAGATTGTTTTTTAAATCCTCTCCTTTATTTTAACATAACAAGCATTTAGCTATAAAATAGTGATGCGTGCTACAGTACTGTATGTAACCACAACCTCATCATCGTCATATTTTTGAGTTTGTGTTATTTCGTATATTGTCTATTAGGCAAAAATGCCATTAAAATGTTTATATTTTAAAAAGAATGTTCATGGGTGATGAGGAGTAATACATATGACCCTCTTTCACTTTGAGCTTTTTCCTTTTAAGCTAGCAAATGGACTGAACACCTACAGTCTCTGGCCACAGCTACAGCTGGGTTGACAGTAGTTGTCCTAATCTTGTGTTTGTTGTTGTTGCTTTTGCCTTGAGTGAGCCCATAACTGACAGACCATCATGATCTCCAAACTGTGTACTTTCATTTTTACATTTGACTTTAGAGATGTGTTGGAAACAAAAGGGTTTTTCCTCTTGACTTAAGCCTAAGGTAACTTGTCACTTAATGATAACTTAGAAGACCATAGTGGGGGTTTTGCATGTTTTAGCTAATTAACTACAAACGGTATACCTTATGATTGCCAACTATTTGTTTCCCAGAAGCATTTGTTTCAGTTTATTTCTGATGTATTGCTTGCTGTGCAGTTAATCGTGCAGGAATGCAGACTATATAATATCAGCAAACAACACTTACTGCTGCAGAATAAAGTTGATCTACTGTGATAATATGCAATTCATATAGTTCTGTGTAATTCATTACACAGCACAGCACATATTTCCTCTTCTATATGACCGTAACATGAATATAACATGTTTTTTTCTGCATGTATCTGATCGCCGGTCATTGTGTCTGGGACCATACACTTATCAGATGTAATGGGTCAAGTTGACAGCCTCTGGCTGCTTATTGTATGCTATTAAACAGCTGGAAACAAGCCAGTCCACCTCTTTAAGAGTAATGTAGGCTGCATCCTGCCGGTTGGTGCTGAATGGGTGCTCATATTCAGGCAAACAACAATGAAAATTTAACTTTAATAGCGAGGGCGTTTTGGGGCGTGTTGGATTTACTCACTCAGCTGGTGTGGCAATTCTGCTGCATTAGAAACTGCTTTGAAAGCACACAAGTATGTGTGTCTCTTTGTATCAGCTTGTCCATGGACAAGTGTGCATGTTACCAGTGTTCATAACAGCTATGAGCATTCAAGCCAAAAAATGAGCCGTCATTTTTTTTCTCTCCATCTCTCGTTAAGTGTCTAATATTTGGGAGGTCTTTCTCTCATCGCTGTGGCCCAGGGGTATTGTGGCTGCTCCCCTTGGGACGGTATAGGGTTACCCAGGGGTGTTGTGGCTGAGATTAGCTGTCAGGTTCTCAGTTTAAAGCTTGGAGCGCCCCTCTGCTGAGCTTTGGCCTGGCGAGATTAAAGCTGAGATCCAGTTGAGTGATGCCGGAGGATTAGCAAGGAAGCCCTGCTGAAGGCCTGCTGAGGCTATGGAAGCACCGGTCACACACCTGAGCCTATATTCTTTGTGCATTTCGACTCATTCATTCAAGGTCTTAACCCTGAACACGCCCTGAAAACCACTCCAGACACTGGTCAAATGAGCCAACGGTGACCTATCAGCAAAGGAACAGTACAGTGTATTTCACAAGAGCTTTTGTGATACATGGACAAATGGACAATGTATCCTGTAGTGTTGATGGCCACCTACCCTATGAGGCAACCCAGTCCATCGATAAAGCTAACGCTTGTAGCAACATCTGCTTACAAACTTTGTCAGCTAAAGGAATTTGTGAAGGCAGCATTGAAAGGTTTCAGGATCTAACCAGAACAACACAAAATAGTTTCTGTGAAGGTACTTTGGTAAATTTGAAAGATTCCAAATGTCCAATTTGAACAATATTTTATAGATTAATAGACCAGAAAAATAGAAATTCCTGTACATTGTCACACAGTGCAATCCAATCCAATAGCTCTGCTGTGCTGGCATAAAGTGTTTGTAAGATTTTGGTCAAACCAAACCGTATATACTGCACACCATATAAAGATATTGGAAATAAAATAAATTACTTTTAAACACTTATTAAACATACAATATTGCTGTCACTTCATCACGATTATTTTCATTATCAACTAATCTGCAGTATTAGTATTTAAGTAAATTAGTAAAAGAGTATTTTTTTAATTGTCTATAAAATGTAAGAAAATAGCCCAAAATGTTCACCCCAGTTTCTCAAAGTCCATGGCTATGTTCTTTTAAAGTGTAATACGATATAAAACAGAAAAGTGGGAAATCTCCACATTTGAGAGGCTGGAAAAGCATGTTTTCTGCCATGTTTGCATAACAAAATTATGATTAATCGATTTAGAAATAGTTTGATTAGTCAACTAATCATTGCAGCTCTCTTCATAAGGCATTACAAGTTCCGACTGCCGACAACCCAAATATATTCAATTATCAGTCGTATTAGACAGAAAAAAGCAGAATATCCTAACATTTCAGAACCTAGAAATGTTTTTTGGATTAAAGGTTTCAATTTTTAAAGCTGTTCTTCTGTCTGTCAATCGCTTCCTCTATTATTCCTGTCTGAGGTTGCATTTCACTTTCCAGTTAAAAAGTAGAATATCCAGCGGTTTCTCTTACGTGGAACATGTGTAGCTCAGAGGGAACCGATGGGAAAGACGGCAGGGATAACGAGAGGGAAACCGTCCACTTGCAGAGGGGATTTTTCTGCTTTTTCTGGCTGTCTCTTTATTTCTATGGTAGGGGTTAAAGGGTCTGAGGAGTGTTTAACCTCTGACCCCTTCAGACAGGAAGTGACTGACACCGGGCTCACAGCTCAGCATTGTGGTTCTCCTGAAGTGGAAATACCTGTCATTTTGTTTGTGTGTGTGTGTGTGTGTGTGTGTGTGTGTGTGTGTGTGTGTGTGTGTGTGTGTGTGTGTGTGTGTGTGTGTGTGTGTGTGTGTGTGTGTGTGTGTGTGTGTGTGTGTGTGTGTGTGTGTGTGTGTGTGTGTGTGTGTGTGTGTGTGTGTGTGTGTGTGTGTGTGTGTGTGTGTGTGTGTGTGTGTGTGTGTGTGTGTGTGTGTGTGTGTGTGTGTGTGTGAATATAATACCTTAAGGCTGCAGAGGTGGTGGCGAGTTTGTCTGTGCTCACAGAAGCTGTTTACTTCATATGTAACATTCTGATTAAAAATATAGAAACAAAGATACCATCATTTTTTCGCAGATAGTCGCACGTAAAAGCAAAAGACGTGTGGTTTGAAGCTGTCAGGGGTGTGTTGAATTACCCATCAGCTAGGTTTCAAACTGATCCAACTGTCATGGCTGCCGTTTGTCTCTATTGTATTTGTTGTGCAGAGCTGTCAATCATACTTGTCAGCCTGTGGGATCCTGCCAACACTGAGGTTTGGCTCAGAGCAGCCTCTGCCTGAGCTCTTTGCAAAGGTGTGGCATGCCTTATTATGCTCTAATAGTTAGGATTACTTTTGGTTGCCGGGCAATAAACATTGCTGTGGTTGTGGACATTTCTAGTGTGATCAGAGAGTTTCCTTTGTCTGGTTCTCACGGTTGTGTTTAGAAATTCTTAGGAGATTTACAAGGCTGGAAATGATCACTGACTGTGTGTAAACGTAGTAAATGGAGGTAACTACAGAGATGTTAACATTTACAATAGGTGTGTGAATTAGTACAGTATAACAGAGGAATTAGGTGGAGTAAGCTTGTGGGTGTGTGTGTGTGTGTGTGTGTGTGTGTGTGTGTGTGTGTGTGTGTGTGTGTGTGTGTGTGTGTGTGTGTGTGTGTGTGTGTGTGTATTTTTAACATGGGAAGACTGCGAGAAAGAAGTGCGAAAAAGTGCAGGCTACAAAAAGTTATAGTGACACATAAAGTGTATAAAGAGGGATTATGAGTGTCAGATAAAAAAAAAAAAAAGAAGGATCAAATTTGTTGCAACGAAGACCAGACTAAAGTCTGACTCTGATAACAACTACTCAGATAAAGTAGAGTCAACTGCACCCTCAGCACCCCCCAACCCTCTCCCAATAATCCTGGTACTCTTGGTACGGTTACCATCTTTACCATATCTTAAACCTAATATATTTCTGTGTGAATGTTTCCACATTGGGTCTTTCCTGCCTTTAGGAATGTGCGGTGCATGTCACTCACCTTACAACTCCTTCACTAATCTGTCCTTGAAACACATGCTTTCATTAGCTAGCACTCTAGCTTTCTTTTGGGAGATCTTGACTTTGACATGAAAAAAAAAAATTACAATTACTGGAACAATCACTTTTGCGAGATCTTGACTTTTACCTTCTTTTTTTTTTATAAATATATATATATATATATATATATTTTATTTTATTTTATTTTTTCTCCACCATGTCATAGTCAAGCTCTCACAAAACAAAGTCAAGATCTCGCAAAAGTGATAACAGTAATTTTTATTTATTTTTCGTCCATGTCACCTCGGGGGCTCCATACAAATCATACACTGAGGCCATGATGAGTCTCTTGAGCCAGTCCAAAAAAACACAGCTCAATATATTGCCCATCATATTTATTTTTGTTTTAGCTCCTGTAGTTTCAAGCTGCATTTGAAAATCACTACATTTTGCTACTTTAAGTAGCTTAATCTCCTCCATGAGCTGTTTCACATCTTCTGCTGCTACTGTTGATCTGTAGGTGCATCGCCAAAATCAGTGGACCTAACTACATAAACCAAGCTCAGTTTACAAACTTCTGCTGTAATGCAACTTTGTGTTGTGTTTTTTTTGGACCATCCCTGTCTGGTAAACATCAATGGCTTTATAACTCCATATCGCCAGTTTTTTCAATGTAAAGCTCTACTTAAAAAAAAAAAAAGTCTCCAAAGCTCTGGCTATTTCCTGGACCTTAGCTAGATAGAATAGATAGAATGCCTTTATTGTCATTATACACAAGTACACAGTACCTGTGCAATGAAATTGGAGCAATCCCTTTTCAGTGTTGACAAATAACAATACCATAAAGATTACGATATAAAATATCAAAAATATAAAGTCAAAAATATAAAAAAGTCAAAAATATAAAAATATAAAAAGTCAAAAATATAAAGTGTAGGTAGTGCAAAGAAAAAAGAGGTGTGGGGGGAGGGGGTGCTGGTGCACAGTCCTGAGTCCAGAGAAGCTCCACCAGAGCCACCATGGCCTGTAACTGATCTTTTGTAATGTGTAAAATAATTAATTAAAAATGTTACATTATCAACATTATTATGACATTTAAGATGTATTATTAACTAATGTTTCTTTTTAAATGTCATTCCAGTTTCTCTTCCATACCTGCCAATAATTAATTTGGCCCAAGATTTATTAAAATAAGTGCACGTTCATTTCATCAGTTACCAAGTAACAACTTGTCTTATGTGATTGCTAATAGCTGCAGAAGTTTCTTTCTTTTTCTTTGTTTAAACATCAATAAATCTGAAATATTTATTGCAAATCCCAATTTGTCTCCCTGAGCACTGGAGAGTTCCTGTGTGGTTTGGACAGTGACGGTTGTGCACACTGCCCGTATTTGCATTGGTGTGTGTGTCTATGTGCATGTACGCACTTGTGTGGGTCCGTGCTAATGCAGCCCGGTTGTCATACTTCCAAGTTCATATGTCGCTGCGGGGGATAAACTGCCATGAGTTGAGTGACAGTGCTGGGTTTTCTGTCAAACCTCTCATGCAGTGGAGGAGGAGAAGTGGTGATAAATGGGAAGTTGTCTCTCAATCTGTCTTTATCTCAATCTGTCCCATCAATGTTTCGCAGAACTCCTACACTGTCATTTTCCCAGGACACCTCCTCACCCTTTTGGACCTTTTTGCACTTCTGTCTGTGTCAGGGTCACCGTGATGTAATGAACATTGGTCTGCAACACAGGAATGCCCTTCCAGGCAAGATTATCCTCTTGTAAGTCAAAGCAGACAGACAGTTGTCCTCATTATTACCTACCTACCTAAAATGAGTCAATCATTCCAGAGTAAATCCAGCAAAATTCTACCTTTTTGGATGACCAGATTCTCTATAGGATTTTGTAGTGACAGATGCATGCTCGTTGCATGACATATCTTCAATTTTAGCATAGTGCATTGCTCCCGTGTTCCAAAACCACGCTATCGTTATCAATGAAGTCGTCTTTGTTTGTGAGAGATTTCCATCTACGAGCTATAGCTAAGTGACATCAAATGAGAAGCTTGATAAATTACTTTTAGTTTAATCATTTGTCAAAATTGTCATTTCATTTTCAACTATCTCAGCACAAGATCACTGCATGCTTATCGACAGTTCACAGTGGAATGAGTTGGAGCATATTTTTCTTTGTGGTATGTTTTGACTGACAAAGAGGAATCATCATCAGAAGCTCCCATGTATCAACAACGGAAAAAATGCATGTTAGGCTTTGTTAGAGTCCCGTACCAGCGTTCCCTGCAGTGCAGTCACGTACATGTAACGGATCAACCTTTTGTTTTAAATATGTAAGTTAATTGCAGTGCAACACAGAAGCGCTACCTTCCCACCACTGCTACAATGCCAGCCTGTAAGTCTCGGGAGTGTTGAGTGTGTGCTGTATACACATAAATAAGCACAGTTTTTTATTCCAGTTTAAGGATTATCTTTGTGTTCATTCAAGTAGAGGAAAAAAACTGATCAAAGAAATCCTGCTCTTATCTTTGCTCTGACCACGAGCAACATCCTGACATTGCATCAGACCTTGTTTTTGCTGGTTTGTGGAGCCATTGTTTATTCATTGGCAGGAAGAGTTTTCTGAATGCTAAATTTCACAGTTGTTCACTTTGGATAAGAGAAATAACTCAAATAAACCAGATGGACAGAACATGAAACATTTGTTACATCATAGCAGAAACTGGGATGAAAGGATATGTTGCAAAATGTAGGTTGCATTCACACCTTTGTGTGAATGCTCCCGCATCAACCCCTAAAAATAGCCTTGTTGACAAACCACACCTCTGCATCTGTCAACCGTCTGTCCGTATGCAAGTCTTGATTCTAAACTTCCTTCTTGCGTCGGATTGCTATCATTCCAGTACTGAGGTGTGCACAACAAATTCACCAGAAGCACACTCTGCTGCATATTCTCACACGTCGTCATTCCTGTTGTTGGACAAGGAGCTCAGACAATGGATTCAGTGATCCAGGGGAATAAAGACAGTGGGTGTTTCAACCTTTAATGACTGTTGGCAAGCAGAGTCAATCCACCTGTTGAGGTCATCAGCATGACAAAGACATACCTGACTGATCTGGTTACTAAATAATGTTTTGCATTGTCAAGCTTTATTGAGTTTAAAGGACAAGTCCACCCTTGGATACTCTGACACAGTCAGATATCATCAGTGTGTGATGTTGAATGCATTCCATGTGTCTTTGTGATGATATGTTGTGACCTGCCTCCACTACTTCAGTTAGTGATCTCATGAGTCTCACAGAGCGTCCTTTGAGTGCTCCCACAGACAGGGCTTGAACTGAGCAAAAGTTTGACATAGTTAGCGAGAGAACTTGTTTTCAAGCAGTGGTTTGTTGAAAACTTCAATCAGAGACGTCACAGAGTGGCTACAAGGCCCTGACATGTATGTGCACAAACCACATTACCATGCAATAAGCTAAGGCTAGTTCATGTTGAAGATGCATGGAACAATGTCATACAGGTACAGTCAAAAATGCTATGCATAGTGATAAAATATTAAAACAAAAATAACAAACATGAACACATTCTTTTTTTTTCTGGGTCTCAAATATGTACTGTTTGTAATATACAGCCGCTATAACAGTATTAGACTCACCGGTAACACTTTAAATAGCATTATGAATACCTTAAGTACCATTACATGGCTATGTCCTTTATTTTTAATATACATTATATAAGACAGACCATGACCATGACAACATCCCTCTTCCTTCGTTTCACATTGGATTTCTCCCTGTATGGTTGTTGAATATTATCGTAAAATGATTAAAAGCTACAGAAAAAAAAGCTATTTTCTGTCTGATTCTGAGGGACAGAACTACACCTGATATGCAGCACTTATATTTTGCAAGGCTAAATTGTAGCTGCACTTTAAATATCATTTTCCAGGTATCTCCAGGACAAAGAAAAACACAATGTATTGTACTTTTATTTCACTTTGTCAAAGTGTGTTTGAGAAAATCTTTCCTTAAATGTTGTACAGTCAGGCATTGTTCAAACCCACAAAACTTTGTTTTAACGTCTAGTCAATGTCTCGAGGACTCGAGGGATATAAAACTTGTCAGAGGAAACTGTGGGAAAATGTGTAGTGTGTACAAAATCACATGACAGCTTGAAAGATTCCAAATGATGTTATGGTGCAGCCATGAAAACTTGGTGGTTTTAAATAATGCATTTAGTGTAAGCATCATATAGTTTCAATGAAGTGTATGAATGAGCAGAGACATAATATACAGTCCCTGACAAAAGTCTTGTCGCTTGTGTACAAATTGACCTGAAGTGCCGCAGAAATATATTTCTAATCAAGATTTATTTACAAGAAATGGCTCATTTTAATCCCAACAGCTTTTGTAATAATGTTTCAGTGCAAAACGAAACTGTCAAAAAGTATTCTAATATTCACAGCTTGGTAAAGCCCATTGAGTCAATTTTTGCAAAGACATAAGTGTTGTCGCCTTGTCATATGAGCTTCACCTGTGACTAATAATGGATCAATTAGATCTCAGGTGTGTATAAAAACAACTCCAGTACACTAGACCTTCACATCAACTGCAACTAGACCTCTGCAAACATGCCTAAGAGTCACCCTGAGACTAAAGTTTTGATTATCAAGAGGCTGAAGACCAGATCCACTGCTAATGTGGCAGACACCTT
Source organism: Percina caprodes (assembly GCA_013375575.1). NCBI lineage: Eukaryota > Metazoa > Chordata > Actinopteri > Perciformes > Percidae > Percina > Percina caprodes. Next base: position 1,747,898 of record JABXJD010000044.1, read on the forward strand.
CAATGTGTCTCAGCATCAAGTACAGAGGATAAACAAAACATTTGAAGACACTGGAGACGTTTTTGACAAGCCCAGGTCAGGCAGACCCCGCAAGACAACTGCTCGAGAGGACCGTTTGTTGGCTCGAAAATCCAAGGCCAGCCCATTTTCCACTGCAGCAGAGCTCCACGAGACCTGGTCACCTGAAGTCCCTGTGTCAACCAGAACAGTTTGTTGGATTCTGTCTCGAAATGGCCTCCATGATCGAATCAGTGCCCAGAAGCCAGCACTAAACAAAAGACAATTGAAAAACCGTGTGGCATTTGCCAAGGCCCACAGCCTGCTAAAAGGATGGACGCTGGAAAAGTGGAAGAAAGTGGATTTTTCAAATTAATCTTCTGTTGAATTACAACACAGTCGCCGCAAATATTGCAGGAGACCTACTGGAGCCCGCATGAATCCAAGATTCACCCAGAAAACAGTGAAGTTTGGTGGCGGAAAAATCTTGGTCTGGGGTTACATCCAGTATGGGGGTGTGCGAGAGATCTGCAGGGTGGAAGGCAACATCAATAGTCTCAAATATCAAGAAATCTTAGCTACCTCTTATATTCCCAACCATGAAAGAGGCCAAATTCTGCAGCAGGATGGTGCTCCATTGCATACTTCCATCTCCACTTCAAAGTTCCTCAAGGCGAAGAAGATCAAGATGCTCCAGGATTGGCCAGCCCAGTCACCAGACATGAACATCATTGAGCATATGAAAGAGGAAAGAGGAAGCATGGAAGACAAAACCAAAGAATATTGATGAACTCTGGGAGGCATGCAAAACTGCTTACCTAGCTATTCCTGATGACTTCATCAATACATTGTATGAATCCTTGCCAAACCGCATGGATGCAGTCCTTCAAGCTCATGGAAGTCATACAAGATATTAACTTTGGATCTCACAGCACCACTATTTAATTTGCTGACATATTTTAGTATTTACAGTAAATTTGTTCAATTTCTGTATAGGCGACAAAACTTTTGTCTTACCAAAATTGGACCTTTCTGTCTTGTTTAAATGATAAATCTTTTTTTATTGAAACTAATTTATTTCAGTGCATTGAACATCATTTGGGAAGGATTTAGCTTTTCATATGAGCTATTTCTTACACCAATTGATTAATTAAAAGTCAGGTTAATAGCAGGTGTTTCTACAAAATAGATAAGCGACAAGACTTTTGTCAGGGACTGTATGTGTGTGATGTTGTCGTACAATGCGGGAAAGGCCTATTTTTTCTAACGTCAAGGCTGCTTAAGGAAGAAATTTAGAGGGGAAAATCAGAGTTCAAGAGTTTAAAGCTACGTGATATTATTTAACAAGTATGCTTGAATCAAAGCTGAACAAATGGGCATCATTGTGGAACCCCCACACCCCTATTATCTCTGAATTTTCACTATAGATGGAGTTTAATTTAAGAAAAATTAACCATAGCTTCATAATTCAGTTTTAAAACAAGGTTACCACTTTCTATGAAAAAAAAAGAATCATTTACATTGCAGCTGTAGGACTTGACACAGCATGCATCTAAAACATATAATTGGTTTTATTACTACATTTCTCTTGCTATACACGCAAAGGTGGAGAAGTTAAAGGCTGGCAAAGTAGTGATGAGACTCTCACCAACATGACTACAAGATAATCTACAATGGACAACCAGGGACCTTAAAGTGTTCATATTATGCTTTTTGGCTTTTACCCTTTCCTTTATTGTGTTATATCTTTTTGTGCACATTATAGGTTCAAAAACAAAACAAAAAAAAAAGTCCACCCAAAAGGGACTTACCATCTCCAACAGAAATGATGAAGCATAGTGACATCTTTAGTCAGCAGGGTCTCTTTTTAGCAGCAGAAATGAGGTGCTTGCTTCTCAGGCCTTGTTGAAGAAACAGAGCTGGTGTTGGATTTCATTTGACTCCATGCAGGCGGTCCAGACATCATAAATCCACTCCCAGGATCCTTGTAGGGCTGTCTCCACACACAGAATGAGCATTACAGTTTCTCTGATTGGAAGAGGATGAGACAAGCTCCATTTGAGTTGCTGTCAAGTGTCTATGTTTTTCAGCAGACATCGTATAACCCTTCTTTAATCCACACCAGTGACTGCTTTGACTTTCTGAACGTTCTAGTACAAAATAACACTCGTGGTAGATACAGACGCACTAAGATTGCAGCAACCGCAGTGTCAGATCCCGCTGTGGAGCAAATTCTTTATCCTAACAATGAGAAAAACAGGTATGGTCCCACACACATGTGTGTGTGCTGCTGACATAATGGCTGCTGGCAAGCAGTAACTCACACTCTTCTGTCACTGTGCCCCAGAGAAGATTTTTAACAGTTGGCCTGTTTTGTTGCGTAATATCTGCTTTTTAATGAAGCCTGAAATGTGGTGGCTATTTTAGACTTTTCTAGTATTAGGTTGTAATTCTTTTCAGGCAACAAGTTGAGAGGTTTTTAACAGCACAAGAGGCTCTTGAGTCCATCAGCTGTTTCATATTCTACTTCTTCAAGGAAAATTTTAGAATATGGGTCTTATTTTTATTCTTCTGGCCACTATTGCTTTGGGTTATTATGTAAGGGATAATGTAGAGCGAGGCAGTTGTTGTGGTAAATACAACCCCAATCACCCTGGCAGGGTTGTATTCGCTATAACAACGCCTCACTCTACATTATCACGCTAATTACATGTCTGACTACCAAAAAAAATAATAATTTGACACAAATGTTTGTGTTTATTGATTTAAATACGATTATATTGCTCCCGCTAAAGAAAATAGTCCGTTCCGTCTCTAATGTTGGAATCCTGCGTCAATAGCAATGTAAACTCTGTAGCTAGCTGTTTAATGCAACTCTCTGTCTGTCAGTCAACACAACAGTATCTCCCCCGCTGGCAACAAATACAAAAGCCACCGGTCCGGGCATGCATTTTATACCTCTTACGGGCTGTGCGCTAGCTAGCTAGGTGGACAAATTACCCAGCTGCTGTTTTAATCACTGCAACGTTTTTGTTGACGGTGAAATGAGACGCGGTGAATGGCTTCTTTGGGAATATTTATGTTGACGTTTATGTCCTCATTCATCTTGTTTCCTTTTTGCACAGCTGCTGAATTGGAGGACAGAAGTTGATCCACATTTCCCCACTTTTTGCAACAGCTGATAAATTATCCAGACTTCTTCCAGCGTATTGATATAGCTGTCCTGCAGAGTGAACAGAACTGCGTCCATGGCACCGCTCTGCCATGCATGGCAACGGTGTGTTATACTTAGCAACGGTCTGTTATCAAGAAAATTACAGACCGCAGAATGTCTTAGATTTCAACCAAGCAATGTAATAAAGCATTTTAACCACCAGGTTGATTATAAAGCTGCAAAATCGTGGCAAAACTGCAAGACAAAGCTCTACAACGAAGAGCACTTAGACTAAAAATCGATGTCTACAGGACAATACAGGACAATACAGGCAACAAAAAACAAAACAAAGCCATCAAGTCTCAAAATGGCGTACATGTCAACCTCACTGTAATATTAAAAAAAGGGAGAAAAGTGAAAATGTGTGGAAAGGAGTAATGACGCGCCGCCCCTTTCCCCCTCTTGTTTCTGCTTGCTGTTCTGCTCTCGGAAGGTCAGCTTTATACTTTACTCCCAAACCATGCCACCGCTCATGTACTGCTTCCTGTAGTGTCATCTAGGGTCATTGACAAAGTTGTCAAGAGTCCTGGAGAAAAGGGAGTGTACCATATACTTGAACCATAGGTGGGCTCTAAACGGTCCAATCTGACATATCAGAATTCAACTTTGAAAATTCAGCCAAAAAAGAGGGAAATCAAAGTCAGAAGTACAGATGAAAGTTCAAGTTATCCCAATCTGTCCCTCAAATGTACATTGCTTTGCAGAGATTTTCCTTGGTTTAACAGTTCTGTTACAATATATAGTCTGGGTAATTGAGTTTAATGATGAATCAACATGCTCAGCATCACTGGTACATTTTGTGGAAACGCCAGTCTCAATAGTTTGCAAGCTGAAGAAAAGTATTAATATATCAGTCAATTGGAGTATGTTGATGTTTTCTAGTTAATTGATTTTAAGTGAGGAGTTAAAAACTTAAAACTTGCCTGAAAACTCATGTGGTGATGCTGTTTGTACCCTTTTCTTTTTTTTTAAGAGTAGCCATTTGGGAATTTCTACCTTCATTTTGTTTTACTTCGAAACGAGAAGTTTAGTGATGCCCTACGCACTCCCTCCTAACGATGTTTCTAGCAATCACATTATCTATGGTGTCTTCATACCCAGAAGGAAAAATTGACAAAAGTAACACCATGGTCATGAATAAAATGGAAAGGTTTCACTTTTATTACAAGGCTGTCACAAAATTCATCAGTCGGAGTCAATGACCTGCCAAGCTAGTGACTGCCTAAATATGTTGAACTGGACCCATAGATCTGACTTCAGTAAGCCTGGGGGCTGAGGCATTCACCTTTATCATGCAGTTAAATATTGATTTGGACAACATGGGCCTGACTGGTCGGTATAGGGGAGGAATGAGCTGCTATTATTATCCAGCTTTATGTCTCTGGCAGTGTAGTGGTGTCAGTCAGAGGCCGGCGGTGGAAGCCAGGGGCCGGTTTGGACTGCTGGCTCTCTGAGGTGCTTCATCTCGGGGCAGAGGCAGCAAGGCCTCTAACTGAACCGCAGCCGTTTGGATGGAGAAGTGCTGAGGCAGCACACTCAGCCCATTTCACTGGGTGGAGTTCCTATACTGTACTATAGGTCTTAAAACAAGAAGAGGTGGCTGTCGGACTCAGCCCTGAGCCAGTGTATGACTTTATTATCATGCACAACATCGTCCCAAAGCTCAGATCACACATCACTGTCAATTATTTTGTTTTATTCCACACTTGTTTCTCAGCCGCTGTAGTTAGCACCAGCATCTGTGATCAATTTGTCCGATTTATGTGTCAGAAATTAGTCTGTGTTTTAAAAGCAGCATGTGTCTGTTATTCACCGTGTCGTATTAGGCGTTTGCGAACAGACTGAACTCCAGGATTCCTCAGATTCCTTTTAGTAGAAGCCAGTGATAAGGGGAAATGTGAGGTTAGGAGAGGCCTTAGTGTTCTGACAGCAGTTTGCTGCGTTGATGGATTGAGGTGAATGTTTGAACACCAGACAGACATAAAGGAACAAATGCTTTTATGAGCAGTAAGATTTATCCATTGAACAAGCTTTGTCAAGGTCCGCCGGCTGAATTTATGGCACATGACACACGAAACGGCTATCAGTGCTGAGTCTGGATGTTTGGCAGAAGTCCACAGTACTTTCACACAAAGGAAGCATGAAATATTAGCATTATTCTAAAAGGTTTCCGTATATTAGGGAGGAATTGGGCGTCCTTTTCCAAGACGGTTCACAGTAAAACCGTTTCCTTTGCCCTTACCTGGAATTCTGCTGTCTGGAAAGATTGCTGACAGCCAGGCGCTCCGCTGCTTCGGATGGAAAACGATAGGGAACGATAAAAGACAAGGGAGCAGAAGTGGTCTCACATTTTTACCCGTATTTGACATTTTTCAGTGTTCATTAGCTTGTCAGCCAGTTTCCATAGATCTTTAGATAGGATTTGTTGTGTCTCAAGACCCAGAAACCTTTGATTGATTGATAGCTTTTTTTTTTATTCAATCACATCTTTGTCCAAAAATACTGAATATCGGATTCAGTATTCTGATATTTATATTTTTCAATCCAATTAATTGTTTGACTGCTGAATTTTTCTGCATTGGTAAAGTATGCCCCACATTACAGCGCTCCTGTAATGGCTTGTATTAAAAAAAAAAATAAATAAACACATCACTGGAGAAAGAGTGGAATGTTAATATGGATCTGTTGTGACTGGAAGGTTTGGACAGAAGTTGGACATCCGCTCCCGCTCGCATCAATGACGTGTTCAAGTTTCAAGTGCAGTTTGAAAACAACAGCAGTTCTTTTAGGTGTAGTGCAGAAAGTGACTGAAATAGAAGTAAAGCATCAGGTTTTATTAGCCTTACCCAAATCAGTTCCTCTCACCATGCAAGGCTGTGGCTAAGGTGGTAAGAGCTATCGCCTACCATGTCAAAGTGTCCTGGGGCAAGACACTGAACCCCGACTTTCCCCTGATCCTTCACCATCGGAGTGTAATTGAGTGAATGTTTATCTGATGAGCCGGTGGCACCTTGTACGGCAGCCTCAGCCACGGTGTATTGAATCGCGTCTGACATGTGGCATCTGACAGTGTTTGAGGTGTGCTGAACATTCGAGAAGGTGCATGTCGGAGATCATGTTTCTGCACTGAAAAGAGTTTAGTTGACTTTGGGGTGAAATACATTTCTTAATATTATTTTTTATTCGGGTTCTGCCACGGTTTGGGCTGGGACAGAAACGATGCAGGTTCATGTAGGATCGGGCTTGACTTTTTGGGCCCGATCATAGCTCTAGTTTGCATGGCTGTTTTCTTTTATACTTCAAAATAAAATAAAAACTCTTCTTTATCTCAACTTATTTCCTGTTTTTTTGTTATCCATTCAGCCACTGAGCCATGAATTATGCCATGGAGTAAAAGTGCAGGGTTGGATGTGTTGTCATGGTAACGTCAGCTTCCCTTGACTGTTTGGCAGTCTGTTCGTCATGTCTGTATGCACATTTCCATAGATCTGCTTATCTGATGAGGGCCACTTCCTCTCTGATCGTTAACACTAACTATCACTCCCTCCCTATTCACTTCAGCTCAATGACGCTTTGATGATTAACCTGACTGTTTGGTTTAAAAATATATATATATATATATACGTATAATCTACAATAAGAAGATTTAAAAAAAAAATGTTACAGAACTTTTGATAAATATACTAAAGAAGGAGAGATGTCCTGTATATTAAATGAAAAAACACCCAAGTGGGCTACAAATCTCACAAGTGTGTGTGTGTGTGTGTGTGTGTGTGTGGGGTAAATAAATGATCACCTGTCAGTTTCAGTGACATTAATCTCTTGCTCTCTTGTTTGATTGAGAGTCAAACTGTAATTAAAAGGGATTATGCACTTTAGGAACAAAGACTTGATCAAAAGCAGATTTGTATTGAGGGAAAGCACACTCATGAGCAGTTCACCATCGTGCGCATGTTAGGGTTGGGTGCGGTTTTCTTTAGTAAGGAAGCTATGATTTAAAGAACCGTTCTGCTGTCAGCCTTGTGTATATCATACTAAGTGGCTTGTTTGGCTCGTATTCTTTTTCTCCCCATCGGCCACATGTATAGAGTTGCAAAGTGGATGGAGCCACTAGGGACAGAAGCCATTTTCACCAATGTTAATTCCCATTTTAACGTTTTATTTTTAATGATATCAGGGCTCACACACCCCTTGTTGCTATAGGTTTATGTTATATGGCCACTATTTTTTTATTATTTTAGCTTGGTTTATGAGCAGTAATGAAATGTAACTCTGCATTGAGTACTTTTATTTTTAATACTTTAACTACATTTTACTGATAATACTTACATACGTTTACTTAAGTAACACTTTCAATGCGGGACATTTACTGGAAACAGTATTTTTACAGTGTGGTATTAGTACTTTTCCAACATGTCTTCCCCTTCTCTCTCCCCTTTCTCACCTAGATGTCGTATCAAATAAAGGCAGAAAAGCACCCAAAAAATCTTTTAAAAAGTTTAGGATTATAATACTTCTTCCACAAGTGTTTATGAGAAATCATGTTTGGTTCTTATGAGCGAGTCAGATGCTTGAATCAGAGCTGAAGCAAATATTCAAACATTTTGTTGTTGCAGTTGTAAACAAAACACAGCCATAGTTGATGAATTCAACTAGAAGTTAACCAGAACCTCGAAGATGAGCTGATTTAACATGCTGAATGTTTTTATCAGGTTCCACAAAACCTAATGTTAAGGTCATGCTCCATGTTAGCGGCATGCACACCAGAATTTTACATTCCTCCAAAATGCTCCTTCATCTATTTATGTATTATAAAAATGTTTTCTAACACAGCTGCACATCATTTGTTCTGGAGGGTTTTGTGTCCTAAATATTGAGACTGCTCAGAATGTTATAGTAAATGTTATATGTTCGAGATACCTTAAAGGTGCCCTCCCACACAAAATCATTTTTACTTGCATTTTTTAAAATATGTTAGGTCCATATGTGTTTCTGTTATGTCGTGAATGTGAAAATGAACTGCTACCTCCTCTGTCAGCTCTAGCCACTGTAAAGAAAAAGGGGTGAAATCAGAGCAATTACAGAAGCTGGTCAGTCTGATGTCATGTTGCCTGAGCTCATTACTATTCATGACCTCGCCTAGTTGTGCTGGCTGAAGGATACTGATAGCCAGGCTCTCATTGGCTAGCTGTAAGCCAATCAGAGTCAAGCAGCTTAGCTCATTGAATAATATTTAGTATTATTCATCATTCCTATTCTCATATCTCACTTATTATTTATTATTTACTATTTACTCATCATTCCCATTCTCACATCTCTCTTATTTGTTATTTATTCATCATCTCATTTCCTATTTTTAGAACTGTCCATAATGTTCATACTGTTCATATAATAACATAATACTATTTATTCCAGTATCTTTGCACTATGATCCATATTTAAATTTTTGTTCTGTTTAGAGTATGTATATATTGTGTATATATTAGTGTGTATATTTTTTTGTTTTTGGTTGTTTTTGTATGTAAGCACAATGTGAGCGAACCATGCTCCAAAAAAAAATTCCTCGTATGTGTCCTCATACCTGGCAATAAAGCTGATTCTGATTCTGATATTAATGAGAACTGGCACAAATCGAGTCTTCCTGCGGGCTTTCTAAACCACGCTAGAATGGCTTGAAACAAGGTAACCAAGGCATTTTTTTTCCACTAAAAATGTTACAGAGTCCCATGGTAGAACTTCAGACATCACCACAAAGTTATAAAATATGTGTGGCAGGGCACCTTTTAAAGGGTTGGTGACTGGTCAAGCAGATGTGTTGTTACATGACAACAAGGTCAACTACAACAAACACAACCCCGGACCTCTGGCAGAAATGGGAATACAGCACGCAGCAGGACAACATTAAAAAGATGTAGCAAGATTACAGAAACATGTAGCATTACAAAAAATGACAAAATAGTTTGACATGCTTGACTCTGTTTTTGGCCACTGAAGGGTTTGTGTTGGCCCCAGCAGTGCGCTGGATTTTTTTCACAACATATAAACTTGCATCTTCTGTTTATTCGATATCCACGCCACTTTTTTTTGTTTTTCTACAGCACATAAAATTATTAAGTCAGTCCAGCTGTTGTCTTTCTCATAAAGTATACTCTAAATGTCACTTTATTTCCAGACATAGTAACATTGATATATAACCACTAGGACTCAAAAACTCCTGCCCCAAACCCTGATCAAGACATAACAACAGAACAACAAGACAAATAAGATAAGTAACTGAAAATACCCAATAAAATAATAATACAAATACTACATTAGTAAATAAAAATGGGGGAATAAGTACAAAACCAACCGTGCACAGCTCATACTCATAGAGTGCACTACACATAAATTAGATAGTTAAATTTTTCCCAAATGAACTGCAGAGGGCTACTTATGGGTTGTCCCCAGGTGTTTCCACCAAACGAGACAAGTCTTTGTTTGCAATAAAATTTCCAAAGGGACCCCAGATGTTATCAAAAATTGGTAGCTTACCCCTGATTGCATACGTGATCTTTTCTATGGGCAGAGTTGCTGTTAATTCTGAAAGCCATTTACTTATCGGCCTAGTCACCTCTTTCCAAGTGATTGCAATGGCTCTTTTGGCCAACAACAGACCTATATCTCAAAATAATCAATGTTTCTTTCTTATGTTACAGTTAGCTTGGTAGATGCCCAATAGAAAATGTTTTGGTTCTAAATGTAATTTTATCTCTAATATTTCCTCAATACACTCTCACATCTTCCCAGAATTTCTTTATTTGAGAACACTGCCACAAACGATGGAAAATTGTGCCCTTTTCCTTGTCCCATTTTATGCAAACATCCGGTATGTTGTTATTGAATTTGTTAACTGGAGTCATATAAGAACACATTAACCAGTTGTACTGCCGAAATTTTAAATGTGTGTTCACTGTTTGTAATTGTGCTTTGGTACACGCCCTCTCCCTCTCCTCAATGGAAATACTCTCCTGTAGGTCCTCTCTCCAGGACTCAAGCTCATTTACTGACGTTTCTGAAGGTTCACCAACCCGATCATTACATATTTTGGAAATCAAGTCCCTTCCCTGGCAGTCTCTTACATCATCTAAATGTCACATTTAAAAAAAAATAATACAGAAACACAATTAACAACATTGCACCCAAGGCACTTATGGCTCTAAGTTCACATTTTGAGTAGCCTTAGGCAACAGGCTAAGTACCTGCAGTGGAAAAGCACTAATTGTGCATGTGAATATGAACAGGACTTTTACTACGGGAACCCTGGATGCCAAAAATATCTCCTTCCTACTTTGCATTATTATTGTTAAATGGTTGGTTTCCTTTGCAGGAGGTCATCACCAGCTCAGCATTGCCTCCCAGTAACCCGATCCTCAGCAGCACTAAAATACAGACTTTAACTGGAGTGTAACAGAGACACAGCAACACAATGACACAAAGAGGCCAACATGTTTTTAACCATGTCCAATTCTTTGTGTGAGTAGTCCCTGAGATCAGAGGACTGTCTGTCAAGGGGATACTAAAACAGGAGAGGGGGGAGCGTGTGGGGGAGAAGACGGAGGGTTTCCGACGGCTACACATCCCTCTCCACGCGTGAACTGATGTGAATTTAGGTGACGGGAGGCTTTAACCCCTGGGAAAGGATCTGTAAGGGTAAAAAGGGACAGAGAGGACTGAAAAATGAGATTGACCCCTAACCCTCAGAGTCTGTAATGTGATCCTGGTATCTCTATTGTGGAAAGGAGAGGGGTGGGGAGGAGGCCACCAGGGGAAGGGGAAGGTAGCAGCTATGCTGCGCTGCTGATTAGAACTTCCTGTGGTCAGCCACGGTGCTGCAACTTGGTAACACACACACACACACTCTCATATATGTAGGCGCACACACAAAGGTACATTTTCAGACAAATGTTATATTGAAATATAAAACATACAAATATACATTTTGAAAATGGATTTAACTTTGCAGTTGGAATCACAACATATCTGATGTTTGGCAGGGCTGAACTGCAAAAAATAAACCTTCTACAAACCTGTCAAATGTCTAATCTACAGAAATTTTCAAATATCTAACAAAAAAGCTAAACTAATAAGGACAGCCACGAACCGTATTGGACCGTTTAAACTGGTAGAAATTCAAAATTAAGGTTCTTGAATCTAGTTTTTGCCTTTTGATTCAGCTCTAGGGCTGTACAATATGCGGAAAATGTGCTACATGCGATAACGTTGTTGAATATCGCTACAACAATATTACTTGCAATACTGAAACAGATATTAAAGTGGACTCCGTTCTCCAGTTCTGTTGCTTTCAGTATTCTTCTAAAATACAACATAGGCTTATTGAATAAAAAAAATATATTTTCCAACATTGTTTTATTGAACAAATTGAACATTGAATTGAATATTAAAAAAAGAATCGCATTACCTTTTAATGTGTGGTTTTCTACTGATAATTTTCTTTTAACTAACACAAAAAGAATTGGCGTTGTGTCTATCATGATATGCTGCATCCTTTCGCGATGTGTGTGTTGCGCCAGTTGATATAAAAACAATATATTGTGCTGTTCAGTTCTATTTAGGAGTTAAAAAGGCATGGATTATTTTGGTTGCTTTACACCTGATTAACCAGGAAAAAGAAGTGCGGACCCTCTCCATGCATCTGGAGTCACCAGTGCAGTGATTTGCACAGCTGGGACGTGATCCTGGGTGTCCGCTGTGGCAGCTGCACGTGGGTGTTTTGCACATCACAGTAAACCTGAACACATTCTGTTACATAAAATAAGTCTCAACTGATCACAAGAAAATTCTATAATTAAGTTTTATTTTACTAATATTAATGCAGAAACCTCCATTGCATTTACTGAGTTGTCTTATCAAATCTGAGTTCTGCCAGTCAAATCAGTGAGAGACGTCATATCTGGAAGATACCATTATGGAAACCACTTTTTTTTTTTTTTTCTTCTTTTAAAGATTATTTTTATTCGATAGGACAGCTGAAGACATGAAAGGGGGGAGAGAGGGGGAATGACGTGCGGCAGAGGGCCTCAGGCCGGAGTCAAACTTCTACATACAGTATGGGCACCCGCTCTACCAACTGAGCTATCTGTGCGCCCGCTGCTTTGATTTCTAACCTGCGGCCACTTGGCATGGTTTTATCTACTTATAAATAGTTTACTTTCTCTCTTGACCTTTATTGTTTTAGCCCATAAAGATTACATGAAAATATGAAAATGAGAGGGTGCTTATGTACAGAGAACACTGATTCGAAAGGATAGCCGAATGTCACCGATATCAACGTCATGCAAAACAGCCTGGGGATGCTGCGTCATCACTAACCTATACGGATTGGAATTTGTTAAGGGGAGGAGGACATGATTTATTTTTTGTGGGATGCAAATTTCTCCTCTTTCCGTCTTCCCCTAGTCTGCAAAAAATACCCTACATCTGACACTGAGGAGAGGGAGGTTTCCTTGTTCCTGTTGCAGTTTCACCGACAGTGAAAATAGTCTCATGTCTACTAATGTCTCTTGATTCAAGAAAATTGACAACTGAAATTCCGGTCTAAATCTTTGTTGCATAATTTCTAATATTATTTTAACAAAATGAGATTGTCAGTTGATAAACACAAACAGACTGCATCCCAGCTGCTCTTGTAAATGTTTGTAAAATTGTGAGCTGTCTATTTGCTTAGATGCTAATTTACCTAATTGTCTCACTCTTCAGGTAACAAATAACTTCATAAAAGTTAACTAGTGTGAGCGGAGAGGTTGGGCTCTCACGGGTAGAAACTTGCACAAACTCTACAGTGATTTATTGTTTAATTGAGGTGACTCGTTAAAGTTAGCTGTAATTGATGCCATAAAAAGCCTGGCTGAAAGCCTAACATTGGGTTGTGTAACACCACAAGTTTAGGCTTTGCAACCTACTATACCTGTAATTAGACTACTCTGAGCAGAGCTACGTTTTGTGATGGCTTCATTGTGTTTGAAGCTCGGTCTGACGCTGGCTGGAAACTAACTGAAATAAGAGTGCCGGGCTTTTTAACCCAAGCACTTTGTGCAGGAGCTTTAGTCTGCTTGTAGGAGAAAGAGAGATTGTGGATTGAGTGTGTGTGTCTGGCAGTTTGGTATTTCCTGAAGGAGTTTCCTCCTACCGTCAGAGCGGAACCACCCTGGGCCCCTCAGCAGTCCAACCCACAGACTGACCCGGTACTGCTCCCAGAGAGAAACAGAGAGACATGGCAGCAGTGTGGAGCCACATTAGGTATGAAGGTGTACGAACATAAAGGAGCATTGATGAAAGAAGGTGACAAACAGTGGAGTAGGTTGTTATTAAGGCAGGAACAGTTCTGCTTCAGGCTGTAGGCAGCTATCCTACGGTCTGAGAGTCTGGTTATTTATGTAATGCCTGTATTTGCATACTTTGCAGTTATTTGTACCATGTTGTCAGTGCTGTGATGGATAGGTGTATCTTCAACACCTTTATAGTAATCCGTTGGCCACGGTCTGCCCCTGAGATAGCGAGGGAGAACCGAGGATTGTGGGCCTGGATTCCTGCGCTATCAGCCATCCTTACTCGGCGCTAGGACTGACGAGAGAAACCTGCCAGATGAGGTGGAAAGAGAAGGGGAAGAGAGGGAGAGAGCCTTGTTGACAAGGTGAGGGAGAAAAGGGTGAGCTATGTCAGGCTGTCTTTGCCCCGAGTCCCAGCTGGGCTTCATTACCCAGAGTTCTCCACTGAGCAGCTTTGGGGTAACATGGCCATCAGATTGTAAAGACAGGAGGATCTGGCCAGGTTCTTAGACCTTAAGCTGAACTGGGACCAGCACTCGCGCAACGTTGTATGATATTTCTATAAATGATGTTGTTTTGAATGTTGGGCCGTTATGTGAGGATTATAAGGAGTGTAGAAAGAAATCAAACTGCCAAAAGTGGCTAAAGTTATCTCGGGCTCTGTATATTTTGAACATCAGGGATTGGAATACATTTTGGAATACATTTCCCATAAAGCCTCCAGCTTTCTACCTCAGTAAAAATTGTTTCTTCTTGTTGCCTGATGTATCACTTTATGGCTAATATATGGAAGTGGGAATGTCCATTTTTAGTAAATTATGTGAAGTAATTACATGAAAATTGGAAGTCCAGTAAGTCCTGCTCATAGATGTAAATGGACTGTTCTTATATAGCGCTTTTCTAGTCTCAACGACTACTCAAAGCGTTTTTACATATTACAGGAACCATTCACCCAACCCTGCACTTTTCAGAAGAAGAGTGAACAACAACAAACATTCGACACATTTTTGTCTGTTAAAAAAAAACAATTCAGCAAACCAATGTGATTACATATACATATATTACATGTTTTTATATTTTTTTATTTCCAAATAAATTCCCATCAGGATTGATGGCAATTATTCCTTGAGCACTAACTGAATAAAGTGATTGGGCAACGTATCCTGTTTGCAGTCTTCACAGTGCGGTAGTTAACCAGAAAAAAAGGTTTGAACATGAGAAGGATACTAAATCCAGCGTTCTGCCATGAGCAAAGTTTACAGAACTACAGTCCTGCATTGAATTCATGAAAGCATTATTGATTTACTGCTGTGCTTTTTACTGAAGCATCAGTTCCGTCAGGCTGAATTACTCTTGCAGCTACTGAAATGTGTCACCTGTGGCCCCTATCATGTTTGAAAAATCCTAATCATAGAAATCATAAACATTTTAGTTTTAAGAATATGAAATTATGAAACAAACGACGAATGCAATTGATTTTCTGAGGAGGACAGGCTGCCTAGAAACCTACTTAATGAAGGTCAGAAATCATGTCTACTTAAGATGATGTCATCCCTCTGGTGGCTCTTGTCTCCATTGTGATCAGCAACAGCAGCAGAAAACGTAAGTGGAGCTAACAGCCGAGAGGTTGAGAATGACAGGAAAGGGAGGAAGGAAGGAAAGGAAAGGAGGAAAGTGAGTGTATGTGATGGAGATGTAGCACTGGCTCAGAGCAAGTCGCTGAGATTGTAATGTGCTGTGTGTGTGTGTGTGTGTGTGTGTGTGTGTGTGTGTGTGTGTGTGTGTGTGTGTGTGTGTGTGTCATAGAGCAGTGTGTTTATAAATCATAGAGTCAGGCAGTGTGTGTCTTGCAGGGCCGGTGTTTCCTGAAGTGTAATCTGAGTCTCTGGTGGAATGTGTGAACCACATCCGACTCCACTCCACTCGAGCCCCCGACTCACTCAATATCCCACAGTAAACAACCCGGCTCTGCCAGGGTTTCTGGAACGGGACAGGTATTGTCGCCATACCTTCCCCAAAAATAACAGAATACAGGAAATGCTTCAAAATAAAAGCACATTGGGTCAAATACTCAGTGTATGTATGTCCTGGGAGGTGATATCGAACTGTGGCTTTCTGTCACTGTTTTCTGCAAAGAACCCTCCACCTATTTGCCTTTTTCGCTCGCTGTGTGTGTGTGTGTGTGTGTGTGTGTGTGTGTGCGTGTGTGTGTGTTGGTTTAGACTGAGAGGTTAATTGTAGTGTGACCTCTTTAATGTCTTTCCCTGGCTTGTTATCTTGATTGGGTAATTAATTCTGGGGCTGCTCTCTTCAGCTGCCCTACAATTCACACACTCATATGTCTCTCTTTCACACACATACACACACTCTCGAACCCTCCTGAACTCAGGAGCTCCCACATTCCTGTAACCCTAAGGCTTCTGCGTCGCATTACTTTTTCTCTCTCTCCTCTTTCCCTCTCTCCCACTCTCTCACTCTTGCTCAATTTATTTCTCTTTTCACTCAATCATTCTCGGAGCTCGCTCATCCGTCATATTGTGCTCCCTCCTCAACTGCTTCTCTCAACTCGAGTGGTGGAAGAAGCGTTCACATCTTTTACTTACGCAGAAGGCTCAGTGCCAGAATGAAAAAAAACACACTATTTCAAGTAAAGTCATGCATTAAAAATTAATTAAAAGGAAAACTACAGTTTATTACAACTTGGGTCTTACTTTTATAGCTCCAGTCGTTGGTTCTATCGGTTACAATAACACTGCACACAGGCGGTCACAATCAGACAGGTTGTAAACATGACAACAGTCTAGTTAGATTATCTATTTTTTTATTTCTGTAAAAGAAATTAAACGCTCCCAGAATGTTGCTAATAATCTTTTATTGCACAATAAAACGGCGAGTGTGCACAGTGAGGTTCAACCGGTATATCAGTCTGTAACCTGTAATTCCATCGACAATTGACTTTTGTTCTCTCAACGTAAGTTATTGTGTGATCATCTGGCTGCTCCTGTTCTTTGCTCCATCTGACCTATTTGTTTTTTTAGGCATGTTGCTGTGTTCATAAATTATTATAGGCAGAAGAACCAATGGCCAGATCAACAAAAATAAAACCCAAGTTGTGATATGCTATAGTGTTTCTGTAACGTTCTCATTATCAACCACATGTTCTTACAGTATCAAAGGTTTAAGTAATATTGTGCAGAATGTCTCTTTTTTAATATTATATTATTATGAGTACTGTATGTTATAGCAAGCTAGAAGTTACAGGTAGGAAGGTGCATTAGGACATTACTTGTGGCCTAAGTGTGGACACTTGTACATTGTGCACCATAATCTTTTCACTAATGCCATTAACATGAGCACACATAAAAGGCTGGGAGACTTTTTTCATACACCTGCCCCTCCAGGATGATTATTATTACTGATGCATTAACATATAAGCAACATTTTAAGGGTGCATTTGGTCAAGGTAGTTTAATCTAGCACAGTTTTTAATATTTGTTTTAAATCATGCATTTTGTAAAAAAAAAACTAAAAAAAAAACTGTCAAAAGTATGATGTTTACCTGGAAAAGGAAGTGAAGTAAAGCATATAAATAGCATCAAATTGAATTACTTAAAGTGAAATACAAGTACCTCAAGATTGTATTTATGCATAGTACTTGTAGTTTTAGTTTTAAGTCCATTTCCATTTCTGACTCTTTGGATTTTGGAGCATGCTGTGCTTGCCGGACGGAGCGACCACTTCCTCTGAAGCTCGCTGTTTTTCTCCCGGCTTTATCACTCTATCACCAGCCAACAGACGTAAAAAGAGAGAGTTAGTGTGAGAGAGAGAGAGCGGGTGAAGAAGTCTCTCCTACACACTCTGGCTCTCCCTGTTTGGGCACGATGAGAACGGCAGATTATTGGGGCTGATAAGATGAGGAATGCTGCTCAGAGAGGAAACGCCGTTCAGCAGGAGATGTAGCCTATAGAAGACTGTTCCCTCCTCCTCCCCATTTGTCATCCAAACCCCCTCCCCAACAGCGACACCGGCTTATCCTCTCCTTCTGTCTCCCTCCACGCTGGTGTGGCAGGATAGAGATGGCAAGGGAAAGAAGGGAAGGGAGCAGGGATTGAAATCCATTGACCCAGGACCGATGGGCATGCCCCTTCAAGCTGCCCTCTTTCTCCTGCTGACGCTCCTTTTACCTGCTGCTTTAACTCCATTTCTATTTAAAAATGAGATGCTAAATTGTTTAGAGGTAGTTTTCACTGGAATCACTTTAAGAAATTGTCCCAAGTAAAATTGTTTGAGAGTAGTGAGTAGATTATCCAGAATAGGGCTGGGCAACATGGTGAAAATCGAATCTAATCTAATTTGACCAAATACCTCAATGTCAATACCGCAACAATATTGCAGTGTTGACTATTGGTGCTTTCCCAAAATATTTTCACGATGAGATTTTTGATAATCATCAGTAATGTGGATATATGGACTACATGAGTAAAGGCAAATAATAGAACAGTCTGGTAGTTCAGAAAATGACATCACTTTACTGTAATGCAGCCTTTAAAACCAGGAAAAGACACCACTTATGCCATATTACAATATATCCAAAATCTAAGATGATATCTAGTCTCATATCACAATATTGATATAATTTCAACATATTTCCCAGCTCTAATCTGGAATACACATCGAAATGTCTCTGTAAAAAGATGTTACTGTTGAGTGTGATCATTTTTTAACCACATTGTGTTGCTTTGCAAGGGTGCACTGCAACTTTAGCAATCCCACAGGGTTTCAAACAGGTCCAGTTTATTCCAGTGAGCTAAACCAGTGATTCTCAGTGAGGCCCGGGGACCCTGGAGGTCTGTGTTACAAAGACAAAATGATGTCGCCTCAAAAAAAATATTTGCTGTGTCTTTAAAAAGCGCCCTCTGAAGTCAAGTTGTGCAAGAACACAAGTACAGTATACCAGTGTGTCCATTACTCCCACATGCAGACCTTAGTCAGTGGAGACTCATAGTTATGTCAAAAATAGGAATGAACATTTATGCAATACATTGAGTAACCGTACCAAAAATAAGAGACATTAAACACAATTTTTGTGGTTTGCCTGTTTGGTTGCCCTCTGCAACCTCTTCTAAAGCTGCATCTAGCAAAGGTAGCATTGTTTCTGGTAAAAAAAAAAAGATGTTCACAGGAGTGATGGCCCAAACTACAAAAAATATGGAGCCACATTGTTTCTTCAAAAAACTGAGTTCAGTAATCATCATCTACCTAAACGCCGCGGCTGGGTGTCATAGCCCAGACGGGCTCCATCAGTGCTTTACAGAGATTACACAACAGTTAAGATAAAACTGGATTACATTTTCCTCTCCCTCCCACTCACTTCTTCTCTCTCTCTTTTTTTTTGTTGTGTAGCATGATTGTACCAAATGTTGTTTAAAGATTGTTTAAAGAAGGGAAATTATGTTCCTCTTTGATGTCTCTTGAAATATGAAACACCCAGAGGCTGGCAGAAAATCACTCCTCACACGCACACAAGCGCTACTTCACCCAAACTATTTTATACAAACGCACAAACAGACTAAACACACATTTCACTTTTCACTGGAAATCACTTAACTGCACAGTTTCAGTTTGACCTTAGTGGAAGTGAACAGTCACCTTAGCCCCACACTCTCTATACACACTCTTCCCCCTCCTCTCTCTCTATATCGCCCTCCCTCCATCTCTCACTCTCTCAGTCTGCAGCTTTCTGCTGACTCCAGGAATTATGATCTGTTTCCCGTCCGCAGGAATAATAGAATACGGGGGGGAGGGTGTCGGCTCGGCAACAGCTTAGTGGAACAGTAGTGAGGAGTCCAGCTCCACTGTGGTTACTGTGTGTGTGTGTGTGTGAGTGTGTGTGTGTGTGTGTGTGTGTGTGTGTGTGTGTGTGTGTGTCTGCAAATGCATTTAGATCCAGATGTGCGATATTTTCCTCTTCATTTCTATAAACTTCACACATTAAAAGATTATCCTTGGACGTGGACACACATACACAGAAACACACATTTAGACCTTGATTAACGGCCTTAAATCGACGCCTTCCTCTCGTTATCTTGACAGTAAACGCCTCACGTATACAACCACGCAGCGGGCTGCGGATCTCTCTCGCTGCCAGAGCCTTCTGGGCACTTAACACTATCGGCAGTCAGATACAGCCGCTCGAGTGTGTTTGGAGTGTGTGTGGAGTGTGTCCTCAGCCGCGTAAATATTTATCACACGGCTCCCCCAGGAATTTTAATGAGCACTGACGGAGAGCAATCAACACAGCAGAGCCTAGGGGAGAGAGAGGAGACGAGGAGATGTGAAGTGTAGTGACAGTTTGTGATGGGATGTTTTGGCTTTTTAATATCACGAGCGACTCTCACTGTCGTCCGGGGGAGATTCACACTTTCCTGCTTTTCCGCTAATTTCTTCTTGTTGTTTTTTGTGTATGTTGTGCGGTGTCCTGCGTCGATCTGTCTGTAAATCGAGATGTTTAGCCTTTAAAGATATGAGGCTGCCATACATGTCTGTGGTGTGTGTTTGTGTGTGGTGTAGTGTACATACTCATCAGTGTGACAGGGCCACCCTTCAGAGGTCACTCAACACATTGTGTGCAGGCCAAGCTGCATGGGGAGTCAGGGAAGGAAACCTGAGCTATAACTCACACAGCTCTCTCTCCCTCGCTCTCTCTCTCGCTCTCTCTCTCGCTCTCTCTCGCTCTCAAACACAGGACCTGACCTTTGATCTGTGGCTGGGAGTGGCTAATAACTGTCTTGGATTCCTAAAGAATGATGCGTTATTAGCTTAATGAAACAATTAACCAGATGTGGAAAGTTTTTTTAAGTAGGTTTTAAAATTGGTAATTTGAAATGTAATTGATTACATTTTTGAGTGAAGTATTGTATTTTGTAACATTACAAATCCCATCCGTTTACTGAGGGGAAAAAAACTTTGACTAATGAAAACCGAAATTGCTCCCGGAACCACTGCAGTGACGAATCAGCATCTAGGCTGCCTACTAGGCCCCAAGTCTTCAGAGACTGTTTCAGTAGAAATGCTAGCTGACCCTTTGTCCTATTTTCACTACATGGGAGAGATCCCCCCCGCACCGCTTTACAGTTGTTGTTTTTTAAATGTACCTAAGGAACTTTTATTTAATGTACATTTTAAATGAACTACTTATTGCCTTTACTTGAGTAAGTTTTCAGATAGTAGCATTTGTACTTGAGTAATACAGTATTTCATCAAAGTATTGATACTTTTACTTGAGTACAGTATTGTAGTACTTTTTCCACCTCTGGAATTGACATTCAGTGCAATCAGTGATTTGTGTTGCTAAAGTCTGTAAACACACAGGGACACAAACAGTAAACCTTTTAAAGCTCCATCATCATAAATCAAAATCAAAGCCACAGAACCTCATAGGATTTCTTAAGATGCCAAGGAAATCAGGCTAACTGTAGAACTTGATGGAATGAATAACATGAAGTCTTGGGTTTACATATTCTACTCTGTGTAAACATCATACAGTGTTAATCATGAGCTGGAACAAGCTGATGCAGAGTAAATGTGATGCTGCCATGCAAACAATGCAATTATTTTTAAAACAACTGAAGACGTAATGTAACAGAAACAAACTGAATTTTAAAGTGTTCATATTATGCTTTTTGGCTTTTCCCCTTTCCTTTATTGTGTTATTTATCTTTTTTGTGCATGTTATAGGTTTAAAAGTGAAAAAGGCCAAAGTCCCCCAAAGGGACTTACCATCTCCAACAGAAAACACTGTTCACAAACTGCTCCAAACAGCTCTGTTGTAATCCAGCCTTTACTTCCGTGACTAACGTGCATCACTTTGTAACACACGTTATAATGCTCGCCTAGCAGCTGGCACTCCCTCATGCTCTGCAACTGACTAGCTAACAGTACTTACCGCGCATTTGCGACTCCCAGTAAAGATGGAACAGAAGTGAGATGCCTCACTCTGTAGCTAAAACAGAGAGCTCACCACACAGGGTGAAAAGAGGAGCTGCAGCAATGTGCAGTACAACAAATATATGGTGTTTTCTGGATATTAAACCACATATACAACCACTAAATACAATTATGAACCTGAAAATGAGCATACTATGAGATATTAAAAATATAAATGCAATATGATGCATTAAAAAAATAAAATGTAAATGTAATCAATTACTACATTTATCACAGAAGTCGCTATCTCTTACTTTTTCAATTAGCACAAAAAGACAAAATAGTGATTACAATGTAATCTGTTGATTAGAACATTATTAAAAGTTCAAATTAAAGCATGTATACATGTATGTATGTAGATGTATGTATGTGTATGTGTATGTGTATATGTATGTGTGTATGTATGTATGTATTTATGTGTGTATGTGTGTATGTATGTGTATATGTATGTATGTATGTATGTATGTGTATATGTATTCACATCAAATTCACATTACTTATTTTCATTATCATTAAGCATATTTTGTCAAAGCATCGTGTACAAGGTTTGCATTAAGTAGAATCATTCTGAATTTTAAATAACATAGACAACCATTTGTGTGCACATTACCACATAAGTCTCCTATTTCCTCCTTCAAGCTGAAACTTGGGGCCTTTTGTGCTTTAAAGTAAGTCGAGGCAGTGCTGGTGGAGGTGCGTTAGAAATTGACCAGTGACAGATGTGTGACTCCGATCCTGAACAACTAGGAGTGATGAAGCCGTTTCTTTTTTTTTTGGTTGGGAGTGTGTCCCGACCTGCACACATGTATACCATCTCACACACCTGGTCCCGCGGTCAACAAAGCTGCCTCCTTGTTCCCGCAGAAAGGCAGCAGTGACAGGGCTCTGGAGGGAGAGTGGATTTTTTTCCACTTTGTGTCCCTATCGCTGTCGTAATGGCAAGTCATGCTGGGTATAAAAAGCTCCGCTTCAGGGTTGAGTTCTTCCATCAAAACCCCAGCGAGGTGAAAGGTCAGAGCATCTGGGTCTGGTCCGAACATCTGGGTCTGCTGGGGGACATGGAGTCCGGGGTTTTCAGACTCTCACAGCATTCTCGGCCGCTTTATCTGAGATGCTTTGACGTCTCTGTATTCACCGCCTCATGTCCACTACTGTACAAATACCAGAGACGCTACTGGACTTCCAAAACCACATCATAGTCTCCCAGCATGCACTCCTCAGAGAGAGAGAGAAAGAGAAGAGAGTTGTTTTCTTGAGAACCTTTGATGTGTCTTCTGTAAGTGTGTGGGTTTCCAGTCGGAAGAAAACTAAATAAAATTAGGGACATTTAGCAGTTTTACTTCCTTTCTTCACATACAAGTACTGCGTGCGTGCGTGCGTGTGTGTGTGTGTGTGCGTTATGTGTTTGGAGGTCAGCCCCGGCGTGCCGTGTGATTTATGGAAAGGCCTTATATTGATACCAGAATTCCTTTGCGTTAAATGCCTTCTCTGAGTGCCTTTTACTGCCTGTGTGCTTCATGAACCGTGATCACACTCTATTCGTCTCTCACTGTTACATTTCAAAAGATTATTTTTTATGGCGTCTCGTCTTTAATAGGGTGGAGAGTGTCAGGAAAAAGCCAAGAAGGGAGAGATGGGGTATGATAGGCCATGCAGTTGGCAGATATTGAAGTTAAAATTTGTATTAAAGCTGAAGAGAACTGAGCAAGATTATATCAATAACAGTCCCATAGAGGAGGCATGGCCTCTTTCTCAGCCAGCTTTTGATAAAACCAAATTTTCAACAAGTACAAGACAAAATAAGTTCTATGTCAGAAATATTACCTATAGAAGCATTGTCTGATCTGGTGCCACAAATTGCCAAGATGCTATTCTTTGTCCATGCCTTTTTAAGACAATTACAGGCAGTTACAGAGATGATTTACATAGTGTATTTATGTTTTATGATTAGTGGTAGCTTAGTCTATTTCCATGAAGTTCCACTTACGGGATTGCTCTTCTTCTGTGGAACATCCGCCGGATGTCACTCTTTTCGGTTACCTTCCACTTTCTTTGTGTTGTGATTTTAAACTCGGGTGGATTTCTGGTTACTACGGTTAACTGCTCCTCAGATCTCTGCAGGGTAAATCCAGACAGCTAGCTAGAATATCTCTCCAATCTGAGTTTTCTGTCCCACAACTGAAGCAACCTTTGAACGTACGCACTCGTTCCACCAAAATAAGTTTCAATTTTGCGCTGTGGAGGAAGTTTTTGGTCACGGTGAGAGGATACAAGACTGATGGGATGTGGATAGTCATTGTTTAATTAAGGTGTTCAGGTTATCTGGCCAAAAAATGAGAGACGCTCAGCAATGCAAAAGCAGCATGAAAAACACATCATCTCTTTATTGAAAACAAAATGCTGCCCCAGGATGCTAAAACACAGTCTGTCTGATCACGTCCTCACACTTTTTTCAGTACTATTACAACGTCACAATACTTTTGCCTTTCCTTTTGAGTGAAAAAAAAGTCATATTCCACATTGCAAAGTCCTTTTCCAGATAGCATAAACATAGGTATTTTATTTGCCATAAGAGTATTTTTTAAACAATTATTGATTTATCTGAGCTAGGGAGGTGTTCACATATTTACTGTCCACTAAAGAGGCTATTTTCTAGCTATTTTAGTTTTATCTTAAAATATGGTATTAAAATGAACAATCAGCTTCCCAATATCACTAGGAGAAAACCCAGGCCACTAGCACAACTTATAGCGCTCATTTGTCCCAGTTACTGTAGATGATTAGCCACTACTGTATTACCACCACTTGAATAGCCATAGTTATCAGTTCAACCAATTAGCAAGTGAAAAAAGGTTAATTGGAAATGAAAATTACACAATGCCGTACGTGACAACAGTAGCTTACCTGAGAGCATCACTATAAGAACATCAAATCATTTCACTGTGCAGTTTATGGTGAGGTGGACTTGTATTTGAATTAATTTAGCAACTTGAATCAAATAATTGTTGTATTGGTTCAGCAACTATGGTACAGTTTTATGTTCTTACAAAGCATTTTGAACATGCTGGAGCACGTATGTCATGGCTGTGACGTAAGCAACAACCACCGAGGCTAATGGTTACTGAGTTCCATTCATCGTTTTCAAAAGCTATGACTTCTGGGTGTCCCTGTTGAGTAACATTGTGCTTACTGTTATGAGTAAATTGCAAATCTTCACACTAGTGTGTAGCGTAGATGGTGATGGGCATCATGATGATAATGGTTACTAGTAACAGCTGTGATGTTTCTGTGTTCCCACTACTCTGCCTGCTCTGAATCCATCAGAGACATCATAACAAATAACACTCAATTTGTCTCAATTTTTCCAACTTCAGTTTGAAACCATTTGCATATGCGCTTTCCCACTCTTAATTCCTACTCATGATACACATCGGTCCTCAGAGACTGTGATGCTCACTAACAGGCCTGTAACATAGTCTCAGATGGTGAGTTGGCGTGGTTCATACTGTCATTTAATCTCTCAAGATGTCTAATACCCACAGAGTGAGGGGCACATTTTGTCACGGCTGATCTTGGGCTTACTTCTACCAATTGTTGTTATTATCACTGCTGCATATTTTCCAGACATAGGCAGAACACTGCTTTAAACAGGTTGTACCAAAATGTTGGGTTTGGTTCCAAATCGGATCCATATGAAGATTATATTCTGCCCCCATCTGTTAGTAGTTTGTGTTGAATTATTTGCTACATGCTCTGTTTGGGGTGAGTTCACTTGGCCGCAGAATGCTCTTGTTAGCAGTTCGGAAAAGCTTTTGTTCCACTGAGCCGCACTCTACAGACGGATCTGCGAGGGTGAGAATGCCTGTCACCTGCAGAAATCCTGGTTGAGAAAGACCAGGCGCGGGATTAACTTCGTGGATGCTGAACTGTGTGGTTGTCTGCTAAGACGGCACACTTAGCAGACAAGAGTCTGATTTCAACAGATGTTCTCCTGCCAAGCTCACATGGAGAGTTCAGAGGCCAGGCATGATGATGATGATGATGATGATGATGATGAAGATGATGATGATAATACAAGGCATGTGTTTGCGTACTTCCTGTTAGCCCTGGGTATCAATTAATTTTTTTTTAGGAATATTTTAGATTAAGGAATTGTACATTTACCAAAGTACGCCCGACATCTTGGTGTTTAATGTCTTTAACACAAGCAGCAATACAAGAACTTTGCATAAATAACATCAAAAATGATATCTGATCAAGAATACATAACAAAAAGACCAATTTGACGGAGCATCTGATGTTAACTTTCGATACGTGACACTCTTTCAATGACATGTAGCTGGTCAGCAAAGAGAGCAGTAAGGACTTTTACCAGAGGTGAAAATGTGATTAATGCACAGTTAAAAACTGATATTTCATGCGGTGAAACATTGCTACATTAATAATTGTGTCGTCTCATGTCTTGTTCGCTCAGCCAATAAGCCGATTTATGCTTTCCACATTTGTGTGGCCACAGAAGGTCCTTGTGACGTAAATATCGTCATCTGGCCACGACCGTGAGAGTCGGTGGGGACCAGCGTGCAGCCAAGTTTGTAGTCTGGTTGTGTAATCCTGTACAAAACAACATGATGGCACACACCTAGAATAATGCCTTCTCCATCTCCAAACACAAGATGTATCAAGAAAACACTCCGCCCATTGCTGATTAAAGTTTGGCAAGGTGTGGCCTTTTAGCTCAGTTGGTAGATATATGATATATGATATATAGAGGTTTACTCCTCGACACGGGGGGGACGGCGACAGTTTTGTTGTCATTACTTAAAAATCCTCATGGAGGTGACTACGCACTATAGCTTTAATCAGTGTGACACTGCATCACACCTTTGAGTTTGTTTCAGTTCACAGGATTAACATATTCACACAGACACTAAACAAAACCACGCCAACTTTCTTGCATTTATCTTCCCTTTATTGGCATCGGCCTCTGACAGACTCATATCACATAACACACGCCCTCTTGGCATTTAGTAACCAATCAACAAGGGACATAAAAAAAAAAGTGGGACACACAAATCCATAAACCGGTTTAGTTTCTGACAACAAAAATATTCTCTAACGCTTCAGACCAGCTTCAGTGTTCGTGACGAGAACAGTTGATGTTTCTTATATGCCGGCTATGAAATGGTCTCCATTACAAACCCTAATCAATATAATTATGAGGCAAGTGGATTATTTAATGTAATTGTGGAACAAGTCACCCTGTAATAATTACATTCAGCTCCATGATAAATTATGTCTTATTGCTGTAGGTAATTAGTCTGAAAATGTTTCCAGTTATGGCTTCAGAGCCAAAAATGGATGTGAGTAATGTACAGAGCTGCTCACATGAGAACGAGCCGTTTGTGCTGCCGTTACAGACGGAGGAGAAAATGGGCTTTCATCTGCTTGCTGGGCTGCCTGTGTGTGCACCATGTGAAGTTAAAAATAAAAGGACCCAGAATTGAACCGCATTTTCAAACTGAGCAGCGTCCCAGCCTGATTCAGCCTGTACTTGTTCACTATGTGTGTGTTCAGTGTTCTTGCCTTTGTGTGTAATCAGAAGAGTGTGATTAAGCGCCATGGAGCCTCTCTTGAGATGTGGGTCCCTGCTCTCTAAAGTGCTGAACTATGCCAGTGCTGCTGTGAGCGGCCCTCTGTAATAAGATCACCCAGAAAAAAACATTTTCAGGAGGTTTGTCAAAAAAAAAAAAAAAAACACTGCTCTCCTTTTTATATTTGGCTGACTGTATACTTTTGGTCTTGTGCGGTTTTTCGTGGTTTTGGTTTGACATCTTAGTTCCAATTAATGCCATAGCAGCTAATATTTGGATGCTTCCACTTTGTGGAGGTTGGTGTGTAAGAACTATCCAACACCTTTGGGATAACCTGGTCTTCATTTGTAGTTCAGCTTTGATTTTCACCTGTTAATAATGTCACTAAAATGATAGTCGGATGGATTGGATCAGGCCGTATCATGTTTTCTATTATTTCCCCCACAACAACTGAGTTTACATTCTTTCATTTACTCTGTGATAGAAGCAACAGTGGTAAGGTCTGCCTTGTTTCAATAGTGAATGAGACCATTTCATTTAGTGTTTATTTTATAGGGACAAATAAAGTCCGCATAGGAATTGCACAACAAATATCCACTGCAATGTATCACAGCATTTATAGCTATTGCTAATTTCCAATTTTATGGAAGGGCCTTTTAAATTAACAAATATAAAAGATCTTCACAGACAAAAAACATACATTCTCTTGACTTTATAGAAACAGAAGTGCGACTTTCCGGCTTACTAATATATACTATTCCATGCGGTTGCCATATTTAGGTTCTTTGGTTCACCATGATAGAGAGTGACAGTGAAGATTTGCAGTGGAGTTGGCTTAACTAAATGTTTGTTAATCAAAAGGACAAGAAAACTGCAGTTTTTAAATTTCAGTTTCAACGTGATGTCTCCGTTGCCACCGTTGCACCATCATGTAGTCCCGCGTGGCTACATGCATATATTCTGTAGCTACACTGTAATCCCTTAAAGCATTACTATAAATCAACGTTAATGCTCTTGTGGCTAAGTTGAAGGAAATCCCTGCATCCAGCATCCAAGATATTGTGGAAAGCTTTCCCAGAAGTGTGTAGGTTATTATAGCAGCAATGACTGCCCAGTGGGTTTGGAGTGAGATTCTCATGTGAGTGAAATGCACGGGTGTCCACATACTTTTGGCCATAACGTGTGTGAGACGAGCACATATTTTTTGAGAAAGCTCTAAAAGCAAAATAAAGTCTTTGTTATCCTTTCAACAACTGCTTTTCTTAGAGGATTCATTCATTTTAGAATTAGCTGCAAGATTAAGAAATATAATCACCACAGTATTAATTGAAAAAAAAATTAGATTCTTCAGTATCAGGTTTCACTGCAACGCTTTATTAGACCCCGTGAGGCCAACATGTGTGATTCTGATACAAACATAGTACAGATGATGCCTGAGAGAAGAAGAAAAAAATCCTCCCAAAAGTTAAGATGGAAATAGAAGTGGGAGATAGAGAAAGCCAGAGAGAGAGAAAGAAAGAAAGGAAGCTTTATAAACATAGAGGACGTACAGGGAAAAGTTTTTTTTTTTTTAGTTTTTTTTTCCTGTCTCTTTGGTGGTCTCAAGCAGGGTCTCGCTGGATCTTGAACCCGGTGCAAAACACAACGGGGGGGGAAAAGAGTAAGGGGTTGAGGAGGTAGGGAGGGTGAGTGGAGGGTCCTGGGCTGGGGGTTACACCACCAGAGTCCCACAATTCATCATGCTCTGGCACCGACGGGGGTTGTCTGGACAGATCGGTGGTGGGGAGCCGAGAGGGGGGATTGATGGCCAGCGAGACTCTGTGACCTCCCTTTTTCCCCGAGAGAGGAGAGTGTGTGTGTGTGTGTGTGTGTGTGTGTGTGTGTGTGTGTGTGTGTGTGTGTGTGTGTGTGTTCATCACCCTCCATCCTGTTAAAGACGTCAAGTTTGGACATTGAGTTGAATCCAGTATGTCTTCATGTGAGGACGACACATCAGCTGGCTGCAGGGTTCTCCTCATCAGATCAGACATGACAGATGATTTGTTTGTTTTTCTTCCCCCTCTCTCTCTCTCTCTCTCTCTCTCTCTCTCTCTCTCTCTCTCTCTCTCTCTCTCTCTAACAGGACTTCCTGCAAGGCGACAGCACCAAAGCATACCAGAGTTTGGGTTGGAAGCCGAAGGTTACTTTTGAGGTGCGTGTCACACATCCGATAGAGCTGGACAACGTGGTTGAAGTCCAGATGCTCATACGAATGAGGATATTTTGACACACAAGTGCAGAGATGGAATGATTTGATGAGACATAATTAAGCCACAGGCGGGCCAAGATAAAATATCAAAGAATATCTTTGTAGGATTTCTGGCAGATCTAGAAAACAATGGACTCTGCTGGAGATCGAAGTGTCTGAATCTGTATTTCTATGTGCATCCACATATGTAAAAGGGGTTACGTTTATTATGTGGGTGGGCTAATGAGATGAAGGATGATATTTCTTGTGTAATGAGTGAGTGTCGCCTGGTTGTGTGACCAGACTACAGAGGCCCATGTAATCCACACAAGAAGCAACTGAAAACCAACAGATTAGCACCAAATGCGAGCACCGGCCTACTTTTATGTGTTAGACAATAATCCCATTTTATGTCGGCCTGATATGAACCTACTGTATCTTATCAGAATCAGCTTCATTTGCCAGGTACGAGGACACATATGAGGAATTTCTCTTTGGAACATCGTCGCTCACAATGTGCTTACACATACAAAACAACCAAACAATTTATACACACAAATATATACATGCTCTAAACATAAACAATATAGAGGCAATAGTGCAAAGTATGAAGGAGTGAATTGTGATAGTTAATATTTTTAAATGTGGAGCATAGTGCAAAGGATGCTGGAATAAATAGTATTACGTTATTATATTACAATATGAACAGTACGAACAGCTCTGGAATAGGGGATGAGAATAATGAATATATAATAAATAATAAGTGAGATATGAGAATGATGAATAAATATGGGAAGGAATATGAAATTGCTTCCTTTTATTGGAAAAGGTTTTTAACCAGAACTTCATGATAGACTTGATAGGAATTTAATAAAAATGACAAACCAAAATATGTTCCAATGTATTTCAAGGTTATTTTCAAAGGTTTGCCAAGCCATATATAAACTATAAACTGTATTTTAGTTTATAAATTAAATCTATTTACCATTTGCTCGATATAGACAGCATAATTAAGTAAAGTAATAGCATGATATGGTCAAATACAGTTGCGGCCAAAGGGATAACATTTAGATAACATTGGATAATTGTAAATATGATGCCCCTTTTGATACTGGTGCCAAAATTATATTTTTCTGTTAAAACATAAACATACTTTTCTTTAAAACCATCCAAAAGTTCTTAAATGTGTGGCCAGGATAGCTTCGTATATAGAGGTTTATGCCCTGATGCAGAGGGCCTAGGTAGTCTGAGTGGTTTCATTTTCATAGCTGCACTATCCGTTGAAGATGGAAATACCCCCAAAAAATTTTAAAAAGTTGTATTAACACATTTTAAATGAAATCAGAAAATAAGTGATCAAAGAAAAACTCAGAATGTGACCTGACTGTCGATGCCAGTTTTCGATACTTCGCATTTTTTCATATTCTGTGCACTGGACACGTTTTGGTCGGTGCAGAAAAAAAACAAACAAGGAGGTTTAATATCCAGCCTCATTCACACACCAGTCATTCTAAAAAGCACATTTTGGCAGAAAGCCAACAAATGATAATATTGAATTATTGCTGATAATGATCAGAGTTGGCATCGTCATTAATGGCAGGCCTACCATAAACCACAATGTAAATATATATTGAAAGAAAGCAATAGATTAACAATCAGGAGCTGGACTGTTTTATTAAGAGATGGATGCCATTAAAGATGAATTGTCAACCTTTTGAAAGGGAAACTAAATGTTAACGTTGTCCCTCTGCAGGAGCTGGTGAAGGAGATGGTGGATGCGGACGTCGAGCTAATGAAGAAAAACCCAAATGCCTGAGTCCAAATCCCCCCCCACGGGAACATTTTAGCACTCCTGTGTTCAGTGAAAGGAACACGTATTTTTTTCTTTCTGACTTTGACCAAATTAATTGGGTCCTATTTTTTCTTTGTTGGGAAGTTTTAACTTAACCTTGTATTGCCTTTGTGTCTTGGGTCTATTTCTAGCATCATGTCATGTTTTCTTTTATTATCACATAGCAGATATGCTTTTCATATTACCACACTGATCGTGTCATTATTTATATAAATGGCAGGTTTTAAGGGTTTGTTTTACGAATGTCTTTTGCTCTTCTTCATAATTGTGGTTGAATTGATTTAGTTATTATTTTTGTCAGTGGATGAAATGGCAGAATATATAGATGAATATAATAATGATAGGTAATTTATTGGAAAATATGAATCAATGGGTTTCTTAATGGTCTGACATATAAATGAACAAATAAACAGTTTGCTACTATAAAGACTGATGTATTTACATGTTGTCCTAAGGCCACACAAAACTGTGAGAAGTACCGTAAATATTAAGATGGAGGTTTGCAGCAGATGGTTGTCTTTTGGGTTTTTTGTTTGTATGTTTTAGTCTTATCCCTGTAGGCCTGCCAGTGAACGTGTGAGAAATGAGGGCAGCGAATCTTCCTCCATTTAAGTGTGTGTGTGTGTGTGTGTGTGTGTGTGTGTGTGTGTGTGTGTGTGTGTGTGTGTGTGTGTGTGTGTGTGTGTGTGTGTGTGTGTGTGTGTGTGTGTGTGTGTGTGTGTGTGTGTGTGTGTGTTTTAGGTGTAAGCCTAGACCTGTGTGTGTGTGTGTGTGTGTGTGTGTGTGTGTGTGTGTGTGTGTGTGTGTGTGTGTGTGTGTGTGTGTGTGTGTGTGTGTGTGTGTGTGTGTGTGTGTGTGTTGCTCAGCTCCTGTCGTTTCTCTCAACTCTGCTTTCCAGGGTTTTTATTTGCGAGCACACTGCGCTCTTTTTATTCGGCAGGAAGTGCGTTTTTCCCGGGCCGGAGTCCCGCTCTCAAACGCCTCTTGTCTGTCCAGACTGGCTGCAACAGCAGAAACACTTCCCAATTACATAAATTATTTAAACCCATTGAGATTTCTTCTTTCTCTTAAGCAACATATTTAAGATTTTTCTTCCTTTAATTCGCGATTAAAATCCGCTTTGAGGGGAATAATTCAAACATCTTCCTCAAAGCAATGCGGTTTGCCTGGCATCACGTGAATCTCACTCATCTTTAAAGATTGATCTCACTTGTTTTTGCAAAAAATAAGTCCTCAGCTGTAATTCGCTTACAAAGTGTTTTTTTCTGTTTGCCAAGTTCTCTTTGTATTTCGCCCCCTGGAATATTAAATGAATATAATGCACATATAAATAATATTAGGTTTAATACCGTCTCTTGGGCCTATTATCATCCGTGAAACCTCAGATAGCCCAAACCTGTGGATGTATTTGTGTATTTCAGTATTTTGGGGGATTAACTAGTTGTGGAAGACGTATTCAGAACTTTAGTTTAAGTAGAAAGAGAACATGTTAAAACACAAATAAAATTCAAAATCCTACATAGGCTCAACTAGAAGTATTATCATACTTACTAATCAACTTAGTCGACGCTGTTATGCAGCAGAGGGGCTCCTGTCACTGTTAGGCTAATATTAAAAATAAATGGATTATTATAACTGATGCAATTATCCTTGTAAAGTGTTGATATAGTTTTAAAGCAATGCATCATAGTTATGGTCTGATATTTTATATAGCCTATGCAATTTTAATTTGTAAACTAAATGACAGTATTTCTGCAGTCTAAAGCAGCAGAGCTATAGTGAGTGTCTGTCTGTCTGTCTCTGTCTGTCTGTCCTTCTGTCTGTCTGTCGGTCTCTCTACACCTACAGCCACAGGACACTTTAAAGTGTCTCTGAGTCTGTGATCGTCCCGCGCGGCGGACTTTGCATTGGGGGTTGGGGGACATATGTGGCCCTGAGGTTGTTCTTCGGGCCCCTGAGAGGACAACACACTGAGCCTGAAGCGTCTCGCAGGTGCACCGCGGATCGCTCAACAACAATTAGGTGAGCCTTGTGATCCAGTGTGTGATCCGCTTCACTGTTGGCACTCAAACACAGGAGCCCAAAGCTGTTCTGGATTTAGACCACGTCAAGAAAAATCAATCTCCCCGCAGCTAAACAAACATTTTAAAGAGATAAAACGGTCGATTTAAACGGATGATTCCATAAGTTCTTGTAAGATACGAATATTTCTGTCTTTTTATTTCTGTCAGGTCTGATGGACTTCAGGGGGAAATGAGCTCGGAGTACACCTCCAGGAGGAAGAAGAAAAACGTTTGATATTAAAACGTTTTATTTTAACTGCTTTGAGCACATTTCGGCAGACTTGGAAAAAAAAACCATTTTCTGTCATAAAATCATATTCTAAGGAATTTAAATTCGCTGTCTATATTTCTTATGATGTTGTAGGAGCTATAATGTCAAAGCGTGGCGTTGTTATTTAGGCCTGCTGGATGGTAAAACAATGATTTATGTTTTCATCATTTTATATTAGAGGCCTTAGGCTACTATCATGTGTAATTAAAAATAATGTTTTTATTTCCTTCTTCAGCTCGGGGTTATGTGCTTAAAAAACGAAAAGAAATGAGCAATCTAACCATATTTAATACCATATTTAATATTACAGAAATGTTACATAATTTTAAAAAAAAGCTCACAAAGCCTTACTAAAGATTAATAAAGTTGTTAATAATTCAGGCTGTAGAATTTGGCACGGAGGAAAATAGAAATAAAATGTTCTTTGTCTTTTTTAAATCCTATGACGCATAAAACAGATCACGGTCCCCGTGACACTGGTCTGACGACATGTTTGGCCGTTTTATTTCACCTGACGTTTGTTTAATGACGTCATCACGCCTCTGAAGGCTTTAATATGTCACAGATTTGGCTCTGCGGGACTTCATGGATGTTTTCAGGGCACGAATACTCGAAAACCAACAGAAGAGGCAGAAACACACACACACACACACACACA
Source organism: Percina caprodes (assembly GCA_013375575.1). Lineage (NCBI taxonomy): Eukaryota > Metazoa > Chordata > Actinopteri > Perciformes > Percidae > Percina > Percina caprodes. The sequence continues at coordinate 1,782,082 of JABXJD010000044.1, forward strand.
CACACAGACTGAACTGTGAGAGAGTCTTACAATTAGGCCTACATTAGTTTTAGACGGCCATAAATGTTTTTGCATTTAAAGTAAAAACGCCTTCAGTTTATGATCTTACAATGTCCTTGTACGGTTTTGATAATAATACATATTTATACTAATTGAAATAAGCGTTAAAGGGGCTCACAAGCAATATTCAATTTCATATTTAGGGATTTCTGTCATATTTTAGCCATTAAAACATGCAAATACGATTATATGCATAGGCCTAATAGTCATCTCCGCGGGATTTTTTTTTTACAAATCTTTTTTTTTTACATATTTATATTTGCGTTTTGGCTCCAGCTGCAAAGATATGCTAAAATTCAAGTTTAAAAAAATAAATAAAAATAAAGTAGGTTATTTACAGCGGTGCTGTGAATAAAGAAACGTTTTCAAAATCCAAATGACCAATTACTTAGCTTTCTGCCAACCATTTAATATGCGTACATGAGACGTGGGCTTTCAGGTTGCTTTACAACTCGACACTCGTCTTTGTAATGCTCCCAGTGTGAACTCACCCGATAGGACATCTGCAGACACCTACACCACTAGAATCCCTCGAGGCGATGTATATTTTTAACCTGATGTCAGTTAACTGAATAATATCCCTCCAACGCAACATGGCACAATAACCTAATCATTCTGTAATTAGCCCTTTTGACTGCGCGTTCCGTGCGCCTGTTACGCGCATTGGCAGCGTTTCCAGTCCTCTCCTCCTCTGGCAGTCTTTTCCTATAAACTATATAAGAGTGAAGGTGGTTTGGATAAAGTAGTGACAGGCTTTACTGCAGCCTCGTCGCCGTCCTTTCAAGTGCATTGTTGACATCCTCATTGACCTCCATCACCTCCTCCTGTCTTGTCCTTAAAATGAAAAATGATTCTCATCCGTGACGGGATTTTCCTTCCTGACCCCTGAGTGCCACATAAATCACAGAGACGTTTGTTTAGAAGCAATAATCGAGTTATTTGTTATTATTACTAGGCAAGTTGCTGTGCACATGATGTCATGTTGCAGTTAAACTTGCATTAAACCCCCTGTGGAAGGTGCAGATCATTGTTTACGTTAACTTTATGGGCTTGACTCATCTGACTGGCGGCCCTGGGGAGCGTTTGCGCACGAATTCTTAGTTTCACTGACTCGTTAAAATCTCATCCACACAGGCCTGAAATTGACAGTCACGTTTAAGCTTTCACCGCCTGCTCGGCCTTGCAAGGACACACACACACACACACACACACACACACACACACACACACACACACACACACACACACACACACACACAGCTCCGTGTCCAGAGGTGTTTTACTGTCTGCCACATAATGAAAATGTCTCCAAGAGCTCAAATAAACTTAACACTTTGAACTTTTTAGGTTATTCTTAGATAACATTCAAACTGTCCAATATTGCTTTATTACTATTATTATTATTGCTGATTTTATAAAAAAATTATTAAATTTAATTTTTAATTGTAATTTCTTATAAACATTTACGTCACCTACTACCTATATATATTTTTTTCATTGAGAAGTAGGCTACACAAGTCTATTTAAGGATCCATAATGATAAATTTCTCTAATTATTGTACCTAAAATATATATAAAGGTAAAAATCTTGATAATAGTATACTGATAATAAAAGTGGATCGAAACAGATTTGCAAAAAAAAAAAAACGCCTCATGAGAAATTTCGATCTTGAAAGTTGAATTTGGGGGTTCCCTATGTCATCAAGAACATTAATAAACATCTGACAGTAGCAATATGTCAATCAGTCAAAACAGCTCAGTGCTGCTGCGGTGATTCTGGAGCCTGCAGGACACCAGTCCCCCTTGCCAGAGCGTCCCCAGCCTGCAGGACACCAGTCCCCCTTGCCAGAGCGTCCCCAGCTTGCAGGACACCATGTCTCCCCCTCTGCCAGAACGTCCCCAGCCTGCAGGACTCCATGTCCCCCCCCTTGCCAGAACGTCCCCAGCCTGCAGGACTCTATGTCCCCCCTCTTGCCAGAGCGTCCCCAGCCTGCAGGACTCCATGTCTCCCCCTTGCCAGAGCGTCCCCAGCCTGCAGGACTCCATGTCCCCCCCCTTGCCAGAGCGTCCCCAGCCTGCAGCTACCTCCGAAGACATCCAAAACAAATGCATCTGCATCCAAAACGTCCCCTGATACCCAAACGGCAGTCAGACTCGGTTCGTAATGACAGATTAGTGTTGCTGACAAGGCCTTCAGTGAGTTCAAACCGCACCGCTGAACTGTTGCCACCTACTTATTCACCGCGTGCATTTACTGTACACATGCGTGGAAAAAACACAATCTGCAGGTTAACCTAAAGCTTTTATACTGAAAGGCAAAACTGAATATGAATCTGGTTCATGTGTCACAGTTTGATATTTGAGGTATCCTCGGCTGGAGAGGTTGCATTTGGCCTCTGCAGAGTTAAGTAACCCCCCCCCCCTTCCCCCCACTCCTCTCTCATACCTTTTAAAATAAAATATTCATTCTTCGACCAAACAGGTGCTATGAACCTTAATTAATGTTTCATTAGTTTGGTTTTACATGAAATAGCATATATTCTAATAATGTGGATCTCCTGATACACGCAGACAAAATCTACACACTTCTTGTATTTTTCCTAAAAGACTGTTTCTTAGTGGCCACCTTTTTACAGCATTTAGAAAGTTCCAAAAATAATGTTAAATATTTTACACTCAAACACATTTTGCCCTCTTTGTTAACTATCTCTTAATTTAAAAATTAAATTATGCCTATTCCCTTGCTGTAGCGTTAGCCTACCACTGCTAATAAATCACTCCAATTAGGATCAAATAGACGGCACTTTATTAAACAAACAAAATGTAATGCCTTCAAAATAGTTTTTTTTAACAAATAAGACAAAATGAATAAAATAAGTCAGTATAGTCTACAAAGTCCCCTCTCTATGTCTATACAAGACCTGGGACAAATAAAGGCAGCAATAAGAAAACTGGAAAAAACTGTAAGTGTTTGGTCCTCAATATCCAACCACTCCCTTGCCCTAAAAAATAAATTACTATATTAGGCTATAATTTACAGTCTATGGTCATAAAAGCTGGTATTTGAGCCATTTTTATAAACAATTCTCAAAGTGAGAGGGAAGAAAACTTACGTGTTTTCGGTGTTACACACGCCTCGACAAAACAGTCTCTGAGTCTCTTATGTCCATTCGCAGTGTGAATAAAAGACGAAACAAAAGTACAAAAAAAAATTATATAAAACATATATTAGAGTTATTAATTTAAAAGACACACTTTTAGCTTTCAGAACTTGCTGCAGTCATAAACAAAAGCTCCTGAGGTGCGGTAGATGGACTGGCCGGATGGGAAAGCCATCTGACAGCTATTATTCCCGTTGACCGGGGAGCCGTTCAGCCCGATCCGCTGGGACTCAAACATCTCCCGCACAGAGTGGAAGTTCTGCTGCTGGGCCGGGTAACCCGGGCTCAAGTGGCTCAGGTCCCCGTACCAGGACGCGAGCCTGCCCTGGTGCCCGTGGTGGCCTTCCTGGCCCGCCTGACCCAAGTTGCTGTGTCCGAGAGGGGACGCGGTGGTCGTGGTGATGCAGTAGTCGGGCAGAGCCTCCTCCACCGTGGAGGACGGCGCCAGGTGGCCGCCGGATGACCTGTCCCCCGCGTACAGGCTCATGGCTTGCATGTTGCAGTGATAGGTCGCGTTGGAGTTGGACAGGGCGTTCTGGTTGCAAGGCGTTGAGCTGTACCCGGATGCCTGGTTCGGGGAATAGTTGAGCGACAGTGACGAGGTTATACCTGTCCGAGAGGAGGCGATGAGTGGTGGGGAGAGCTCGGCCTGCGGAGACCCCCGTAGGGTGGTCATGATGTTATCCACGCTGAAGCCCTGTGCCGGGGCCTGGCCGTGGTGCTGGTGGTGTTCGGGTCCATCCAGGCTGAGGGACCGGGTGGAGGGCACGCTGTGCGGGCTGCCTGTTGACATGCTGCTGCTGCTGCTGTCGGGGCTCTCGATTTTGGGAACGGCGCTCGGGGACGCGGCCTGCGGTGGCGTTGAGGTCCCGTTCTCCGTCTTTATATCCTGGATCCGCACCGGCTGAGAGCCCTGCACAGACGGGTCCTGCTCCCTGCCCTGGGTGCGGGCAGAGGGGTCCTTGCCTGGTCTGTCCCGGTCATCCTTGTCCTTTTGCACGTCCTTCTTTTTGAACCTCCTCCGGCGCCGTAAGAAGCTGCCGTTCTCAAACATGTTGTAGGAGTCCGGGTCAAGAGTCCAGTAGCTGCCCTTACCGGGCTTCTTATCGTCCCGGGGCACTTTGACAAAGCATTCGTTGAGAGACAGATTGTGCCTTATGCTGTTCTGCCAGCCCTGCTTGTTATCCCGGTAGAAGGGGAACCTCTCCATGATAAACTGATAAATTCCGTTCAAGGTGATCTTTTTTTCCGGTGAATTTTGGATGGCCATGGTGATGAGAGCGATGTAGCTGTAGGGAGGTTTGACCATGTCCTTCGGCTGGTGCTGAGGAGTGTACGGTCCGTACGCCCGGGCCATGCTGGCCGGGTACTGGTCGTGGGTCGCATGGGAGTACATGCTCATGGGCGCAGGCATCCCGGTGTATCCACCGCCGGCCCGGTAGTAGCTCTGGTCGCTGCTGATGTACGGTACAACTCCCAAAGAGTTGGGGCTGGAGACGGAGTAGCGCGCCTGCATCCTGCGCAATGCGTAAAACCTCCCCAAACTGTGTCCCCCCAATAACTCTCACAACTTCGGCGTGTGCTCCGATTCTATGACTTCTTTCTCTTCTTTCTGTATCGTCTGAAAGTCCCGTTTTAAGCCACAACTCGCCACGGTGAACCGGAGAGAGCGCACACTGCTGAAGTGAACTGAACGTAAGGCTGGAGGAACATGAGTCTACACAGCAAGGAAGTTTTTTTTATTTTTTTTTTACCCTTCACATTTTTTCCTCCCTTTTGGCTGCTCGGGCTGCTCCTCCCCGAATGTGTGCTCCATCATCCAATTGGAGGACGAATTGAACCTGTGGAAAAGCTGCATGGCGACAAAAGTTACTACACCACCCCTCCTCCTCTTCCTCTCCTTCCCTCTCTCCTCAGCTCAGACATGCAGTTATTAAAATGATGTTAAGGGTGTGCCTAGAATGTTAAAAAAATCCCTTAATGACTCAAATTGCGAGACATTTATTATTTTGTATTAATGCTTCATATTGCGAGCCATAAAATAACTTCTCATTAATCTGTTTTGGAAACAAGAAGTTTCCAAAACGAGGGTTTACGAGCCTTAAAACTTCAAATGTGTGTACCTTCCTCTTCAGCTCCGGAATTTAATTCAATTTAACAACTCTGCGTAAAAGTAGAAATGAACCAAAACAGAGCTCCCAAAATGTACCAAAAAGACCATTCCCAAGTATATTCTGTTAAATGTGCGTCACATGAGGCCTTATTGGCCCTGGAATAATAGGCACAATGAACAGTTCACGTGTATATTATTATTATTATTATTATTATTATTTGTTTGGATGCCTACGCCTCTAATTAGAACGAAGGTTAGCGATTAGGAAAGCAAAAGGAGCTAATGAGGCTGCAGTCTGTGAGCAAGTCTCGTCAGCTGCGGTTGAGCCTCTGAATAAACAGACGGACATGAAAGAGTGGGGGTGCCTCCCTCCTGGCCCCCGACCGCGCCGGTGGGCGGTGTGTGGAAACTAATTAAAGGTTAAATGAACCTCATTTGGTCGAGATGGGTGAGAAAAGGTCCCCTGGGTGCGAGCGGCTGCTGGGACTGAGGTGGGATTTTAAGATGAAGACCCCCAAATGTCATTCACACAAGAACGGGTGTCAACGGAGCAATCACCCCCCACCCCCCCCCCCCACCCCCGTGGCTTCTGGAAAGTTATGTTTCGTTGTGTTGATTGCAAAGCCTAAGAACAACACAAGTGTGTTTCCAGCCTGATGCAAATAATCGTTTAAAAACATTAGAAAGATGAAGACGATTAAGGGAAGGATGTCTTTTTTTTTTTTTTTTTTTAAAGTGACAGATAATAATATTAATTAACACCTAACAGTTAATGATCAAACTGAGAAAATTAGAAAATCGCATACAAATAGCAGGATGCAATAACAAATAATATTTCATGTTTGTTTTTTCTTTATTTCTTTTATTGGCGATTTGTTATTTAACGCTTTGCCACTCATAGTTCCGTTTTTAATTCCGTTTTTTTTAAGAAATAACATTTGTTGAAAACAAATCTGTCCTTACGTTTTAGATATAAATTGTCTAAAAAGTAAAATGTCTTAGTGTGTTTCAGTATAGAATGATTTAAAACGTGTGAAGCAGCACTGTATGTGGCATTTGCAAGATGAATATAACCAAAGCCTCCAGTTTCTCTGTTTTATTGAGTTTTTGTTATTAAACTATAACTTAGTAAATGTAGCAAACTGCAAATACTGCAGCCTAGAATTTCCTGAGCGTTTCAGCTGCAACACAAGACTTTTTTTGAATAGACTTTATAAAACTCTTCTAACTTATTCCATGGATTCAACTAAATATAAGTTTTTATAAATTCACCTAAATTTCACAAATGTTTCCAAAACTAAAACATTTCCTAAATATCTTTTTTGACTAATACGTCAAGTTAAGATAATGCTTGGCTGCATTTTTAGAGACTAGTTCAAACTTTTTGGGGAAAAAAAACGCATGTCCTTTATTGGTATTAAGACACACCTAAGAGCCCATGGAAATCATTAAAAAATAGCATATAGGCCTAATGCAATAAGCCACAAATCATCTTATTATTATTATTATTATATCCCTATTTTCGTAATCTTTCCTGATAATCAAGAGAATAATTATTTCAGAATGTGCAGAGTTTTCATTTAAGTAACATAAGAAGATAAACTAAAAAAAAAAAAAACACAACAACAACTAGCAAACTGATAATCTTTGATAAGAGTTCAATTCTCACTTGTGTGTTTCATTCCTGCTCTTTGTTCTGTGATTTGCATGTGTTGTCAGAACTCTCGCGAGGAATGCAGAGCGGACTGTGTCACCTGTGAAGTCCAGCCGGTGAGTCCTTTGTACCGGTCACGGCTGCCCAGTGAGCCCGGCTGAAAACACCGAGGTTCGCCTCTTTCTCCACAGCATCTTCCTGTGTGTGTGTGTGTGTGTGTGTGTGTGTGTGTGTGTGTGTGTGTGTGTGTGTGTGTGTGTGTGTGTGTGTACTTGCAAAGGATATGTGTCGCTAGTTGTAGAACTCCAGTAAGAAGACCTATCCAACAAGCTAGCCTACCAAACTAGTTAGCTAGGTAACGTATAACGGTGACGTTATAACCGCTAACATGGAGGATTCATGGAAACATCTTGTGTCAAAAATAATCACTTTACCCTATTTTTATAGTGAATAAAATAGCCATGTCTACTTAGCTACTGGAGTTGCACAACTATTTAAATTACTGTAGTGATTCTAACTTTGTTCTCTCTCCTACCCTGCGCTGTCTAAAGGCCGCTTTATGGTTCTGCGTAGAATCGACGGCGTACTCCCGCAGACCCCAGCAGACTCCCGCAGACCCCTCTGCGTCTACACCGGACCCTAGCCTGACATGCACAGGAAAAATGTAACTACATGCCACGCAACCCCCATTCTCCTTCTCCATAAAATGAAATAAAGGAGAGGGTTATCCTTTCCTGCTACAGATTTCCCACTGTGGTATACATACATAGGCTATATGGTATAGATACATTGTTTCTCTCACTATGTGACACTCTCTGACTTTTAGAGGTAAACAGATTTCCGGAAAACCACACACTCCCTAGCGTTCTGGCAGTGAAATGCACCTCGATGCAAAGGAACATGTCCAACCCAAGCAGATGGGTCGCCATATGAGCAAAGGTGTGGAGTTAAGCACAGCCATTAACGGGCCTTAACACAACTCCCACTGAACAGACCAAACCACTGTGAGGTAAGGAAGGGGGGCCCCCAGATGTTGTTTTTTTTTTTAAATTTAAAACAAATTTTTTTGCCCTGTTTATATTGTTTTAATACTTACACAATTATTCTAATTATATATTATATTTACAATACACAGCAAGTTTTTTTGATGATTTGTTTTATGGGGGGACAACCCTCAGGTTGGGTAGGTGCCTACCCCCCCCCCCCAACCCCCCTGCGATTTACGCCAATGTGTGGCTGTAGACTATGGTTGATTAAATATTTGTAACACTAAAAAAAAATTCTGAATTAGTCATGGCATTTATTGCAAGAGTTCAAAGAGAGAGAACAGGATAAACCCATTCATATGTCCATCTGTCACTACTGAGATTCCAATGAAAACCAACCACATCCTGAGATTATATTACATATCTTGGACCATATACAAAAACCACACTCGTCCTTATATGTAAATACTAAAGGAGTATTACAGTGATTATGTTTTTTTCTTTTTAAATATAAATTAAAGGTTAAGATAATTTATTTAGATTTTTACTAGATAAGTTTGAAACATCCTGCTAAGAGAAAGCCTGAAGGCTTTATTTTGGAGAAAGGATTCTCCTAATATACGACACACTCCTGCCCCCCAGTGGCCAGCACGCAGAAGTGCATGATAGATGCATGTTGTCAGTAGTCGGTGAGATTTTACCAGTGGTGGAAGAGGTAGTCAGATCTTTTACAAAAAGAAAAGAACCAACACCACAATCCAGAAATATAATTGATCTGTTACAGCTAAAATCCTGCATTCAACATTTTTTTTTAAGTAAAAGTAGGCTACTAAAGTACAAAAAAGAACAAATATTAATTATGCAGAATGGCACATTTCAGAATAATATATATTATTGGATTATAATTGTTAATGCATTATTGTGTTCATCACTTTATTTATTCAAATGTGGAGCTAATTTGAACTATTTAACTAGAGGGATCAATTGTGTGTGTGAATTGAGGAGTGGAAGTATAATGTATCATAAATTGGAAATACTCTAGTAAATAATAAGTATCTTAAAATTGTACTTAAGTACAGTAGAGTAAATGTACTTAGTTACTTTCCCCCAATGGTTTTTACTCTTTTGCCATCAAGTAGTCTGAGCTTTAAGCAGGGGCGTTTCCACAGTTTGTCGATAGGATCATATTTCACAGATGTTTTTTGGACTCATGTGCAACATATAAAGTGAAATCCATCACCTGACGACAGTTGACAACTGTAAATCAAACAGGGGAGACATAGAGCGCAAATACAGGATTTGTGCAATAAAGGTTGTCTCAACCACTGAATGTTCCCAAAGAAACACATTTAATGTATTTAATGATGACGTGTCTGTCTCTTTTTTCAACCCTTTTTTTCACTACCATGTAGTAACAACATTAGCACCACTTATTATCACTAGTTTTACACTCATTTTTGAAACCCATGGTCAATTAACCTAATTTATAGGGAAAAAAGCAGAATGGATGGATAATCACAGACTGGTATATGTCAACATTCAGTCAGGATACTGTTTTAAAACCGCTGCAGTTTTTTTCTCCAAATGCCATGAAATCGAATAGAACACCTCAAATTTGATGAAAGTAGAGATCCAATCATTTATTGTACTTGCGAAGCACGTTTTATGGAACCAACCGTGTTTTTTTTGGGTACTTCAAATTGGTATGAGTTAAAAAATAAACCCATATTTCTGATATAGAAATTGTACATAAGGGTTAAGAAAAAGGCTAAATGTTGAATTTTATTGGAAGTGCAGCACTCCATGAAGTGGCTGTGACAGGATTAATGACTTAACATATTGTGTATATATGTATATATATATATATATATATATTAATAAGTAAATAAACAGTTACTGGAACATCGGCTTTATTTCTGGTTTTCATTTCAAGGTATCATCAACACCACCATCATCTTCGTCATCGTCATCATCATCATCATCATCATGATGATTATTACTGAATGCCTGTGTGGCCTCCAGTCTCTCCAGCTTGTAAGTCATTTTGTTACACTCAAACTGGCATTAAGTAGTAACATAGCGCCCTCTGGTGCCACATTGATGCACATGCACCATTGGCAGCAACAGCAAGGAAGCTTTTTTTTTTTTAAAGATGATTTATTTTGGGCTTTTTCCTTTATTAGATAGTTACAATGGGTAGACAAGAAAGTGGGGAGAGAGAGAGAGAGAGAGAGGGGATGACACGCAGCAAAGGGCCACAGGTCAGATTGGAACCCGGGCCGCTGCAAAAGCCTCCGCCTACATGGGACACACGCTCTTATGGGTGAGCTAGCGCCCACCCCAACAACAAGGAAGTTAAAGAAGGAAACCCTGATTTATGAGCAAAATTTAGTTTTATTAAGGTCCATAATTATATAAGGAATGTACATAAAAAATGAAGTATTTTAATTCTGTATTTTTACTGGTGACCTCACATCAGTTTGTGGCCTTTTCTGAAATTGTCTTGCAGGCACTTCAGTGTGTCATAGACAGTGTTTATATTAGGTGCCTAATTAAACACAGACAGTTTCCAAAATATCCCAGGACCTCAAACTCATGCGCCCAAAGAGCACATTGGAATTGGTTTTCAAATAAATAGCTGTCAATCATCCATGTGCAAAACATTAATCTTGTGTTTGGTGCTCCGGCTGTGACTGGTTTGAAGGAGGTAAAGCTGTTCTCAAGGCCACAAAGCGCCTCAGTGTGGCAGTTTCCCCTTCTTCTTACCCCAAAACTCGACATTTAAGAGCAGACAGACGAATGTGTCGAGCTTCTCCGAAAATCCAAATAAGGCCATGGGAAGTGACTGAAGGAAAGTTTTCTTAAGATTGAGCTATTTCTGATTTCGCTGCCCTGATGAGCGGCATCGTTTGACACAAAAAACAGTCCTATCCATCTTTATTTGCATGCCATTTGAAAGAAAATCAAGATTAACATTGAAACTGAAGAATATTAAGCTATTTAACTCACTTTATGTTCAATAAACAAACTGCAAACTGTCTCTTTGGAGCTTTAGACGGCATGTGTCCATACATCAATGGACAAAAAGCCTGAATAGTATTGTGGGATTAAGTTCATTGATCAGTAATTAAACTATTTAATCTATCTGTACAGCCTTGTACAGTCAACTGTGTGACCAGACTGTAAAATTGGCAAACTAAAAAGATTAGGTGTAAACAATTGTCAAGAAATCTTGCAGGATTTTATAACGTAGAAATCAAGTTTTCAATATTTCTCAAAGTGGAAAGACAGAAGATGCATCTTCATAAAAATCCTTCGGATATGAGATAATGGACAATGTCTCTAAAATGGCATTCACAATCAGCATGCAAACTTTATTTTTTCCTGATATGAGTTTTGTTAGTCTGTGGCTTTAGTCATTTTGCGACTAGATATGTATTGTATTAGTTAAAAACAAGCTGTACCACAGTGTATTAGTCAAATGAGTACAGGCTGCTAAACTAAGCAGCAGACCCAAACTGCTGCTAAACTCTCCCCTCTAGTGTAATACCTGCAAACAACATCACCCTCTTCCTCAGGGCTGGTCTTCCTTTTGTTCCTTTCTTTTATTTTCTCTTCCAGGAAGGTTAGCTGAGTCCTTTCAATAACTTTGTAGATTAAAACCGGGAAAGGTCTTTTCTTATGCCACTTTCCAGATCTGCAGTGCTTCCAGGTTTAATTAAGCATATTTTCCCAATAACATGCTTCTTGGAAAAAGCCACAGCTGCAATGAGAAGACAGGATTGCAAGCTAACTGTAATGTCTTTGAACTGTAAAAGAAGATCCTTTAGCATCAGATAGAGATTTTGAAAAAGCAACTCCACAAAAAGCTCAGACCCCTGGCCACGCCCCTGATGGAGGAGGGGAGGAACACACACACACACACACACACACACACACACACACACACACACACACACACACACACACACACACATACCTCACCTCAAGAACCATTTCCAGGCCATCAACCCAACTGTGTTCTGTTAAACGGTCAGGTTATGCTTGACTGTCTACATCTGAGGATTCTTGGCCTGTAACTAGCTGGGTGGTTCTAGGTCTGGCAATGTCAGTTTATATTTACCACAACTCTGATGTATTCCCATTTCCATTCCTGGTTGCCTTCATGCTAGCTGTAGCATTAGCATGTTGACATCAGCATTCAAAGCACTGAGCACATTGAGTATATAAGAATACCAAAGTTGTCTTTTCATTTAGCATTCATGTTTAATAAACTTTACAACCTCACAAGGCTTTAAACTAATTCTTGTTACGAAATAATATGCTAAATGTTTACCTTTTTTTTCTTCTTTATTTTCTAAAGGACAACACACATTAACTAACATTTCTGTAAATGTGCCAGTGTGTGCCAGCTGGCTAATTTCCAACTGTAGTCCTTAAGGGGTCCAACACTTTGACCCTGGGGCGATACCCTCCAAGGTACAGTTGTTGTACCTTTGTCGTTTGCTTGGAAACCTTGAGGTCCAATAATTAGTCCTAGGGGGAACACTGTAGTATAAATTGTAGCTTTGGGGACAGAAATGGACCCCTACTGTACCCCTATTTGGGACGGGGAGATTGATTTTTTTAACAGTAGATACCTTTTTCGTCAGTAACACAACAGGCTGGGTCACATTTGTAATCCAGTGTCTGTGTGGACTCAACCTGGGTGGGTTTTTGCCTTTTACCCAGCTTGTGGTCTATATTAAAGAAACACTGACATTTAGAATTTTGTTTCCAGAATTATAATGAGATCACTTTTCATGTGGGTGCAGTAGGCTTCAGAGAAAGGTCTGGGACTTGTTTAGCCTACTTTAGTTAAAGGACTGTTGGTTGGGAAAGTAGTAAGTCTCAGTCATAACAAAATAAAAAGGAAGATAATAACAGTGGGTCGGTTTGTTTGCTCCAAGAAGTTGATACATGGCATTGTCTTACCTCAAATCTGGATTTCCTTGACCTAAGGTGACCAGATTTCTCAGACAAAATCCGGGGACATTTTCAGCTCAGAATCGTATATACCTCCAAAACAGGTAATGTTTTTATCTTTGTAAAACTTAAAATGGGGACAGTGCCCCAGGGGCATCACTAGACTTAGAGCTGCATTGGGGCACAGGCCCCCCAGGGGGGTCCATGGGCTACCTCTTTTCAAAAGAACATTTTGTTTATTTTAAAGGTGCTCTAAGCGATGTTGGGTGACTTCTTATTGACGTTCAAAGTATTTTCAAGCAAAACAAGACTACCATGCCCGTCCCTCCTCCTCATCCCTCCCCCTCCCTTCTGTGCTTCTTTGCATTAACCCCCCCCAACCCCCACCCCCAAATTCTTCTTGTCGGTTATTGGCTGGAACACTGCTTGTGTAGCTTTGTGGTGCAGGTGGGCACAGTTAGTTTTTGTTTCCGTTTGTAGACCCTGGGCTGTCTACAGAGACCGCGTTATTTTACAGTGTGTTCTGTGGACAGGCGGCTCGCGGATAGTGAGGAGATGTTTGCTGTATGTGACAACAAATGTTGTAGCCTAAAACACGCGTGACATCGCTTAGAGCACCTTTCACGTTTAAATGCATCAATCCGGTAGCTCTCACTCTCCATTGACAAGTGTTAAGTTCCTTGAAGGCGGGTACTCTGTTGAAGTTTAAAACTATTGGATCTCCCCAGAACCACTCTGGATCTGCCATAACCAATCGCTAATGTTTGGTCGTGATGTCGGCTTAGCATCGATACTGTTTGCCTTAGCTAACTCCTTCAGCACTAACAGAGCGAGCTGAAAAATCAAACTTTTCCCAAACCCCGTGGGGAGGAGGACCACAACATCATGGCCGCCAACAAGACTTGCTCGGGCTTTAACTTCTGGATATTTGGTAGCGTTGCCACAATTGACTGAATCTTTGTCCGCCGCCATTAGTACGGAACGCACTGAAGGTTACCGAACCTCAACGTCATCCTTCTCAGCCACTCCCTCTGTTTGGTGATTATTCGGCCAGAAGAAACTTGTGAATATACCGAAAACCCAGACGGTGTGCTGAAGGAAAATGAAAATTGAGTAGAAGTACGTAGGAGGGCGGAGCCAGGCTATCAATCTGGTGCACTTTGAAAAGAAATTCAGAGGTTAGACTTGGTTATTCTTATCTATGGATGGAAATATTTGTGCTGTACCCTTTGCACTTCAGAATTTTAACCATGCACACACAGGTGGAATCGTTTTTTCTTCATATTTTTGCATTAATGTCACTAGGAAGCATACCAGTAGAAATATATATTCATATTTGTAAGTGGGATTGTCTGGAATCTGGCAATATGATAACTGTTATGGTGGGGCACACTAGCTAAGCAATTTACAAAAATGTCTATGCTAACATAAATAGTTTACATGAGACTACATTATAATTTTGGAGACCATGAAGAAATTTTTTTGCAATTTCAAAACCGGATTACTCAGGAACCGCTTGTTTTACTGATGCATGTGTTGAGTGAAGAGTTTGTGAGATATTTCACAGAGAGTAATGGGTGTGCAGAGATTTATGCATAACGTAAATATGATAACATTTCATGTAGGCCATATTCTCATTAGGGGCTGAGCCCCCCCTAAAGGTCTGATCCTAGAATCACCCCTGCTGCTACTTCATACTTGTACTCCACTACACCTCAGAGGGAAATGTTGTAATGTTTCCTGAACTACATTTATCTGACAGCTTTTGCTTTATTGCTTCAGGCTGGGTTTGTTTCTGCAACAGCTCATTGAGTATCGGATACAATAAAAACTATCAATTGACATTGATCCAGTATTAAACAAGATCGCTGCAGTAGGCAGGGGTGAAACAAGCTACAATGTAAGTTAATAGGACAATTGTCCAGCTTGTATTTACGTTCATAAAATTGCTCGTTTGCTCGTCCAGCTACGATAAATTAGCAGATCATTGAAATACTCAGTTAGGAATCTTAAATTGAGAAAATGTACTATCCACCACCGCTGGCCATAACTGGAAATGTGCAAATGGCCAGAAAGCAATATTCAATATGGAATTCTGTGTGTTTCTGTTTTATGTAAGCTCAACATCAGCTCCCTTTAAAGCAAAGTAAACCTTTCTACATGAAACTAACTAACTAGCCAACTAGGCCAGCAAGTTGAAAGATTTTCAAACACCAGACCACCATTAACTCAGACAGCATGGAGATGCGTGTTCACAACGCAGCTGACCCAGATCCTCAGGGACCAGAACGCCCCGTATTAACCCCTTTGTGCCCGCTACAAATCGATCAAATTGTTTAGCTGACAAACTTGTTCATCTTATCATACTATATGACTATACTATCACATATTATATTGCATACTATAGGTCTACTGCTTTTCTATATATTTTATCATATTTAAAAAAGAAATAAAGAAAAACAACATTCAAGCATTTGGTAGCTATGAACTCATAACAAGTTACATAATGCAGTGTTAAAATGTATTTTATGTTCTTGATAAAAGTGTGACTTTTTATCTGATCTAAAATTTTCAAAATTGTACTCTTAAATACTTTCCGAAAGTATGTCTAAACCATATTCCAAGGCCTTAGACCAGCATTTTTCCTTATCAGTCTTTGGGCACATATATGGGTTAACTGTCAGAAGAAACAAGGTGTGAAGGAGGACCTCTGCTAGTTTTTAGGCTTCGGCCCCTAGTGGGTTAACCCGGCCATGGATCTAAATATTGTGTTCACACAGGAAAAGTGTAAATCACCCGCTTAACTCTCAGTTTACACTCACCTTAAAGTCTGTTGTAACATTTCTGAAGTACTCGTCATGCAAAAACCTAAACCAGGTCTTTGTGTGTGTGTGTGTGTGTGTGTGTGTGTGTGTGTGTGTGTGTGTGTGTGTGTGTGTGTGTGTGTGTGTGTGTTAAATCAGGAGTTAAATTGACCAGGATCCAGCAGAAGTGCGACAAAAGTCACATTTTTACTGTTGTAAATGGGTTAGGGTTAATAAGGTTAGGGTTAGGGTTGTCTCTGCTTTGTGTATCCCCCCCATGATATCGCCCTACTGCAGAAATAATCTCTGTGGATTGTCTCAGCCACTAGATGGCGCTATACTCCACCATATTGAAAATTCAGCGCTCCTCAAATATCTTGTCATGGAAAATCCACTAGTTGCAAGGCCACTTTGTGTGACTTTTCATCATGGAGGGTTGCATTGAGGAATTTAGAAAGGACTTTGTTGTCTAGTCAAAGAAAGGGTTTTTTCCCACTTCTTTTTGAAATGTGACTGCTGTTGGCGTTACCAAGCCCACCTGACATTTGTTGGACCCCAAAGTGTTCAAAACACTAGAGGGAGGCCACTTCAGAAAGACTAACAGGATAGAGTCCGTTTGTCCCTCACTGACACTGATTCTGGATTTGAAGCTTGCTTACAAGCAGATATAAAGTATGATGTTCCATTGTATAATTTGCTGCCACATCTTTCTTTATTCTCTGCATCATATAACAATGTCTCCATATGTGAATCTGTGTTGCACATGTGGCATTTTGGCCACTTCAAATGTGAAATATAATTTATGAAAGCATAGATTTCACATGTGGTTTGCATTTGTAATGCCTGAGAATTTTTAAAACGGGCTGAATTTTGTTCTTACTGCCTAGACAATTACTTTCAAGCAACATGAGAAAAAAAATATTTAAAAAGTACTGTGCTCCCGAGAAAGGTTTTGAAACCCATAGTGCACTTTAACAGAACAAATAAACACTGAGGTAACAGATATTAAACATCCCAGCGAAAACATTTCCTCAGACATTGCACACAAATAGTGACTCCACAGAGCATTTTAAGAAACTGTGATTATGTCAGTGGCCTAATGAGGAGCTCCCACTGCCAAATCTCTATCTGCATATGTCAAGCCATGAGGGATGCTGCATTTGAGTCACGACCAAAAGCCATGTAGACAAAAGGAGATCAGCACAAGTGCAACCGCCCAAGCCTGATCTGTTTACCGCACTCTAAAAATACCAAGTTTCATTTCTAGGTTTCCATAGACGAGGGCCCTGTCGTTCCATTTGTTTATATGGCGTCTTCAGATGTTGGCAACCCTAGATGTCCACATGGAAAGGAGCAGCCTCAGGATGCAACAAGACTTACAGCTGTGTTAGACATGCTGGAGGTGGCTGTAAAACATGCAAAACCTGGAAATAATCAAACTAGAAGTGGCTTTGTTCTTTTATGTTATAATCTAACTTTCAAATGACGTTTATCTTTTGAGCCTCATACCTCAAATCAGCAGTATACAAACTTTAATGGTCAGCCTGTGTGGTTTTTAGCTTTCTATATTGTTTGAAATGATGTTGCCTAATACTCAACTATCAACAGTGGTGAAAAGAAACAGTTGATAACATGATTCCTCATTTTGGTTTAAACAACCCAACAGGATGTAAAGGACAGTATCTCCACGTTGACCTTATACAACATTCAAATGGTGTTTACGGCCATTCTGTTGTATACAGAGTACTTTTGGTCCTAAACTAAGAGTACATTGATGATAATACTTCTGTAATTTTACTAAAAAGATTGTACATGTGGGACTTTTAGTTGTAATGGATTCACGGTGTAGAAAATTGAGCTTTATTTCAATATAGTGTGATATTGCTACATTTAGCATCTGAATTAGCACTCAGCACTGCAACACCCCCAATATAAACGCAAAGTGCATACCAAAACAGAAACTATTGACATAACACAAATTTAACTTTTAAATCACTTTTAAAAATGAACATTATTTATTGAGTGTTAAAAGATTTTTTTATCTGAAATATAAGATTCAAAGCAGCCTTTTTAGAGCTCTATGTTGCACATTAGATTGTAATACTGTATGCGTTCCTTTGTTATTAAGTGTCATACAGTTTAGAGAATAATACTAATTTTAAAACTTGACCATCAG